>CM060886.1:22250508-23450508 GCA_030762935.1 Hymenopus coronatus | reverse complement strand
TTTTTACCTTGATAAGCATGACGTAGATAGAACAAAAAACTTTTGTAAGAATAGTTTGCTGCATCATAAATAGAGAAAATCTCGTTAATTAAACGCATCAAACTGAATATTTTCAAATGAAACCCATCTTGAAATTCTAATGTTTGTATTCGAAAAACCTCTCTTTATGCTGCATGACAATTCGTGGTATTATTTA
This sequence comes from Hymenopus coronatus, assembly GCA_030762935.1. Taxonomy (NCBI): domain Eukaryota; kingdom Metazoa; phylum Arthropoda; class Insecta; order Mantodea; family Hymenopodidae; genus Hymenopus; species Hymenopus coronatus. Next base: position 23,450,312 of record CM060886.1, on the reverse strand, counting down.
TCGATACTCTTGTAGAATCATGATTCATCCCAAGATTTATAGATACTGAAATATTTCAAACGTGCGCTTTTGTGTATATTTATGCAGCTCCTGTAGTGATCAGGTTGAATCGAAGTTGGATACCACTAGACACCACTAACCTCTCCTGAACTTCGAGCTCTCGGCGCAATCCACTTCAACAGTTAGGGTCTGTGCTTTGTGCGTTCCTCATTAATTTTTATTAAGGAATTTTAAGCCTTTCATTATGATTTCAAGACATAATTTTATTCATTAACTTTATAACTTGAATAAATTTATTGTTGGTAAAGGATATTAAATCAATTTTTTTACTAAATTAAAGTTTAGATTCGAAATCATCAACTGCTTAAGTAAAGCAAAGAGAGCAAAGCTCCTTCCTGAAAGTTGCCTACTATGTACGCGTGATCAACTGCGCGGAAAGCAAGAGCAGATAATTCCTTAACTGCTGTGGCAGTATGCAATATTTTGCGTCTGAACTACATAATTCGCATTTCATAGGTTAATGCACCTATTGTGATTGCACAACAATTGCTCCTTTATGTCACTTGCATTAATATTTTTATTTCGGATATGAACATCTGCATTTGAGTTGGTGGTAATTGGTAGTCGTAACATAAATAACTGCAAGAAACAATGGCTATTGTTATAGTATTAACATACTTGGTTAATACCATTGTGCCCGCCCGGGAAGTGTGTTGGTGGCGGTGTGTCTGCCTCATATTCAACAGGTCGTGAGTTCGAATCTCGCTTAGAGTGAGTTACTCAGTTGAGGGACTTTCCGTTATCCTGAGAAGACGAATGTCGAGTAATTTCAAGCTTCATGGACCCCGAGATCATTTGAGCATTATTTCATCAACTTCGTTCATCGTCCCATATGGCCAATCAGGTTAAATGACGTTAAGCTAAAAAATAAAAAATAAATAAAATAAATAAATAAATAATAAAAAAACATTGTTATTGCATTGTTTTGCCAGCAGTGTGAGAGTTAATTTGTAGCGAAAAAACATTTCCTTCCACATTTATAGTAGTGAATGTTAACAGGTATTTTGGTAATTAATTGGGGTCAAAAACAATTTGAAAGAAACGTTCTTTTCCTTGGTAATTGTTGTACTCGCATGGGTTAGTAATGACACTACAAACTAAAGCTTCTGAACAGCAGAACTTTGCCTAAACACTAATTCCGCCAGTTTCTATAAATAAGAAATATTCCGCTTAGGAAGGCAATAAACGTAGGAGTAAATGGCTTGAGTGTTGGACTACTTTCCGTTCCCGAAATTGTAAACTGATACACGAAGCACCATACAAGGAAGAGAGATAATCCCTACTGTCACGTGTTTACCCGCTTGCTCTGTCACAAAATCAAGGGTATAGATGATGCCAGCACAAGTCCATAGTAACACATACCATGTATGTACATTCTCCTGTCATATGTTTTTGGAAACCTGTTAGAATAACTAAAAACAAATAATAATGCAGGAGTCTAAGTTTCTATACTTTAGTTAGGGTCCTTTGGAACTGTGGAAGTGACTAAGGTAGGAAAGAATTGCTCGTTCCCAGTCTTTTATGCGGGACAGTTTGTTATAGCCGCCCATAGCCACGTGAGGTCCTTATACACCTTATCTATATGTTTCGGAAGATTCTGTCTAAAGTATAGACTAAGCACTTTAGTCTTTCAATACACATTTAAAGGTTATGTAGTATTCATTCTACTGTTGTGGAAGTTTTCTTATACAATAACACAAGATTACAATTCTATCTCAAGAGGCGAATATTATAAGGACCTAATTCATTCTGAGGAAATATATTGTGGCATTTAGTAAAGAAGGTCGCAATTTGTTTCTTATTTAAAATAAGGGATACTAGGAGTAAAATTTGAAATTTATATATTTCTGTGTAGAAATTCCAGAAAGTTTTGCTGTGACAGAATTATTGTTATGTTAATATGAATACCAAATTTCATTCAAACTATTTCATAAAGTTTTTAATGTAAGTATATTGCATAATCAAAATATCCTATGTACTTCAAAATATGAGAAAAGTGCTTGGAATTTTCTGATTTGATGTTTTGATTCACGCACGAAAGCTTTAAATGACTTATATTTTAATAACTCCGAATATTTAGTTATTATATATACTCTTTTAAAACTTTAGAAAATTTAATTTCCAGAATTAATAATTTTTCATAATCTTTTTAAATTACTATTTTTTTAAGGATAATTTTGTCCTTTTTATTCTACAGCGACATTTTTGCATATTATGCGACATTTTAGTTGTATTTAAAGACGCGTGGAACATTTTTAAAGCGTTAACATACCTTTGAGAAAAACACTGTTTAAAAAAGCAGTGCACTAGGAAAAAGGTGAATTGTACGATCTTTAAAAGGGAGAGAAGAGCTAAATGTTGATTCACCAGAGGTTGCAAAAACTATTTTAATTGAAAAAAACAATTTTCAACTTTGACTGATTATAGTAAAAATTTCACTCCTATTGAAATCGATAGTTCAATACTTTTTGACTACAAATTAGATGAAGGGAAAATTGGTTGAGACCACCAATAGCTGCAATGAATGCGGAAGACATTATTACAATACAAAGCGTTTCGACCCAGACAATGTCGTGAATAAATAATAAAATTTAATAAGCGCTAAGTAAGAGTGGGATGGAAGTTAAAGACAAAGTTTTGGCGGGCTAGAGATGAGAATGTGATTGCAGAATCAAACGCAGGCAGGGCACAAGTGTGGCCATGCCAGTGCAGGCAGACGGTAGATGAAATTAATTTTGACAAGGAGGGGGGGGGGAGGGCGTGGCTGGCTGCTGTAGGAAACAATAAAGGCCATGGTTCCACTTGCTCTGGTTGCGACGGCAACGGGTCCCATCCAGGCCACCTCTACTGCCTAGGAACACTAGCATCCTTCAGCAAACCAAGTGCGGCGGACATTTTGCCAAATATAAACAATAGCATTTAAAAAAAAAACTGATGTTTCCATTCAGATGCCTTTCTCTACATCTCTGCAACAAATTATTGTTAAAAAGTGTATGCTTCTATTTACTTCATGCTAATCGAGAAAAAATTAGCAGAAATATTCTTATTACTTGCTTCCTTGTAAGTAAAAGCGAAATAAGGAAGTACCAAAGGTTAAAGTGCTAGTCAAAAGCTGGTTGCTATGTTCCTTTGTTTGTATGGACAGGAGTTGACAGGTTCCTGTATGAGGAAAATATACGTTTTTCAAAGCTGAAACCAAAAACAAGGAATACCTCAAAAACGATCCACTCCACGAAAAAAATGTATATAACGTAAGTTGTGTAATTCAATGTGTTCTACATTTTAGAGTGGTAAGTTTTTGTCCATCTCTTACGGTTTAGTAGTAATGCAAAATTCCGTAAAATCCATCCAGAATAAAGGAGTCTTCAGAGGCTATTCCCAGAACATTCAAGATATACATTTTATTTGTCAGGTAAATATTTTTAACATACGACATTTTAATCAAAATCGTTAGAGCTATTTTTGAGAAATCAAAATTTGCGAAAAACTTTTCATGTAAAAGGTAGTTGAAGGTCGGGGGATTTTCTTGAAAACCTTCGTGTTGCATCCTTGGAAGATACTAAACTTAAATACCAAGTTTGGTATTTAATGGATCGTTAAATACCTGACTTGATATTTAAATTTGGTATCTTCCAAGGTTGTGACACGAAGATTTTCAAGAAAATCCCCTCACCCGAAACTACCCTTTACATGGAAAAATTTTCGATTTTTTTTTCAAAAGTGGCTATAACGACTTTGATTAAAATACCACATGTTAAAGTCATTTCCATCACAAATAAAAGGTATATGTTGAATTTTCTGGGAATAGCCTCTGAAGACCTGTTTATTCTGGATGAATTTTGACAAATTTGCTTAACTACTAAACCGTAAGAGATAGACAAAAACTTACTACACAAAAAATGTAGATCTCGTTATAACACTCAATTTATGTCCCTTACGTTTTTCTTGTGGAGGTAACCGTTTCTGAGATACTCCTTGTTATTGATTTAATTGTGAAGTACTTATACTTTTCTCAGACAGGTAGTGTCCATTTTTCTTTTGTTCTACTTCGGTCCAAGCAAAGAAGCGATTTTCAATGACAATCGCATAGTGATAGCTTTTAAAATATTTGACTATCACTTTAGCATAGCGCATTCCTTTAGTTCCTTTCTACATATAAGGAGTAGTAAGAACATTCTGATAACGTTTATCTCGATTAGTATGGTGTAGAAAGAAGAACAATCTTTTGCAAAAAGTTTGTAGAGCAGCTAGAGAAAGTTATGTGAGTATACCACATTAGACTTTTTTTCGTTTCCTTTCTATTAGCGCCGTGTTAGCGTTGCTGGTGCAATCTGGGTTTGACTACCGGTACCGGTGGGACTTTCTCCTGTTGGGTTTGGGGTACACTCAGCCTCAGGATCCCTGTCGAGGAGCTACAAGAGGGAAAAGTAGCGCCTCCAGGTTGCGTGAAGGACTCGGGGACTTTCTCCTGTTGGGTTTGGGGTACACTCAGCCTCAGGATCCCTGTCGAGGAGCTACAAGAGGGAAAAGTAGCGCCTCCAGGTTGCGTGAAGGACTCGGGGACTTTCTCCTGTTGGGTTTGGGGTACACTCAGCCTCAGGATCCCTGTTGGGGGGGAGGGGTCGAGGAGCTACAAGAGGGAAAAGTAGCGCCTCCAGGTTGCGTGAAGGACTCGGGGACTTTCTCCTGTTGGGTTTGGGGTACACTCAGCCTCAGGATCCCTGTTGGGGGGGGGGTCGAGGAGCTACAAGAGGGAAAAGTAGCGCCTCCAGGTTGCGTGAAGGACTCGGGGACTTTCTCCTGTTGGGTTTGGGGTACACTCAGCCTCAGGATCCCTGCTGGGGGGGTCGAGGAGCTACAAGAGGGAAAAGTAGCGCCTCCAGGTTGCGTGAAGGACTCGGGGACCTTCTCCTGTTGGGTTTGGGGTACACTCAGCCTCAGGATCCCTGTTGGGTTTGACTACCGGTACCGGTGGGACTTTCTCCTGTTGGGTTTGGGGTACACTCAGCCTCAGGATCCCTGTTGGGGGGGGGGGGTCGAGGAGCTACAAGAGGGAAAAGTAGCGCCTCCAGGTTGCGTGAAGGACTCGGGGACTTTCTCCTGTTGGGTTTGGGGTACACTCAGCCTCAGGATCCCTGTTGGGGGGGGGGTCGAGGAGCTACAAGAGGGAAAAGTAGCGCCTCCAGGTTGCGTGAAGGACTCGGGGACTTTCTCCTGTTGGGTTTGGGGTCCACTCAGCCTCAGGATCCCTGCTGGGGGGGGTCGAGGAGCTACAAGAGGGAAAAGTAGCGCCTCCAGGTTGCGTGAAGGACTCGGGGACTTTCTCCTGTTGGGTTTGGGGTACACTCAGCCTCAGGATCCCTGTTGGGAGGGTGGAGGAGCTACAAGAGGGAAAAGTAGCGCCTCCAGGTTGCGTGAAGGACTCGGGGACTTTCTCCTGTTGGGTTTGGGGTACACTCAGCCTCAGGATCCCTGTTGGGGGGGGGTCGAGGAGCTACAAGAGGGAAAAGTAGCGCCTCCAGCTTGCGTGAAGGACTCGGGGACTTTCTCCTGTTGGGTTTGGGGTACACTCAGCCTCAGGATCCCTGTTGGGGGGGGGGTCGAGGAGCTACAAGAGGGAAAAGTAGCGCCTCCAGGTTGCGTGAAGGACTCGGGGACTTTCTCCTGTTGGGTTTGGGGTACACTCAGCCTCAGGATCCCTGTTGGGGGGGGGTCGAGGAGCTACAAGAGGGAAAAGTAGCGCCTCCAGCTTGCGTGAAGGACTCGGGGACTTTCTCCTGTTGGGTTTGGGGTACACTCAGCCTCAGGATCCCTGTTGGGAGGGGTCGAGGAGCTACAAGAGGGAAAAGTAGCGCCTCCAGGTTGCGTGAAGGACTCGGGGAACCACTACTGCGCTCTACGCATGATACCTGTAATGGGCAATGGTAGACATAGCGATCGGGCGGTAGACCTTGAACTGGTTTGAGTTATTGCGCTGCGGAGCTTAGTTTTTATTGTCACTTTCTCTAACGTACTATGTACATAGTGTAGAAGTCATATACGTATTAGGGTTCCCTGTTTCCAAAAAAGGTATTTTCAGAAAAAGTCCGTATGTGTGTGTGTCCGTGTGTCTGTGAACACGATAACTCAAAAAAGAAATAAAATACCAGACTAGATATTTAAGGTTACTATCTTCCAGGGATACAACACGAAGATTTTGAGAAAAATCTCCCCACACCAAACTACGCTTTGCATTTAAAGAATGTCGAAAATTTTTATTTTCTCAAAAATGGCTCTAACGATTTTGATTAAGATACCGTATATTAAAGATATTTATATTGCAAATAAAATGTATATCTTGAATTTTCTGCGAATAGCCTGTAAAGACCTCTTTATTCTGAAATAATTTTGCTGTATTTTGCGTAACTGACAAGCTGTAAAATATAGACAGAAACTTATTATTCAAAAAATGTAGAGCACGTTAAAACACACAATAACTTATGTCATATACGTTTTTTTTTGTGGAATTGGCCATTTCTGAGATATTCCTGTTATTTGTTTTAGGCTGTAAATTACTGGCCCTGCATAGAAATGGACTTCAACCACATGACAACCAGCTTTTAAGAGATTTCACATTCGTTTTAGCCTAGTGTATTCCCTTATTTTCCTTCTATTTAAGTAATTAAGACAATTTCTGCTAATGTCTATCTCGATTATCATAAATTAGAAAGAAGATGCAGTTTAACAATTTTTACAGCGGTGTAGAGCAAGTAATGTGAATGGAACATATAAGATTTTTAGTTTTCTTGTTTTAATATGAAGAAGATAAAGGACGAGCTGAAAATTTTAAGAAATTCTCCATCAGAATAGATATCCCTCTTTCATTACTCGAAAACCAAATTATATATGTACTAAACTGCAATTTCAAGAACAAATTACGCATAGGTAATTAAATGCTTTGTGTTTTACTCGAGGTCCCTATTTTGGAAGATACAAGTGATCTTGATTGATTTCGTAGCTCGTGTTGTAACTGTGGAAGAACTCTAGAACATGTAATTCACTCAGGAATAATTATTTACTCCAAGAATTGAAGTAAAAGTAATGTAACTCCAGGAGGTTAAGCCAAACAATCTGGTTTTTATGAACAATGGTCAGAAATCAGCGGTGAAAAACGGAGCTTATATCTAATATAACTGAAATTACAACTAAGGATTTCCCCAAATGCAACCTGTCTTAAATTATTCCTTCATCTCCGAGCTCTGATGATTTTGAATATAAAGACAGGAGAGACGAAAACATTTTTGACTTACATTTTTGACTTATTGTCATACTTGGGATAGTGTAAGTAGCTTTATTTATCATGAATAAACAAGGAGAACACGGAAACACAGTCGCCTCCTTAGCGCATGGTAGCGCAGCTACTTATCAAGCTGGAGACCGGGGTTCGATTCCCGGTACCGGCGTGGGGATTTTTCCCTCGCATGGGAGACCTGGCCCGGGGTACACTCAGCCTGTGAGGTCTCTGGGGGATCAATCGAGGAGGTACTCGATGGAGAAGCAGCGATGGAGAAGCGATGGAGAAAAATCCCCACGCCGGTACTGGGGATTGAACCCAGGTCTCCCGCTTGGTAAGCAGCAACGCTACCACCGCGCTAAGGAGACGACCGAACATGAACTATACCATCTTTAATCGCTTCAGCGCAAAGCTTCCGTTCTGAATCCATTTTGCCTTTAGGGTCTCAGATATATAATTGCTTCTCTTCTTTGCAAAAATAGAAATAGTAGAATTTCAAAATGACTAAGAATTGTTAAGTTTAAAGAGAATTGTGGATGGTCCATTCTAATTTGACGAAGTTTGGTACTATATTCGTTCAGGCTGTTTTCCTGAAGTTCAGGTTCTTCCTGCACATTTGGCCCATATGCATTTGTGAACAGACATTTTCTGCTATGAATTTAATTAAGAAAAAATCTGAAGTGTTCCATTCGCATGACTTTCTCTACAGCACTGCACCAAATTATTGTTAAAAAGCTTATGCTTCTATTTTATGCATGCTAAACGAGAAAAAAATTAGCAGAAATAGACTTATTACTTGCTTCCTTGCAAGTAGAAGCGAAATAAGGGAGTACCATAGGTTAAAGTGATAGTCAAAAGCTGGTTACTATGTGACTGAAGTTCCTTTGTTTGTATGGACAGCAGTTGAAGAATTGCTGTATGACAAAAGTATAAAGTTTTTAAAGCTGAAACCAAAAACAAGGAATATCTAAAAACGATCAACTCCAGAAAAGAATGTACATAACATGAATTGTGTGTTTTAACGTGCTCTACATTTTTTGTGGTAAGTTTTTGTCCATCTCTTACGGTTTAGCTGCTATGCAAAATTCCGTAAGGCTCATCCAGAATAAAGTAGTCTTCACAGGCTATTCCCAGAAAATTCAAGATATACATTTTATTTATCAGGTAAATATCTTTAATAGACATTTTTGAGAAAATCAAACTTTTATAAAAACGTTCCATGTGCGGATTTTCTTGAAAATCTTCGTATCGCATCCTTGGAAGATACCAAACCTAAATACCAAGTTTGGCTTTTAACAGTCTTTTTGTTTTTGAGCTATGCCCACAGACACAAACACACACATACACATAGACAGACAGACAAACACGGACCTTTTTCCAAAATGCTTTTTTTTGGATTCAGGGGACATCAAAAGATATATTTGAAATCTCGGTATCGAATTTTTGGATGCATTACAATACCTTCTCTATTCACTCTATACATAGTACGTGTAGAGAAAGTTAAAATTAGTTTATTCTATTACAGATGCAGATCTTGCTAATGTATTTGTTCTATCGCACTCGCACTATATATATAAATTACTGAATTGGAAGCAAATAGTCACATTAATATTACGGATCTTTAAATTTCTTTGCTGTTTTTTTTTTCGATTAAAAACTGTAATAGGGAGTATTTACATTATAACTCAATGTGTTTCATTTTACGATAATTTTAAAAATGTAAACTTTCATGATGTTATTTAAAAATGAAAGTTTGCACATTAACAATAACTTATTTGGTTTAAAATATTTTAAAGCTATATTGATTTATGGATACACTTACCTGAATACTTTAATATTCGGATATACGTAGCAGTATAATAGAACATATCTGTTCAAATACAAAACGTTAGTTCATATTCAAAATATAACGTGGTAAACGCAACGTAATCTTAGACGGTCTGGGCTTTCCTTGTAAGATTAGGCATACTGATGGACCAGCACCACCAAAAGGAAGCCACATCTGGAGGTATCGTATAGAAGGAGCTACGTTGTGGTATTCTTGCTATCGACTTGAGGCTTTGCTCCTTGCGAGAAACTACAACACTCTTTCAGCATAAAACTTCTACTCGCAATTCCGCATTCATCTACGGCGAATTGTTCACATAGTCAATTATGTGCATTGGCTTCGAAGAGGGAAAGAAATTTATTGATCTTTAAGTCTGTCATAGAAAACGTGTGTCTATAAACCATGCGCGAGGGGGAAGATTAGTGAGCTAGCCCACCTGTCTTTCCTCAGGTATCAATCAGAGAAGTACTTTCTTTGAGGCCCTCAGCCATTATGATGAATGAGTTATCTATTTTACCCCGAACTTGCTCAATATTTAAACGAAACACAAAGCAAGTGTAAACTCCGCTTTCTACAGACAGAAATAAACCTTACCATTGAAGCCAACCAAGCTCACCTTGCTCTTCTTCCAAAATTCCTAGTGAAGCGTGGACGCACTATGCGCGCATAGTTTTTAATTTCCCTACACGTACTGTGTACATAGTGTATAGAAAAGGTATTGCATTCCACCGAAAAATTCGATACCGATTATTCACCGAAAATATACGTTCTAAGGTCCCCTGTAACCAAGAAAAGAATTTTTAGAAATAGGTCCGTGTGTGCGTGTGTGTCCGTGTGTCTGTGAACACGATAACTCAAAAATCGAAAAGTCGGAAAAATACCAACCTTGTTATAATGTTTACATCATTATATCTATAATATATTTACAAAAATGTGTCTATGCCAGAATATCAGTTCTTGATTACTTACAGGCCAAATATTTTTTTTATTAATATTGTTCTCTGATATTTTATGTTTATACAGTCGTATATTAGATGACTAACTGTCTGCTGGGCACGGAGGGTCATCAGTTATGTGAAATCGATGTAAATAGTATTTAGTTTTGCGGTGTCCTGGAAGATGGTTGTAAATTCTGGGATTCTTGGGAGCTTTATTTTGAATCTTTCTTTAATAAGGAGGAAAAGGGTTTAGTCACTGATTCTTTTTGGTACTAATCTATCTAGTCTGTAATTCTTCGATATCTGATCCTTCAATTTCCGATTTGATGAATTGGGGATTTTATTATGTATTATTACTCTACCTTTAGGCTTCTTCAGCTAATCTGTCAGCCAATTCATACCTACGATGCCAACATGGGCCTTCACCCAACTGAAGTGAATCGTCCAGCAACTTAGTTGTAACACCATACCAGCATTATGAATATCATTTATCAACATTTCCGTTTAGTGTGTAATTCTACTGTCGGTGTATATGGTTGCAATTCATTATTCATTCGATAATTCTTCCATTGTTTGAAGTTCCTCTAGGGCTTAAGATGGCTACCTGCTCAGCTTGGTAGCTAGTACATTTTGAATATAATGTGTTTTAATTGACGAATGAGAGTTTTAAGTTGAAATATTGCTGCCGCCCCTACTTTTTCTTCTCATTTTTACTTTCTCTAGCCCCATATGTACAATGTACATAGGGATAGAGAAGTATTGCATTCCACCCAAAAATTCGATACCGAGATTTCACCGGAAATACATGTTTTAGGACCCCCTGTATCCAAAAAAAGAATTTTGAGAAAAAGGTCCGTGTGTGTGAGTGTGTGTCCGTGTGTCTGTGAACACGATAACTCAAAAACGAAAAGTAGCTAAAATACCAAACTTGGTATTTAAGTTTAGTATCTTCCAGGGATACGACACGAAGATTTTGAGAAAAATCCCCCCACCCCAAACTACCCTTTACATGGAACTTTTTTCGAACATTTTGATTTTAATAATATATTAAAGATATTTACCTAACAAATAAAATGTATATCTTTAATTTTTTGGGAATAGCTTCTGAAGACCTGTTTATTCTGGATGAATTTTGCTTAATTTGGCATAAATAGCAAACCGTAAGAGATAGACAAAAACTTACTATACAAAAAATTTAGGTCTTGTTAAAATACACCAGTTATGTCATATACATTTTTCTCGTGGAGCTTACCGTTTTCGAGGTATTCATTGTTATTAGTTTCAGTTGTGAAGTACTTATACCTTTCTCAGACGGGAGTGTCCGTTTTTCTTTTGTTCTACTCCTGGCCAAGAAAAGAAGCTATTTGTAATGACAATCGCATAACGACAGCTTTTAAAACATTTGATTAGTGGTTTAGCCTATTGTATTCCCTTATTTTCTTCCTACTTATACGGAACTAAATAATAAGAACATTGTGCTAATGAGTACCACGATTAGCAAGGTGTATGAAGTTTGTAGAACAGCTAGAGAAAGTCATGTGAGTGTAACACATCATATTTTTAAATATTTTTATTGCATGTGTTACATTTTCATGAGTTTCTTAAACAGCACTATGTTCTGCAGGATGATTCCAGTTTTTTTATCTATGGGTAAATTATAATTTGTTTCTTAATGTATACATCTCTACAGTTCCAGTTTGCCATATACCGTAATATACGTTAAATACCCGCTATAATCATTGTTCTATATGCCTTAGTCATTTTCATATTTAATATCATACTTTTGACGTTTTTGGAACGTCTTAATGCTTCATGCCATATTGGTGCTCCATAAGGTGCTATCGTTCCTTTATAAATGGTATATAGTGCTTTCTTTACTAAAACCAAGTTTAGTTTTGCTGATTTAGAGAGTTTATGTTTTAAGGCTATTGCTTTACCGTGTACATGATCTATATGTCTGTTTAATTTGAGCTTTTTATCTAAATAAATTCCAAGATATTTTAATTTTTCAACTTGTTCTATTGACTTGTTAACATATGTATTTATGTTCTTGTGTAATTTTTGCTTCCTCTACACGAACTATGTACATAGTATATAGAGAAGGTATTCCACTCCACCCAAAAATTCGATACAGAGATTTCAACGGAAATATATGTTTTAAGTCCCTTTGACTATTCAAAGAAGATTTTAACGATACATTGTACACATCATTGAATAATATTTTGCTTTTTGTTGGTGATCCAAAAAGATATCTTATATCTTTAAAAGATACACAGTTTAGGAATAGAATTAGAATTACAAGAGAATGAGAGTAAATACAAACAACAAACCGAACACCTTGTAGTAGGAGAAAGTGAAAGAGATACCTCCCAGTCTCAGAAAAGTATCAGAGCTGTGAAGTAAATTAAACATTTGTGATCAATTATTGATTAATGAGGGTAGATGATTAGTTCGAGCACGAAAAGCTATAAGAACGTGTGAAGAACCGTTGAGTAGACATAATAAATAAACTTTACGAAGAATAGGATTTTAAAATATTTTCTAGGGAAGCATTATGAGTGATCTATAGCACTGAGTGATGCATTTTGATAAAAATTCAAAAATCTAAGGTCTTGACAGAGGAAATGGACGGAGTAAGAACAAGTTCGAGGATTTCCAGGTTACAAAGAAAGATAAATGAAGACATGGGACAGGCAATGGATATGGAGGAGACAGTGGTGCAAAAGGATCGAAAAACGAGTTCTTCAGTGTGTGGCCATGTTAAAAAAAATCTAATGCATTCCATTCACATGACTTTCTCTACATCTCTGCAAAAAATATTATTATATAGCTTATGCTTCTATTTACTTCATGCTAATTGAGAAAAAATCAGCCGAAATAATCTTATTACTTGCTTTCTTGTAAGTAGAAACGAAATAAGGGAGTACCATAGGTTAAAGTGATAGTCAAATGTTGGTTGCAATGTGACTGAAGTTCCATTTTTGTATTGACAGGAGTTGATAAATTCATGTATGAGAAAAGCATAAGTTTTCAAAGCTGAAACCAATAACAAGAAGTATCTCAAAAACGACCAATTCCACGAAAAAATGTATATAATATAAATTGTGTTTTTGACATGCTCTATATCTTTTGTGTGGTAAGTTTTTGTCCATTTTTATGGTTTGGTAGTTATGCAAAATTCCGTAAAATTCATTCAGAATAAAGTAGTCTTCAGAGGATATTCCCAGAAAAATCAAGTTATACGTTTTGTTTTCCAGATAAATATCTTTAATATGCAACATTTTAATCAAAATCGAGAAATACCATTTATGAGAAAATCAAAATTTTCGAAAAACGTTCCATGTAAAGGATAGTTGGGGGAGGGGGGATTTTCTTGAAAATCTTCATGTCGCATTCTTGGAAAATACCAAACCTAAATACCAAGTTTGGTTTTTAATGGGCTTTTCGTTTTTGAGCTATGCAGACACGCGCACACACACACGGAATTTTTTCTAAAAAGGATATTTTTATTCAGGGAGCCTCAAAACATGTATTTCCGGTGAAATCTCGGTATAAAATTTTTGTGTGCATTACAATACCTTCTCTATACACTATGTACATACATAGTACGTGTAGAGAAAGTAGGTGGCCAAAGATATCTTTACAATGATGAGCTGGCTTTAGGAGGAAGTGGACAGACCAAGAACAGTTTGGAGATTGCTGAATAATCGGTGCCTGGAGCAGGCTGAGTGCATTGATCGTGAAGAATGGCAATTGGTATAACTGCTGAAACGTGGAGAAGCCCTCAAAAGTAAGAAACCCAGTCACTGGAGCAAAGCACCGTACATAGATGAGAGGAGACTACTGAAGGAAGACCAGATCTACATGATGACGGGTGCTTGCATGGACGGAGAGACAGCAGGTTGAGCATCTCTAATTCCTTCTCGACCCAACCTTCAAATCCCCTAACGGCTATAGCTTGATAGCTCCTGAAAATGGGTCCTGGAATATATATATTCACCACAAATCTCACATGCGGTCGCTTGGGATCGAACCCGGGCCGTCTAGGTGAGAGGCGAGTGGTCTAACCACTCGGCCACGGCGCGGCCTTGGAGATCCTGATAGAAGGTCCCTCAGCGACTTCAGGAATAAGCCTCTACAAAACATAAGCCATCACCCAAATGCTGATTGCGTCTTCAAACCTGAGACAGATGATAAGTGATGGTAACAGTAAATGATGACAGGGAATCCCCGCCTAAAAACCATGGGTAAGATAGGCCGAAAATCGAACTTGTGCCAGCCATATTCATTACCGTGGCAAACTCCTCTCGGTTAAGAAATAGACTTACTGGCGACATGGTAACTGGGGGAGGAGCGGCTTATCTCTCAGATAAAGCGTTAGCTGATGGGAAGGGCGTGATATAATTTCGGAGGGACTTCCACACTGCAGTGGTTTAATGTACGTCAGAACCAAGGAGGATAGGATAACATGAAATTACTACTGGCGGCCGACTCGAATGGTGGGAAGGGAGTCACCGCAGAGCGTTCGAAGCAGATATCCATCTCAATAAGAAAAGCGTTGAGAGTCCTGTCTGACTGAACTTCCTAGGTTTACAGATGACTTCCAAGCATCCCGCAGCCGAGAGCTGTATTTCCAGAGCGCAATCACCATCACTCAAGGGCCTCACCACCGCCGACCTTAACGACACTTACAGCCCTTAAAGAGACCGGTTTGATGAAATGGAGGTGAAATGAAAGGACAGGGGGATGAAGAAACCTCCGCAATATTTGCTAAGTGACCAGGTAAAAAAAAAATACATGTCAGAGAAGTCGGCCATGGCAATCGATCCAAGGACCTCCGGAATGCCAGTCTGAGCCACCTGCCTGGGTTGGTGGGAGGGGAACACGGTAAGCTGAGCTCGCGCCGGGCGTGCTTCACACTAAGTATTACTTCCTCATATTAGCTACATCTACTCTTTTTTTGTAGTGTTTAACGCCCGCTTTTACTACGTGTGGCACCGCTAGTGATTATGAAATGAAGATGGAGCACTGGTGGAATGCGATGGTGGGAGAACCCGGCGGAAACCCGCCCCTGAGCCGCTTTCTCTACCACAAATCTCACATGCGGACGCTTGGGATCGAACCCGGTCATCTAGGTGAGAGGCGAGTGGTCTAACCACTACATCTACATCTACTCGCTTGAAACGGCTCCGTCACCACTTGCTAAAGACAATAGAGAGTAGCTACTATTTTTGGTGTTTATTTAATTGTTCGCTTTTTACTTTCTCTTGCCCCGTATGTACAATGTACATAGGGATACAGAAGTATTGCATTCTATCCAAAAATTCGATGCCGAGATTTCACCCGAAATACAAGTTTTAGGACCCCCTGAATCCAAAAAAAAAACATTTCCAGAAAAAGGGCAATGTGTGTGTGTGTGTCTGTGTCCGTGTGTCCGTGTGTCTGTGAACACGATAACTCAAAAACGAAAAGTAGCTAAGATACCAAACTTGGTATTTAAGTTCAGTATCTTCCAGGGATGCGACACGAAAATTTTGAGAAAAATCCCCCCACCTCAACTACCCTTTACATGAAACTTTTTTCGAAAATTTTGATTTCCTTAAAAAATGTTTCTAGCGATTTTGATTAAAATATCGTATATTAAAGATATTTACCTGACAAATAAAATGTATATACATTTTCTGGGAATAGCTTCTAAAGACCTGTTTATTCTGGATGAATTTTGCTTAATTTGGCATAGCTAATAAACCGTAAGAGATAGTCAAAACTTACTATACCAAAAAATGTAGGTCTTGTTAAAATACACAATTTACGTCATATACATGTTTTTCGTGGAGCTTACGTTTTCGAGGTATTCATTGTTATTAGTTTCAGTTGTGAGGTACTTATACTTTTCCCAGGCAGGAGTGTCCGTTTTTCTTTTGTTCTACTTCTGGCCAAGAAAATAAGCGATTTATAATGACAATCGTATAACGACAGCTTTTAAAACATTTGACTATCGATTTAGCCTAGTGTATGCCCTTATTTTCTTCCTACTTATAAGGAACTAAGTAATAAGAACATTGTGCTGAATACCTCGATTAACAAGGTGCAGAAAGAAGAATAATCTTATGTAAGAAGTTTGTAGAACGGCTAGAGAAAGTCGTGTGAGTGTAACACATCAGATTTTTAATTATGCTACCTGCAAACTATACACATACTCTTCAGGCACCAAATCTTACATTTCTACTGAAATACGAGGCACTTTCAATAAGTTATATAACTGGTTATTTTCCTTACTCAGGTTTTGTTTTACTGCAAAGCCAAATACACTTTATTGTCCCCCAATTAATTGGTTGCAGACAACTTTATTCCACGTAGTCTACATTCAAATATTTGTTCTACGTCATCTAGATGTCAAATTGTCGCGTCAAATCTGGTCTCGTATCCCAGGAGTGGGAGATCTGACAGTGTTGCTTTACATCGTTCTGCTTCTGACACTCTGCTAATTCAACTGCTTAATTCTCAATGTCTGAGCAGTCGCTATCAAAACGAAATTGCATCACAGCCATATGTCGGAAAACAACGACACTTCGTGACATTATAAAGGAAAAATTGAAAATAAAATTCGAAAGATTCGTTAATTTCAAATAAAACACTGATTTTACTTATTGAACGACCTTGTATCATATCGTGTTTTGGACGGGTCATAACTTTCTCTTCTTAGATGAACGGCAAAAAGGTATAGGCAGTTTATTTCTCAACAAAATATATAATGTTATTAATAGAAATCAATAAGCTAATGTTGGTAGCAAAATATGTCAAAAAAAAAAAAACTGGTGTGTTCCTTTCACAACTGTAACAAAGTATTGTTGAAAATATATTCCTGTTTCTAATTTATGATAATCGAGATAAATATTAGCAGAAATTGTGTTAATTACTTGCTTCCTTGTAAGTAGAAGGAAAATAAGGGAATGCATTAGGGTAAAACGACATTCAAATATTTTAAAAGTTGGTTGCCATGTGGTTGAAATCCGTTTCTATGCTGGGCCAGGAGTTTACAACTTTCCGTGTGAGAAAAGTTTAAGTATTTTAAATGTGAAACAAATAACAAGGAATATCTCAGAAATAGTCAATTAAACGACAGTATATGACATAAATCGTGTGTTTTATCGTGATCTACATTTTTTGTGTCGTAAGTTTTTGTCTATCTCTTACGGTTTACTAGTTATTCAAAATTCATCTAGAATAAACAGAAGCTATTCCCAGAAAATTCAAGATATATATTTTATTTGTGATGAAAATAGCTTTAATATACGATATTTTAATCAACATCGTTATAGTCCTTTTTAAAAAAGTTTCATGTAAAGGGTAGTTAGGGGTGGGGAATTTTCTTGAAAATCTAGGTGTCGTATCCTTGAAAGATACCGAACTTAAATACCAAGTTTGGTACTTAACGGTCTTTTCATTTTTAAGCTATGCTGCCCACACACGCACACACACATATTCCCCCCGACTATTTTCCTCAAATGCCTGTTTTAGATTCAGTGGGTGTCAAAACATATATTTCCGGTGAAATCTTGGTATTGAATGTTTGGGTGCAATACAGTTATCTTCTGTATATACTATCCGAAGCGCTAAGGCAAGTATTCCTGTTATAAATAGGACTTCCTTGTTGTTTGAAGAATGGTGATGCTGTTGGAAGAGTCTAGCAGGTGTATGTAGCTGGGGGGGGGGGGCATTATACGGTTATTAGGGGCGCAACTCGCCAGACCGGTCAGCCAGGGCACCTGTTTCAATGACGTCGACACTCTGTGACGCAAATCGAATAGCTTTTATAACCATTTGTCGAACACAAAGCTTTATGTACACCGACTTGCTTAAACGACGTCAGTTATTTATGGGCTATTAGGCAAGTGTTTCTAGATAACATACTTCTTAGCGTTGACGCTATATAAAGAAACTGCTTTGTGCATCTCAAGCCGCCCGCTTCATAGGATACGAATGAGTTTATACTTATACATAGGGATTCCTTGGAAAGATATACACTCAGTTTTATTAATAAATCACACTAAAGAAACATTTCTTATTTGCTTCTTTCTCCCTGAAATTATATCAACCACTCTTCAATATTTACGCTTTGCATCAGACGGTAAAATGAATCCACAAATGAGCTCGGGAATCTATCTGATGTTTATCCCAAGAATGAAGAAAACCTCACTAAACCCAGTTAGAATTAGAATTCGGACTAGTACATGGTAGAGAACAACATTGTCTTTTAGGAATTTAAAACGACATTGAATTAAGCAAATAGCTTCATTTGTCTAGACAATACTTACGAAAATTTGATAAATAATAGTAATAAATATTTAGTTTTTACTCTCTCTATATGTACTATGTATATTGTGTATAGAGAAAGTATTGTATTCCACCCAAAAATTCAATACCGAGATTTCACCGGAAATTCTTTTTTAGGGTCCCCTGTATCCAAAAAAAGGTATTTTCAGAAAAAGATCCATGTGTGTATGTTCGTGTGCCTGTGACATGATAAATCATAAACGAAAAGTCGGTAAAATACCAAACTTGGTATTTAAGTTTAGTATTTTCAAGAGATGCGGCAAGAAGATTTTATGAAAAATCCCCCCACCCTAAACTACCCTTTACATAGAACAAATTTCCAAAGTTGCAATTTTCTCAAAAATGGCTCTAACGATTTTGATTTAAATACCGTATATTACAGATATTTATGTGGTAAATAAAAGTATCTCTTGAATTTCCTGGGAGTAGCGCCTAAAGACCTTTTTATTCTGAATGAATTTTGTTGAATTTTGCGTAACTGGTAAACCGTAAGAGATAGACAAAAACTTACTTTACAAAAAGGTCATATACATTCAATGGAATTGATCATTTCTGAGATATTTCTTGTTATTTATTTCAGATGCACGGAAAAACTTTTTTCACTCCTGTGCCTGCAAAGAAATGAATTTCATCCACATGGCAACCGACTTTTAAAAGATTTGACCATCGTTTTAGCCTAGTTATTCCCTTAATTTTCTTCTGCTTACAAGGAAGCAAGTAATTAAGCGAATTTCTGCTAATGTTTACCTCGATTATCAAAAAGTAGATAGAAGAATAAGCTATTTAACAATAATTTGTTACCGCAGGTGGTGACACTGATGATACATGAATGATGTTGGAGCACCGATGGAATGAGATGGCGGGGGAAGCAGGAGTACCCGGAGAAAACCCGCCCCAGCGCCGCTTTGTCCACCACAAATCTCACATGCGAAACGGCGATGTAGAGAAAGTCATGTGATTGGAACACATCAGATTTTTAGAATTAGAATTACATTTGGAGAAGCAGATAATGAAACTATTTTGGAAAGGTTGTAGTGTTCTGTAACGTTGAGATTCCAAAAACATGCTTTGTTTTCTTATGTTTTACGATTCTCCTTACTAATTCAATTTCAAAGCCATATATAGCCATATATAGCCATATATAGCCATATATAGCCTCTTGGTATACATACATTCACTGTCATTGCACTGCTTACAGGACATCTTAATATACTGGACTGGAAATGCCTTTTTTATCTACAGATAGAATTCGGTAGCTGATATAACAAAACGTCTTATGACAAACGTGGATGTATATTTAAGTGCCTTTTAAATAAGCTTTATTACGTAGCGCTGCTTAAGGTATTAGGCCTAAAAATAAATAAGTAAATACTTAGACATTTAAGTTATATATGCGAATTTAGGTAAACACAAACTAATTTTGATTGAAAAACTGTGAACTCTTTAAAATTATTAAATATAGATGTCAGATATTCTATGGAGAGCAAATGAATGACTCTTCAGTATTTCTAGATTAGCCATTGAAAATTTTAACTAAATACAATATCTTATTGAGTCCAGAATTTTTGTTTAGGGGCATTGTTTTATTTTTTGGTGAGAAAAATAGCTTAAAGGAGGTTATAATTTAATTAGATATGCGTTTATATTATGACTCCACCCGGAATGAATATGGACATCACTTAAACCTCTTTTCTTAATACTAGTTAAATGGGTGAGCCGGGGGGGGGGAGGAGAGTGGCCGCCCGCCTGTCTTTCCACAGAATTGTCAAACAAAAGAGTTTCTTTCTTGAGGCCCTCAGTCGCTATGGTCGAAAGATTATCTAATATACAGCGAAACAGTTGAATTAATAAACAAAACATAGGTCACGTGCATGTGCGTGAAATCTGGGACCTTGGTATTGAAAACCAGGGTGTATAGCGTACTTGATTTCTTAATGTTGTTGCTCTGCTCTGATTCCGAAGTTGCACGAAACCTACCGAATGATGATTTAGGGAACCGAGTGCTCTAGATAATGTGCACACATAGTACTCATTATGGTGCATGTTTCTATTACCCATGAGTAGCTGTAATGCGGAAGTTATAGAATGGAAAACCCCCCGGCCATAAAACGAACGCTTTGTAATTGTTTTTAAGTTGACGGTCGGCTTGAAATCATAGGCTGGAACATGTGTGATCTTTTGTTTGCATTATTAAAAAAGAGATTTGTTTTTTTTCTCTCTTAATGTAAAGGTAATCCAGTTTTTATCCAGAGTAATTTATAAATTTCTGAGTTTCTATTTAAACATGAGAGTGCACGACATTTCTATTGGTGGGCGCATCCTATTCAGCTCCAATTTTCAAAAGTACATTTATTTTGGTACAAAAATCCCTTGAGAAGTAATTTGACCGTATTTTTATGAAATATAAATTATAAGTTCTTTAGAACCTATGGTCTGATTTTGATGGGAATTAATTGAGCATTTTTTGCATCAGTAAACATTAATAACGTATGTATTAAAAATGAAAATTGCAGACACAAAACATTCTTGTACCTTTCTTACTGTAACTTCCTTACCAATTAATGCAAGTGAAAAATTAAAACTTTTCCGCAAGAAGGTTTATATTAAATTCTTAATTAAAATTAATAGGTATAGAATAAATAATAAATAATCTTCAAGAGATAGCTGAAATTATGGAGGGAGGATACAAAAATCAAAGAAATACTTGCGCAAAGTTTCAAAGACTGCCTCTGTGGTCGAGAAGTCAGTGTTATGCCTTGTCGTCCTGAGGACCCGTGTTCTCGGCCGGAGTCAGACAATTTTCTTATACTCTTATACTCCTCAGAGTTTGTAGAATGAATGTGAGAGTGAATTTGTGTTACTGGTATAAAACAATAAAAACCAAAGTTAGGAAACCTACAGTTCCGCGAGCAAAATACCAGCAGTTATTTCTGAAGTCCAAAGTCCCGATATGCCTATAGAAATTAAGTGAGCTTTTACAAATGAAAAAAAAAAAAGAAAATGGAAGCTCTGTCTTTAAATCTGATGTGTTCCATACATATGACTTTCTCTACATTGTCGCCCTCCGTGGTGTAATGGTTACCATTCTAACTTCATATACCCAAGGTCGCGGTTTCAAACCCGGTGGAGGACGATGGATTTTTTTCGGATGTAAGCCTCAAGCCTGATAGAGAGGTCTCTGAGCAAAATTAAGAGGTCTTTCACGCCCAATTTAGAATGGGACGCTGAGAACCACAGCAGTTAAAGAGCGTCCATAAATAACACGATATTTACATTTTCTCTACATCTCTGCAACAAATTATTTTTAAAAAAAATTAGTCTTCTATTTACGTCATGCTAATCGAGAAAAAATTGCTTCCTTGTAAGTAGAAGCGAAATAAGGCAGTACCATAGGTTAAAGTGATAGTCAAAAGCTGGTAGCTATATGACTGAAGTTCCTTTGTTAGTATGGATATGAGTTGACAAATTCCTGTATGAGAAAAATATAAATTTTTAAAGGTGGAATCAAAAACAAGGAATAACTCAAAAACGATAAACTCCACAAAAAAAACTGTATATAACATAAATTGTGTGTTTTAGCGTGCTCTACATTTCTTGTGTGGTAAGTTTTTGTCCACCTCTTACCGTTTAGCAGTTATAAGAAATTCCGTAAAATTCATCCAGAACAAGCTAGTCTTTACAGGCTATTTCCAGAAAATTCAAGATATACATTTTATTTGTCAGATAAATATCTTTAATGTACTTTATTCTAATCAAAAATGTTTTAAAAAATCTGATGTGTTACAGTCACATGACTTTCTCTACATCGATGCAAAAAATATTGTTAAAAAGTTTATGCGCCTATTTACTTCATCCTAATCGAGAAAAAAATTAGCAGAAATAGTCTTATTACTTGCTTTCTTGTACATAGAAGCGAAAAAAGGAAGTACCATAGGTTAATGTGATAGTCAAAAGGTGGTTGCTATGTGACTGAAGTTCCTCTGTTTGTATGGACAGGAGTTGACAAATTGTTGTATGAGGAAATTATGTTTTCTAAAGCTTAAAATAAAAACAAGGAATGTCTAAAAAACGATGAACTCCACGAAAAAAAAAATATATATATAACATAAAGTGTGTGTTTTAATGTGCTTTATATTTTTTGTGTGGTAAGTTTTTGTTCTTCTCTTGCGGTTTAGCAGTTATGCAAAATTCCGTAAAATTGATCCAGAATAAAATAGTCTTCAGAGGTTATTCCCAGAAAATTCAATATATACATTTTATTTCTCAGATAAATATTTTAATACACGATCTTTTAATCAAAACCGTTAGAGCCATTTTTAAGAACAAAAATCGAAAAAAGTTCCATGTAAAGGGTAGTTGGGTTGGGGGAATTTTCTTGAAAATCTTCGTGTCGAATCCTTGGAAGATACCAAACTTAAATACCAAGTTTGGTATTCAACGGTCTTTTCGTTTTTGAGTGATGCTGCCCACACGCACAGACACATTGGATTCATGGGACCCAAAACATGTATTTCCGGTGAAATCTTGGTATCGAATTTTTGGGTGCAATACAATACCTTCTCTATACACTATGTACATAGTACGTGTAGAGAAAGTAAAAAATGGAAGCTCTGTCTTTAAATATGATGTGTTCCATTCACGTGACTTTCTCTACCTCTTTCACAAGGAAACTATTATTACACATGTTTGTTCTTTTATCTACATCACGGTGGTTGAAATAAATACTAGAAAAATTGCTTTGCTACTTCTTTTGTTGTAAATAGAAGAGAAATAAGTGAGTACCTACACTTAGCTAAAACGATAGTCAATTTTTTTAAAACTGAGCTATCAGTTCTCTTTGTCTGGTCTGCATAAACTAAAGCGAGATGACTTTCCATTTGGAAAAAGTTGAAGCAGTTTGAAATTAAAACCAATAACAAAGACTATCTCGGAAATTCATAACCCCCTAAAGAGTATTTCACATAAAGTGTGTGTTTTAACGTACTGCAGAGAGAATTTAGACACAATAGCATTTCATCAGAGTGTGTTAAAATAAGTATTTTAGGTTACAATTAAAAGACGTTAGACTCGATGGTACTCTAATGCTTGATGTACCCCCAAATAAAAATGACTGATAAGGTCAAAGTTGATCTAGGACTGCTGGAGGAAGATTATTGAAGAGTTTCCAACTGAAAATTGGACAAGAAAGGATGAAGATAAATAAGTTATCAGTGTTTGGAAGGATAATTGGGATTATGTTGATGATGTGAAGGATAACTCCAGTTACAATTGAGGACAGAGCTCAAGAAGCAAGAAATAACATTTAACCACCCATAGCAACATCTACAGCTAAACTTGTTTTCTTCTTTCTTTACCATTTTATGTATTTCTCTAAGTCTTTTATTTAAGAGAATGTGTGGCTGTAATAAATACTTTTGAACAACAAAATATTAGTGGAAAACATGAGCTCTACAATCTTAGTATAGTCATTTTTGTCTATCTCTTACAGTTTACCAGTTGTGGAAAAGTTATTCAGAATGGAGAGGCCTTCAGAGGCTATTCCCAGAAAGGTCAATATATACGAGGGATGTAAATAAAGTAGTGACAACATTGATAGAACACACTATTTATTTAACGCACAAGTACAATTGCATTACATTCCTTTAATGTAGTCACCCGCAAAGTTCCTGACCTTTTGCCAAATGTAGGGCAGCCGTTGGGGACCGTTGGCAAGGCGATCTCTGTTGATGAGATCGCCTTGCGACGGAGCGCCCTACTGCGCGGACTACAGATGCCACGTCAGGAAATCAGCGGCCTCGGAGGGTTTCCTTCAACTTCGGAAACAGGTCGAAATCACAAGACTCATGTCTGGTGAGTACGGAGGATGTTCCAAAACCTCCCAATGCCACTGTTGCAATAAGAGCTGGACATTGTTTGGGACGTGACAACGTGCGTTGTCATACAATACTATGGGGTGATCGTATCGCAATAAACGTGGACGTTTGCGCCGCTTAGCCGGACGAAGATGTTGCTCCAGAAATCGGCAATTGTACTCACTGTTTACAGTTTGTCCTGCAGGCACAGCATGCGTAAAAATAACCTCCTCGTAGTCATATGCCACAACCAGCATCAGCTTCACCCGACTGGGTTCCTGTCCAACTTTCTGTGGACTTGGTGAACCTGGGTGACGCCATATATTCGACTGACGCTTCAATTCCGGCTCATAGGCTCGTGCCCACGTCTCATCATTGGCAACAATACGCTGCAGAAATGCGGCTCCTTCGTTGCGGTATCTGTCCAGGTGGTGCCATCCAGTGCTTACCGGTGTAATTTCTGTACCTCAGTGAGTCGATGTGGAACCCAACGGGACGCAATTTTCCTCATATGAAGACATTTTGTCAGGTTGTCCATCGATGGTCCACGGCAACGAGACCACTCACGATGTCAATCTGATCTTGCGGAATGGACGGCCGACCTGTGCGGTGCAAATCCGCAGTCTCAGTCTGACCTGCACGAAACGCCTTGACCCATCGTGCAACCGTCCTGTACGGCAATGCATTCCCACCACAGGCTTCACGTAATCCTCGATAACATGCTGATGCATTTTTCCACGGGCAACATCGATTTTAATCCACGAAGGCTGATCGCCTTTGGTAAACATGCTTTAGAGCGGTTCACTTGACACTGTTCACTTCAACGCTACACAGCATCAACACACTCTCAACTGGCAGCCCGACCAATGCACACCACACATCGACACTAGTCACCTGATCGCCCCCATATCCTACTGGCTAATACCTGCTCTCTTGTGAACGTGGGGACCATGTTGCCACTACTTTCTTTACATCCCTCGTACATTCCATTTGTCATGAAAATATGTTTAACATATGGATTTTTACTAAAATCGCTAGAGCCATTTTTGAGAAAATAAAAATTTTCCAAAAATGTTCCAACTAAAGGGCACAAAGTTGGTGGGAAAATTTCGTGTCGCATCCTTAGAATATACTGAACTTAATATCAAGTTTGACTTTAAAGGTACTTTTCGTTGTTGAGTTTTCGTGTTCACAGACACAAACGGACAAACATATATACGGGTAGCTTTTAATATAAATGTCTTTTTTAATTCAGGGGACATGTATTTCATTTGAAATCTCAACATAAAATTTTAAGGTAGAATATAACATCTTCTCTACCGCTATTTAGATACACAGTACGTGTAGAGAAATGTCAACCGTGGAATTTAGGATTCTCACTCTACTGTCCCGTTACGGTTTTTATAGTGTCAGCATTAATTCTGTATTTTAGATACACCCACACACACGCATGTGCACACCATACAGACGCACACAAATACACATTTCAAACACGTTTTTGTCCGATTATTTATCTAACAACTGAAACTGCCTGAAACTGTTAGATATGTGCTTGCCTAATATAGGAAAGATACATATTGTCACAGACATATTAACACATTTGAGATATTTAACGCCAAAAGCTCTAATTTTCTCCCAAATTCTTTTTGTAAAATATGTTGTTTGAATCCGACAAGAATTGTGCTGTTTATGTGTTTGTCTGCGAAACAGAAAAAATTGCAGTGTACAGCAATTATAGCAAAGAACCATCTTTATACCAAAAACTACCTTATTGTTCAACACCACGAAGAGACTAGCTACAATTTTTCTTTATTTTTTTCCCACCCTTTCTCCGCGTTTAGAAAACCACCCTTTTCCCACTTTTTTCTTTCTTTCTGTGACAATAGAGCGTAAAGAAATGAAAGACAGAGAAGGAGAGAATGAGAGTGAGAGGACTCAACTCATACGACGAGAAAAACCTTCTTTAAACCTCCGACACGGCGGAAATGTCGTCACAGAAGCAGACGTCGGAACGACAGAAGAAAAGCGAGAGACTTTTTTTTCAACCTCTCTCTCGCTTCTTCTTTTCTTTTTTCTTTTTTTTTTTTCACACCCTCACATCCCTGGACCTGTCTCCCTTTTACTGACATGTATCTTTCTCTTTTTCACTCATTTCTTCTATCCTTTAGGTTGAAGAAGAGTTAAGAAGAACGGAAAGAAAGAATGGGCGGAGGACGTCAGCAGTTCTGGACAAAACTAGAGGCCTACTTTCTTCGGTAGCCCAAAAGTTTCTACGAATATAACAGTTTTGCTATCAAACACGTTCTCATTCAACAATAGCAATTAAGTGCATTTATCTGAAGCGAGTTTATTCTGCGATGCCCGTCGCCCGCACATCTCACGTGGTTTTCCATGGTCGGTAGGCAAATTTTAGAGTGATTTCTCCTTTACTGTGATTTCTTTTCTCTCATTTTTCATTTTTACTTGTGTCTCAAGCTTTGTGACGAGAGGCAATGCCATTAGATGGCCCAGGTTACTTGCTCCAACAAAAGAGCATTCCCCGTGGACACTATAGGGCTGCCTGATTGCACCGGTCGTTCATCAATCTCTCTGGGCAACTCCTGTGCATTCTGCGTGTTTCTGTGGCCTGTCTGCCAGCTACTTCCAGCCTGTGGAAGGAAAGTGTTACAAATGGAAATGGAAGTGGTGTTTTAAAAGAGTTTAAATAGAAGTAACTGATAGTGTGTTAGTACGTAATAAATTATAAACTATATAAGCATATGAAGTAATAAAGTGAACATATGTACTGAATGTTAAACGCTCTAATGTTTAGAGTAATTAAGTATGTAGTGGGAAATTAATTTATAAACCAGTAGAAAATGTTAAGAAACGCTCAAGTTATTTTTATTTTTAAATGCGTAAATTTACTTTATATTGAAATATTAAATATAAGGTTGTTCTAAATATGTTTAAATGATGGAAAAAGAAGTATTAAATAATAGTTTACCTAGTGGAAAATTAATGTTGAAATATTGAAGTATCAAGACTTATTAAAAATAATAATAATTATAGAAAATTAATGTTGAAATATTGAAGTATCAAGACTTATTAAAAATAATAATAATTATAGAAAATTAATTTGTTAGTATAACATGCTAACAAATTAAATGTAATTTAGGTAAATAAAATTATGTGAAAAGTCATATAGGTAGTTAAATGCATATAAATAACCCGTGTAATTTATATGTAAAATAAAGTTATTGTAGCTAATATATGTACAACTTAGTGCTGGATACTAGTGATGTCGTATTTTATAGTGTAAAATAGGAAGCACTAATATTTCTGTTTTAAAATAGTTTGCTTTATTTTTATTTTATCTTCATTCATTTATATCTTTGCTTTATTTTTATTTTATCTTAATTCATTTATACCTTAACTCTTATTTGCATGTTCTAGATCTTTATCTAATGATTCTAATTTTAATCTTCAATTTATAAGTTAGTTAATTATTTTAAAAAAATTAAATAATAGTTACAATTTGTAATGCTTGTTTTCGAAATAATGTTAAAGTTTGAATATGTGCCCCCGTATAATTACCTCGGTACCGGGATAGCACATTCGGATTTTATTTGTTTTATTTATTTAGTCTCCTTTGTTCCGTTGTACCTTCCTTCCGGGGGTTGGTAGTTGCAATCTCTCTGTAGGTGTTAGTACGCGAAGTCTGATATCTCATAAACTAGGTCTGTTTAGCTACAACATAATAAGCTCAAGATTGGCAACTTGGCAACACATTATTTCAATATATCAACTGTGTTTAGAAGTATTATACCTAGTTTTGATAACCCGTATCTATTACTTACCATGAATTGCACAAGTGAAAAATTCTCTGTAATTGTTAACATTAGAAAGCCAAATAGCTTTTACTGCAATCTGAGGAGTGTTAACTTTCAGTCAGTTACATTTATCTGCCTCTTCCCTTTTCACGGATACTTCAATAGTTACGAGGGCCAATAAAATATAAACGGGGCTTTCTTTCCCAAACTCTTTTATTTGATGTCAAACATTTACAAAGTACACATCACTTTTCTACATAGTCTCCTGCTTTGGATATGCACTTAGCCCAGTGTAATGTCAGCTTTTTGATGACGTCACCATCAAGAGGCTGCACGAGGCCTTCCACACCGGCGTCACTCTCAAATCTTTGGCTTCCCAATGCCTCCTTGAGCGGCCCAAAGAAATGAAAATCGCAGAGCGATAAGTCTGGACTATAGGGAGGGAGTCCAACTCCAATGAGTGTCTCCCATAGACATTCTACTCTTCAATCAGGAGGCGAGGGACGCACACTTTGTGAACACCTGAGTCTTTTGTAATGATGGCATGACAGTTCCCATAGCTTAACCCACATTTCTGAAACCGTCAAACGACGAACACCTTTGAATGTTCTCCTCCGTAATGCTAGTCCTCGGGCGACGATCATGACTCTCATTTTCGACCCGTTCACGGCCTTCCATGAAGGTCTCATGCCAAGCAAACACACGAGTTCTTGAAAGTGCTTCCTTACCGAATTGTGCTGCCCAGTTTCTGCGGTTTTACGACTTCGTGAGAAAGATGCTGAAGCATGAACCTGTTGCTCAGACATCTTGAACAGAAGTTACAATTTTTTCTGTGGAGGCTAATTCCTGCTCATGCCAGTCCTGACGTCGCAGCACGCTCTGAAAACAAAAAGTTTCGCTTATATTTGATTGACCCTCGTATTCCCACATGAGTACAGGGAAGTCTAGTCTTTCTTTACTTTATCGATAGCATGCCTATGATAGATACAGAAAAATTTTTACGAACTCAATATTCGATGTCAAGACCACGACAGAGACATATTTTAAGATCACCTAAACCCAGAAGAAAGCAATTATTTAACAAAAGTGTCGATATAAATATCTCAGTATGTATAGTTTGTGTACGTATGAAGAGCTTAACTTAAAAACAAAATGTCAATAAATAACAACTTTTGTGTTGAAGTTGAGCATCTTCCAACGATCCGAACTACGCTTTATTCGTATACGAAACATTCCGTTATTTTTGTTTTCTCAAAAATAGCTCTCATAGATTTGATTAAAATACAGTATTTTAGGTATTTACGTAAGAAAGATGATCTGTATCTCAAATGTACAACAATTTTACATACATTTCATATAATTTTACATAACTGATTAACCATAAGACTTAGGGAAAAAACTAGTTTTATTTCTAGGTACAAGAGAAAACACGAGGCTAAGATATTTTTATGTTTAAAATTTCAGCCTCTATTTGCTGACTTTACTAGAAATAACTAGAGACAAATAATTCTGCCACCACATCAAAATAGGTATACAACGTACTGCACTACATTTATGGTCTGCTTAATGGCAGCATTTGTTTAAAATATGTGAGGTCAATTACTTCCGAAATGTACGTATTAGGTAAAGAAGGTATTGGATTCCAACCAAAAATTCGATACCTAGATTTCATCAGAAAACATGATCTGAGGACACCTGAATAAAAAAAGATTAGAAAAAGGTTAATGTGTGTATGTATGTGCCGGTGTATATATGTGCGCGCCTGTGAATATCATAATTTAAACACGAAGATTATATTAAATACCACACCTGATATCAAGCTCAGCATGTTCCAGGGATACAACAATAACATTTCAAGGTCATCTCCCACCTTAAAGCTCCCTTTACAAGGAACATTTTTCGAAAATTTACTATCTTCAAAACAAATTTAATTATAATTCTGCGTGATTTTTTCATATCAAATGAAATGTGTATCTTAAATATTATGGAAATAACTTTAAAGTCATCTTCGTTCTCGGTGGCATTTGCATAACCATAAAAGATTGACAAAGTTTTAGTATATAAAAGTATTATAGACATTTTTAAAACACAAAATTATGTCATATATTTGCTGTGGAGTTAACCATTTTCAAGCTTACCTTGTTGTTGATTTAAAAATGATAATATTTATACTTCTTTCAAATGGGAAGTGGTCATTGGTTTTTCTTTTTATATTCCTGACTATGCGATAGAAATAGAATTTCAAAGTCATCACATAGTAACCAGCTTTATCACTTTAGCTTAGTGTATTCCCATACTTTCCTTTTGTTTAGAAGTTACCAATTAATGCAACAATTTTTCTAATGTTTATTTCGATTAGCACGGAGTAGAGGGAAGAATAAACTTTGATAAGAATATTTTTTTGCAGAATAGAGTAGAGAAAGTCAGGTGAATGGAACGCATCTTACTTTAGTTTGAATTGTCCGATATTGAATAGATTTTTGATGTAGTGTTAACATTCATTGGTTTCTCGTATATCTTGCAAATAATCTGGAATTTGAAAGTTAGCAAATAGCTACTGAAATTTTAAAGATACAAATGTTTTAGCCCTCTATAGAGCCAAAACTGTAACGAAACAGTAGCCGCAAATGTTTATTTGAAATAACATTAACAAATAACAAACTTTTGTAAATATATTAAACAATGAATGTGAATAGAGAAATTATGGTACACAATGTTAAGATTTTTACTGAAGACTATTTTCTGTCTTCTTAACCATGATGTTTCCAAATTTACCACAGATGTGCAGTTGCTCTTTATTTCCTTTACTTCAGGAAGCATTTCGATCGCTTTGCATTTACTGCATCAATTTTCCAGCTGTAATCATCAAGATATCCATTATCTTTATTGGGACGTTCCTGGGGATTGTTTCCTTTTTCTGCTAAAACTGTGGTCAATTATCATCAGCAATTCTTATGTGGTTTTTTCTTCTTTCTCTGGGTGCGCTCCTTTAATTTCAGATATCCTCCTTCTTTGTCCTTTATAAAATTCTCCAAGTAGAAGACAAACTTGTCTGTGCCTGATTCTCTCTGGCACTTTTTCTACCCAAACTTGGTTACATAAGAATTCTTTTTGTAGTTTTTCTACTAGAGTTTTCTTCTGATCCGTTTGGTCATATAATTGTCCCACGAATTAGTGAGTGTATTTATTTAAATACCAGTAGACATATCATCTCTTCCCATATTATCGGTTCCAAACCGTAAAGAGCTATTTTCCGAAAATAACATGTTCGAAATATTTTTCTTGTAATGATATTTTGCGGTGAGGGCGCTTTCTTGAAAACCTTCGTGAATCCTTGGAAGCTGCTGAACCCAATACCAAGTTTGGTATTTAAACTAGTTTCGTTTCTGAGTTGTTGTGCACAAACAAACGAACACACAGAACGCATACGTGCATGAGCCGTTTTCTAAAATTTACTTTTTATACAGGGAACACTGCAATATGTTTCCTATGAAACCTCGGAATCGAATTTTTCGTGGAATATACCTTCTCCACATATACACTATATATGACGTAGAAAAAGTACAAAATAAATCTTAAATATGTAAAAATTGTGGGTATCCCTCATCCTTTTGCATGTAGGTACTTCTTCGAAATTCAATCTAATAGTTTTACTTCTGTTTCGCTTTTTGCTAATTATGGATTGGTAATATTAGGATTTCGGATTTGTGTTTTAATGTAGATAAAACATGATTTAAAGAAAATTATTGTCAAAAGTTTTACTTTCTCTACTTAGTACATGGCACATAAGTAGAGAAGCTATTGTACCCCTCCAAAAATTCAATACCGAGATTTCCTAGAAAATACACGTTTTAGGGTTCTCTGTATCCCCTTTATCTCAAAAACTTTATTTTTGGAAAAACATCCATGTGTGTGTGTGTGTGTTTGCATGTTTGCGTTTGTGTCCATTTGCTGTGAATACGATAAATCAAAATGGAAAGTCAGTAAAATACTAAACTTGGTATTTAAGTTTAGTATCTTGCAAGATTACGACACGAAGATTTTGAGGAAAATCTGCCCCATCCCAAACTACTCTTTACATGGAAAAGATTTTATAAATTTTGATTTTCTCAAAACTGGATCGTATGATTTTTAATAAAATACAACATTTTAAAGCTATTTACATGAGAGATTGGAATTTTCTGGCAACAGCCTCTGAAGACCACTTCATTCTGAGTGACTACTGTATAATTAATAAACCGTCAGAGAATGATAAAACTTGCTATACAAAAACTGTAGATCTCGATAAAACACACAATTGTATCATGTGCATTTTGTCATGGGGTTGACAATTTCCAAAATATTCCTTGTTATTGGGTTTAGTTATAAAATACTTAACTTTTCTCATATGAGAACTTATCAACTCCTGGGCATGCAAAGAAAACGAATTTCAATCACATAGCAACCAGTTTTAAAAGGTTTGACTATCATTTTAACCTAGTGTATTCCCTTATCTACTTTCTACCTATAAGGCAGTAGTGGTCGCCTGGGTAGTGTGGTGGTAGCGTGTCTGCCTCACATTCAACAGGTTGTGAGTTCCAATCTCGCTTAGGGTGAGTTTTTTTTTTGGGGGGGGGGGTTCCCTTATCCTGAGAAGACAAATGTCGAGGAACTTTAAGCTCCATGCACCGCGATATCATTTGAGCATCATTTCACCAATTTCACTCATCGTCCGAAATACCAACCAGGTTAAAGCTACAAAAAAAAAAAAAAAAGTAAAAAGAAAAGGAAGTAAGTAATAAGACCATATCTGCTACAGTTTATCTCGATTAGCCTGAAGCAGATAGAAGAATAAGCTTTTAACAATTATAATAATGCAGAAAAAGGTATGTGAATGGAATACCTACATCAGAACTTTTTAAGACAGTATGCCTAACAGAAGGCTGGAAGTAAACTGGTCGTTCGATTCCTTTCACAGTGATTTTTTATTCCAAGTTCCTTCACAATAAAAATAATTTTGGTTTAAACAGAATTATTGAAATTTGTTTTCTTTATTTTACTTTCTCTACACGTACTATGTATATAGTGTATAGAGAAGGCATTGCACTCCACCAAAAAATTCGATACCGAGATTTCACCGGAAATATATGTTTTAGGGTCCCCTGTATCCAAAAAAGTATTTTCAGAAAAAGGTCCGTGTGTGTGTATCCGTGTGTCAGTGTGTCCGTGTGTCTGTGAACACGATAACTCAAAAACGAAAAGTCGGAAAAAATAACTAACTTGATATTTAAGTTTGGTATCTTCCAGGGATGCGGCACGAAGATCTTGAGAAAAATCCCCCACCCCAAAATACCCTTTACATGGAACTTTTTTCGAAAATTTCTAAAAAAATGGCACTAACAAATTTGATTAAAATATCGTATATTAAAGATATTTTGCTGACAAATAAAATGTATATTTTGAATTTTTAGGGAATAGCCTCTGAAGACTACTTTATTCTGAGTGAATTTTACAGAATATTGCATAACTGCTAAACTGTAAGACATAGATAAAAACTTAACACACAAAAATGTAGAGCACGTTAAAACACACAATTTATGTTATACACATTTTTTTCGTGGAGTTGATTGTTTTTTTAGACATTCATTGTTTTTTGTTTCAGCTTTAAGAAACTTATACTTTTCTCATACAGGAGTTTCCCAACTCCTGTCCATACAAACAAAGGAACTTCAGTGACATAGCAACCAGATTTTGACTATCACGTTTACCTATGGTACTCCCTTATTTCTCTTCTACTTACAAGGAAGCAAGTAATAAGATTATTTCTGCTAATTTTTACTCGATTAGTAGGAGTAACTAGACGCACAAGCTTTTTAACAATAATTTGTTGCAGAGAAGTAGAGAAAGTCATGTGAATGGAACACATCAGAATTTTTTATTTCCTTTAAATACCGTAGAACGCACGATATGGAAATGCGTATGGAAATTAATATTATTTTTCAATGTTAGTTTGAATTGGAAAAGAATTTACATCTTCTAGATGATACTTACCAAATAAGTCTAGATTTTACCTTAGTAAATCTTATAAATATATAATATAGCTTTAACTTCCTTTGGGATGTCGTAGAAATGGCGAATTTTTTATTTCTTTAAATAAAGAAAAGTAGGCTGAAAATGGGAAAGAGGGGGTCGAGAGGAAAAGGAGATACAAGCAAAGGGAGAGGAAAGACACGTTCATCTCTACTTTGTAAATGTACTCAAACAACAGACGGTATGACAACAAAGCCCAGTGCTACGTGTGTGAATACACATGTATATATATATATACATATATATCTACTCATGTGGGGGTGTGTAGTGAGCAGAAATTATTTTCAAACTGTTTTCTCAACGGTAAGTGATGTGTAAAGGGTGGAAAGCAGAGGTAAGGCGTACGGGGAAAGGGGGAAGAACGCGAGATAGCGAAGGAAAAAAAAAAAAAAAAAAAAAAAAAAAAAGGCAGGCTGCAGCAGCTATGGGAGAAGAGGACTTTTAAGTACGGTTGGATGAGTTAGGTTAGGTATGTAATGTGCTGGCAGATACGCTCCTTAGATTAGCTGGACTGGAAAGGGAAATGTTTTGCTTCTGTCGCTGCTACGTCACTCACATCAGGCATATATGTACCTGCTGTTTTAATTTTTTCTTGCCCATGTTTTCGTTTGTTCCTTCTCCCGTCTGAAATATTCACTTATTCTCTTTTTACTGATTACTTCCACTTTAAAACTACCCAGTGTTTGCCTTCAGTTTTCTTTGTCGCTATTTCTGGATTTTCCCATACATCTACGGTTAATAAAATAGAAAATGCATAAAAGAAATTCAAATACGTCGTTTGCTTCTCCTTCGTGATAGGCTACGTGTAAAGTAATAGCACTGCTACATAAGTATATAGTATATACTGCTACATACGTAGAGCACTGTGCGTACTAGGTGGCAGATATCCCTTCATGCGTTAAGTGCTGCAGAACTCAACGGGACTATTTCAAGCTTAAAACCACCAATGGAGAACTGACGAGAGCGACCTTCGCTTTACCCTATCTATCTTGCTATAAGGGTAGATGGTGAGCGGATTACGTTTATTAGAAGGGGTAAAAGGATTTTAAACTTTGCCGGTCCCCGTGGCCGCGCTGGCTAAAAATCCTCGCTTTGGTGCTTCGTGGCGCACGGGATCGTGGGTTGGAGTCCCACCTTGGGAATGGGTGTTTCTGTGTTTGTATGTATATGTAAAAGGAAAACGTTAAACATTAATAGGTCAACTAAAGAAATGTAGGAAACTGGAAAAAAGAGGAAAAAGGAATACAATGCCGGAGTCCTGACAAGCCTCCGGAACTGTATTTTTATTATAAAAAAAACGCAAATAGTCTCGTTGAATTTTGCAACTCTTTTAACGCTCAGCACGGCATTTGGGCCACCTGTTCTGCTCCAAGCGGACGAGAACATAACTTACTCTTACCAGATGTTTCGTTCGATGACACTGCTAACATATGATTTCAAGTAAATATTCAATGCCCATAAAGAGTCTTACCATTGTATCCAATAGTTAATTGCAAAAGTTGAT
Organism: Hymenopus coronatus; assembly: GCA_030762935.1. Taxonomy (NCBI): domain Eukaryota; kingdom Metazoa; phylum Arthropoda; class Insecta; order Mantodea; family Hymenopodidae; genus Hymenopus; species Hymenopus coronatus. The sequence continues at coordinate 23,414,639 of CM060886.1, read as the reverse complement.
TATTCTCAATAAATAATAAATATCATAGAACTTATCTTTACTGCTTGAGCAAGAATATCTCTAGGAATCTTAATTCGAACTTATGACGCCAGGAGCAGAGAGGGCATAACTGTATTCAATGACTTGTATCTGCTAGTGAACAGTGAAGAAAGAAAAATACAAAATCTGTTAACAAATTATCCATTTAGCCCTAATGCATAAGATTACATAATATTAACTAAAAAGGTTGAGAGCACAGGATACGTACGTATATTTTTTATATACTCAAAGTATTAGAAATTCTACTGTCTTTCTCTACCCATTCTACAAAAATTACTAGGGCTATTCTTCTATCCACATCACATTAATCCAGATAACTTCGAAGAAACACTTTAAATTACATATTTTCCTTGTAGATACAACAGGCGAATACAGTAAAAGTAAGAAATAGTTAAAGCTTTAAAGAGCTGGTCACAATATGATACCCTTGAATTTCCGTTCCCTTTGCTTGACCAGCAGAAAGAAACGTGAATAACACCGTCTCATTTGAGGAAAGTATTTGTAAGTGAAATTTGAAGCGAATAATAAGGAATATCCCAGATATAGATATCCGTCACATATATATTTATATGTCAAATTGTGTGTTTTCAAGAGATCTACAATTTTTGAATAGTAAGTTTTTATCAAGCTAATATTGTTTACCAGTTATGCAAAAATAATCCAGAATGAACAGGGCTTCACAGGCTTTTCTCTGAAAAATTCAAGATAATCAATTCATTTGTCATTAAAATAGTTTAAATATCACACACTCACACCACACACATCCACACGTACACTATTTGCATTTTATTATAAAAAAGCTGATGTGTTTCAATCACATGACCTTCTCTACATCTCTGCAACAAATTATTGTTAAAAATCTTATACTTCAATCTACTTCATGCTAACTGAGAAAAATTAACAGTAATAGTCTTATTAATTGCTTCCTTGTAAGTAGAAGCGAAATAGGGGAGTATCATAGGTTAAAGTGATAGTCAAAAGCTGGTTACTAAGTGACTGAAGTTTCTTTGTTTGTATGGACAGGAGTTGACAAATTCCTGTATGCGAAAATTATAAATTTTTCAAAGCTGAAACTAAAAACAAGGAATACCTTAAAAAAAAAAGATCAACTCCACGAAATATGTATATAACATAAATTGTGGGTTTTAATATGCTCTACATTTTTTGTGTGGTAAGTTTTTGTCTATTTCTTAGGTTCACCAGTTACACAAAATTCCGTAAAATTTATCCAGAATAAAGAAGTCTTCAGAGGCTATTCCCAAAAAAGTCAAGATATACGTTTTATTTGTCAAGTATATATTTTTAATATATGATATTTTTATCAAAATCGTTAGAGCCATTTTTTAGAAAATAAAAATTTTCGAAAATTTTTCCATGTGGAAGGTAGTTGGGGGGTGATGGGATTTTCTTGAAAATCATCGTGTCGCATTCTTGGAAGATACTGAACTTAAATACCAAGTTTGATATTTGACGGTCTTTTCATTTTTGAGCTATGCTGCCCACAGACACACATACATTCAGACAAACACACACACGGACATTTTTCTAAAAATGCTTTTTTTGGATTCAGGTGGTCTCAAAAGATGTATTTCAGGTGGAATCTCGGTATCGAATTTTTGGGTACAATGCAATACCTTCTCTATACACTATGTACACTGTACATATAGAGAAAGTAAAAAATCTGATGTGTTTCATTCATATGATCTCTAAATCTCTGCAACAAAAGATTATTAAAAAGCTTATGCTGCCATCTACTTTATTCTAATTGAGAAAAATTAGCAGTAATAGTCTCATTAATTGCTTCCTTGTAAGCAGAAGCGAAATAAAGGGAGTACCATAGGTTAAAGTGATAGTCAAAGGTGGTTACTAAGTGACTGAAGTTTCTTTGTTTGTATGGACAGGAGTTGTCAAATTCCTGTGTGAGAAAAATATAAGTTTTTCAAAGCTGAAACTAAAAACAAGGAATACCTAAAAAAAAGTCAACTCCACGAAAAAATGTACATAACATAAATTATGTGTTTTAACAAGCTCTACATTTTATATATGGCAAGTTTTTGTCCATTTCTTACGGTTTAGCAATTATGCAAATTTCAGTAAAATTCATCCAGAATAAAGAGGTCTTCAGAGGCTACTTCCAGAAAATTCAATATATACATTTTATTTATCAGGTAAAATATCTTTAATATACAATATTTTAATCAATATCGTTACAGCTATTTTTGAGCAAAACAAATTTTTCGAAAAAGGTTCCATGTAAAGGATAGTTTGGGGTGGGGAAATTTTTTCATAATCTTCGTTTCGCATCCCTGGAAAATACTAAACTTAAATACCAAGTTTGGTATGTTACCGACTTTTCGTTTTTGAGCTATCGTGTTCTCAGATACACGGACACACTGATACAGATACACAGAGTTTTTTCTGAAAATGCTTTTGTTGCATACAGGGGACCGTAAAACATATATTTCCGGTGAAATCTCGGTATCGAATTTTTGGTTGGACTGCATTACCTTCTCTGTACACGATGCACATAGTACGTATAGAGAAATTAATACTTTTGGTTTCTCATTCAGGGGGCCTTAAAACATTCCTACGATAAATAATTTCTGAGGAAAAGTATTTAAAAGTTAGTTTAACCTGATTCAATTTCTATGTACACCTATTTTGTTACGATTTATCTAAGCTTACAACGAGAATGTTGGGCGATGCGCGTATTTCCAGTGAAATCTTAGTATCGAATTTTTGGGTGGAATAGAATACCCTCTGTATCTACCATGTGTGTAGTAGAGAAAGTAAAAATAGGGAAATACTTCCCTGATACATATTTTAGTGTAAAATCTAATTTTATCATTTATTTGTAGTTTTGTTTTCAGTTTACAAACAGTATTTGGATTTCATTTATACCATTTAAATTATTTATGTGCATATATTTTAGTATAGCCTGCTTAATGTATTGTTAATAACAAAATGCAGTCGTGACTGCTCAGAGGGTTACGGCAAGGCTAATATTAAACAAAATTTTATTTTTATGTTTTCTTGAGTATTTATAACACTTTTCTTTTTTCAAGAACCAATTATATGGCCTTAATAATTTTAATGTTTATTTTCACTTTATAAATTGTATAGAAATTAATACAGTTGGTAACCTTACAAGTGTACATGTTTGCTATATTTCTTATCTTCAATATTCATTTTACCTAATAAATACAGCTACTTTAAAAAATAAGTATTTATAATATTTATATGTTATGATTACCAGTATTTTCATTGCTTTAACGTACTATGTTATGACTTTAATGCCATTATTTATTTTCCTCTCTAATGTTTGCTATGTAACTCTGAAGCAACGGACAGAGAATAACACCAAGTTTGGTATTTAAGCTGCTTCTCATTTTTAACTATGATGCTCACAGACACAGAGACTTACACACAAATGTACACTTTTCTGAAACATATTTTAGGGATATGGGGAGGTTCTGGGCCTGAGAACATATATTTACGATGAACTTTTGTTTGAAAATAGTGATTCTCCTGCTTACTATGCGCAGTAGAGAAAGTAAGTATAACTTACTTCAAAGGTATTTCAATCTGTTATATATACATGAGAGAAGAATTGAGTATGACCTTAGCACCCTTTATAATTTTAAATTTTTCGATTTGTAATACCATCATTTACACTCGTTATTATTGGAAGAAAAAGTAAAATGTCAAGTATGAAAAGTGTATATTTTTAGTTTCAGCTAGTAATGTGTTGCTTTAATGTGCGCATTTACATTTAATAATACAACACAACGGGTTAAAATAACGCTTTTCCTCATCTATAATTGTTCCTTCATAATCATGTAAGCATGTTTCTTCTCAGAAAATCAGTATTTCAAGAAAATTATTGATAAAAATAACCATAAGATTATTTAGTGAGAATTTCAAATATTAAGAGAGGCTCATGGCAAATTAAAATAACATAGGTATAACTTTCTTCATTATTTTATGTCCCGTTTTCTCAAACATTATTCAAAAAGGTTTGCTAAAAACTAGGTACCAAGCTTTGTGTCGCATTTAGCAATTTTGATACATTGGAAAGTAAAGGGCTAAATTTTGAAAACATGCACAAATGTTTCGGTGTTCTTGAAACGGTATTTTTAAAATGCCATGCAAATTCATTGTAACTTATGGTGCACACGTTTTTTATGGAAAATGAATTTAACATAGTGCACACATTCGACATTATAAATCTTAAGTGTGAAATTCTAGAATATCTAACTTGTAGCGTTTTACACTAATCCCTCTCAGAAATTAATTGAATAAGCTGTGATTATAAAATTGACATTAAAATAAGTCACATTTCTATGTAGCTATTTATTGCTTAATTACTTTCTCTACACGTACTATGTACATAGAGTATAGACAAGGTATTATAATGCACCCAAAATTCGATACCGAGATTTCATCGGAAATACATGTTTTGGGTCCCCCTGAATCCAAAAAAAGCATTTTTAGAACTGTGTGTCTTTGTGTCTGTAGATAGCATAGATAAAAAATGAAAGGCCGTTGAATACCAAACTTGGTATTTAAGTTTGGTATCTTCCAAGGATCAACACGAAGATTTTAAAGAAAATCCCCCATCCTCAACTACGCTTTACATGTAACTTTTTTCGAAAATTTTGATTTTTTTTAAAAATGGCTCTAACGATTTTGATTAAAATATCGTATATTAAAGACAAATTATTTACCTGACAAATAAACTGTATATCTTGAATTTTCAAGGAATAGCCTCTGAAGAATATTTCATTATTGAGAAATGTTGCATAACTGCTAAAGCGTAAGAGATAGACAAAAACTTACCACACAAAAAATGTAAAGCACATTAATAACACACAATTTATGTTTTATAAATGTTTTGAGATATTCCTTGTTTTTGGCTTCATCTTTGAAAAACTTATACTTTTCTCATACGGGAATTTGTAAACTCCTGTCCATACAAGCAAAGGAACTTCAGTCACATAGCAACCAGCTTTAGATTGTCACTTTAATCTATGGTGCTCCCTTATTTCGTTTCTACTTACAAGGAAGCAAGTAATAAGGCCATTTCTGCTAATTTTTTCTCGATTGGATGAAATAAATATTAGCATAAGCTTATTAACAATAATTTGTTATAGAGATGTAGAGATGTGAATGGAACACATCAGATTTTTTTTGTGTCATCATATGGCCTTTTGTAGGTTCTGTGGTCGTATTTGAGAAATAATGGGTTCTCCAGCTCCTTTTTAGGGTTTGTAACGTTGTAACGTTGGTTTTATCAATCTTTACGTAAAAGGCAACGGATCTACATTCCCAATTCCTGCGGATGGTAGGGAATTATTCTAGCTGATTCTAGTTGAGAATCAAACTCGACAGTCTTGGATTTAGAAGGCAGTTCTTGACCACTCAACCATAGAAATAGATCAGATTTTTATTGTATTTGGTCTGAATTATGTATGTAAATTTGTAAACTTTCAAGTTAACTAACGTATATATATCTTTTTTCTGCGCATTAATCATATGGAATAATATTATTAAATAATCAAAGGTTGATGTCTGAAAATACACTGTAAAATAAGGTTGATAAAAAGTTTAATGGTCTTAACTCCTTAAGAACACATCTAGGGTAAATGCCCGCAAAGCATCTGCGAGTTCAGGAGCAGAGAGGTGGCGGCCCCACCACTGACCTAGCTCTACACAGCGCTCGTACTGCGGCCAGAGTGAAACTCTTTCAGAATAGCCGGAATTAGAAACGAAGATATAACGAGAGAATTCGAAATATTTTCGTTAAAAGAAAATATACAAATAAATAGAGAAAAATGGAAACGTAAATTACAAAGAATGAATAACTCACATTCCATTACAGCCATACAAATATAAACCTTTAGGCTACAGAACAATAGGAAGACCAGTAAAAAGATGGGAAGAAATATGAGGCCGGAACTGGAGAATTCTGCTGAACCATGAAGAGTTGATGATGATGGCTTCTTAAGAACCTTCAATAAGCCTCTCTCACGTACTTCCCAACGAACCTAATACCATTGAAAGTAATAATAATATCTATAAAGGGACTTCCGTTAAAGAATTCATTATTTTAAGGAAGCAGAGGAATGAAGGAGAGGAAATTAATTTCAAAACCTATCATTGATCCTACTCATAAATTAGATCATAGTGAAATAACACATCTCTAATAAATGTTTGAAATGTTTTGTTGAAATATTGGGCATTAGAAACAGAGTTTAAATGTATAGATGAGTTATGAACCCATCAGATTAAATGTAGCTTACTGCTCTACCTTTTTTGTAATGTGCATACCAATATTTTATGTTTACGAGAGCTTTATTTTATTAATTGTGGTTATGAAACGTAATAGTAAAGTAATAGGATTGTTATTTATCCTATAAATATAAAAGTTTTGAGCAGGCATTTTACTTTCCTGTTATTGCTATTTTTTATTTAAGAAATTGTTAATATATTGAAATAGTTTTCATTTTATAAAATTAAATTGTTAAATTGGGCTAGCTTTAGTAAAACTTGTATTTGATATTTAAGCTCTTGTCAAGAAATATTTATTATATCACTTCTATAAATTAATATATTTATAAGAAACAAAAAAGGCCTTAATGATAAATATTAATCGTGACTAATAATGTCAAAATACGAATAAAACGAAACGATTGCGTGGGTACTGGGATTTTCAGAGTCTGCGTCTCATATTAAGCATCTGAAACACCGGCTCAAGTTACTAAACTCAAGAACTTTTTCCTGTTCTCAGTAAAGTGCGGAACACTTGCCTGAGAACAGGCTGTTTCTGCACAAAGATTTCATCGTCACCATAGGCTATGTGCGTAGAAGGCCTTTGGGCTCAAAAATAAATTTCTAGCGCCCCTTGCTCGTCTTTTCTCCTTATTCTCTTTTCTTCTTGTCCGTTATATAAAAATGTGTATGCCGACAACGCTGGGAGCAAAAACCCTTGTGCTTCTGGGGGAAGGGAAGAGAAACATTCTTTCTTGCGACACATACACACACTTCTTGTCGATGCAGAAGAGAAAAAGCAAAGTGTTTTGTCCAAAGCGGCGGCATGAGATACATGGTGTGTGCGTGCATGCCACGCCCTGCCCCTGGCCAGTGCTGCTTCCAGCTTCGATCGGTTTTGCTCTTGTTGAGGGGGAGAACCTGAGCAGACGCGGGCGGGGGTGTGTACCGAGAGTGAGAGGGAGAGGGAGAGACCCGGATGTTGTGAGGAGAGGGTGGCAGCAGAACAGCACGTGTGTCGGGGTCTCTTTCCCTCGTGCTGCCGCTGACAGTTTTCTCCTCTCGCCTAGGAGGAACATCTGGAGTGGCATCTACCTTTCTGAATTTCACAACCATTTCCACCACCAAGGAACAAGGCATTATCATCGTTCTCCTTTTATTTTTCCTCATCATCGTCATTAGCCTTATCATTGTCGTTTTCTCGTTAGCGTCATTGTAACCATGAGTATCGTTTGGTCATAACAAGGCGCTGGAGCAAGTGACAGTATTTAACTTTCTGGGGTGAAAAATACCATTTATCAAAGAGCTAAATATACACTAATAAACTAATTTAACTACATAAATGGAATATAAAAACAAACATTAGAAATAACGTGAGACCAGACTTCATAATTAAACTCTATATAAGTTTATGACAGTATCTATTATCACAAATAGATCTGAAACATTTAAGCAACAGAAATGAGATTCCTGGTACCTATAACTAACTCCATGGCACGACAGCTCACAAGGAACCTTGCCTATCGCTCATGGATGGGGTGCAGTAATGGAGGGTCAGACTGGTCAGCGCCTCGAAGGGATTTATAATGGCAATCGCATAACGACAGCTTTTAAAACATTTGACTATTGGTTTAGCCTAGCGTATTCCCTTATTTTCTTCCTACTTATACGGAACTAAATAATAAGAACATTGTGCTAATGAGTACTACGTTTAGCAAGGTACAGAAAGAAGAACAATCTTATGTATGCAGTTTGTAGAACAGCAAGAGAAAGTCATGTGAGTGTAACACATCAGATTTTTTTCTTTCTTTCTTTTTTGATACTGAACATCAAACAGAAATGGATTTCTATGAAAATCGCATAAGCGACTGCTTTTAAATATTTGATATCACTTTAGCTTAGTGTAATTCCTTAGTTCCCTTCTACTTATAAGGAACTAAATAATAAGTCCATATTGCTAATGTTTATCTCGATTAGCATGGAATAGAAAGAAGAAGACTCTATTATAGTTACTTCATAAATGGTGTCTGAAGATAATTAAACTAACATTGTAAACTTATGACAATTCTTGCTGAGCATAACCTCATAAATACTTTGGGACCCGTCGCAAAAGATTTGTTTACAAGTAAAATAGACTCACGTCATGGTTCCAATGAGAACCCTAGCAAACTAAGCTTTGCATTGAGATTTACAATAGAAGCAGGCATTTGAATTGACTACACGTGGCTACTTAAAGCACAGGAAAGTTCAGTTGCTGGGAAAAAAAAAAAAAAAAACATGCCGAGGAAACCACACAATAAAGAAGCAATGATTTTCAAGGCGTATTCAATATTTAGAAAACCCGCATCATATGCAATGTTGGTTGCCTTTCCTTTCCCTTAATAAATTCACTTTCTTTTTTATGGTTTCCTCCCAAAGCGAGCACTAAAGAGGAGGAAGAATGTTTAATTCTATGCTCCCCTTCCTACTCATGAACTTCATCCCTTCCTCCCATTCGCAATGTGCATGTTTTTTGGTTTCTTAAGTACATTCGCCATCATTTGAGAGTACGGGATAGGCGGACCAGCGTTATCTTCCTAGAGGAGGAGGGAGGAGAAGATGGATGGAATTGCCTCCCCCACGTCCACAGGGAGTCGTGGACCACAGTGCTATTCAGAAAACTATTGCTGTTTCCCATCTCACACAAACCTTCATTGACATTTTCCTACTCTCCCTTAACGCAAATATCTCCAACAGTTATCTCGACGTGCCCACCTCCGTGCTATAATGAATTTGCCGAGGAAACCCAAGGGCCATTTTCGAACCTCGGTTGAGGTGATTTACCTAAATAATCTTTTATATTGTTTCTATCACTTAAACACTAATGTAGTGAAAGTATTGAATGTTGCACAAAATATATAATTCTGAAATTTTAGCGAAAGTTAAGCTCTCATGGATCCGGGTTTAACAGAAAACTACCTTTATGTTTGTATAAGGAAGAGAAAGAGAGAGGGGCGAAATCAGCGGAGTGATGGAACCAATGAGACGATTTTAACGAAATTTTCCATCTCAAAAAACCAGTTTTACGGAATATATTCCATATTTTCATTTCATCAAAAACAGATAAAAATACTGTTTAAAATGTGCATTTAGAACTCAAATAGCGAATATAATGTATCTTGAAATAATATAACGACTTAAGAAATACGAGAAGGCTCCCATTAGAAAAATGTGATGTGGTCCATTCACATGGCTTTCTCTACAACTCTGCAACAAATTATTGTTAAAAAATCTTTTGCATCCATTTACTTGAGAAAAATTAGCAGAAATGTTTTATTACTTGCTTCCTTGTAGGTAGAAGCGAAATAGGTTAAAGTGGTAGTCACAGGCTTGTTGCTATGTGACTGAAGTTCCTTTCTTTCTATGGACAAATTTCTGTATGAGAAAAGTATAAATTTCGAAAATTTGTATTTTCTAAAAAATGGCTCTAACGATTTTGATTAAAATATAATATATTAAAGATAATGAACCTGACATAAAACATTGTATATCTTGAATTTACTGGGAATAGCCTCTGAAGACTACTTTATTCTGGATGAATTATACGGAATTTTGCATAACTGCTAACTCATAAGAGATGAGCCAAAGTTTACCACACAAAAAATGTAGAGCACGTTAAGACATACAATTTATGTTATACACACTTTTCGTGGAGTTAATTGTTTTCGAGATATTCCTTATTTTTGGTTACAGCTATGAAAAACTTATAGCTTTCTTATAGAGGTACTTGTCAACTCCTGTCCATACAAACAAAGGAACTTCAGTCACATAGCAACCAGCTTTTGGCTATCACTTTAACCTTCTCCCGTATTTCGCTTCTGCTTACAAGGAAGCAAGTAATAAGACTATTTCTTCTAATTTTTTCTCGATTAGCATGAAGTAAATAGAAGCATAAGAGTTTAAACAATAATTTGTTGCAGAGATGTAGAGAAAGTCATGCGAATGGAACACATCAGAATTTTTCTGGTCGAAATGTAATACAGTCCAATCGCATTCTTTTCGGCTAGAGAAAAGGGTACTGCTTAATGTCTTTTGCCCTTTTTCCCACCTGTTGGCCGTAAGGAATGCGAGTAGACTATACTTTCTCTACGTATGTACTGTGCATTAAGTGGAAACAAATTAATCTTGCTGTGGTGTTATCCAAGTAATTTCAGAGAGATAAAAATAAAGCTTTAGGAATAAGTTTTAGAATAACAAAGTTAAATTAAGAACATGCAGGACCAAATTTTCCAAATTTAGGGGCTAATGTGAAGTATCTAAGGAATACTATAGATATGGAGACAATGAGTGTTTTTACACATATGCAGTATAATACATAGGCCGCCTGAACAGAGTGGTGGTTCGTGTCTGCCTGACAGTCAACAGGTCACAAGTTCGAATCTCGCTTAGGGTGAGTAACCCGGATAAGGTTTCTTTTTGGGGTTTTCTCTTATCTTAAGAAGACGAATGTCAAGTAACTTTAAAGTTCCATGGACCCCAAGATCATTTCGACATTGTTTTACCAATTCATTCATCGTCAGATATGACCAACCAGGTTAAATGACGTTAAGCTACAAAAAAAGAAAGAAAAAAAAAAAAGAAAAAGATTAATGCACTGAGGGTTCAGACATACCGAAATATTTTGAATACCAGATGGCTTATGTGCTGCCTAGGGTAGTCCTAGAAACTGGATCTGGAGCTTAACAATTCGGAATTAATGCAAAACTAACCGAAAAATTGGAGCAGGCATATTACAACTGCGGCAAACAGTTTTATAATCATCAAGAAGAAAAAAATGGAATCTATGAGTATAAAAAGGGTGTACAAGCAAATTTTTAATTTCTCCTTAGTATCGATTTGGATTAAAATGCCGTATATATCTTTAATATACGACATTGTAATCAAAATCGTTTGAGCCATTTTTAAGAAAATCAAAATTTTCAGGTTAAGGGTAGTTGGGGGTGGGGGATTTTCCTGAAAACCTTCGTGTCGCATCCTTGTAAGATACCAAACTTGAGTAAAGTGTTTGGTATTCACGGTCTTTCATTTCTGAGCCAAGCTGTCAAGACACACACACACACACACACAGTCACGGACCTTTTCCCAAATATGCTTTTTTTGGATTCAGGATGACTCAAAACATGTATTTCCGGTGAAATCTCGGTATCGAATTTTAGGGTGCAATGCAATACCCTCTTTATACACTACGTACATAGCACATGTAGAGAAAGTAAGAGGTTCGTTTTTCTTTTCTAACTCCGATAGGCTATAAATAAAAGACAAGTTCCTAGAAAACAATTATTTTATTACTAAAAGTTTTGTGCATTTATGGTTACTTTTCAACATAATCACCGAAAAGATTGAGACATTTATCGTTCCTATGCACAAGCTTTCCAATACTCGCTTCAAAAATGTTGTCGCCAATTATTTCAAATGAGCATTGACGTTCTTTTGAAGATCTTCGTACTTTACGACGTTTGCGGAGAGTCATTCAAAATAAACGAAGAGGAATGCTGACTTCAGGAACTTTGTTGATCCATGACAACGCTCGTTCACACACTGCTGACATAACCCATCGCTTCCTTGAACAATTTCAATGGGACATTTTCTGTCATCCGCCGTACAGACTTTCACCTTTTCCCTGAACTGAAGACGTGGCTAGGAAGGCAGCACTTGCAAACCAACACATATCTTTAAAAGAACGTCAATGACATTTGAAATCATTGGCGGCAACATTTTTGAAGCAGCTATTACAAAGGCTGTGCACAGGTAGGATAAATGTCTCAACCTTTTCGGTGATTATGTTGAAAGGAAACCATAAATGTACAACACTTTTAGAAATAAAATAATTGTTTTCTATGAACTTGTTTTTTATTTATAACCTATCTGAGTTTGAAAAAAAAACGACCCTCGTATAAAAGAAATGTCCTAAAATGCTGTTCATGCTGCTCTTAAACATTTTTAAACTAAAAGCAAGCGTAAGGAAACCATATATAAACAGAAAGTATAAATAAGCCCTTGAAGCAGAACAGGGAAGCATAAGAAAATCCAATAGCAAGGAGCTGTGAAGCCTGGAAAACCCCAGACACATTGAAAGAGTATTGGCATTCGCGTGCGATAGTGAAAATAGTTTCTGGCAAACAAAAACACCATAGGAATTCTTCTCCCCCAGTTGAGTTCATTCCTATCACACATGGCCACACATTCCCGCTAGCACCCAGCTCAGACGAGATTATCGCGGCGAGCGAGGGTGAATCAGGGAGGGAATTAAAGGGAGAGAGCTCAGGGAAAACGAGAAAAAAGGGGGAAAAAGGATCTGAAGATGAATTTTTTTCCTAACTCTCCCTCGCCCACCTTGGCCCTTCGCAGACTCGTGTACTGTCACATGCACTCCATCCCTCTCGAAATGGCGGCCCAGCATTACGGAATAAATCTCCCAAGAACTAAGGGAGAAATATAAAGGCCAGAACATTGCTACATTTCCCCTCAGCGCTGTGAAATTTACCTTGAAAACTGACTTACTACATGTGAAAAGAAATTTCGTGTTTATAAACACTTCCACATTATATTTTGAGTAGGCGGAAAAACAGTACGCGTAGTGCAGAATAGTGCATTCTAACTGTTAATAAAATGGACTTTAAGAAAACTCTGCATGCAAAAGTTTAAATATTAATAAAAGAAATTCCATTTCCGAAACGCAAACTAAACTCCAAAACTCCAAAAGATTGCCTTAGAATCAATATAATTAAATGCATTTAAACCAGGAAACGTGATGTTCCATTCACGTGACTTTTTTATCTGCTCCGTAAACGAACGTCTTACAAAACAGTTTTCTCAAAGTAAGCGCTGAAGCCTTCCTGACGACGTATTAACTCTAAATTTTATTGGATTTCTACCCAGATAAATACAAGAATCCCGAAAAAATTTGGAGTTATGATTTTTCTAGTTTCAACTACCTGTTTCTAATTTCCTAACATGTGGTTCAATGGTGTTATTTCTTTGTTTCTTAAGGAGAAAGAAACTAGGTGAATATTGTAGGGTAAAACTATAATAAAATATTTTAAAACCTGTCTCTATATAGTTGCTATAGAAATTCGCTTCTTTGCATGACTAGGAGTAAAATGAAAGAAACACGGCCAATTTCATGTTTAACAGAAGTATAAATATTTAAAAGTTGATACCAATAATTAGTAATATCTCGGAAATGGTTAGCTCCGCAACAAAAATGTATAGGACATATATTTTGTTTTGACGAGCTTTACATTCTTGTGTAGTAAGTTTCTATCTATTATGATTTATTAGTTAGGCAAAAGTAATTCAGAAGGAAAAGAAATTATATTCAGGAAATTCAAGATTTTCATCTTATTTGTCATGTAAATATGTTTAATAAACTATATTTTAATCAAAATCGTTAGAGCCATTTCGAGAAAATTAACAATTTCGAAAATGTTTCCTTGTAAATGGTAGTTTAGGGTGGGGGAATTTTCCTGAAAATGTTAGTATTGCATCCCTAAAAGGTACTAAACCTAAATACAAAATGTTGTATGTGATGTATTTTTCGCTTTTGAGTTATGCTACCCCTTCTATACGCACTGATCTTTTTAAAAATGTTTTATGTTCAGGGGTCCTCAAAACATTATATCCGGTGAAACCTCGTTATCTAATTTTTGGGTGGAATACAATAGCCTTTCTACCTACCTCTTGTACACCTAGTGTTCTACTAAGGTTTGTAATACGTTACATTGATATTATGTTGAATATCTTGTTTCAAGTTAACTGACGAATTTTATAAATCTTTCTGGGTGTTTACAACATCTATTTCTGTGACAGCGTGCACTTTGCAGTTTTGCTTTTTTCTTTCAGAATATATTAATAACATTTATAAATGCAAATCGAAAATATAGCCATAATGGTAGAAATTTATTAACATTATTTTTCAGCAAAGCTTGTAATAATTATGAAGTATAACCACTCTGAAGAATTCAATGCCACGCCAGAATTTGAACCACGGATCATCGGTTTCCATCCGATTGTTCTAACAAACTACCTTGGTAAGATAAGTTCCCCAACTGACTTGTATTTTTTCCCGGTAAAGCAAAAGTGATCTCAAATTATTTTGAGGTGACCTAGCCCAAAGACAGCTTACTATGTTGAAATGCTTTAAGTCCCGGGCTTCATAGCTTAATTGATGTAATACCATTTGATTTTGTGTCAACCAGCAGTAATTAATTGTTTTTTCAGGCAAACTCTGTTTTGGAGAGAGTTAGAAAGGAAGAACAAGATTGAAAAATTCAATGCCGTAGCCGAATTAAGTCGTGGAACTCTCAATTCCCTTCTAATTCAGGCTATTGCAATCGACCCGCGTGAGTCGGAATACACGCAGGTACTCAGTTACAAAACTCGGAGCAGAGCTGCAGGGGGGTGGGGAGTGTGGCCATAGGACATTACTTGCCGCTGTGAGTCACGAGTTACTCGTTGCACTTTTGGTGCTCACCAGGCTGAAACTGTCAGCTTAAACAACTGAGTCAATAAGACAATCTGCCTGCAGGACATTAAATTCCCCAACTGACTAAGCAACTCCACGGAACGGGGAGATCCGTGGTTTAAATACCGGCTATGGCATTACATTTTTCAGTCTAATTCTAGGTTTCCATCCCTCTCCTACACACGGCTTGGTGAAAGAAGAATTAATTACCATATGAAATAGTTGGTACAGCAAAAGTCCTTCCGCTTACGGACTCCTACGGAAAACACACAATAGTTATTTTGGCAACTCCCAAAGAAAAGCAACTCTTTACTCACGAGTGAGGCATTTACGACAGAGCTGGAAAATCGATAATGTAAAAGAATGACTCTTTCTTGGTATCTGCGTAATACATTTTGTTAGTCTGTAGAAATTCCTTTTTTTGTATTGGAAAAAATGAAATGGAGCTTTATTTATGGACGCTTTTTAATTGCTGTGGTTCCCAGCGTCCCATTTTATATTAGGCATGAAATACTACTTAATTTTGCTCAGAAACCAAGAGGTTTGAGTTTCTTTTACGTGTCGTAAATCTACGACACGGGACCACCGGCTTTATTTCCCTTCCGAAGGAAGCTATGCTAATGATTTTTACGCCCGAAAAAAGCCATCGTCCTCCGCCGAGTTTGAACCCGCGACCTTGGTATATGAGCGACTATTTTGGAATCTGTGATTAATATGTTGATAGACATTCCATCTATATGACCAGATCTGTAGGCAAACCAACAGTACCTCGGGCACAGCACCGCAAGAAAGCCGCTTACTTGGATGATTTTTCGAAAATTTTGATTTTCTCAAAAATCTCCTTTTACATGGAATATTACTAAACTGATATTTAAGTTAGGATTTTTGAAGAAGATTTTACGAAGATTTTCAAGGAAATCCCCCAATCCAAACTACCCTTTACATGGATGACTTTCGAAAATTTTGATTTTCTCAAAAATGGCTCTAACGGTTTTAATTTAAATACATGTTTAAGACAATGTCATAAAAATAAAATGTATATTTTGAATTTTCTGGAAACAATTTCTGAAGTCCTCTTTATTCTGAATAAATTTTGTATAACTATAAACCGTAAGAAATATACAAAAAGTTACTATACTAACAATTTAGATCTCGTTAAACCACACAGTTTTG
Organism: Hymenopus coronatus; assembly: GCA_030762935.1. Taxonomy (NCBI): domain Eukaryota; kingdom Metazoa; phylum Arthropoda; class Insecta; order Mantodea; family Hymenopodidae; genus Hymenopus; species Hymenopus coronatus. The sequence goes on along the minus strand of CM060886.1, from coordinate 23,398,654 downwards.
TGGCTTATATAATTTTTTCTGATGTAAATCATTACCGAGATATTCCTTGTTGTTGGTTTTAATTATAAATGCTTAAACTTTTGTCAACGCCTGACCAAGGACAGGCACGAATTTCAATCACATAGCCACATCTTTCAAAAGCTTTGACTATCGCTTTCGCCCAGTGTATTCCCATATTTCCCTTCTACTTATAGAGACTTAAACAATAAACAATTTCTGTTAATTTTTATCCCAAATAGTATGCCGTACATAGAGGAATATTTTTTTAAAGAATAGTTAGTCTGCAGAGGTAGAGAAAGGCATGTGAATGAAACACATAAGATTTTTCTATAAATAACTAGAAATGCTTTACAGAATTGAAAATTGAAGTTTTAATACATCTTTTAAAAATGCTGAGCTTTCCTCTATAGGTATGTGGATGTCTCTGACTTGAAAGGTTTATTTAAATAAAATTCTTAGATATGTTGTTTCTTTTTAACTAATCATATAATTAATGTTTAAACAACTCTATATAATACGAGAAGGAAGTTCTTTAGCTATATAACATTCAAAAGCCAAGCATGTTATGCTTATTTGCAACCAAATTTGTATGTCCAAACTTAAGTACCTACATTTTGAAGACGAATAAACGGAAGAACAAAATGGAATGTAGAGAAACAATTTAAGAGGAGTCGAAATGCCTTATTTTGCTAATGTTAAACTTGACCCATTATCTCAGCAATTATTTGAGATAATGACCTAAATTTTTTCAAGGTATATTCAACAATACCTTTACTGTTGATTGACGAAAAATAGAATACTTCTGTTGATTAAAAGGAAATGTATGATTTTTTAAAACAAAACTTTACAAATGTTATAAAATGGAAGATTTTTAAATTTTAAAAAAATAGCTAATCGATATGCAAATAAACCTTTACATTAAAATAAAGTCTATTTAGGTACAAATGTGTGGTAAAAATGCCAGCCCTTACTTTCAATAAGTTACAGAGATAAAGATATATAGAATGTTACTTCTTCAGAAATTGATTTCACAGATAGCATTTAAAAAAATATATAACCTACCTTTCTAAACACAACTTCGCTTTGCTTTGAAACTCTCACATGAACAAATATGAGCGGGATGCCAATGATACGGAAAGCTGAAGTAAAACTTTCCGGTCAAAATGAAAAAAAAAATATACTTTCTCTATCACTAATATTTAGAAACCTATTAATGTTTTACCAAGTGAGTGCAACAGAATGTTCTAAAAAACTACTACGCAGGATTATCTTCAAGAAGATTTTTAAAATTGTTTACAATTAGTGCCTCTATAGGAACTATACCAAAATAAGCGGGAGATTTGAAATATTCACATTCAATTAAAGTGTGAAATTGGAAAAAAAATTTGACAGTAGCATTTCGACTCTCCTTAAGATTGTGTTACGATTACGATTGGATATGATAATTTTTTCTAATGCTTGTTATTTTGAACTTGTTGTGCTAACAAGTGGGTCTTTAATTACCTAACGAGGGAAGAGTGAGAACTGTAACTGAAAGTAACCCTTTGAAACAAATAATGTATTAAAGGTTCTTCAAACGTGTTTAAGTGAATTTTGGGATGAAGGGTAGGTATTACAGGTGCAAGGCGGTTTTGACTGAGCAGCAAGACTAAGATCGGACGAGAATTCTGTTGAAGCTCCGATGTTCCCCCATCACTTGGATGTCCCCTCCACTTCTTGGCGACTGTCCCTAAGGCATGCAAATCCGGCCTCCACCCTATCTCTCTCCCCTCCGAGCCCCTAAATGAAGGCCCCCTCGCCGCCATCCCCTCTGGACCTTCCCAGCATCCCCCGACACAAGCAGAAGCCAACATGGCCGACCAGCAAACTGTCCCCTTAATCTACCTCGCAAAGTAACATTCGTGCAGATTCCTGTACCAGCCATAACATTCCCTTCTGTTGCTCGTAAAACTCCAGGCTGGGCTGGCAACTTCCGGATTGGCTTTCCGGCGTTTCTACACCATTTGCCTACTCCGATAGCACCTTCGTGTAGCAGACCCATTTAATGAGCTTTTATCACAGAGAATATTTAACCTCTATGAGACAGTGCAGACTGTTTAGGAACATCCTTGCTTCTTCATTGTTCTGAAGAATTTAGAATAAAATTCCGTTATTTTCATGAAATAGGTGTGTTTTGAAATTTGTTACACAAATAGAAAGTAGAATTTTATTTGTAGCAGGTTTAATATTACATCGTGTCCCTTTAAAAGAAATTCACACTACAAAGGAATTTTGAACCCATTGAAATCTAGATATCACTTTGAATTTTACAGAGAAGAATTTCAAATTCAGCAGAACTTATTATCCATTTCTTGTCTTTTCTTTCGATATACTGAATAAAGAAAGTGTTGCATTTCACTAACACATTGGATATCGATATTCTTTCGGAAATACTGCAATTACTAAAATAAGGTCCTCTGAATAAAAAATATAAATTTCACGCTCACGCGTGTGCGCCTATGTGTGTATGTGTGTGTGGGTGTGTGATTAAGTGTGTCTGTTAAGAATAGTCCCCCCAAAAAAAAAAAAAAAAAAAAGTCGGTCGAATACGAAACAACAAAAACTCCGCACTCCAAACTACCTTCATATGTAGAGCATCTTTAGTGATTACTCATACTTTAAAATAAGAACTAAAGCTTTCCTGGCGACGTGTTAATTCAAAATCTTCTCGGGCTTCTAGCCAGGTAAAAACTTGGCTTGACACCAACGTTTCGAAGAAGTGCATCTTCCTCGTCTTCAGGGTGAATTGATCAGTTCACCCTGAAGACGAGGAAGATGCACTTCTTCGAAACGTTGGTGTCAAGCCAAGTTTTTACCTGGCTAGAAGCCCGAGAAGATTTTGAATTACTCATACTTTGTCTAACATACACTTAGGACGCAGAGAAGAATCACAGTTCACCCAAAAATTGCATACCAATATTTCACTGGAGATAGATGCTTTGAAAGAAAAACCTTTTTAGAAAAAAGCCCGTGTGCTATGTTTCTGTGAACAGCATAACTGAAAGACGAATATTCCCTTAAATACCAAACTTAGTATTTAATTTGAGTATCTTTCAAGGACATGATAGAATTTTAAGAAAACTCTCTACCCCAAATTCCCCTTTATATGGACTTTTTTTTTTTTTTTTTTTTTTTTTTGAAAATTGGATTTTTCAAAAAGCCTCCTACGATTTTGATTTGTATGCCATATGTTTAATATGTTTTCATTAAAAAATTAAATGTAAGGTAAACTTTTAATCTTCTGGGATGAGACCTATTCATTCTGGATGACAGTTACCTATATAACTCCACACACAAAAAAATGGGAAATCGTCGTTCGTTTTACTACTGGCCATGAGAAAAGAACTGAAATTCTATATCATCGCACAGCGAGTAAGTTTTAAAGATATGATCTCTTTAGTGTAGTGCAATCCTTTATTTCCGCTTTACTTACAAAATAAATAGTAAGACCATTTCTGCCAATGTTTATCTCTAATAGTATGGAGCAGATAAAAGAATAGGCCTTTGTTAGAATAATTAGTTACATAATTAGAAACATTTATGTGAAGTCAATACATTGGTTTTGTTTATTATTTATTAAAAATGGCTTTAAAATCTTGGTTTAAGTGTCATATGTTAAATATATTGTGATGAGAAATAAAACTAACTTTCTATTAATACTTTCCTTTTTCCCTTCTGATTTGGTTTTGAACTTCCTTTGTTACATTAACATGTTTGTTGTTGTGTATAACAAAGAAGTCCTAAAATATAGACAAAAACTTAAAAAAGGAAAACTATAAAGCCCATTTAAGTAGCTACTATTTATATCGTAGCGATAATCATTTTTTAAAAATTCCATGGTGCAAGTTTATATGTCCCCCCTCTTGTATCTGAAACTAAATAATTCTGAAAAATTAAATCACATTAAATAAAACATACACCTTTGAAATAACAATTTGTAAAGGACATATAACAACAAACAACTGTGGTTAGTGAAAGTGACATGAGTGTAGCACTTGCCATTTTTCAAATTAAAATGTTTACATAAGTTTAGTTTAAGGGGCACAATAGTATTTTTTGGTGATTTTGATAAATATTTTTGATTTTTTTAGTTTTAGTGAAAATTTCGTCATAGTTTTAAATACATATTTTCAATGCTTGATTCTACCAAGAGCGGATTTAATACACGTTTATGACATACTTAACCCGTTACACTGGATAAATGATTCTATATGTAACATTTTAATGTAATTTATGCTAGATTAAACTCTTTTCAAATTTTCCATATTAAAAATCTATTTTCTTTCACCAAAATACAGCTAGGTGTTTAAAACGTATTCTCAAGAATTTTTAAATATTTGTAATACCATTTTTAGTTGGCGTTCCGATATTGATTAAAGGTTATTTTTCAAAAATTAATTAGTATACTCATGCGGTAGTTTTTGGACATTTCCCACCACTTTGTGATATATATATTTTAAAAAAATATATTCAATATTGGAAAATTTCAACCACAGGTGTCTTACAAAGCTATTAACAAATGTATTTTTACTTTCTGTATACGCACTATGTGCATAGTGTATAGAGAAGGTATTGCACTCCACCCAAAAATTCGATACCGAGATTTCACCGGAAATATATGTTTTAGGATGCCCTTTATCTAAAAAAAGCGTTTTCACAAAAAGATCCGTGTGTGTGTGTGTCCGTGTGTCAGTGTGTCCGTGTGTCTGTGAACACGATAACCCAAAATCGAATAGTCGGTAAAATACCAAACTTGGTATTTAAGTTTAGTAACTTCCAGGGATGCGACACGAAGATTTTGAGAAAAATCCCCCAACCCCCAAACTACCCTTTACATGGAACTTTTTTCGAAAATTTCGATGTTCCCAAAAATGTCTCAAACGATTTTGGTTAAAATATCATATATTAAAGATATTTACCTGACAAATAAAATGTATATCTTGAACTTTCTGGGAATAGCATCTGAAGACTACTTTACTCTGGATGAATTTTACGGAATTTTGAACAAATGTTAAACCTTAAGAGATGGACAAAAACTTACTACACAAAAATGTAGAGCACGTTAAAACACAGAATTTATGTTACATACATTTGTTCGTGGAGTTCACCGTTTTAGAGACATTCCTGGTTTTTGGTTTCTGCTTTGAAAAACTTATACTTTTCTCATACAGAAATGTGTCAAGTTTATCCATAGAAACAAAGGCTAATGATATAAATATTAACAAAAAAAAACTAGTAAAACATAAAGATAAATATATCATAACCAATGGACTATAACTGTTGCTGCTACAATGAATGGGAGAACAAAATGAAATGTAAAAAAACGGTTTAAAGTTGCATTATCAACGTCAAAACTTCAGTCACATAGCAACCAGTTTTGGCTATCACTTTAACCTATGGTACTCTCTTATTTCGCTTCTACTTACAAGGAAGCAAGTAATAAGAACTATCTCTGCTAATTTTTTCTGATTAGTATGAAGTAAATAGAAGTATAAGCTTTTTATCAATAATTTGTTGCAGAGATGTAGAGAAAGTCATGTGAATGGTACACATCAGATTCTTTAAAATGGTGCATGTCCCTCAATATATATAGGAGCAGACTTTTTTTTTTTATTTTAGCTAATTAAATCGAATAACGTGTTCAGAATGAAAACAAATATATGAATCAAACTTGGTATAAGAACCTCTTCTGTTCCCTCTAAGCCTATTAAAAAATTAGTTCTAGCTTTAATGCTTTAGAAAAAAAATCTGATGTGTACCATTCACATGACTTTCTTCATATCCCTGCAACAAATAATTCTTAAAAAACTTATACTTCTATTTACTTTATGCTAATCAGAAAAAATTAGCAGAAATAGTCTTATTACTGGCATCCTTGTAAGTAGAAGCGAAATAAGGGACAATCGTAGGTTAAAGTGATAGTCAAAATCTGGTTGCTATGTCAATGAAGTCCCTTTGTTTATATGGATAGGAGTTGACAAGTTCCAGTATGAGAAAAGTGTACGTTTTTCATAGCAGAAACCAAAAATAAGGAAAGTCACAAAAACGACGAACTCCACGAAAAAAATGTATATAACATAAATTGTGTGTTTTAATGTGCTCTACGTTTATTGTGTAGTAAGGTTTTCCCATCTCTTACGGTTTAGCAGTTATTCAAAATTTAGTAAAATTCATCCAGAATAAACTACTCTTCAGAGGCTATTCCCAGAAAATTCAAGATATTCATTTCATTTGTCAGGTAAATATGTTTAGTATCCGAAATTTTAATCAAAATTGTTGGAGCCATTTTTGAGAAAATCAAAATTCTCTAAAAAAAGTTCCATGTAAAGGGTAGTTGGGGGTGGGGGGATTTTTCTCAAAATCTTCGTGTCCCATCCCTGGAAGATACTAATCTTAAATACCAAGTATGGTATTTTAGCTACTTTTCGTTTTTGAGTTATCGTGTTCACAGACACACGGACACACGGACACACGGTCACACACACACACACACACACACACACATACGGACCTTTTTGTGAAAATGCTTTTTTTGGATATTGTGGACCCTAAAACATATATTTCCGGTGAAATCTCGGTATCGAATTTTTGGTGGAGTGCAATACTTTCTCTATACACTATGTACATAGTGCGTATGGAGAAAGTAATAAATGGAATCCGTATGGTATGAAAGTATACTAAAAGTATTGTTAAGAAGACATATATTTTGTTACATTTTTATAAATTTAATTTGGGGGGGGGGGAAATTTCTTTCTTTCTTTTTTGTTAGGCAAGGACTTCGTTTTTTTTTTTTTTTTTTTTGTATGTTTTGCGTGTGAATGTGTGTGCGTGTTTTTACTTGATTCACCTCTAACAAACCGATTCAATCGTTATCACTTCGATGTCACTTTAAAATGCTGGCGGAGATCGTATATTTATTCATCTCATGAGCATTTTAGGAGAAAAGAAGGATCATGTCGAAATATTGAGAACATTTGTATTAGTTTAACTTAGAACTAACTAACATGAGTTGTAAACCACATACAAGTCCTTATGGTAGGAATATCCTGTCGTGGGTGATACTCTTTTGTTTCGTGTTTCCTCTCGTTTCCGGTGATACACTAGAAACATCTCTGGCAACACTTCCTGTGTCGTTCTTTTTAATAGTGTTCTTTTCACCCCGTTTCTTTCTTGTAAGCAATAAAGAACGTGACGTGGAAAACTCGCTCTGGGAGCACTCCTGAGTGGGTCAGAAGGGTGCAGTGGTGAACCCTCACACCTGCATTTCAAGGTTCACTACATCCCATTCTCCTTGGTGAAAGACTTTGACAGACTAAGATACTCCCACATTAACTATAATTGCATTTGTTAATTAAATTAAGATTGTAATCTTAACAGGCAGTATTGTAATACAGAAGCTGCGTTCTTTGTCATAATGTTACTTTGGGGAGGATAACAATGTGTAGGAAATTTTTAATGAAAGTGTGACAGGCTTGGACAGAATATAAAAGATGGAATGCTTCTTCTTATGTTCGGGAATTTACAAGGTCTTCATTAGGTTAGTTGTACTAAACTAAGAGTTTAATCTCAAATTTCTTCCTTGAGAATTGTTTAAATACTCACGTCGGATAAAAATATTCTTCCAATGTGTGTGTGTTATGAAGAAATTATACATGATTCATTCAATAAATATTGGCAACATTTGAATTAAAAACAATAAAACATTTTTGGAGCAGTGACATTATTGCAGTGCCTAGAAGTAATCTCCTCCAACATGAAGAACTCACCTCCACACATCAAGAAGACGACGGATACCATCCACAGCGTCTTGTTGTCCTAAGATTCAAACACGGCTCTACTACTGCTACAATTGCCTGTCTGGTTCTAAAGCGAACTCCTCTAAGTGGTAATTTCATTTTCTTAAAAAGGTCAAAATCATATGGACTCATATCTGGGGAACATGGAGGATGCTCTAGATTCTTCCAGCTCCTTCTGCGAAGTAAATTAATAATAGTGGCAGCAGTGTGAGAGCGAACACCGTCATGAATTACAATAGGATGAATATTCAGGAGATTTGTACATTTACGAAGCACAGTTGGTGTAAATGGTGTTCCAGAATGTGACTGTAAAGTGCACCATTCACACAATGTCCTTGAGGGACTGAATGAGTGATAAGAACACCATCAGCATCATAGGCAATAATGAACATGACTTTAAATGATTGTGGTCCGCCAGCTCACGTTTTTTATGAACTTCTTCCCTTCCTCTACGAAAAGCATTCGCCCATCTAGCTCCACGGTACGGTATGTAAAAGTCTCTCTACCACAAGCTTCTGTATGGCATTGTCGAGCATTGATACCTCTTGCAACCTGAATTTTAGTGAAGCATCTTTGTGCGTGTTTAATGAATATATTTAGAGCACTAAAGGCAACAGTCTACAATCAAACTTACTAAAAAACCAGCTTACATCATTTAGCGCCGCCAAAGGCAGGCAGTGTTGAATTTAACTTTTGAATGACACGTGTATAATTGTGTAATTTGAAATTTCTCAAAACATAAACATGTCCTTGCATTAGTAAGCAGATGTATTACATGTATGTAAAACAGATTCTCTACAGTAAAATGCTCCATTTTTGTATTTTTTTTTCATTTTTAGTCCATTTTATTACTACTTAGAAGTATTTATTGTAATTTTACGTGTTTATCCCTCATACGTCATATCAAAAGTTGAATGAGACTGCCTCCGTGGTCAAGTGGTCAGCGAGTTAACTTTTCAGACCGGAGGTCCCATGTTCGATTCCCGGTTGTTCAATTCCCCCACAGAATCTGGAAGTATGTATGTGAGAGTGAATATGTGTGTATTGAAGAAAATAAATTATTTAAATCAAACGTAAAAGAGCCTACAGACAAGTTGTTTCAAGTGCAAAGGGGGCTATATAAATGAAACAATAAAAAAGGTGAATGAAATCGGTGAAAGGATGCTCAAATGAGCTCGGGGTCCTCGGAGCTTAAATTTACTGGATACTTATCATTTCAGGATAAGGAACTCTTGAGTGTAAGGCAAATACCTACCCCCAGAGTACAAAAGACGGTTATTATAACAATAACAATAATAATAATAATAATAATTTTCCCTGTGAAACATATTGATTTGGAAATGGTGTTAACTCGTGTACTGTTTGTTGTCATTGATTTCTACTTACTTTAATTTTCTTCGTTGGATCTCATACTCAGTCACAATCACATTCATAAAGACAGACTCAGCGGAGGGTAGGAGATAATCAATCTAGATTCCTGACATCCAGTTGAGAAACGAAGAACCCAGGGCCCCTAGCACAGGCAGCTACGGGGCCAGGCCATGCCAGACCTAGTAAGCGAAATATTTAAGTTTTTTTTTTTTTTTTTACTATTACTCCATTAGAACCCTCCACCTTTGAAGATTATAATGATGAAGAAGAAGAAATGAAAGGCTACCCCTTGAACTCTTACGTTGACTCATAGTGCCCTTTATTTCTTTATCTAGGCTTTCAAGCAAATTAGCCCTTCCTACGTCTTAAGATTCTAATATTTATATTTGACAAAACTTTTGCATACATAGTATATGAGGGAACAAGTAATTAGATTCCATATAGAGGTGAAATAAGGACTGTTGCGTAAGGGAGCTCTGTCAAAGGAGCAGAGCATTGCACCCTTTGCCACTTAAGGAATAAGGGAGAGACCCGAACACCAGATTTTTTGTTGATTTTTTTTTTATTTTTGTTTAATATCTACAGTGTACTTTTTATTATATTCTATCAGATTTTTATTTATTTATTTTTATTTATTTTTGGGGGGATTTTTTCTCTTTATTCTTTTCTTTTTTATTATTATTTTGTAATGGGATTTTTACCCCCTTTGGGAGCTAGGAACTTTATTTATTTCAAGAAGACCAGTAGAGCTACATCACAACAGGCCAACAGAAAGAGGAAGAATGCAAGATCTTGCATCCTTGGTCATTAGGATCAACATAGGAACAAAACGGTGCTCATAGCTTGTATATCAGAGTTTAAAGCAGGCGATTCTGATGTCGCGAATCATCCGCCACCTCTCTGCATACAAAAAACTGCGTAAAACTGGAGCCACAGAGTCATCTGGCGTGTCTTAAGCCAAGCAAGGGCACCCATTACTGTCCAAATAAGAGCTCTCCACAATGCAGGACGCGTCCAGGGAAAACTCAGGTGGAAAACGTCTGTTGCTGAAGGCTGCCAGATGTTACCAGACCACCCCCGATATCCATATCAATCCTTTAGCTGAGCATTCCAAGAGTCGATGTACGAGTGAATCCGGGGCTTGGCGCATTGGACAAGTGGGAAGAATGGCCAAATGATGTCTATGTAATTTATCTGCAGTTGATGGAATTTTATTGACAATCTCATATATCACCGAGACCCATTCCGTGTTGATTTCTGGTAGAGCAAAGCGACGCCAAATCTGCTTAGATTCGGATGACGACGGTTACAAATTTGGACGGTTTACCAGGTTGAACGCAATCTTGGCTCTACCCACATCACCAAGTCTACGGTGATCCCTCGAAAGGGCGCCCACCCCCAGAGTTATCCCGCAACGATGTTAGAAATACATTTTTATAGAGCGCAAGCCCGAAACATGTCACCTGGTCCTTCAATTCGGAAAAAAAAATGACAAGGAAGAGATAGGTACAAAAGATAATGGATAGAAAGTCTGATAGAAGATTAAGTCTGCCGACCCGGAGAAACCATGAAAACTCTATCCCCGGAGATCGAACCCAGGTCCTCTCGAATGCGGGCTATAGACGTTCACCCTGGGCCATCTTGCTCGGCTTATAAGTGATACTTGGTAGATATATTTTATATCAACTTCGATTAGAATCAGACACATACACACCTACACAATTCCAGATTCAAGACCGGCATCATCTGCTAGTATAGATAAGCTGTTTATCAGAGATAAAAAATTATCAAAGAATGTTCACTTAAATAATTATGTCCGTTTTATTTTCTGCAAGTCTGATGAACAGAAATATTCGAGGGCCGTTTATTTTTTCAAACTCCGATAGGATATAAATAAAAGACAATTTCATAGAAAACAATTAATTTATTACTAAAGGTTTTATAGACTTATGGTTACTTTTCAACATAATCACCGAAAAGATTGATACATTTATCGTACCTGTGCACGAGCTTTGCAATACCCGCTTCAAAAAATGATGCCATCAATAATTTCAAATGAGCATTGATATTGTTTTGAAGATCTTCGTTGGTTTGAAAATGCTGCCCTCCTAGCCACGTCTTCAGTTTAGGGAAAAGGTGAAAGTCGCTGGGTGCCAGGTCAGGACTGTACGGCGAATGATTGAAAATGTCCCATTGAAATTGTTCAAGGAGCCGATGGGTTGTGCCAGCAGTGTGTGAACGAGCATTGTCACAGATCAACACATTCCTGAAGTCAGCATTCCTCTATGTTTGTTTTGAATGGCTCAGCGCAAACGTCGTAGAGTACGATGATTTTCAAAACAACGTCAATGAAATCATTAGTAGCAACATTTTTTGAAGCGGGTATTGCAAAGCTTGTGCACAGGTACGATAAATGTCTCAATTTTTTTGGCAATTATATTGAAAAGTAATCATAAGTGTACAAAACTTTTACTAATAAAATAGTTGTCTTCTATGAACTTTTCTTTTATTTATAGCCTATCGGAAGTTGAAATAAACAGTCCTCGTATATACTAACTTCCATTAAACTCAGTTTGTTTATTCGCGCCACACACTCATATGCAATTTCAGCTATAAGTTGTTTATCCGAAGTCTGATGTGTTACACTCACATGATTTTCTCTAGACCTCTGCAACAAATTATTATTAAAAAGCTTATGCTTCTATGTACTTCATACTCATCGAGACACAATTAGCAGAAATAGTCTTATTACTTGCTTCCTTGTAAGTAGAAGCGAAAAAAGAGAGTACCATAGGTTAAAGCGGTAGTCAAAAGCTGGTTGTTATGTGACTGAAGCTCCTTTGTTTGTATGGACACGAGTTGACAAATTCCTGTACAAGAAATGTATGTTTTTCAAGGCTGAAACAAAAAACAAGGAATATCTAAAAAACGATCAACTCCACGAAAAAATGTATATAACATAAATTGTGTGTTTTAATGTGCTCTACAATTTTTGTGTGGTAAGTTTTTGTCTATCTGTTACGGTTTACCAGTTATACACAATTCCGTAAAATTCATTCAGAATAAAGTAGTCTTCAGAGACTATCCCAGAAAATTCAAGATATACTATTTGTCAGGTATATATCTTTAATATAAGATATTGTAATCAAAATCGTTAAAGCCATTTTTTAGAAAATAAAAATTTTCGAAAAATTTTCCATGTGAAGGGTAGGTTGGGGTGGGGGGATTTTCTTGAAAACCTTCGTGTCGCATCCTTGGAAGATACTGAACTTAAATACCAAATTTGTTATTTAACGCTCTTTTCGTTTTTGAGCTATGCTGCCCACAGACACACACACATACACACATACAGACAAATACACACACGGACATTTTTATAAAAATGCTTTTTTTGTATTCAGGGTGTCTCAAAACATGTATTTCCGGTGAAATCTCGGTATCGAATTTTTGGGTGCATTACAATACCTTCTTTATACACTATGTACATAGTACGTATAGAGAAAGTAAAAATTATAAAAAAAGGTTCAGTTAACTAATTATGCTCGTTTTATTTTCTACAAGTTTCTAATGGACAGAAATATATAGATATTGAAATACAAAAAGCTAGATCAAAATGGGGTCGGAATTTTATCTGTACTTTATAAATTCTTTGAGAAAGAGTTCTTTTGTGAGACAGTTTATCCTACACCGCTTCTCGTTGTGAATATCCGAGTTTTGGTATGGCTGCTAAACAGCATTTGCCTCGTCTCCATCTCAATGTAAATATTCTTTTGACACTTTATTCAGTTCCTGTGCAAATAGCAACAGGCATCGTTTGACACGCCAACTTTCTAATGAACTGTGTTTCTTGGCTCGTATTTCACGACTCCTATGTAATGAAGTAGCAGAGACACGGCTTATTGGTGTTTCTCCTACAATATCTAATTTCCTTAACAATCCGCTGAGAAATTTCCTCGGATCGACGGCAAGGACTCGCCTTTTAGTTTCTTTTTCCGCCGCTTTCTTGGCGCTAATGATCAAAACTCGGGCACAAGGAGCAATCGTCTTCTTTTCTGTGAACGAGTACGATGGTTGTAGGAGCGGCAAAGGGATGGGGGTGAGGAGTTGGGGAGAAAAACAAAAGAAGACTTGCGTTTCTGAAATCCTCCAAAGTGCTTTACTACTTTGCCCTCAGAGGAAACGAAATTAACAACTTCCTGTTTTCAGCCGCGATGCTTCAACTAAGAAGTGTATAAAGCGTCAAGGAAAGGAAGGGGAAAAATGTAAAATGAGTTAATCTGCCACTCCTTTGTAGTTAAAAGGAAACAGTTTCCAGGCAATATCCATATCTTAACTCCCGACACCGCATAATGCGTCTCAGATTTATTAATTTAGCATCTGTAGCTTTAACAGGCGGTGTTATTACGAATTTCCATAACTGAATTTGATAACGATGGAGCTTTCTAGTGATCATTTTCATAATAAATGTAAACTTTCGTGATTATCTGAGAGGTAAACAGCTCTCACAGAACTCCACTTACTTGGATTGTTGTCTAACTGGTCACAGAAAAAAGTATACATAACCTTTATATTACGTAATTTGACTATTAATTTGAATAAAACGCATAATTGGCCGGCTCCCTAGCGAAGCTGATTATCAAAAGGGATCCCCGAGTTAGATTCCTGGTCCAGGGTGCACTCAGCCTCATGAGGTATCTGGGAGGTGTTGAGGAGCTACTTAGGGAAAAATCTTATGTGTTACACTCACATGGCTTTCTCTAGCCGTTCTACAAACTTCTTTCATAAGATTATTCTTCTTTCTGCAGCTTGTTAATCGAGGCATTCAGCACAATGTTCTTATTACTTAGTTCCTTATAAGTAGGAAGAAAATAAGGGACTACACTAGGCTAAATCGATAGTCAAATGTTTTAAAAGCTGTCGTTATGCCTTTGTCATTACAAATCACTTCTTTTCTTGGCCAGGAGTAGAACAAAAGAAAAACGGACACTCCCGTCTGAGAAAAGTATAAGTACTTCCCAACTGAAACTAATAACAATGAATATCTTGAAAACGGTAAGCTCCACGAAAAAGTGTATATGACGTAAATTGTATATTTTAACAAGGTCTACATTTTTTGTATAGTAAGTTTTTGTCTATCTCTTACAGTTTATTAGTTATGCCAAATTAAGCAAAATTCATTAAGAATAAACAGGTCTTTAGAAGCTATTCCCAGAAAATTCAAGATATACATTTTATTTGTCAGGTAAATATCTTTAATATACGATATTTTAATAAAAAATCATTAGAGCCATTTTTAAGAAAATCAAAATTTTCGAAAAATGTTCCATGTAAAGGGTAGTTTGGGGTGGGGGGATTTTTCTCAAAATCTTCGTGTTGCATCCCTGGAAGATACTGAACTTAAACACCAAGTTTGGTATTTTAGCTACTTTTCGTTTTTGAGTTATCGTGTTCACAGCACACGGACACACGGACACACACATGGACCTTTTTCTTGAAATGTTTTTTTTTTGGGGGGGGGGGTTCAGGGGGACCTACTTCCAGTGAAATTTCGACAACGAATTTTTGGGTGGAATGCAATACTTCTCTATCCCTGTGTACATTGTACATACGGGGCTAAAGAAAGTAAAAATAGCGTGCGCAGGACCGAAGCCTTCCGTACCCAGGTAAGCTTAGCAGATAACAAACCTGCAAGCCTCCCGCGAAACCGGTGTAATTAGTCAGCAGGAGGGGTAGAATGGATACACCTAAATTTTTCCTTGATTTCTTTCAATGTACGGCAAAAGAGTTCACAGTTGACATGTTTTCCGACGGACTGAAATTGCGGTGAGTAGGACCGGAAGGAAAAGTCTACTTCGGAACGGTTACACTTTCGGATTCCAGAAGTGTTTAAAAAGTGGGGCAGCGCGATGGATGTGCAATGTTAAAAGTTGCAAAAGTTTTACTAAAACCTTTTCCATTGAAGAAATAGATGTCCTGGATATTCAAGAGAACCAAAACCACGCAGCACCACCTAGTGACAAAATTCAGAGACAGGAAGTAATTTGTGATCTGAAGGGAAAAGCTACGGAAAATATATGTGAAAGGCCATCAAAACTAATATAATACTTCAACATTATAAGCACCAAACTGCAACTGTTAACTGTTTCGACTGGGAGGCTTGGAAGCTATGTTATTAGGGACCTTTAAGGGTCCGGGAGGCTTCGGGGCTATTTTTCAGACCGCGGGAGGCTTCGATACCGCACTCAAAATAGCGGCTCCAGGTAGCGTGAATGCGTTAATTAACAGAGGGGCTCGGGGCGCTGTTTATGTTCCATCCTCCAATACTGCACCCAACCCAGAGGGCAGAGGTAGGATATGCAGCGGTAATGCGGCAAGGCTTGGCCCAATTTTGGGCTTTTGCGTCGCGGAGTTTAAATTAAAGTTTAATATGCATAATTGGGGCACGGAAAAAGAAAGAGCAGCTGAGAAGTCGTTTCCCAATCCGCAAATATATATATAAAAAAAGATGTTAGGGATATAAGACTTCAGCAATAACTTACTGACGTTAAGCTGAAACATAAGCCTCTCTATCATTTTCCGTCTATAGTGCATAGTTGCATAAATAAAAAATAAAAGTGATAAAATATTTGGTTGCGAATATGTAACCACTTCTTTATCGTTTACTTCTCCAATTATAATAGCGAGGTAGAGCTACAAAAGATGAGTTATTTGAGTTTTAGAGTTTGTTGCTAAAATGCCACAAAAATGATATTAAATAATAGGATTCCAGCGTGAGTGTTGGCATAAAGTTGTGGTCATACGCTTGGCAAATACATAGGTGGAAGGTCAGGAATATTGTGTGTGCAGATGATAATAAACACACAGGCACATGGCAAACCGGTCTTCAAGTACTAACTGTGTGAAGAAAGAGTGCAGTTGTTAGGGGAGGTCGCTGTTTAGAGCGGTCGAAGAAGACCCGGAATATATTGCAGTACAGTCTGACCAACAGAACATCACCACAGCGTACGTAAATAGGAATAAACTAAACGATCCACAACAGGGTAAACTTGCTATTTTCTTTATCACTAATGGATATTACTTTTCTACATTCTAAGCGTATGACTACGCGCGGCGGTGTTTTGACTTGATTCTAATCCATCCACTGCTGCATTCTAGTATTGTCATGCTGTACAGGGCATGCACCGGGAATGATGACGTAATACCGCTTATTAAGACACTATAAAGAGGTGATATAATCGCCTGCCATTTAGGCTCAAGAAGAAGGTTAACAGCAAGATCAAACTTCAGATTCTCCTACATAGCACATGGTGGTAAATGGAAGTTGTCGCTTGCTTTACGAAGTTTAATTTTGAATTTATTTTCGATATGGTGGGCTGTTGGGCAACAAAATCTTTTCATCAATTAATCATATTGGTTGAATACTAACTACCATAATTATAGGTGTAAATCTATGGTTAACTTGATTAAAGTTAATTCATTATAGGTATGTTCAGCAGGAGGGAAATTATATATTCATTCAAATTTCCAATGGATCTCATAAAGGACACTGTCATTTAGTAATGAGCCAATCGTATCGCTACATTTAGCATATTATAATTCATTTGCTGTACCCTTATTAAAATCTGTGAGAGGTTAGGATTAGCTTGCTACCTTTGTTGTGTAGTACAGAAGAAGTTTAATATTTGCTGCTTTTATTTTGTCTCATTTTTTGATTTGACATTTAAGAATAGGTAATGCAAATCTTAGATGTGTAAATATGTCGTTAAATTTAAGGAGATTGGTACAGAAAAACATAAAATTAAATATAGAAATAGGTCTAACGGAAATGTTGATACACTGCTGTTCTGCTTTTGGCTCAAATAGTTTCGTAAGTTCAGTAAATCAGCATGTTGTAAATGCTAAAAGAAGCCCTGTAAATTTAATGGGAAGCACAGTAGAGAAAACGGGATTTTTAAATCGGTAGCTGCTTCAATTTTAGCTCAAATAATTTTTAAATCCCGAAGAAAGCTATTAATAAATTCATTTTGTCATCAGTTTCCCATTCTGCCGCCAAAAATAAAGTTAAATACCTCATTCAATATTTTAGGATGAATATGTAGACAAGTAAATGTAATCAATTTAATACGCAAAAACACAAGGTTTCAGAATCTGTATTCAGATTTGCCGCCGCTGAAACAATTTCTTTCATTTCTGCAGATACAAATATTCTTTCCACGAGAAAGAACCCAGTTATGTTAACGGAATCACTATGCATACTATAATGCTAAATACAGTGAATGAATAATTGATTGATGTAAACAAATCTGATGTGTTCCATTCACAGGACTTTCTCTATATCTCTACAAAAAATATTAAAACGCATATGATTCTATTTACTTCATGCAAATCAAGATAAAAATTAGCAGAAATAGTCTTATTACTTGCTTCCTTGTAAGTAGAAGCGAAATAAAGGATTACCGTAGGTTAAAGTGATAGTCAAAAGCTGGTTGCTATGTGATTGAATTTTCTTTGTTTGTATGGACAGGAGTAGACAAATTCCTGTATGAGAAAGGTATGTATTTCAAAGCTGAAACCAGTAACAAGGAATATCTCAAAAACGATCAACTCCACGAAAAAAATGTATATTACATAAATTGTGTGTTTTAAAGTGTTCTACATTTTTATGTGGTAAGTTTTTGTCCATCTCTTACGGTTTAGTAGTTATGCAAAATTCCGTAAAATTCATCCAGAATAAAGTAGTCTTCAGAGGCTGTTCCTAGAAAATTCAAGATATACATTTTATTTGTCAAGTAAATATCTTCAATATACAATATTTTAATCAGAATGGTTAGAGCCATTTTTGAGAAAATCAAAATTTTCGAAAAATGTTCCATGAAAAGGGTAGGTAGGGGTGGGGGTTTTTCTTGAAAATCTTAGTATCGCATCCTTGGAAGATACCAAACCTAAATACCAAGTTTAGTTTTTCAGGGACTTTTCGTTTCTGAGCTATGCTGCCCACAGACAGACACACGGACATTTTTATAAAAATGCTTTTTTGGATTCAGGGGGTCTCAAAACATGTATTTCCGGTGAAATTTCGGTATCGATTTTTGGGTGCATTACAATTACCTTCTCTATGCGTAGCGAAAGTAAAATGTGAAAGCAATGTGGTTTATCCTTAAAATTACATTTTTGTATATCTAATTTGACTTGAGAGAGAAAAATAAATGTATTTATCACGGGTCGTCTATGCCTAACGACGCGACTTTGAGCAAAAATACCTGTTGTTTAGAGTGCCCTAAAGCTTATCTGTTTGTGTTTACGCAAGCTTCCACTCGTGGCCGTCAGCATTCATTCTTCAGACAGGTAATACAAGCCAAAACAAAACATTCGGTTTCTAAGTCCTACCCTGTTGCCAGACTGTGCAGATAATGTATTCAATAATGCTCAAGAAATTTGTTTACTGTTCAAAATTAAAAACTTGTTTTTGGACTTTATTATTCGTCAAATTTGTAACTCCCAGTACGTGAAATCTGCTCACTCATGCCCCCAACACTCTGTAGTGTTTACATTATCTTGCAGCAGCTTTTACATACACCGATAAACGTGTTTAAAATTATTGTTCACAGACAGATATAACTGAGTGACTTAATGTTATTAATTCCAACAAACTTTGATACTGGTTAGGAAATATCGAAATTATAGGGATTCCTTTTTGCTTTCTCTACTAAGAAGTAGAGGAACAGTTGCATTCCATATAAAAAAATCTGATGTGTTACACTCACATGACTTTCTCTAGCTGTTCTCCAAACTAAGATTATTCTGCCTTCTGCACCTTGCTAATCGAGGTACTCATTAGCACAATGTTCTTATTACTTAGTTCCTTATAAGTAGGAAGAAAATAAGGGAATACACTAGGCTAAATCGATAGTCAAATGTTTTAAAAGCTGTTGTTATGTGATTGTCATTACAAATCGCTTATTTTCTTGGCCAGGAGTAGAACAAAAGGAAAACGGGCACTCCCGTCTGAGAAAGGTATAAGTACTTCACAACTGAAACTAATAACAATGAATACCGCGAAAACGATAAGCTCCACGAGAAAAATCTATATGACATAACTTGTGAATTTTAACAAGTCCTACATTTTTTGTATAGTAAGTTTTTGTTTATCTCTTACGGTTTACTAGTTATGCCAAATTAAGCAAAATTCATCCAGAATTAACAGGTCTTTAGAAGCTATTCCCAGAAAATTCAAGATCTACATTTTATTTGTCAGGTAAATATCTTTAATATACGATATTTTAATCAAAATCGTTAGAGTCATTTTTAAAAAAAGTCAAAATTTTCGAAAAGAGTTCCATGTAAAGGATAGTTTGGGGTGGGGGGGATTTTTCTCAAAATCTTCGTGTCGCATCCCTGGAAGATACTAAATCTAAATTGCAAGTTTGGTTTCGTTTTTGAGTTATCGTGTTCACAGGCACACGGACACACGGACACACACACGCGGATCTTTTTCTGAAAATGATTTTTTTGGATACAGGGGGTCCTAAAACATGTATTTCCGGTAAAATCTCGATATCGAATTTTTGGGTGGAATACAATATTTCTCTATCCCTATGTACATTGTATATACGGGACTAGAGAAAGTAAAAATTCGATAACGAGATTTCGCCACAAATAAACGTTTTGAGACCTTAATATATAAAATAGAATTTTTAGAAAAAAGATCCGCGTATGTGAATGTCTGTATGTGTGTATGTGTGTGTGTGTGTGAGAGAGAGAGAGAGAGAGAGAGAGAGAGAGAGAAATAGAGAGAACAACCTTACTCAAAAACGAAAATTAGTTACAATATCGTACTTTATATGAAAAGCTCGGCATGTACTTGAAATGATGAGAAGCAAAGATTGAAAAAAGCTCCCCATTTCCAATCTAATCTTTACCTGGAAAAGGTTCATCATTTTTTCATAAAAATTTCAAAAATTGTTTCCCAAAAAGAGCAGTTTATTTAAGGAATATTGTGAGTGGCATTTCAAAGTTTTATTTTTGTGTATAGATTTTTTCTGAAGGTTTTACTGTGATTACATTTTTCTTAGTTTAATATGAAAACCATATTTCTTTCCAAACGGATAAATACTATCAAGTATTTCATAAATTTAATAAGATAAATATACCCATTACACCATAACATCCAAATTTGAGAAAATTGGTAAGCATTTTTTTGAATTTGAGCTTTGAACCACACACCAAAACTTAACGTTGGTATATTTCAATATCTCTGATTACGATACTTTTTTTTTTTAATTTATTTGACAGTTTAAGTTATAAAACTGATCAGTTTTTCACAAAAATATTCTTTTTGGAAAATTACTGTTAGTGTTAGTAACATTTTGTTATTTGTAGTATTATAATACTTGTATCTAAACAAAAACTGAGACATATGGAAGGTTTTGAAAGTGTGAAAATGCAGTTTTAAGAACAACGCTGTTTTATTAACTATATGCTAGGAAGCAGATGTAGTGTACGACATTTGAGTGGCTCTAGAGCCGGAAGCAAGCGGGCAACATGTAAATGTTAGCTCTCAATGGATGCCCAGATTCCAGCACCCATGTGCCATAAACAAATGTTTATGAAGTTAATTATTTGCGGTATGCCTATTCTTTATTATTGGTTTGAATTAACAAATACTTTATTCTTTTCTCAAATACATATGACAATTTGTTACTCTTTTTGTTTTTGTTGTTTGTTTTGTTGTTGTTTATTTTTGTTTTTGGAGGGGCCTTTGAAAGCCATCACATAGCGACTACTTTAATAAGCCATCACACAGTTTTAAAATATTTAAGGATTGATTTAGCTTATTGCATTCCTGATAATTAAAACGAAAATGTAAATGTATAGATAATGAAGATGACTGCCGAAGAATGTTATGACACATAAAGCGGTTGAAATCTTGGTGGGGTATCATGAGCCCCAACAGATTGGAAGGATGTCGTGTAACTTCCCTAGTTGCAACATCAGCGTTCTCACTTCCAGATATGCCAGCATGAGAAGGTATCCACACCTGTGTATGCAAGACTGACATTCTGTGATAAAATAACTGGATATATGGAGGAAGAAGAAGTCAGCGAGTCCATAAAGATAGTGAGAGAAAGAGAGAGAGAGAGAGAGAGAGAGCGACGCCCTAAGGGCTTACTCTAAGGCGATGATAGTCCACAAGAGAAGACGGATTCGAAGTGCGATAAATTATAGAGCAATGTCTTATAGGGTACAATGGAACACCTTAGTGATTTTCATATTTGTAACTACTTGTGTAATGGTGTGCTATGCAATATGAGGTACAAAGAACAGTAAAAATGAGGTATATGGAAGTATCTATGTGGTTTTCGCAATATTTACGAGATGTTGTTATATTTCCAAGGAGAATATTTAAATGCAGCTGTTGCAGGAAATACAGAACTCATGGTGAAGTATACAGAACGATGGTGACCATTGACATATTTGTTTTGAGGCTGTCTGAAACGAATGACTGGAAATAGTTTTTGGTTTCTTGGAAACAATTTATGTAAATGCAGACCTTCCTCCTCGTAAACAGCGCAGATTCATTTGCTTCGAACTGGGGACAGCTTAGAGACTGGTGTGAGAGGCGCCTATGCAGCATTTGTGAGCTCTTTAGATTACCTAAATACCATATAATTCAACATCGCTTTATAAATTTAGATTAGTACTGTAAAAACAGCACTCAAAGTTTGGGCTGCCATTATTTTCAAGATATTTAAATCGATGGAATTTAAATATTTATGTGCGTGATCCAGTTTAAACAATGGTCACGATGGGAACTTCAGGAATCGGCCGGTTGCCTAGAAGGAGAGATATCTATGAAAACGAGTAAACGGATGCATTGGCTCTTAAGATATCGAACTCCAGTGTTATGGCTCCATAGTTATAATTTGTAGAGCGTATTCTGTATTAGTTCCTGGGTGGTGTGTAAGTTCTTTTGCTATCTATCAGGAGGCCGGAGAGGAATCACATGATTTATCGTAGGAAGAATACCACACTAAGAACCGAACTTTATGGTTTTTGCTGTCAGTGTTGACGCTTTAGGAGAAAAGCCATTCCCTGGCTTCCTCACAGAATATTACGACTCCCAGAGAAAGGAAAGGTGGGAGTAGTTGTTGGAAAACATTTGTCAACATTTGGAGATCAATGTCGGTGCTGCTGGTTAAAAATGCTTATTTCAGTAATCGGAAAAAGCATGCAGCAACCGCTTCCAGAGGGTTAGGAAGGATAGTTTCTTTCTGTGGAATTTTCTGCAACTTGCATACTGCAATGTGCATTAAAACAGGATCGAGGCGATTTTTGCAGTATCCGATGTAACAACATATCGGAGCTCTGACACCAATGTGGGAATTTTTCGCAAATAATAACGAATGAACGGGTAGCCAGAAGCAATTGTAGGTATTCTAGTCGTGATCTGTAACTATTGAGTTTCAGTATAGTATTAAAGTATCAAAATTCGTGAATGAGAGTAGTGAGTTATATTCACAGAGGTATCTGGGGAAGTGGCTACCAAGCTGTGCATTGGTACAGAGGTGGCCGACATTAATTTGTTTTCAAGTTGGATGGTTATAATTATTATTCTATGTTTCGTAGCATATGATATAGCTTTAGAAGCACTGTGTATTAATACATGATAATCTGCAGTGTGAAGATATATCTAAATGGGCAAAATCAAGGACACCACTGAATTTTCATGGCAACCGACAAGCTGTATAAACTTCAAAATATAATCGTGCGGATTTCATATTTATTTGAAGAGAATGCAACAATTCACTAGGGATTCTGTTCTGAATTTTTATGCATTGGTTTATCCTTGGTCTTTACGATATTGGTATTCTTTGACGACCCAAGTTAAGATTTGGTTAACCCTTCAGATTGGTCCTGTTCAATTCATGAATCAAGTGGATGGTCTGAATTGCTACTGTTTTAGATATTGCGTTTCCTACGGTGTGGCAGAATGTCATCAGAAGAAGCTACAATGGCTGAGTGTTCAAACAGTTTGTACAAAAGCCTCCTTGTTTGAGAACAAAGCCCCATTCAGAAGTTGCTGCTTTCTGAGGGGGCTAGGATTTGGCATCAGCGATTCATGTAGTGTTTGTCCAACGGCGTTCCTCTTGTAACCAATGGTAGCTTACTGGTATGATGTCCTATGTAATCAGTACTTGATGACTGGACAAACATTCCACAGTTTGACATCCTTAAGTTTAGTTAATAGGGGCTGATGATCAAGAAAACATCTTGATAATAAATTGAGGATATTTTGAGGCTATTTGCTCGCTATTGGTTTGGAAAGATCGCTAGAAGACTATCTGACAGGGCTGAATCTAACCCAGTACTGAACTGGATATTTTCCTCTTCAGTTTTCCTCAGTGGGGACGTTATGTACTGAGCAGGCAAGCTCCCAAACCTCAGAACTTGACGGTGTCTGTTCTAAGGAACTATTAAAAGTGACAGTATGACATTCTTAAGTTTAGTTAATAAGGGTTGATGATCCAGAAAACATCTTGATAATACATTGAGGATGCTTTGTGGCTATTTGCCTTGTTATTTGTTTGGTAAAACCGCTTGAAAACTATCTGACAGGGCTGAATTTCATCCAGCACTGAGCTCAGAAAGTGTATGAATGACTTGGATATTTTCCTCTTCAGTCTTCTTCAGTTGCTCCAGGACCTTATGTACTGAGCAGGCAAGCTCCCAAACCTCAATTATTGACGATTCCTGTTTTAAAGAACTATTAAAATTGACATTCAACAGCATGCCTCTCTTGTGTTTAGTAACTAGGGTTGCAGATCAAGAATAACGCAGTTGATAGTAAATTAAGGGCATTTGCTGCTTCTCGTTTCATAAGACCGTTTCATCCATACACAGTTATTTGCAAATTTTTGAAAGCTGTGAAGTTTCTAAATAATTTAAGTAATAATTGTAATCAGTAATCAGTAATAATTTTAATTACCTGAGGCTAGAAGTTTACTTGGATTTCCAATTAGTCCGACTCGGGGATGGACCGGGCTCAACAAGCTCCACTAAACGTACTCACTACACACAAATACACTCTTTCGTGTTACAGGAAGAGCTGTTTTAAGTAACGAATAAAAACCTAATGTGTTCCATTCACATGATTTTTTGAACATCTCCACAACAAATTATTGTTAAAAAGATAAAGCAATAATCTTCTTTAAATCACATTCAAAATTAGCTCCTAAACCTGATATAAATATTGTTAAAACAGAAATTACTAACAAAAACTTCAACAAACATCCAGGAAAAGCCTTAATTAATAAATTACATGAAGAATTTAAATTATTAATTGGAAAAAAATTAATAAAGGATCCACATCTATTTACTTAATGCTAATCGAAAAAACAAATATCAGAAATAGTCTTAATACCTGCTTCCTTGTGAGTAGAAACGAAATAAGGGAGTACATTAGGTTAAAGTGATAGTCAAAAGCTGGTTGCTATGCGACTGAAGTTCCTTTGTTTGTATGGACAGGAGTGTTAAATTCCTATATGAGAAAAGTATAAGTATTTTAAAGCTGAACCAATAACAAAGAATATCTCAAAAACGATCTACTTCACAAAACGATGTATATAATATAAATTGTGTGTTTTAACAAGCTCTACATTTTCTGTTTGGTTAGGTTTTGTCTATCTCTTACGGTTTACTAGCTATGCAAAATTCCATAAAATTCATGCAGAATAAAGTAGTCCTCAAAGACTATTCCCAGAAAATTCAAGATATACATTTGATTTGTCCGGTAAATATATTTAATTTACGATATTTTAGTTTAAATGGTTAGAGTCATATTCCATATAAGGGGTAGTTGGTGGTGGGGGGATTTTCTGGAAAATCTTCTTGTCACATCCTTAGAAGATACCAAACTTAAATATCAAGTATTTAACGGTCTTTTCGTTTTTGAGCTATGCTGCCTACTGACACACATCGATGTGGAATATTTGGGTGCATTAAAATACCTTCTCTATACACTATGTTTTATAAACTATCCATTGGACGAGGTACTCTCACGTTCCCTGTATTCGTCAACATTTACTTACGAGTTATTTAATGCAGCAAGCAGATACGTGACCTTAAATAGTTGACTTGGATAACATTAGCCACTATCAGAGGCTAGTATGTTTGACTTTAATACTACTAACCCGTCTCGTTGCGTGTCTCCCTCACCTTCAAGAGGTCGCGAGTTTTGATTTCGCTAGGATGAGTTCCCGGGTAAGGCTTTTTTTCGGGGGTTTCCCTTATTATTCTGAGAAGAAAAATGTGCAGTAACTTTAAGCTCAAAGGATCTCCAGATTATTTACCATGCGAGCACCAATTTGTTCATCGATATGACCAACCTGGTTAAAGGACTTGATGACACTGATTAATATTGTATTCGCGTACACTATCTTCGAAAAAATATTTTGCAATAACTTGGAAGTAAAAACAATTTCATCTCGTATTTTCTAACTTCTTCCTAATTTTGCAAAGTTATACTTACCGCACCACTTTTATTTCCTCTTCCTCTCCTTCTCCTCCTTCTTCACCCGCTTTCGTTTACCAGATGGAGGACTTGCACCCCAGGACTTATGAGCTGATGCCTGGGGACTTACCGCGTTTGTATCCTTATATATTTTTTTTTTGTTTCATTTAATATAGCCCCCTTTAAATCTAAGGGCATATCTTGGACTTTGCACTTTAAACAACTCGTTGTCTGTAGGTTTAAATCTCACATACATACTTCCAGATTCTGTGGGGGATAGGAATAATTAAAGGAAAATTCCCCGTCCCAGCAGGGAATCGATCCCGAGACCTACGGGTGAGAAGTCAGCTCGCTGACCACTCGACCACGGAGACAGTCTATCCTAATATTCTATTACATTATGGCTATTCCTTATACTAGCGTAAATTCTGACTTACATAAAACAAAAATGCAAATTGTGGAAGTATGAGATGTTTAACCGAGAAAGAAAGAAACAAGAAGGAAGTAAGAAAGGAAGGAAGAAAAGAAGGGTAGTAAGAGAGAAAGGAAGAAAGAATGAAACGAAAGCAGAAAACACTGATAAAAGGAAAAAAGTAAAGAGGTAAGCAGTAGCCTGAAATTATTGATTTAATCCCATCGTAATGATAATGCTACAAAAATATGTAAAACTTATTTATTTTCTGCTCAAATTAATATTGAATGACTAAAATTGTATTATAGCTCTCTTCTATACCACTTACCTATATTATTTTTTGCAATCCTCTTTTAAAGTCTGATGAGTTACATTCTCATGACTTTCTCTACCTATATGTAACAAACTATTCTGACAAAAGCGTATTCTTATGTCTACTTCATGCTAGTTGAAATATACATTAGCAAAAATTGTACTGTTATATTTATTTTATTATAAGATTAATGGGGAATAAGGAAATACACTAGGCTAAAGCACTAGTCAAATATTGACAAATATGATCACTCATATCTTCATTACTAGAAAAAAAAGAAGAAAGAAAACAAGAAAACGATTGACGACTTATAGATTTGAATGTGTTTCGAAATTTAATAAAAACAACGAATATCCCGAAAATGAGTTACCCAGTACTGTCCATACTAGGGATTCTCAAAATATTTTTTTCCAATGAAATCTCATTATCTAATGTTTGGGTGGAATGCAATATAATTTCTACGCACTATTTACATAGTGCGTGGTAGTGAAAGTAAAAGGTTTACACACAATCTACGTTTGCATGTGTGATGTATGTACGAGAGTGAAAGAGAGAAAGAGGGAGACAGAGAGAGAGGAGCATAATTTGATTTAGTTTTTGGGTTATGCTGTTTACACACACACACACACACACACACACACACACACACACAAACACAAGGCCGCGCCATGGCTGAGTGGTTAGACCACTCGCCTCTCAACTAGACGGCTCGGGTTCGAGTCCAAGTGACCGCATGTGAGATTTGTGGTGTAGAAAACGGCGCAGGGGCGGGTGAACATTAATTTACCGATTCCATTTATCGTCCGATTCATCCCAGTTTAAAGGGAGTTAAACTGCAATATTGATGATGATGATAATAATAATAATAATAATAATAATAATGTTAAAAGTACTGATTCTCTGTACTTTTAAAATTAATATTTTATTTAGTATTTTGAATTATGCAACGTAATACTACATACCATTTTTGCATTACATCTCTTAATATTAATAGTACAATGTTGCTTAATTAATTAAGTTTGCTCTATACATGCAATATTATATTTTCATTTTTACAAATAGGTGGGTGATAGACAAAATAAAAATATGATGTGTTCCATTCACATGGCTTTCTGTACAACGCTGTAACAAATTAGCATATTCTTTTGTCTACTTTATATAACCGAGATATAAACATTAACAGAAATTGTCTAAATTACTTACTTCCTTGTAAACAGAAGGAAAATAAGAGAATACTCTAGGCTAAAAGGATAGACAAATCTTTTAAAAACTGGTTGCCACGTGTTTAAAATCCGTTTCTATGCAGGGCCAGGAGTTTACAACTTTCCGTGTGAGAAAAGTTTAAGAATATTAAATCTGAAACAAATAACAAGAATATCTCAAAAATTGTAAATTCCACGAAAAAAACGTATATGACATAAATTGGGTGTTTTAACGTGGTCTATATTTTTTGTCTAATAAGTTTCTTATGGTTTATTACTAACGCAAAATTCAGCAAAATTCAATCAGAATAAAGAGGTTTTTAGAGGCTATTCTCACAAAATTCAATATATACATTTTATTTGCCATATAAATATCTTTAATATACAGTATTTTACTCAAAATCTTCAGAGTCATCTTTGAGAAAATCTAAATTTAAAATGGGGTGGGGGATTTTTCTCAAAATCTGTGTGGTATCCCTGGAAGATCTAAACTTAAATAACAAGTTTGGTATTTTATAGACTTTTCGTTTTTGAGTTATCGTGTTCACAGACACAAAGACACGCACACACACATAAACGGATCTTTATCTAAAAATGCTTTTTTTTTTGGACACAGTGACCCTAAAACATATATTTCCGGTGAAATTTCGATACCATCTAATTTTTGGATGGAGTGCAATACCTTCTCTATACACTATGTACATAGTCGGTATGGAGTAATACATCAAAACAGGTACCAAACTCATTAGAGAGGGGCTCGCGTGGATTAGACTAGGAGCATGGCGGAGCATAAAAATTGCTGACGAGAATGGTATAACAATCTACCCCATTTGCGAACAGGAAGAGTCGTGGACCCATATCTTGGTAAGATGTAGGGGTAAGGAGGAATGGAGAGAAAATGTTTACCACCGCGAATGTAGAGCTTGAAGCATGTTGGACGCTACTGGCAGACACGAATGACGTGGACGAGCTAGGTAAATTTAAACTTAAGGCTGAGATCTGAGGAAGCTCTCTGAGTCAATAGAGAAGAGGAGGGGGGGATAAGAATGGCTAAACAAAAGTGTCTTTCAGTGTATTTGTCTATTATAGTAGGGTACGTTTATGCTTCAGAATAAGGTGTACTCTGTGTTGTAAATTTAATTTGCTGTATTTGAATATGTTTGTCTTTTTATTTTCCTGTTTGCTCTTTTAATTCTTTGTTGTTTTTGTTTTAATGTTGCTTACTATTTTGTGTATTTCAAAAGCACGTGCGGTCTGTGGACCCGTGTAATTGTTGACGCTCAATGTATGATACTCTTATATCAATAAATACATTTATTCATATTCATTTGTATAGTCGTGTAGAGAAATTAAAAATTAGTCTTACAGATCAAATACCTTAAATAGAGCGTCTATCCTTCCTTAAATACTTTGTACATTTGAACGTAGAAAGTTACTTTTCTTGAGGACCCTACACGAATGCAGGAGACATACCTATATTGTGTTAAAAGTGGAACTACTTCCTGTTTATCTTAAAAGGAAGGAACTGTGTCGCGAATTCCTGTGAAAGGAAGCTGGAACTCCCTCGGCCCACTGGCTACTGTTTTGTATATTAAAGAACAGGGCCCTCCGGCTGCGCCCCACTTGGCAGTCATCTCCTCCCTTTCTTTTCTAAAAGAACGCCTTGGTGTCGGGTTTTTAGGACATCACCAGGGGACACAAAGGGGTAAGCGATTTTTTTTCTGTCTTCCAACGTCCGTGTGCACTCGCATAAAAAACATACAGAATAAAAAGGAAAGGGTTGACTGTAAGGGACGGATGAAAAAAAAAACGATAGGTAGCACAGAGGGACGGGGCTAAAAAGATAGGCAAAAAGAAAGACTTCGTTTCCCGGGGTGTTACTCTATGCATGTATGATGTATGTAGCAAAAAGAAAAGGCGAAAAAAGGGTTTGAAAAAAATTACCAAGGTTCCAAAGGGTTACCAGGGAGGGTCTAGTGCGAAGGGTGGGAAAAAAAAGTAGTATTTGAATAGAGAAAATTGGGGATGGTGTAGGGTGAGAAAAACTGCCAGGGTTGTTGTCTCGTATGCAAAGTTTTTATGTCATGTTTGCATGATGCATTCGGTTCTTTCTTTCTGTATGATTATTGTTTGCGAGGTAGGATGAGGTCACGGTCAGAAGAACTGCATGACGGGTAACGTTTTTACATGCTGCTGAATTGATGGGAATTCTTTGTGGGTCCCAGCCGTATGTCATCTTCTCCACAACTCTCAGCTTCTCATTTACAATGTTGAAATGAGCTCAAACGAGCTCTGTCTCTTGTGAATGCCGTTTCGATCGCGTCTGTGCTATGCGTTCTTTGCGAGATGTGGGTGTGTGTATCTCCTATCTCAAAGTCTGCAGCTTTGCTACGCTTTTCCATAATTGCTATTCTTTCCATTTTTACCTTCTCTACACAAAAATTTAAAATTTAAATGGCGTGCTCTTTAACTACTGGTTCTCAGCGTCCCATTCTAAATTGGGCGTGAAAGACCGCTTAATTTTGCTCAGGGGCCTCTCTATCAGGCTTGGGGTTCTTTCATCCGTAAATCTACGACACAGGACAAACATCTTTATTTCCCTTCCAAAAACCATGCTAAGGATTTTTACAAAAAAAAAAAAAAAAAAAAAAAATCCGCCGTTCTCCGTCGGGTTTGAACACGCGAAGTTAGCATGGTAACCATTACACCAGGGAGGGCGAATTCTCTTTACACGTACTATGTACATAGTGTATAGAGAAGGTAATGCACTCCACCCAAAAATTCGATACCAAGATTTCACCAGAAATATAAGTTTTAGGGTCTCCTTTATCCAAAAAAAAAAAGCATTTCCAGAAAAGACGTTCGTGTTTGTGTATCCATGTGTCTGTGAACACGATAACTCAAAAACGAAAATAAGTAAAACTTGGTATTTAAGTCTGGTATCTTCCAGGGATGCGACACGAAGATTATCAAGAAAATCCCCCCAGTCCAAACTACCTTACATGAAAATTTTTTCGAAAATTTTTATTTTCTCAAAAATGGCTCTAACGATTTTGATTAAAAATGATGGACAAAAACTTACCACACGGAAAATGTAGATCGCATTAAAACACACAATTTATATTATATACACTTTTTCGTGGCGTGGATTGTTTTTGAGGTATTCCTTGTTTTTAGTTTTAGCTTTAAAAAATTTATACTTTTATCATACAGGATTTTGTCAACTCCTGTCCATACAAACAAAGGAACTTCAGTCATACAGCAACCAGCTTTTTACTATCACTTTTACCCATGAAACTCCGTTATTTCACTTCTACCTACAAGGAAACAAGTAATAAGACTATTTATGCTAATTTTTCTCTATTAGTATGAAGCAAATAAAGCACAAGATTTTTAACAATAATTTGTTGCAGAGAGGTAGAGAAAGTCATGTGAATGGAACACATCAGATGTTTACTTTCTCTAGCACGTATATACAATGTACATATCTGTAATATATATTATGAGACAACCTGAATCCAAAGAAAAGAATGTTTAGAATAAGCTTATGTGAACCATTCGCATACTTTCTCTTCATCTCTGAAACAGATTACTGTTAAAAAACGTATTCTTCCATCTACATCGTTGTAATGGAGATAAAATTAATAGTAATGGTTTTGTTGCTTGCTTCCTTGTGAGTAGAAGGGAAATAAGGGAGCAACATAAGCTAACAGGTAATCAAATATTTTAAAAGCAGTCTTTTATGTGATTGAAATTCCTTGTTTGTGTAGCCAGGCGTTGACAAATTCCCGTATGAGAAAAGTATAAGTATTTTAAAGCAACACAATATCGAGGAATATCTACAAACAGTCAGCTCCAAAAAAAAAAAAAAAAAAAAAAAAAAAAAACTATATGACATAAATTATGTGTTTTAATATAAAGTATATTTAGTAGATGCATCTTCTTTCAAGTGGTGTTGACTCCAAATGTATTTTTTATCATAATATAATTTTCCTCGAAATCAGTTCATATTTACGAGGTGTTTTGTAAGTACAAGTATGTTTTTTCGTGCACGCCTTGTGTCTGTAAACAGTTATTTTTATTTGGAAAAACTGCTACAGAGTGTTATTGATGTATATAAAAAGTTACTTTAAAAACATTAATATAGTTATGGTATACACAATAAAGAAACACACATTTTCCAAATTTTCATAATTGTATGCCTATTGGTTGCTGATGGAAAGGAGAATAGTATGTTGTCAAATTAGTGCTGTTTATACCTTTAAATGCTAAAAATCTAGTGTGTTCCATTCACATGCCTTTCTGTACATCTCTGCAACAATTTATTGTTAATAAGCTTTCACTTTTTTTTTCTTCATGCTAATCCAGAAACATTAGCAGAAATAGTCTTATTATTTGCTTCCTTGTAAGTAAAAGGGAAATCAGGGAGTACACTAGGCTAAAGTATTAGTCAAAAATTAGTTGTTATGTGACTGAGGTTCCATTGTTTGTATGACAGGAATTGACAAACTCCTGTATGAGAAAAGCTAAACCAACAACATGGAATATCTCAAAAACAATCAACTCCACAAAATAAATGTATATGACATAAATTGTGTTTTTTAATGAGCTCTACATTTTCTGTCAAGTAAGTTTGTGTCTATCTCTTCGGTTTGCCAGTTATGCAAAATGCTGGAAAATTCATCCAGAATAAAGATGTCTTCAGAGGCTATTCCCAGAAAATTCAAGATATACATTTTATTTGTCAGTTAAATATCTTTAATATTACATATTTTAATCAAAATTGTTAGTGTCATTTTAATAAAATCAAAATTTTCCAAAAATTTAGCAAGTGAAGGGTAGTTGGGGTGTTTTTTTTTCTTGAAAATCTTCATGCCGTATCCTTGGAAAATACTGAACTCAAATACCAAGTTTGGTATTTATAGGACTTTTCGCTTTTTATCTATGCTGTCCAAAGACAAACACACACGCACACACATGGACTTTTTACCAAAAATGTTTTTGTTTTTTGTTTTAGGGGGACCCAAATATGTATTTCTGGTATCGAATTTTTGGGTACATTACAATACGTTCTCTATGAACTATGTTCATAGTACGTGTAGAGAAAGTAAAAATATGTTCTAATGAAATTTGTATTATTACTATTTGCATTATAAGTTTCTGTGATATGCCTAAAGCTGGTCTGAAAGAAATAATAACAACACATCTAGTGAGCGAAGCTTGCCTCACTTTCTCTCTAACGGGAAGTGTATGTGTGTCACTTGAGGACAGGTCTTCCCTCCTTCATTGTCCACACTTCCCCGTTCTGTCCTTTTTTTTTTTTATCCGCTCCCTCCTGTACCTGTATACTTGACACATCTTGACGTCAGGAAAATTGCTCCGCAGAACAGAATCTTATCAGCACCATCCCAACCCCACTTCTTCTGGAGCCCCATCGAGGGTTGCAACCCTTTACTTGTGGCCATGACGCTGAATAATAATGATATATTCAACAACACACCACACACACACACACATGCATGCATGCATGCATGCAGGAAGAGAATAAAATAGGCCCCTGTCAAAAACCGAACAACAAGGCAGATTCTCCCCCCTCCCCAAAGTATTTTTTTTCACCGTAGTTACAACTAGGCCAACCCTTTTCTTTGCTTCTTCCGCCTGCTCCGGATTCATAATGAATCTTCTCGTTACAGAATCCAGTAGCTAGTTACCGCCGAGTGGCTCTCGCGAGGATGCTTTCAGGAATTATACTCATGAGGTAAGTGCTGCACAATGGGATCATTGTTAAGGTCGGTGTGCATTATCATGTAGTTTCTTGCATCCATTACATAACCTTTAAAGCTTACTGACGCCTTATACTTCACTTATTATAAAATTAAATCAGATTTTGTTAATTCCTTTCTAGTTTTGCTGAAATACAAACCTTTCTTTTTCGTTTAATATCCTCTAACATCGGACGACAGGAATGGAATGTGAAGCTTAAAAGAGCCCGGGGTCTGCATTATATAAATCGCCTGACATTAAAGGAAAACCCGCGAGAAAAAAGAATAATTTAACCAACTCACCCAAATCGAGAGGAACTATGAGCGATACCCAGGAGGTGAGTTATGAACTATTTTAATGTGCCTTTCGTTATCGGTTTTATTTTCTGCTCCTCGTGTTTAGCTACTGAAATCACACATTTCCCGCAGACTTGTAGGGGATGTAAAACATTCTGGCGTTAAATTAGACAAAAGTGTTCCAAAGCGTCTTCTTTCTCTGCTGCTTGCGAGGCTTAGAAAAAAATGTTGCATTCGAATAAAATCTTCTACAAGGAGATTTCAACAGAAATGTAGATTTGAGACTTTTTAAATAAATAAAACAAAATCCTTTTTTTGAATACTATATATAACGTGGGTATTCCCTCAAAACTCAAATGACGAGATTTCAGCGGAAACATGTTTTGAGGTCTGTTAGTGAAAACACATTTTAAAAAAAACCTGTGTCTGGTATGTGTAATGAGGAGCGTGTCCGTGTGTCTCCAAAACGAAAAATCCTTTAAATGCCAAACTTGATATTCTACATCTTTCAAGAATTCGTCCAGAAAATTTTCAAGAAAACTCCCCCACCCTAAATTACCTTTTAAATGGAGCATTTTTTCGAAGATAGTGATTTTGTCTAAATTAATTTTACCAATTTTGATTAAAACATCATATGGTTACGATATTTTATAGCAAACAAAATGCATTTCTTAATTTTTCTACGAATAGCTTCTTCATTCTACATTACTGTTACATAACTGGCAAACCAAGAGATAGAGATATGAAGATCTTGCTAAAAAACACAATTTGTGTCATTTTCTTGTGCAGATAAACCATTTCAGGCTTATTCCTTGCTGTTGGGTTGTAAACTTTTCATTAAAGTTTCTCTAATGGGAAGCTGTTATTCACTTTTTTTCACTCTGGTCACACAAAGAGAAGGGAATTTCAATAGACTTGATTGTCACTTTAGCGTGGTGTATTCCTTTATTACTTTCTCTTAGACTGAACTAAATAATAAACCATTTATGCTAATATCTGTCTCGATTAGCATAAAGTAGAGATAATAATAAACTTATGCGAGAATAGCTTGATGTAGTATAGGAAGAGAAACTCACAGGAATGCAACACATTATGCTGCCTACATATCTCTAATAGTATGCACAGCTCGTATGTACTGTAGTTCACCCAAATTCGAGATTTCATTGAAAACAAGCTTTGACATTCTTGAATAAACAAACAAAAAATCTGCTGTGTTCCATTCAAATGACTTTTTCTACGTGTTCTGCAAAAAACTATTCTAACAAACAAGTATTGTTCTATCTACTTCATATTTATCGAGATAAACATTAGCAGACATAGTCTTATTACTTAGTTCCTTGTAAGTAGGAGGGATATAAGGCAATGCGCTAGGTTAAAGTGCTAGTCAACTCCTTAAAAGCTAATCGCTGTGTGCAAAATTAAAATTCAGTTCTATTTTCGTGACCAGGAGTGAAATGAAAGAAATATGAAACGAAAAATGGCTTTCTGCTTGTTTTAAAGTTTAAGTAGTTTTAAATTGAAACCAATAACAAGAAATATCCTGAAAATGTTAACTCTACAGAAAACTGTATATGACATGAAGTGTCTGTTTTAATGAAATTTAAATGTTTGTGCAGTAAGCTTTTTCTATCTATTACGGTTTACCAGCTGTGCAAATTCATTCACAATGAAGAGGCTTTTAGGGGTTTTTTTCCAGAAATTCAGAATGTACATTTTATTTTCCTTGTAAACATCTTTAATATACACATTTCAATAAAAATAGTTTAGCCATTTTTTAGAAAATCGAAAATGTTGAATATTGCTCCATGTAAAGGGTACTTCTTTTTGGGAAGGAATATTCGAAAATGTTTGTGTTGTATTCTTGGAAGATACTATACTTAAATACCAAATTTGGTATCTAACCAACTTTTCATTCTATATCGATGCTGTCCACACACACATGCCTACATACATACATACATACATACATACATACATACATACATACATACATACATACATACATACAGAGAGAGAGAGTCAGAGAGAGAGATAGACAGAGACGCAGACGAATCTTTTTCTAAATATGCTTCTTTATTATTCACATAGTCCTCAAAAGATGTATTTCTGATGAAATCTCAGAATCTAATTTTAGGTAGAATAGAGTGATCATTCTCTCTCTCTTTCTCACTCTACCTACTATGTACATTTTATACAGTTGCTGGAGAGCCCAAAATAAAAAAAAAATCTGATGTGTTTCATTTGTGTAACTTTCTCTCCTGTTCAACAAACAAGCTACTTACAAAGAATCGTTCCTTATTTTTACACTTGCAAATCGAGGAAAGCATTAGCGGAAAGGACTTTTAGTTCATTATTAGTAGAAGGCAACTAAGAAAATACACTGTGCTTAGCGATAGCCAAATGTTTTACAAATCTGTCACTATGTGATTGTCATTGAAATTTGCTTCTTTGCATGGTCAGCAGTAAAACAAAAAAACACGGTTGACTTTCTGTTTGGTAAACGTATAAGCATTTTAAAATTAAAATTAATAACAAGCGAAAACGTAACAAAAATGTAAAGGTCATAAACTGTGTGTTTTTATGTAGTAATTTTTGGTCTATCTCTTACGATTTACCAGTTATGCAAAAGTCATTCAGAACGAAGAGGACTTCCTCAGTTACTCCCAGGAAATTCAAGATTTATGGGTCATGTACATGTCTTTAGTAATATGGTATTTTAATCCAAGTCGTTAGAGCATTTTTGAGAAAATAAAAATTTTCGAATATGTTTCCATGTAATGGGTAGTTTGGGATGGGGGTTTTCTTGAAAATGTTCGTGTCGCATCCTTGGAAAATACTAAACTTAAATACCAAGTTTTCATTTTTGGGTTATGTGTATATACACACACAAACACTTATACATACTCTCTGACTTTTTGCTGAAAATGCTTTATTTATAATCAGGGGTTCTCAAAACATGTATTTCAGGTGAAATCTCGGTAATTCGTACCTTCAATACGTGCTGTATATTGTACATACCCGCTAGAGGAACTAAACTTCAATATAACAGTTAACGAGAGAACTTATTGGTCAGTAAGTAATTGTTCCAACCTGCCGAAAAGATTGGATGTAAAAGATGTCATACCAATGGAAAAAACACACCAGAAATTGTAATGAGGGGAGATAGGGCTCGCCTTAGCCCCCCCTACCAGGATAAGCATATTCTCATATGTGTGTGTTTGTGTTACTTAGGGGTATTCCGTAATGCAGCCGTTAGTTTATTGTATGTCAGACTCCCAGAAGAGAGGATGAGATGAGGGTAATTTCAAAGGGTGGCCGACATCCGTACAGGGAGAGTGCAGCCGTGGAGGCTCCCTTCTTTAGGAGCCCGTAGCTCTGTCCCGACGGATCATTTGAGTTCGCAGACAACCACCAGTGACATCCCGCCGCCGAGAACTGTATTTCCAGAGCGCAGTCACCTTCACGGAATGGTACCTTTTTCGCAATTCTCTTCGACATAACCCTGAAAGAGACCGCTTTGGATGAAATGAACACCAAATGAAGGGACAGAAAGTTCGGGGAAATAAAAAAACTTCCCCAGCATTCGTCTCGTGCCACCGAAAAACCCATGGGTCAGAGATGTCGGCAAGTCCCAGACGAACAAGTTATTTCAAACATCAATGTTGTCTATATTTCAACGTCTTCTATAGAAAAAAATCTAAAGTGTTCCATTCACATGACTTTCTCTATATCCCTGCAAGAAATTATTCTTAAAAAGCTTATACTTCTATTTACTTTATGCTAATCAGAAAAAATTAGCAGAAATAGTCTTATTACTTGCTTCCTTGTAAGTAGAAGCGAAATAAGGGACCACCATAGGTTAAAGTGATAGTCAAAAGATGGTTGCTATGTCAATTAGGTTCTTTTGTTTATATGGATAGGAGTTGACAAGTTCCTGTATGAGAAAATTATACGTTTTTCATAGCAGAAACCAAAGTAAAGGGATGTCTCAAAAACGACGAACTCCAAGAAATAATGTATATAACATAAATTGTGTGTTTTAACGTGCTCTTCATGTTTTGTGTCGTAAGTTTTTGTCCATCTCTTATGGTTTAGCAGTTACTCAAAATTCAGAAAATTCATCCAAAATAAACTACTCTTCAGAGGCTATCCCAGAAAATTCAAGATATACATTTTATTTGTCAGGTAAATAGCTTTAATATACGAAATTTTAAACAAAATCGTTACAGCCATTTTTGAGAAAATCAAAATTTTCGAAAAAAGTTCCATGTAAAGGGTAGTTGGGGGTGGGGGGATTATTCTCAAAATCTTCATGTCGCATCCCTGGAAGATACTAAACTTAAATACCAAGTTTGGTATTTTACCGACTTTTCGTTTTTGAGCTATCGTGTTCACAGACACCCGGACACACGGACCCACACACGGACCTTTTTCTGAAAATTTTTTTTGGATACAGGGGACCCGGTGAAATCTCGGTATTGAATTTTTTGGTGGAGTGCAATACCTTCTCTATACACTATGTACATAGTGAGTATAGAGAAAGTAAAAATGGAGTTTTATTTATGGACGTTCTTTAATTGCTGTGGTTCTCAGCTTCTCATTCTATACAGGGCGTGAAAGACTGATTAATTTTTCTCAGAGGCATCTCTTGTCGGATTTAAGGTAGGCACAGGACCAACGGCTAAGGATTTTTACGCCCGAAAGAACGTATCGTCCTCCTCCGGATTTGAATCCGCGACCTTGGGTATATGAAGTTAGAATGATAACGGTTGCACCACGGAGGGTATCATATAGTATACATCGTATCAGTAGGCTATAAAGGCGTCTGTGTTCAGGTACTTATTGTGAGTCGCTTACCATTTTTGTCTTTCGTACTTTTCGTTTCGCATTGTTAACATTTTTTCCCACATCGGCTGTGATACGATTTTCCTGAACGCAATAACCGAATTCCGACGTTTCACGGTCGTTTTAATAAGTCCGTTATTTAATAAGTTGAAGCAGCAAGAACTTTATTTTCTCTGCCGACACAAACATGTTCGTTAACCGACGGACGGTCGGAAAAAGAAGATGAAAAATAAATTGCGGGGAAATGTTTTTTGTCATTCCTTGGGGCATTACGTGGGAGGCTGCTCGTGTATAATAAGACATTCCCGGAATGCCAAACAGCAATAACTGACGGCGCCTAGCGCTTCTGACGCCGACTGCAAGGAAATAGCGCCGTAACTTCTTCACTCCGGTTATTAGAATTGAGTTAATGATGGCCGCGTACCGAGAGGATCTGATTTGTCCATCAACAAGCAACGTCATAAACTTTAGGATGTGTTCCGTGTCTCAAAACGACTGTCGCACACGTTTTAGTGATGCAATTACTTGGCGCATAGATCTGGACTTTAATGCTTTACAGCACTGCCTCACTTAACGATCAATGCTATACGCTTTGGGATCTTAACCTATATTCACCGACTGTCAGGAAACGAAGATAATGCCATTTTACTTGCTCTACCACGTACGTATTAGGTAGAGAACGTAGTTCGATACTAATAGTTCACCGGGAATATGTCTGGAATCAAAATCAAAAGTTCCTGAATAAAAAGTATTTTAGAAAAAGGTCTATAAATCTACTCAATAATAATAATAATAACAATAAATGATAATTAATATCTAATAAATAATAACAACAGTACATTGAAGTGTTACGTGGGCTTCCGTTTGCATCTTTAATGCGCCGCTTTCATATTTTGTTTATCTCCTATTTGTATAGAGTGTAATAATAATAATAATAATAATAATAATAATAATAATCATAATACAGCGAAAAGCTAAGAATGTCATTATGATGATTCATATTATCTTCGTGTATTACAGCAGCACATCCTTCTTTAAATTTATTAGGAGAAATTGGTTTACCTTTTCCCGCGTTTGCATGTTTTCATTACCACGCTTTCCAATTTCATTTCCTCTGCTTATGCGTAGTGCGTAAGAGTAGTATTAGAAGTAGTAGTAGTAGTAGTAGTAGTAGTAGTAGTAGTAGTAGTAATAGTAGTGATAATAATAATAACAACAATAACAATATAATATCAATAATAATAATAATAATAATAATAATAATAATAATAATGTATCTCACTGTGTGCTCCTCATGCATGCACCAACTTTTTACTACTTGTAGCACCGCAGGTGTAACACTGGTGATACATGGAGGATAGGGCACCGGTAGAATGTGATGGTGGGGGAAACCGGAGAACCCGGAGAAAACCCGCCCCTATGTCGCTTTATCCACCACAAATCTCACATGCGGTCGCTTGGAATCGAACCCGGCCCGTTGAGAGCCGAGTGGTGTAACCACTGTGAGTTAACCGTAGAGTGCGTCAGTTTGAATGTTAAATAAGAACAATTACAAAAGTAGCTATTGGCGGATACTAATAGGTGAAGTAAAGACTTCTGAGTTAGTTGTCAATCTAAAAGCTCTTAGACTTAACTCACTCAGATGTAACCGAAGTGGAAAACATACTAACATGTTTTGTATATCAATCATGGGCTCTAGTACAAGTCGGGGAAGTGGCTCT
This sequence comes from Hymenopus coronatus, assembly GCA_030762935.1. Taxonomy (NCBI): domain Eukaryota; kingdom Metazoa; phylum Arthropoda; class Insecta; order Mantodea; family Hymenopodidae; genus Hymenopus; species Hymenopus coronatus. Next base: position 23,358,386 of record CM060886.1, on the reverse strand, counting down.
CAGAGTCTCCGCTGATGTGAACACCGTTGACCAGGTTTACTTGGAATTTATTCTTGAATCCTGCAATTCATAACACACGAATGGTTGTCTGCAGAAGTCAACTGTTAGGTAAGGTTCTAAAAATAGCATTTTAAAATATTTGTATGGATTTGTGTATGAGTATGTGTGTGTTTTGTATAATATGTATTAAGTTCCACTCAGAAAATAAGTTCATATGTCGTCTAATAGAAAAAAGGCGGAAAATAAAAACTAAGTATCTTCCTTATTATTAAACTTTTTGCAAAACGCTTTATAGTGGGAATTTTATGGCATATATACTAAGCTGTTGTTTACAAAATGGCGATAGGATGCATATTTAATAAACTTTACTATTCACCAACACTTATCTTGAGAAAAAGTCCAGCTATACTCGTACTCCAGCACTATTAGGAGTACTGTTTAGACTGTTAAGGATATATTATGGTCTATGATCCCAGCTTTATAATCAAAACAAAAAATTGTATTTATTACTTTCAAAACATTGACCTGTGAGTTGTACAGAGAGGGGAAGGAGAGTGAGAATAGTTAAAGGGAGGGAGATCAGACCAAAAAGGAAGATACAGTGAAGAAAAAGTAGGGAGAGTGACAGCGTGAGGATTAGGGGAAAGAGAACTAATTATGAGTCAGGAAAGTCAGAAAAGCATTTCCGCTTTTAACGCAACAACATACAATTTGTATGGGCAAGCCTCGTGCCACATCTATTGGGAAGGGCATAAGGGCTACCCCTCTATCGGAGAAGTGGCGTAAGCAATTCTAGGTTTTCAAAACCTAGAGTGCCTATTTATTAAAATGAAGTACGTATATTCATATATGCATAAATGACAAAACGTAATCAGGTACTTTATTCTTTTCTATTTGTTCAAAGCTGATTTAAAATCTTATTTAATTATTTTAATAATTTTAATTTACTTAGGTATATATGATTTATTAAAATATCAAATGAGAATTGACATTACTAAATTAGATACTATTGTGATTCTCAGAAATTTTTTTCAAAGGATTTCATAATTTTTATCAGTTGAAGAAGAAAATATAATATTGCTTATAAACATGGAAAAAAAATGAACAAAATACACTCAGTCCTTAAATAATATCACCTTGCTTCATGTGATGTTGTTTTCTGTTAATTGAAATCCTGAGAATTATCCAATCCTTTTTGTATAATTTTGCAGAAACAATTTAATTTACTAAAGCAATCCTCAGTGTTACTAAATGATAACTAGATACATTGATCGACAATTCATTTTTATTTTACAAAAATAAATATTGTATAAAAATGTGTATGTTTTAGATTAGTATCATTTACAAAATGCATATACATATACTAATTATTTACAGTTAGGTTTATACATGTGTACCTTTATTAACAATGACTTGTAACGTTTAAAATTTCAGTTGAGTGTTTATATCCTTTCGTTGTTTAGTATTATTTTGTTTATGCAAGCCTATATTTGAGCGAAGTTGAATTTAGTTACACATTTTGTCTATACACAGTACATTGTATTTTTATGTACCACGCATATAGTAGTTAGAGAAGGTATTGCATTCCACCTATAAATTCTATACTAGAATTCACCGGAAATGCATGTTTTAGGCTCATTTGTATCCAAAATAAAGGATTATTATAAAAGAAACTCAAAAACGACAAGTCGATTAAATACTAAACTTTGTATTTAAGTTAAGTAGCCTCCAAGAATGGGGCAAGAAGGTTTTCAAGAAAATCTCCCAACCCCTTCAATATCCTTTATGCGGAACATTTTTCGAAAATATTGACTAATTCAAAAATGGCTCTTTCGGTTTTGCTTAAATACTATATGCTTAATATATATTTTTAGACAGTCGAAATGTATATCATGGAGTTTCTCGGAAGACTCTTCATTCTGGATGACTTTTGTATAACTGGTAAACCGTTCGAGATAGATAAATCTTACTACTGAGACAGTACATCAGTACTGTCATGGGGTTAAAAGTTATCTAAAAGGGATATATAAATTATAGCCAATATAATATAAATTATACTAAGAAGGGACAAATGAAAATAGCTAGGGAAGGACTATTTTAAAACACACTTAAGAAGGCAAGGACAAACAGTTGTACGAGCAGACAAGCGACCCAGGTAGGATAGTACCGTTAAGGGAAGGCCATTGAACTGAAGGGGTGAGGTTCCACTGCCCGAGGCTGGACATAACATTCCCTTGCTGGTCAAGCGACACTTTTGGCACTAGGCATGGAACATTCGCAGAGGTAAGACATAATATTTGCGTTCCGGGTGGAGCCGAACCTTTGGTTGTGAGGAAAATAATGTTTATTTAATACGGACCAGAATACTGACGAAATTACTGCACCAATAGACGGTCAAAAGTAATAAATAATATTAATAATAATAATAATAATAATAGGCGCGGTCGGGTAAACCGTCACTTCAGAGTAGAACATTTAGGAGGAATGCGTGTGTATTCGATGGCAGAAAAAGCCGAACAAAATGAATAATTGGGCTCGATAATAATCTGGAACTCCAAGACAATCACTGGTGTCTTACCACACTTGAAAAAGAGTCCATGCCAACAAAATCCTGAGCTAGGTCACCTACATCTCCATACCATTCCTTAATAGCCAAAAGCTGCACGCGGAATACGAACCCGCCGCACTACATAAAAAATATAGATCTCGTTAAAACTAACAATTTATGTCATAACATGTTTTCCGAGATATTCCATGTTGTTGGTTTCAGTTTTAAGTAACTTAAACTCTTCTCAAACGGAAAGCTAGCTTTCCTTTCGTCTCTGTTTTGTTTATTCCAAAGATTTACAAATTTCAATTGCTTCACATAGCGACTGACTTTTAAACGATTTGACTATCACTATGCATTCCCCTTTTTCCCGTCCACTCACAAAAAAGGCAAGTACTAACACCAATTCTGCTAATTTTTTGTTGATTAGCACGTATTAGACAAAAGTATAGGAAACTTTTGCTAGGAAACTTTGCGGAACAGTTAGATAAAGTCTTTTGAATGAAGACATCAGATGTTTTATTCTACAAATCATGAGAGTCCATTCCACAAACTCCCGGCTAAACTTTGTGGAAAGCAATTCGTAATTACATTAATGTTCCGCCACTGGGCTATGAGCTTCTTGTGTGTTCTTCACAGTAAAGGTGGTGACAAGAATTTCCATATTGGGCTTACAATATCAAAAGTATAAGTTTGATGGTAAAGGTGAAAATAGAATTACAGAGGATATAATTGACATGTGGCCCTTTGTACTTCTGTGAGGGTGGAGATACTCGAAGGGTGACCAGACACAGATCATGACGTGCACAAACATGAACGGGGTCTCTAACGTTTCCTGTTCGAAAACATTCGACGCGGCTCAAGCCCCCCCCCCATGCCTCTGCCCCGGTGTCCCCTGAAGGAAAGTCTGCCCTGAGAGCCCCCGGATAAGGGACTGAACTGAGGAGTCCGACCGAACGCGACGCCAGGAGGAAACCATTATACACAGCACATCTACACCGCCCAGGTGCAACACACCGAACACCGTCGCCTGGTCCTTCAATCCTGAAACAGGTAATATTAAGGAATGTCGGGAACAGGATATTAAGGGATAGTAAAGGCGTTGTAGAAGTGGATCCACCTTTACATTCACGTACTGAACCGAGGAAACCATGGGCAGAGTAGCGATCACCGGGAATCGAATCCGGGATCACCAGAATTATATTTCGGACTTCGTAGTTCAACCAACTGTTTAATCATGCTAATGAGTTGATCTTTCACACACGCCGAGATTATGTAAATTGCATTCCAACCAAAAATTCGATACCGAAATTTCACCGAAAATCACTTTTGAGCACCGCTGAACAAAAAAAAAAAGTTTAGACAAAGCTGAGTGTGTGTGTGTGTGTCTGTGTGTGTGTCTGTGTTTGTGTATGTGTGTCTTTGGGCGGCATGGCTCAGAAACGAAAAGTAATTGAATACCAAACTTGGTGTTTAAGTTTAGCATCTTCTAAGCATGCGACACGACGATTTTCAGGAAAAATCCACACATCCCAAACCAGCCTTTACATGAAAAAAAAGTCATAAATTTGTTTCTCTGAAAAATAGCTCTAACGATTTGACTAATAATAGTATGTTAAAGACAAATGACAAATAAAATATTTATTTCGAATACTCCGGGAATGACCTCTGAAGATATCTTCAATCTGGACACCTGTATAACCACAAACCTCTTTAAAACACACCATTTATGTTTTTTTTTTTTTTTTTTTTTTTTTTTTTTTTTTTTTTTTTTTTGAACAGTTAACCGTTTCCGAGATATTCTTCATTATTTGTTTCAATTTTAAACTATCTAAACTTTTTCCAAGCGGGAAGTCATCTTTCGTTTCACCTCTGTATTCATTTAGTCTTGGCCTTTGCAAATAAAACCGAATTTCAATTGTATCAAATAGCGACATCTTTTAAAGGATTTGACTGCGGCGTTTGCCTAGTGCATTCCTCTAGTTCCCCTTATTTATAAGGAACTAACTAATGTCAATTATCTAATGTTTATTTCAATTAGCATGAAGCTGATAGAAAAAATCGGCCGGGTTAGTGTGTCTGCCTCATATTCAACAGGTCACGAGTTCACTTAGGGTGAGTTACCCGGATAAGGTTTTTTTTCGGGGATTTCCCTTATCCTGAGAAGACGAATGCGAGGAGTAACTTTAAGCTCCAATATCACCATTTTCATTCAGCGTCCGATATTACACACAAAATAAAGGAAGAAAGAAAAAAAAAGAAGAAAAAAAAAGCTTTTGTAACAATAGTTTGCTAATATATGCGTAAGCTTTCACGGCCGGTGTCCATTTTAAATTTTAAAACTAAAGCTTGAATTATTGTTTTTATTACTTTCACGTTACTGCGGCTGTTATTGTTTTTCGTTATCAGTAATGATGATCCAAAATCCCTCTAGGGATATTACTGGTGTATAACTGCAAGTTAAGCTGCTGGTGACTGTCAGATGCGATGTAGGTTCATTTTTGTCAACAGTAAAGATATGAAGTGTCACCTGTCCACAGCAGTGTAAAGTGAACTGACTCCCTCCCTACCCGCTAGGTGTATAATATTCGCGTTTCATTATAAAAATATACCCACGTTAGAGGGGAGGGAGTTCCGTATCCGACCGTTATAATGGGAGGCGGCTGGAATCCGAGTAGAGATGCTGCAAGATGCTCGGATGAAGACGGCGGGACCACACGTCCCTGCAAGAGTGGCATAAGTGTTCTCACCTCTCCTGCAGTAGAGGTACTTTCTTTAGTCGCCCTCCGGACCATGCTAACTTCATATACCCAAGGTCACGGGTTCAAACCTGGCGGAGGACGATGGATTTTTTCAGGTGTAAAAATCCTTAGCCGTTGGTCCCGTGTCGTAGATTTACGGCACGTAAAAGAACCTCACCTGATAGATAGGTCTCTGAGCCAAATTAAGCTAGATTTCACGCCCAATTTAGAATGGGACGCTGAGAACCACAGCAGTTAAAGAGTGCCCATAAATAATACGGCATTCGCATTTTATTTACTTTCTATAAATATATAAGAAACATTTTCTTATGAAAGGCAATAACTGCCCATGCCTTCATTTGTGGCAAAACCAACAAAAATCTTATTTTCGATAGTGTTTAACGCCCTCTTTTACTACTTGTGCCACCGCAGGCAAAATAAAAATCTGCACATGTCAAATGCAGAGTTGATATTCATCGGAAGCAAGAAGCAATAAATTACGCCAGTATGATCGTAGTAATAAACAGTTGCAAAGGAAATTGAAAGAGATGACTCCGCGGTAAAGAACAAGGTTCACATTCGGGAGGTACCGGGTTTTCAATTACCGGCGGCTGGTGTATCAGGTGGATGTTCATAGTTTTCCTCCTGGTCTCCAAGGCGATTGCTGGCGGAGGCTACATCGTCTCCCCATACACATGCTGTTAGGCAAGAGCAAGTTAGTGAAATGCTGGCGTTAGTATACGGGTTCCGCTGAGCAGCCCGGTTAGTGACGGACAGACTTGCTGGCTTGGCGCGCACGCGCACAAGCAAGTGAGGGAAATTACTGGGTGCTATTCGTTCAGGGTCTGAGCAGCACCCAGGAGTCCTGGTATATTAGTGTGATTTTGAGGTGGTTATGGTTGGGCTAATTGATGACAATATGGACGGACTGACGTGACTTTTGCTTGGAGTTATCATGCACACAAAATACTCTAGAATCCCGTCGCAGAGGTTTGGGATTTGGAACTTTTTCTCGGCCCTGCCAAAGGGAAGGTTGTCGAGCTTTCCACTCGTTGGTCTCATACAAAAACCGAAATACTGGCATTCCAAGTGAAAAATCACAAATTAAAAATAGTATTTAATAATAAAACTGTAGAATAGGTTTTACAGTTTCAATTACCTGGACCCTAGTAATTCATGGCATCGGAAAGACATAAATACAAAATTGAGTAAATTTTAAGCATGTGATGAACTATCATAACAGAAATAATAAAACAAGAAGCGATACACAAATACAAGCTTTAGAAAACAATGACAGCATCAGTCCTTAGATACAGAACTGAACATTGGAACGTAAGCAGATAAGATAAAAAGAGGATTGAGAGCTCGGAAATGAAATTCCTCAGATCACTTGCTCGATATGGATTAACATCAGAAGCGAAGCGTAGAAATATCACAAGAACTTCACATCTATAATCTAACCGAGCATCTAATAGTGTCTCTAATTCCGGACAATTTTAGGTAATATTGACATTAAACTCTTATCCGGGATTATTCCAATCTGATAAATTATAGCCAGGAAGTGTTAGAATGATACACTATTGATTCCTTTACAACAAACTGGAGCTGATTTGATCCTCAATCGGCCAATTTGGCCCAACTTTTGAAAAGATATTATTTTAAAAATATATACACAATTTATTTTATTTTATATTGTATTTAATGTGAAATTTGGAATCATTGTACTTATATAAAAGAGCTCAAATGTTTGGGAAATATAGAAATTTTGGGTTTAAGACATTTCAATACCATGAACACAACCATAAACTGCATAATCTTAAATATTCTAGATTTCCCCGATTCTGAGCCCCTTGTTATATGAGATTAATAAGTTTTTATTTAATTTTGTATACAAAATGTAATAATGCGTTTACATTGAAATTATACGTTTTAATTTATACTGCATTCAATATGAAAAATAATGAATTATTACTCTTATTATAATAGAGGACTCAAAATAGGTCAAATCATTCATTACTATGTACATAGTGTATAGAGAAGGTACTGTACTGCACCCAAGAATTTGATACCGAGATGTTACCGGAAATACATGTTTTGGGTCCCCCTCAATAAAAAAAAATTGGAAAAAGGTCCGTGTGTATGTGTGTGTATGTATGGACAGCATAGCTCAAAAGCAAAAAGTCCGTTAAATACCAAACGTATTTCAGTTTAATACCTTCCAAGGATGCGACACGAAGATTTTCAAGAAAATCCCCTCACCCCAACTACCCTTTACATGCAAAAATTTTCGAAATTTTTGATCTTCTCAAAAATGGCTCTAACGATTTTGATAAAAACATCGTATATTAAAGATGTTTGCATGACAAATAATATATCTGGGATTATCCTTTGAAGATATGTTTATTCTGAATGAATTTTGTTGAATTTTGCGTAACTGGTAAACCGTAAGAGATAGACAAAAACTTACCACACAAAAATTTAGATCACATTAAAGCACACAATTTAGGTCGTATACTTTTTTTGTGGAATTGATCATTTCTCAGAAGCTTAAACTTTTTCACACGGAAGGTTATAAACTCCTGGTCCTGCATAGAAACGGATTCCAACCACATGGTAACCGCCTTTTAAAATATTTTAATATCGATTTGGCCTAGTGTATTCCCCTATTTTCCTTCTACTTACAAGGAACTAAGTAATTAAGCCATTTTCTTTTGTTTATCTCAATTATCATAAAGTAGAAGGAAGAATAAGGTTTTTAATAATAATTTGTTACATTAATTTAGAGAAAGTCATATGAATGTAGCATATCATATTATTTATGGTGTTAATGTGTCAAACGGAAAAATGTTTAGTTTCTCTATTATAACATGCCGTGGTAATTCTAATAATCACAACGGCAACACACAAAATAAGAACACCTATACAGAATGCATTTATAAAGTGAATGTGTTCCAAAGTGGAGCCCAAGTAACCCAGTAAGGGCCAAGTTATGGTAAAAAATGCATTACTCTTTTCTTGGATTTAATTTGTCAGACAAGAATCATCCTGAAAAACAATTGAATGAAATATTGTGATCTGAATGTTCATTTAACCAAAAATGTTCTAGAATTAATGTCACCAAACTCTGTGGCACATCTTGACGTCAGGGCAAGGCTTACCGCCCGACCGCTGCGTCCAACGTCTCTGCCCATTACAGGGGTCATGGTTGGGGTGCAGCAAAGAGAGGAGTGGAACGTGGTTAGCACCCCAGGTCTACACAACCTGCAGCCGCTACTTTTCCCTCAAGTCTCTCCTCAATTGGCCCCTCAGAGACCTCACGAGACTCAGGGCTCCCAGGAGAGAAAATCCGGTACTGGGAGTCAAACCCGGGTCTCCCTTGGTAAGCAACTGCGCCACCACCACGTTAAGGAGACGACGGATTAATGCTACTACTGTAGATGAATTAAGAACCGGTTAGTATCAACAGAGTGTAGATTTTCAAAAATCTTATTCAATTATGTGCCTAAGGTTACACATACAGAGGTATACCGTTCTTAAAGTGGCAATAAGAGTTCAACTCTTGAAGTGGGGACAAACACAATGACCTAATCCTCGTTGAAGAAGATTATTTTAAGGTCATATTATTAAGGACATAGGGGTGTAATTCATTTTACTTTCTCTACACGTACTATGTAATACATAGTGTATAGAGAATCCGATGCCGCAAATATATGTTTTGGGTCCCCCTGAATTAAAACAAAAAATTGGAAAAGGTCTCTGTGTGTGCGTGTACGTTTGTGTGGGCCTATGTGTGTATGTATGTATGTGTGTGTGTGTCTGTCTGTGGACAGCATAGTTCGAAAACGAAAATACTGCTAAGTACCAAACTTGGTATTTAGGTTTGGTATCTTCCAGCGAAAATTTTCAAGAGAATTCCCCCATTCCCATCTACCCTTTACATGGAACTTTTTTTCGAAAATTTAGATTTTCTCAAAAATGGCTCTAACAATTTTTATTAAAATATCGTTTATTAAAGATATTTACCTGAAAAATAAAATGTATATGTTGAATTTTCTGGGAATAGCCTCTGATGACTATTCTGGATAAATTTTACGGAATTTTTATAACTGCTAAACCGTAGGAGATGGGCAAAAACTTACAACACAAAAAATGTAGAGCATGTTAAAACACACAATTTACGTTATATATCTTTTTCGTGGAGTTGGTCGTTTTTAGATATTCCTTGTTTTTTGGTTTCAGCTTTAAAAACACATACTTTTGTTATACGGAAATTGTCAACTCCTGTCCATACAAACAAAGGTACTTCAATCACATAGCAACCAGCTTTTAAAAACTTTAACTATCGATTTAGCCTATTGTTTTCCCTTATTTTTCTTATGCTTACAAGAAAGCAAGTAATAAGACCCGTTCTGCTAACGTTTATCTCGATTAGCATTAAGCAAATAGAAGAATAAGTTTTTTGACAATAATTGATTGTAAATATGTAGAGAAAGTCATATGAATGGAACACATTAGATTGTTTCCTCTTCCGATTTGTTTGAATTTATGAATTGTTTGAGAAAAGTGAAAGAATACAGCCTTTAATTAACTGTTATGAAACACATTGACATTAAATATTAAAATTTCTTTGTGCATCAGGAATGTAAAGGTCGATTGCCTGTCAGAAGGGAAATGTGGAGGGAGCCGAAATGAAATGCTGAGTCATTTATTCACCACCAAGTGGAGACGTTCAGTCACAATATTCTGTATGCTCAATTAATTGTTGCTAGCGATCTTTTAGATGCATCTTAAATATATCAACTGACTTAGATAGCGAAGGCGAGGCAATTTCCCAAAACGTGATATTGCTTGAACAAGAAAATCGAGAGGGAATACAAAACAGGAAAGAAGCATCTTATTCGATGTTCCATAATTAGACTATTTGTACGTATTTAATTATTAACATATATGGATATGTTAGCAAAGTCTTTAAGATATGCTCTATTATTTCGAAAATATACACTTGTAGTGCAAAAATGACAATGTACAGTCTTCCTAAACACATCGTTTTGGTTGTTGTAATTTGGTTTGCAGGTTACAATGACCATGGTCTCTACTCAGATGCAAGAATTGTATTGATTCTATGCTAACAAGGATCTCTACAGGTGCTATTTGACAAAACATTAAAGCGTTTTCGGCTTGAAGATATTTGTCTACAGAGCACAAAATGTTAATATCAGGATATCTCATTAAATACTCCAAAATTTACCGCATAATTTCCTACTTATTTTTACTTTCTCTATACGTACCATGTAAATAGTGTATAGAGAAGGTATTGCACTCCACCAAAACATTCGATTTCACCGGAAATATATGTTTTAGGGTCCCCTGTATAAAAAAAAAGGTATTTTCAGAAAAAGTTCCGTGTGTGTGCGTGTGTGTGTCCGTGTGTCTATGAACACGATAACTCGAAAACGAACTTGGTATTTAGGTTTAGTATCTCTCAAGGACGCGACACGAAGATTTTGAGAAAAATACCCCCACTCAAAACTACCCTTTACATAGAACTTTTTTCGAAAATTTTGTTTTTCTAAAAAATGGCTGTAACGATTTTGATTAAAATATCGTAGATTAAAGGTATTTAGTGACAAATAAAATGTATATTTTGAATTTTCTGGAAATAGCTTCTGAAGACTACTTTATTCTGGGTCGATTTTACGGAATTTTGCATAACTGCTAAACCGTAAGAGATGGACAAAAACGTACTACACAACAAATATAGAGCACTTTAAAACATACAATTTATGTTATACACATTTTTTTTTTCGTGGAGGTGATTGTTTTTTAGATATTCCTTGTTTTTGGTTTCAGCTATAAAAAACTTATACTTTTCTCGTGTCCATACAAACAAAGGAACTTCAGTCACATAGCAACCAGCCTTTGACTATCACTTTAACTTATGGTACTTCCTTATTTCGCTTCTACTTACAAGGAAGCAAGTAATAAGTCTATTTCTGCTAATTTTTTTCTCGATTAGCAGGAAGCAAATAGAAGCATAATCTTTTTAAAAATAATTTCTTGCAGAGATATAGAGAAAGTCATGTGAATGTAACACATCAGATTTTTCAGATTTACTCTACACCATACGGATGTCTAAATACGAATGTCTAAATACAATGATTTATTATGCCACAAATGTATTTAAAAACTTTTAAAATTAAATTTTTAAAAATATGTACGTTATGTGCATCGAAACCGAACCAGGTGGCTCAGGTGTTTCTTTTTAGCCTGGTACTTGGGGGCTCACAGTTTCGAATCCCGCGCCCAACCTATCTGACCTATCGAAGGGTTTCCGGATCACTAGATAAATGTTGGGGAGGTTTCTTCATTTTCCGAACTTTCGGTGCCTTCATTTCATCTCCATTTCATCCAACCAGTCTCTTTCAGGGTTGTAAGTTTCGGTGAGGACTGCGGAGCTTACGCCCTTCCCTGGTAGTAAATGCGCTTTGAGAATACGCTCTCGGCGCCTGGGATGATGTTGGTGTCTTCTATAGAACCCTGGGGAGTTCGATCAGACCTCTTAGCGCTTCCCGCGTCGAGATGAATTGCTTGACTGTTAGGGACCCTCCACTGTGGCTCTTTCCCCGCGGCTCGGCTTCAATAAGAAAAAGATAAAATGTTTCCACACTAAAACGTAGATAAATACACACAGTTTATTTTCAATACAGGTTCTTATAGAGTTGACTATTTTCAAGAATTCCTTGATTTTGGTTTAAAATGTCTAATACTTATAATTGTCTGCTCGTCGATAATACTCTGATATCAACATATCTATCTTCCTAGGGTCTGACGCACAATAAGTCCATGTGGCTGCAGTGTGGAACTCCCTCTGAATTAAAAATACTTAAATATTATAAAACGACGAGAATCCCATATAGAGTTTAATAAATTGTAAATTGAGTAAAAGTTGATTAATTGGATAATATTGTATTAATCGAGAATTTGTAATAGTAAGTGGTATAAAAATAAAAGTATGTCAACAAACACACACACCACACACATCACATACACGCGGAAATATATGAAACTTGCAGCAACATCAGAAATGTGCAATTAAGTGAGTACACCATAAAGGGCAAAGGTAAAGGATCGAAAACGGCGAGGGACACCTCACACACAGTGACATATAGATCTGTTGCGCTCTAATACCTCCAGGAGAATGGGTTAATGGGAGTAACCACAGGTCACAGGCCGGCAGGAGACAGGCCACAGAGACACTAATGCGTCATTACCTTAGTTGCTGAAAGCCCGGCGCCAGGATCCGCCGTGCAGCCGCCAACACCAAACGTATCTGGATCCGTTAGGATAGCGACCACAACGCCGCCTAAACCCAAAACAGAATTTATAGCGCGCATGTATCCGAGAGCCATCTGTAAGCACTCCCTCACCGCGAACCTAGAAGTGCACCAGAGAGATGTTAAGGTTATGGAATACAAGGGAAATGATGAAACCTCGGGGAAAACAACAACAAAATAAGCAAAACAAAACAAAATAGAAAAGAAACGATTCGTACGCCTCGCTCGGTATGTACACCACAAAAATTTAAAAACAAGCGCAGAAGGATATGAAACATAATAACAAATCTTAATTCTACATCAAGTAAAAAAAAATCTGATGTGTTCCATTCACATGACTTTCTCTACATCTCTTTTATAAATTACTGTAAAAAAAACTTATTCTTCTATTTACTTCATGCTAATCGAAAAAAATAGCAGAAATGGTCCTATTACTTGTTTCCATTTAAATAGAAGATAAATCAGGGTGTACTATAGGCTAAACCGATATTTAAAAGCTGGTTACTTTACGTTTCTTTGTTTGTAAAGAGAGGAGTTGATATATTCCGGTATGAGAAAAGTATAAGTACTTTAAAGCTGAAACAAATAAAAAGGAATATCTAAAAATGATAAACTCTACGAAAAACGTGTATATAACATAAACTTCGTGTTTTCTAATAAGTACATTTTTGGCTATTTCTTACGGTTTACCAGTTATGCAGAATTCCGTCTTCAGAGCATTTTATTTGCCACGTAAACATCTTTAGATAAATCATTTTAATCAAAATCGATAGATCCATTTTTGAGAAAATCAACATATTCGAAAAATTTTCCATGTAAAGAGTAGTTGGGAATGGGGAGATTTTCTTGGAAATCTTCGTGTCGCATCCTTGGAAGATACTGAACTTAAATATCAAGCTTGATTTTAACGCTTTTCATTTTTTAGCTATGCTGCCCACAGACACACATACATATAGACAGACAAACAGACATACTCAAACAATTTTTCTAAAAATGCCTTTTTTTGGACTCAGGGGGTCTCAAAACATATATTTCCTAGAAATCTCGGTACGAATATTTGAGTGCAATACAATACTTTCTCTATACACTATATACATAGTACGTGTAGAGAAAGTTATAAACTAAAGATACATTTGCATATATAACCGATGTCTATCATGAAGTACTGTGTGTTTACTTGGTCCACTGCTGCTCGCACTCCGAGACGAAACGTTGAAATCGGCAGAGATGGTTGAAGAGCGTGAAAGAAGAGGGATCCTTCTTTTGGCACACAAGATCCTCCTCGGTGTTGCGTCCTCGCGAGAGCCCCGAGTCCTTCACTGAAGCGCAAACAAGCATTTCACCACCCGAGTGTGCATTATGGCCAGAGAACTGGCATTTTACACTAACTTATCACCTTAAAACTTCCAACTAAGAATTTTCACTCCGTTATAAGGCGAAGAAATCTATTCCGCAGATAAATAAAAAATCTGATGTGTTCCATTCACAAGACTTTCTCTACATCTCTGTAACAAATTATCGTTAAAAAGCTTATTCTTCTATTTACTTAATGCTAATCGAGATAAAAATTAATAGAAATACTCTTATTACTTGCTTCCTTGTAAGTAGAAGCGAAATAAGGGAGTACCATAGGTTAAAGTGATAATCAAAACTGGTTGCTATGTGACTGAAGTTCCTTTGTTTGTGTGAACAGGAGTTGACAAATTCCTGTATGAGAAAAGTATGTCTTTCAAAGCTGAAATCAATAACAAGGAATATCTAAAAAACAATCAACTCCAAGAAAAAAAATTATATTACATAAATGGTATGTTTTAAGGTACTCTACATTTTTTGTGAAGTACGTCTTAATGTATCTCTTACGGTTTAACAGTTATGCAAAATTCCGTAAAATTCGTCCAGAATAAAGCAGTCTTTTTTTTTTTTTTTTTTTTTTTTTTTTTTACAACATCCTGCGAGGATTTTGGTTTTGTTTGTTCTCAAACTGTGAAGAAGAAGCTCGCTTCATCTGACTTGAAGAGTTGGTTAAGCAGCCATCTTGCCAGTGTTTTTTTTTTTTTTTTTTTTTTTAAATACAAAAAGTTCTGGGTATGTAATTCTTTCAACCATTTTTTTTTTTTAAATGGCATGGTACCCCCTTTGGGAATTAGGAACTTTATTTATTTCAGGAGAAGCAGGAGCTCTACATCACAACAGGCCAACATAAAGAGGAATAATGCATGTTATTGCATCCAAGATCATCCCGGATCGATATAGAATCAATCAGGTGCTCATATCCTGTATATCCAGGGTTTAAAGGGGTTGATTCTGTTGTCTCGAATCATCCGCCACCTCTCTGCATACAAAAAACTTCGTAAAGCTGGAACCACACAGTCAGCTGGCGTGTCCAAGGTACTAAGCCAAGCATAGGTACCCATTACTGTCCAAATAAGAGCTCTCCACAATGCAGGACGCGCCCAGGGAAAATTCAGGTGCAAAATATCCGTTGCTGAAGGCTGCCAGGTGTCACCAGTCCAACCCCGACATCGGCTCAAGAGCCATGTCCATATCAGTCCTTTACCTGAGCATTCCAAGAGTCGATGTGCGAGCGAATCCGGGGCTTGGCACGTTGGACAAGCGGGAAGAATTGCCAGATGATGTCTGTGTAATTTATCTGCAGTTGGTAGGATTTCATTGACAATCTCATATGCCACCGAGACCCATTCCGTGTTGATTTCCGGTATAGCAAAGCCACGCCAAATTTGCCTCCAGGGCAATTGTGGATACTTAACTTGTATATGTGGAGTAGTAGGTTCCCTCCGTTGAAAAAAGGTATAGACTTCCTTAGCCGCCCAAAAACGGCCATTAGCCACTTCTGCTGAAGGTAGTGTGCTCAAGTCACGTAGGAGATCACGTAACATTTTAGGAATCTTATGGAGTTCTCTCCGCTCCCAAAACAACTGATAATGCCGTTGTACTAGCACCTCTACACTATCACCCTGTCCATCCAGTGCTTGCAGAATCATTTTTAAGAAAAGTGCTTTACATTGCATCGCCACATCCAACAACCCCCAGCCACCCTGGCCTTTTGGAAGACGTAACTGAGTACGGGAAATGCGATATAATTTTCCTGTCCATATGAAGTATCCTATTATTTGCTCAATTCTTTGGCTGTGCCGTTTTGTTGGAGGCAGCACGTGTGCTAAGTACCATATACGACTCAACGCAAAGGCATTACAAAACCACACACGTTGTATCAAGTTCAGCATCCTCGACTTTTGACCGTATAGTACACCACGCAAAGTATTAATGCATGACGTCCAATTATAGTCTCGCAGGTCTTCGTCGTCTCCACTGAAGTATATCCCAAGAATTTTTGTGCGTTGCACAGTGGGTATTCCTAACACCGTGGTATCCGGAGGATGCGGTCCAATGGGAAGACTTTCAGATTTCCTCAAATTAAACGTCATCCCCGCACATTGGGCATATTTCTGTAAACATCTTCGTAGATACGTGACATCCTGCTCGTCGGTAACCATCACCGTAAGATCATCGGCATATGCCCTAACGGCTAGTTTCTTCCCATAGACCTCCAGACCCGTTATCGTAGATTGCAGCTGTCGGAGCAAAGGATCAATGTACACAGCAAATAACAACATTGATAGGGGACAACCTTGGCGGACGGATCTGTTGACCGGTATGGCGGCAGTCAGAAACCCATTGCATTGAATCCTTGAAAACGCAGTGCCATATAGTGCCCGAA
Organism: Hymenopus coronatus; assembly: GCA_030762935.1. Classification (NCBI taxonomy): domain Eukaryota; kingdom Metazoa; phylum Arthropoda; class Insecta; order Mantodea; family Hymenopodidae; genus Hymenopus; species Hymenopus coronatus. The sequence goes on along the minus strand of CM060886.1, from coordinate 23,342,024 downwards.
GGAGGTGATACAACTTGTTCGGCACTTGCAATGACTCCAAACGTGCCCAAAGACCCTCGTGAACCACATTATCAAATGCTTTCTCAAGGTCCAGGTTTACCAGCACAGCAGAGCGGGTTTCTTGGCGACAATGAAGAATACAGTCTCGCAAAGCTGCCACGGTATGGTGCATAGCCGCACCTCCGCGCACCACAGCCTGCTGCTCACTAAGCAAGGGCACTAGCCATACTTGCAGCCTACGGGCGATTATTTTTGCAAACAGCTTATAGTCACAATTGAGTAAGGTGATGGGCCGATAATCTGCAGGCCGGCTGGGCGTGGCGGTCTTTGGGAGTTGTAGAACCACCCCATCTCCAAATGTAGACGGCGGGTTTTCATCCCTCCAGATTTCTTGAAACACTAGAAGAAGTTCTTTCTTAATAAACCGCCAACAATGTTTATAGAACTCGTACGGCAGCCCATCTGGTCCGGGCGCTGTATGAGGTTTGGCTGTCTGAATCGCAGTGAGCAACTCCGTCTCCTTCAGCATGGGAGTAGGCGACCGTTTTAAGCCTCCCTGCACAACTGGCACATATTTGGACATATACGACTGGATTGAATCCACCAAATCCACCGGCCTGGCAAAGCGCTGGGTGTAATAAGAATGCAACACACGAAGAATCCCTGTCGTGGTCGTAACCTCTTGACCATCATCTACCAATTTGGTAACAAACGCTCTGCGACCTTGCCTACGCTCCTTCGCCAGGAAGAAGAAACTCATTTTTTCACCATAAACCATTTCTGCTGTATGTATTCTGGCTAAGGTTCCCTGGAGCTCTTGCGTTTTACGGTGCTGGATATGAGCCTTGACTTCCCGGAGCTGACAGTGTACGTCCTCCCCATGTTGTTGGCGCAGGTGTAAATCTTGTAGCACTGCAAGATAAAAATCCAAAGTTTCTCTCCGAGCTAGCGCTCTACGGCACGCTGCGGCTTTAAAAAAGGAGCGTATCGCTGGCTTCGCCTTATAGACCCACCATGCTGCCTTATTGGGAGAGCGCTGAAAAGACTTCTGCAATTTGGACCAACATTCTTGGAATTCTATCAGGACCTCGGCATCTGTAAGTAAGGAGCAATTAAGCTTCCAGAACCCTGGACCACTACGACGTATCTCCGCACGACCTACAACGGCATGTAGCAGTGCATTGTGATCACTAAAAGCTGCTGGCACTATCTCTGTGCGATGTATCCGGGATTTCATCTCCGGTAGAACATACATCCGGTCCAGTCGAGAGGCCGACTGGCCCCGTACGAAGGTGTACATCACATCATTACCATGCTTGAATTCCCAGCTATCCACCAATTGAAACTGGTCCACTAACTGCTGCAATGCTATACAACCATTAAAGGCTCCTCTTTGTTCCTTGGCTGCTAGCGTACAGTTAAAATCCCTAACCAATAAGAATGGGGAACTCCGAGGAATATGAGTTAAAAGCTCCTGGCGAAAAAAATCCTCGCGTTGTTTCCTCTTGTTGCTTCCCGCCGGGGCATAGATATTCACGAAGGTAACACCATCATACTCCGCGGAGAGGATTCTACCTGAAGGATGATAGGCAAAGCCGTGTAAGGGCAACCCCTGGCGGTATACAATAGCCGTCCCAGTACCACCCGGGCCTAAATTAGTCTCATAGTCAAATCCATATAAAAAGTCCATATTATAAACATTCACCTCTTGAAGAAAACAAACATCAACATCATTACTACTCAAAAAATCGCGAAGCAGCTGTTGCTTAACTGGTTGACGCAACCCATTCACATTAAGTGACGCCCAAATTTGAAGTCCAACTGGCATGCAGGGCAAAGAAAAGTACTTACAATCTCAGGACCAATGGCGTGATACCAAACAGGAATTGGGACACGTGTCAGTTCAATCCGGGGAGTACAACCATTAATTGTCCGCACCTTCATGAGGATCGTCCTTAGTATGCTTGTAGCAACGCCGTAGGTCCTCATCGGCGTCGTTGGCATCTTCAGCCGGCCTCTTGCCGGAATCACTGGCCTTGACTACACGACCGTCAGGAAGATCGTGAAGAAATCGTTGCACACCCGCGCCACCAGCTGGCGAAGACGATAACAAACAGGCATCAATATGGCGGTCTAGCGGTTGGAACTGGAGGCGAGGGTCGCGAGCAGATACAAAAACTCTGGACGGCGCACCCAAGTTGCGGGTCGCGTCTTCAGACGCTTCAGGTACGTCGCTATCATTCGCCCTGCGATCAGTATCCTGTTGTACTGTGTCCTGTGCATGCTGGACATCAACAAACTCCGGCGTCTCCGGCATCACCATGCTGTCCCCCTCTATAGGTAACTCCTCTTCCTCATCCAACTGTCGTTGTACAGGCATTACCTCCACTTGGGTCTCCATTGATGACCCGGGCGTGTGCATAACACCCTGCTGGTCATCCGCCAGTAAGTTAACCGGAGCACCCACTGCCTCGCTGAAGGTTGCCGGACGATTTCTAGGTTGCAGAGACAACCGAGTAGCTCTAAAGGGACAATCCGCTTTTAAATGCGTCGTCTCACGGCACAAATGACAGGCTTGCTGCTGTCCGGTATAGGCAATAGATATCACGTAAGTATCAATAACCAAGGTAGCCGGTATATTGCACTTAATACCCATTTTCACGGTACACACGCCATTGTTAGCCGGAAGCAGATAATGAGAATGCCATTTCTCACGTCGTATATCAAATACCTTACCGTATTTAGACAATTCTTGTGACAAAACTGCGCTGGGCACCTCCGGTGGGAGGTTGAAAACCCGCACATTAACAATTTGCTGGTCACCTGGCGTGATTTTCACTTTGGAGATTTCCCCAGATTCATATGTAAAGTTTTGTTCTTCGGTGTAACGTGATATAAGTTTATCATATAATAACGTGGAAACTAACTTGACATAAATAGCACGTTCACGACTATTGAGCTGAAGCGTGTCCACTTGATCCGGTTTTAAAGCCAGAAAATTTACCAACCATTGATGTATTTCTAGTGCAGACGGTCTAGTTGCTGCGTTTTCAAACTGAATTTTAATAGTATTTACCCGCTTATACACGGCCATTTTAATGCTTTACCACCTTCTCGCAAGAAGAATGAAAGTGCCCAATTAAGTAGAACGCCTGCCCGCTTTCACAACCGGCAGAGACGCCGCAACAAACAAACAACTCACCGCAGTGAAGACTGGTTCCGCTCGCTATACGCAAACAACCTCACGGTACGCCGTCCAGCGAGCGACTCATCTTCAGAGGCTATTTCCAGAAAATTCAAGATATACATTTTATTTGTCAGGTAAATATCTTTAATATACGATATTTTAATCAAAATCATTAGAGCCATTTTTAAGAAAATAAAAAATTTAAAAAAAAAAAAAAAAGGTTCAGGTAAAGGGTAGTTTGGAATGGGGAGATTTTTCTCAAAATCTTCGTGTGACATCGCTAAAATATACTAAACTTTAATACCAAGTTTGGTATTTTACCGACTTTTTTTGTTTTGAGTTACCTTCTCTATACACTATGTACGTAGTACGTGTAGAGAAGGTAAAAATCAGATGTGTTCCATTCCCATGACTATATCTATATTTCAGTCACAAATTATTGCTATAAACCTTATTATTTTAACTACTTCATGTGTGTTTTTTAATGAGATCAACATTTTTGCGTTGTAAGTTTTTGTATATCCCTTACAGAATGAAGAGATATTCAGAGGCTATTTCCAGAAAATTCAAGATATACATTGCGTTTGTCACAAAAGTATTTTATACATAACGTATTTTAAGCAAAATCGTTTGAGCATCTGAGCAATTGCATGCTCAGTCCACCTCAAGTTCAACTCAACTCTGCATTTTATTCGAATCTGTCGGCTTATTAAGGCAATGAATCTTTGAAGCTTAAAAATTCCACACTATGTAAAAGTTTTTATTGACAAATTATACACAATAATATTACTATTTTTCATTTATCAACATTATAACTTTTATGGTTGTTTAAATAATAATTTCTAGTGTTAAAATTCAAAATTCAAAAAAAAAAAAGCCAGGCGATAAAATACAATAAAAATTCAAGTTTTTACTAAATGAGTTTGTAGGTATATACATGTATTGTATTAAATTTGTCATTTTAAACTTTGATTTTCAAAATTTAATTATTTCGTTCTCAAATTTTGAGCATTATTTTAAAAAAGAATATGACCATTTTCTTTAATGTAATTTTGAGAGTGAGTAATATATTTTGAAACAAATTAGTAGACAATTGCATCATATTGAGAATTTGAGTATGGAAAAGTTTTTGAAAAACGTTTGCAGAAAACAAATTGTTAAAGTAAGCATGGCTATTAAATAAGTATACGCCAGTCTACTTATAGCCTCAGTTAATTGGTAGTGAAAATGCGCCAAGGGGAAAAAACGGTACGTTTTCTTAAAGTTTAGAATTTATTTTTATTTTAACAGGCATTTCAAAAACTACGTCGGTTTCAAAATGTAATATTGTGATACTTTAAATGCAAAAAATAGTTCCCTAAATTCTGATATCCATTTTGATTATAACCGATTGTATACCTCAATATAGGATTAAAATTGTCACGGATGGGGTTGTCAGTCACGTGGGCCTTTTGTGACTTACGTGATCTATAGGAGAGTGGGATGAGTGTAGAGGCCTGAAGGGCGATCATATTCGGATGACGACAGGCGAAAGCATGAACGTGACTCCCCTAACGTTTCCAGATCAAACCCAAGCCTTCGGGGACCCCTGAAAGGGTACCCGAAGGTTGGTCTTGAAGGAGTGATCCAGCAAGGAAGACCGTCCAGCCACATTCCGCCGAACACCGTCGCTCGGTTCTTCAGCTCTGATACAGATGACAAAGAAGTGATGGGTAAAGAAAACGTGATAGAAAATGAACCACCCCGACAGTCCGGAATGTTGGCCTCTAACGCTACCGATAGAACCATCCCCGCCTGGTAAACCTCTCAATTACATAATTCTCTCTATTGACTATAATAATGTATGTAAATATGTATATGTTATTTAAAATAGAACATGTTTCATTAATAGCCTGATTCCTCTGTAATCTAGAGATATGTAGTTAAAAGCTAAGGCAAACGTAAATTACATTATTTAAGGGGTGTGTTGTGTGAAATTTAAGTTTTCCATAATTTTAATGCTAGAAACTTCAGTTTTGGTATTTTATGGACATTGATCAGAAACTTGTGGCACTAACCATAGATTTATACTATTTTAATTGAATCAACTATTGCTTATGTTTTTATTAATTGAATTACCAATTTATCTGAAAAATAAAATATCAGCGAATTTTTACTGTTCAATTTTTCTAACTTTATTTAGTTAAATTATTGTCAACAGTTTTTTGAATAAAATGAATAAAATATTTTCGGCATTAACTCAGAAATATGTACTTAAGTTTCAAGTATCGGATTTTTATATCTTCATTACAGAGAGAGAGAAAATTTATATCCATTGCAAAAGCAACATTTCTAAAATGTTTACCATTTCTGCATACATTTTATTTTTTATTTCAAAAAGTAATGCTGTAATAAAAATTCTTATACTTACATACTTTTCGGAGGAAACAGTAACATTTTCTATTTTTCGGCATGTATTTTGTGTTTCGCATCACTGAAGAAATGTCTTCCCGATTCAAGGACATCCAATAATAAAGGTGAGATGAACCACCGACCATGACTTACAACGCACAGCCTTTCAGACACATGGTGGTTGTAATATTATCCAATGTTATGATACTGCGTAATGGTATGGCTGAATTACTTTTTAACATAATACAATGGAAAAATGAATTAAGTGAAGACGTCATAGGATTTTGAAACTTTGCGAAAAGTTGATGTCTCTAGTGTTTCCGTGCAAAAAAACATAAAAAAACAAAAAGCATATTTTAACGAAAATGACTAAAATTTCACCCCTTAACCCCCTTAAATAATTACAACATAATTGCACTCTTAAAAAGTATTTCACAATCAACATGGTTCACTGTTATGCTGGAAGAAACAGCGTTCCTCTGCACTATGTTGGAAAATGCGATGTTATCCATTTACATGTCCTTCTTTACGCCTCTGTAACAAATTATTTTTAAAAAGCTTATCCTTCTATTTACTTTATCCAAATCGAGAAAAAGTAGTAAAATAGTCTTATTATTTGCTTTCTTGTAAGTAGAAGAGAAATAAGGGAGTAGCATAGGTTAAAGTGATAGTCAAGAGCTGAGTGCTGTGTGACTGAAGTTCTTTTGTTTACATGGACAGGAGTTGACAAATTCCTATATGAGAAAAGTATTAAGCCTTTTGAAGCTAAAACCAAAAACAATGAATATCTTAAAAATGATCAACTCCACGAAAAAAATGTATACAACATAAATTGTGTGTTTTAGCGTGCTCAACATTTTTTGTGCGGTAAGTTTTTTCCCATCTCTTATGGCTTAGTAGTTATTAAAAAGTCCGTAAAATTCATCCTCAATAAAGAAGTCTTCACAGGCTATTCCCAGAAAATTCAAGATATACATTTTATTTGGCATGTAATTATCTTAAATATAAGAGATTTTAATTACTTCGTTAGAACCACTTTTGAGAAAAACCAACATTTAGGAAAAAAATTCCATGTAAAGGGTAGTTTGGGGTGGGGAAGGGTTCTTGAAAATCTTCGTGTCGTATCTTTAGAAGATACCAAACTTAAATACCAAGTTTAGTATTCAACGGTCTTTTGAGCTATGCTGTTCTCAGACACACAGACATACACGCTCACACACACAGACCTTTTTGTAAAAATGCTTTTTTTTTTTTTTTTTTTTTTTTTTTTGATTCATGGAACCCAAAACATGTATTTCCGGTGAAATCTCGGTATCGAATGTTTGGGTGGAACAGAATACCTTCTCTATACATTATGTACATATTACGTGTAAAAAAAGTAAAGAGCCTTCGGAAATTACGATATGTGGGCCAGGAGTATAAACGTCAAAAGCGATTAAAGAAATAACAACTCTCTGGCAAAGCGAGAAGAACTTCAGTGATTCAGACTACCATGTTATTTCCTAATTTTAAAAGCTTATAGTGTTCCGAAGCCGAAGTGGAACCCCCCTAGAGAGGGAAAAAGTATCAAATAACGAAGGTTGCTACCTGTCTTTGAAAACTTGCCAAGAGGAGCATCCTCGTGGAGCAAAGGCACAATACAGACTCTAGTTGTAATCTCTATACCAACCCTTAGTGCTTTGTTAGTTCCCGCACACAGCTACACACACCGTCACAAAAGACGATACCATTCTCTCAGCTTTTGGCTTTTCACTAAAAAAACTTCGACATTTGGCCCTTTTGGGAGACCCTCTTCATTAGGAAAGTATTACCGGCAAATATCGGCTTCTTAACCTGCTTTTCAAAACACAAACCCCTTAGAATTGACAGATTTGCGGTTGCACAAAACGTATTGGCAAACACCTGACTGGGATGACAAAAGAAGCCTAGGAAAACAAGCAATCGCGCGAAAAATCCCTTACCTTACAAACTTCCAGTGCAATATCGTGTATAGGGTAAACCTACCCAATTTCGTGATGCTAAGGACTTAACATATAATAAATACAATGTATGCATTCAAAATTTAGTTTATGAATATTTATCTCACAAAGGCAGCTCTACGAAAATCCTAAAGCTAATAACCAATAAGAATCTATATAAATGAGAAATGTATTAACTCAGAATGAAAATTCTTCGCGACAGTCTGCTTAATTCCGTGACTTGCGGAATCCAATTCCGTGAATGTTCATTCAGTGTCACTGTCCTTTTTTCTGCTTCTGCGCACTCAATACACATAAAAACAGTAGGAACCCACAGATTGGCAATCCATACGTTTTACTTTCTCTATGTACATGATGTGTACGGTACTGTAATGCGCCCATCATTTTGATACCGAGATTTCACCGGAAATACACTTTTGGATCCCCCTGAATCCAAGAATAGCATTTTTGGAAAGGAGGTCCACGTGTGTGTGTGTGTGTGTGTGTGTGTGTCTGTGGACAGCATAGCTCAAAACGAAAAGTACATTAAATATCAAACTTGGTATTTAAGTTCGGTATCTTCCAAAGAAGCAATACAAAGATTTTCAAGAAAATCCCCCTCCCCAACTACCCTTTACATGGACAATTTTTCGAAAATTTTGATTTGCTCAAAAATGTCTGTAACGATTTTGATTAAAATATTATATATTAAAGATATTTACTTGACAGATAAAATGTATATCTTGAATTTTCTGGGAATAGCCTCTAAATACTACTTTATCCTGAATGAATTTTACGGAATTTTGTATAACTGGCAAATCGTAAGAGATGGTCAAAAACTTGCTTAACGGAAACGGTAGAGCTCGTTCAAACACACAATTTATGTTTTATACATTTTTTCCTTTGTTATTGGTCCAGCTTTAAAAAACACTCATACTTTTCTCATACAGGAATTTGTCAGCTTCTGTCATAGAAAGAAAGGAACTTCTGTCACACAGTAACCAGATTTTGACTAATACTTTAGTCTATGCTGTTCCCGTATTTCTTTTCTGCTTGCATGGAAGTAAGTAATAAGACTCTTTCTGCTAATTTATTCTCAATTAGCATGAAGTAAAGGGAAGCATAAGCTTTTTAACAGTAATTAGTTGCAGAGATGTAGAGAAAGGCATGTGAATGGAACACATCAGATTTTGTTGTAGAAGTCATTGACCATTTCCCGGTTGTCTCCCTTTGCTGAATATTGTGATAAGTTTTCTGGCGTGCGTAGGCACAAATTGTATCTATCCCTGAAGCACCCCCCCCCCACTACTTCCAACTAGCACATTTCTTCACCTAACTGAAGGGGATAGGCTGTGCATAGATTTGAATTCCTTTTCTACAGTTGAATATGCAAGGTTTTGGACTCTGTCCACAGTTAAACCAATGAGCATGTCGGTTTCAGAGGCAGTGATAAGACGTCGTGTTTTACTCCACGTCTTTCTGTCATTTGTGATCTGTATTGGCTGAAGTGACGCGATCATTGGTGCATTGCAAAACCTCGGAGACATCTCAGAATAATCAATGCGTCATCTAAGAGGTTTGTGTTAACAAATATAAAGAGCTCATGTTAACCTTTTGAGTAGCACGGTAATACAGGAGCTGGCTGATAATAGACGCACAATGCTGCGAACAGATGGAGAAAGAGAAGATTTCCGTCTTGAAATTCTACGGGTCACCAAAGGCGCACACGTGGAGGTTTATTGAAACTTGGCGAGCTTGTCTAACTTACAACTAATTCCGGCTACTCTATTAGCTTAAGAGATATTAAGGGTTTTTTGTTTCAACGATTCAACGGGACTCACTGTGTATATACATATATTATATAATTATTATATATACAATTATATACAATATATATTATATAATTGTGTGAGAATTTCATTATATATACACAAAAGAAATAAAATAGAAGGATTAGTTCATTTAATGATTGCTTTCACTACGTATTATTGGACTGTCGCTAATGAGAGCACGTCTTCCTTTCAAGTCTCAAGTTATCAGCTCTAATACAAAAGTATATCTCAAATACAGAGAGAACAATGCACACAGGAACATACATAGTTATTCAAATGTAGTGGAGAGGGTCATGACTGTATCCTCAACATTCTCCCCACTCTGGGCAATCTCCAAATGGACGATCAGCTGGACTGGACGGCTGATTTTTCTTCCCTCTGGGGTACGGAGGAAGTACTGTCCGTACTTTGTTGCCCCTTCCTTCAAGCAAAGACCTTCAATGACTGCCTTCCTCCTTATGTATCTCGGGCGTACATTCTCTTGAATTAGGACATCTTCCTGATGCATGCCTTTGAGCTTCCCTGGTCTTCGCACTTCGTGAAAGCTCCTCAGATATTCCTTCTGCCAGCGCTTCCAGAAATTAATTGTCAATTTAGGTCTAAGTTGTAATTCTTCTGTCAGGTCCAAAAGTTTGGGCTCGAGTCTAGTGGAATAACCAACAGTCCTTCAATCAAGAAATCTGCTAGAGTGAGTGCTTCGGCGTCCTCGTTCTGCGTGATAGGTCTTGAATTAACGGCAGCTTCAACACCAGCTAGGGTAGTGTTTAGCTGCCCTTCAGTAAGTCTGTATTGCCCTAGAACCTTGCGTAAACAACATTTTGTGGTGCCCACAATTCTCTCCCACTAACCTCCCCACCAAACCGCCCGAGGTGCAATAAACTTCCAGGTTATAACATTTTGGGCGAAGAATTGGTGAGTATTGCAGAATGACAACGTTTGCCGACTTCAATGAGCTCTGCGTTTGAGGCATGAAATATCTTGGCATTGTCCGAGTAGATCGTGTGTGGTAGACCTCGGCGACCGATGAATCGTTGCAATTCCATGAGAAATTTGTTGGTACTCAAGTCTGTGCACAATTCCAGATGTAATACTCTGGTGGTTGCACAAGTGAAGAGGCTTATATAAGCTTTCTGCATGTCTCTCCCTACCTTGATATAAAGTGGACCAGCAAAGTCTATTCCAATGACCGAAAACGGACGTGATGGCTTCAGTCGATCGTCTGGGAGTGGTGCTTCTGCCTGCTGTCCTCGTGAGTTTTTCAGAATTTAGTAGGGGAGACATCTGTGTAAAACCTTTCGGATCGTTTGGCGACTTCTAAGAATCCAAAACTCATTTCGAAGTTCGGTCATGACGTCGCGAACTCTAATGTGACTCAGCCGGATATGTGTGTCAGATATAAGTAGTTCTGTAAAGCGATGGAAATATCAAGGAGTAATGGATGGCGTTCTTATGTACCATTGAGTCCATCGTCCTGAAAGGGGTTGGACCGTGACATTCTCGAGTCTCTCGGAAGAGTTAAGTTCTTCTGCAGTTCATCAAGTTCGGTCGTAAAGGTATCCCTTTGCACCACTCGTATCCAATACATGCGGGCAGCAAAGAGATCAGCAGCAGTTAGTTCTCCTTTGGCCTTTTCCCTTCCGCGGACGTTTTGCAGGAAACGATAAATCCACGCAGCGGTACGAAGTAATCTCCAATAAGAGCTGAATTTAGAAGCATCAATTAGTCCGGGGGTAGATGTTGCAGCCATAACTTGACAGCGTTGCATTTCCTCCTGAAGTGTTTTCATAGTGAAGGTTCTAGCTGGCCATTCCTTTTCAAGTTGTCGGAGCCATGATGGCCCATGCCACCAGATGTCCAAACTGTGTATCTAGTTACCAAGTAGCCCTCTTGGAAGGTGGTCAGTAGGGTTTCCATCTCCAGGGCAGTGTAGGATTAGTGTGTGTTTGTATCTCAATGACGCGGTTGCTGACAAACGTCCTCCATTTATTTGGATAATTTCTTATCCAAAAGGTCACTATGGCATCTGTCCGAAGTATTGCACAAGGGAGTCGCAGCCTGTAGCTGTACAAAAGTAGTGTAGTAATTGCGTCCCCACCAGCGCTGCCAGAGGCTTAGTTGCGGCAAGGTTACTCGTTCGAGTGGAGATAGTCTGCTTTTGCTGCAGACTATGTGCATCTGAATATCTTCTGCTTGGACTGAACGAATGTAAACGGCTGTCCCGTATGCCCTCTCAGAGGTGCCACAAAATACATGTATACTGAAGGTGTTACCGTTTTTTATACCAACCCATCTCGGTAAAACTACATGTTGTAGATACGAGATGCTTGATATCCAATCACACCAGCGGGTAGGATCTCATCCCAAAATAGTCCTCTAGTCCAGGTATCTTGAAATAGTATCTTCTCCATCAACGACACGGGCGTCAGAAGTCCCAGAAGATCTTAAAAGCTGGTAGTGGCTCGCAGCAAAATTCTTTTGGTAGCTATTTGTTCTTTCACTTTGTCAGTTATTTTATCTTGCGCCAACGAAAACGTAAGGCTGCCTGTAATTCAACAGACTCCTAAAACATGGGCGACATGCAAGATTTCATGTCCTTCAGTCTTCCAGATTTCAATTAGTTACGAAGAATTGGTAGTCCATTTTGCCATCGGGAATTGAACCATTTTCATTAAAGATGTGAGTTCGTAATAAAGAGCAATTGCGTCTTTTTCGTCACCTGTAGCAAAATCATCCATATACATGTTTTCATCCATAAGCGATGCTACAATCGGTTACTGATTTTTGATTGATCCCAACTCTCTCACCGCAGCCAACAGTAAAAACAGACGTTGAAAGCGGTAAACAGTTCTTTCTTCAGTTGTGATGTCTCCCATGGTGATCTTTGATGACGCGATGCCAGAAAAATCTGGTCAAATCCCTGTCGTCCTGATGAAGTACTAGCTGCAAGAAGGCCTGAGCAATGTCCGCGATGACCGCAACAGGATGATACGAAATCGCATACGCGTGGCAGTGATTTCGGGCAAGAGATTGAGGCCCATTTTCAATACGTCATTTAGGGAGCGTGAATTTCCTTCCGGCGAAGAGCCGTCAATCACAATACGCCACAATACGTTTCTCCCTTTTGACCATGTGGTGGGGCAGGTAGAATGTGTCGGGCCATTCCACAGCAGGAGCTAGCTCTATGTGGCATTTGCTATGTGGTCCATTATCTACCTTTCGTAAGCCATTCTGAGGTCCTCGTTTATGGTGTTGAAAAGAGGCAACAGGTTTTAGCTAAAGCATCAAGTGCCTTTTGTTTTGTTTTCGAAGATATGTGTTGTTGAGAGATAAATTGTAATCAATGGAAAAATTATAGAACGAATTTACCTCATATTTTGGCTTATTTGTCGTTCAGAAACCATTGGGCCTGGAATGCGGTATTGACCTTTCACTGAAAATACGCTTAAGGAGTTCTCCGAATAAAAAAAAATCTTACTCAAGCCAGAGTTTAGAGATTCTAGGTTAAGATATACGTATGTCGCTATTTTTTAATTTCTCGAAAACTGCCCTAACAATTTTGATTAAAGCATTTGCTATATAGATCAGATAGGTATGGGGAACACGTGTTACATTCAAGAGGGAGGGAAAAGCAGGATATTCTGACTAACTTACCAGTCCCATTCTAAGAACAGTGGCCTAGACGACCCAAGAGACCGCATGTGAGGTTTGTGGTGGACAAAGCGGCGCTGGGGCGATTTTCACCGGATGCTCCATCTTCATTCCATGTATCATCAGTGTCATCGCCTGCCTTGCTACAAGTAGTAAAAGTGGGTATTAAACACTAACAAAAAAAAAAATAAAAAAAAGAACAGTGGCGTATTGTGATTCTGTATTTTGAAAAGCCAGAATGTAATCTAATGCAACACAAGCTAGTCAATAAATCACGAAATTAAATCAAATGATTTATTTATTATTCTTTCAAAAATGTTTCAAACTAAGAAAATCTCAAACGTTTATTCAAACTGAAAAAAAGATATAACATAACCTATAAAGTTGCAGGAAAATTGAACAAACAATACTTAGCAGTTAATTAACTATCATCTTGCCTCAACTGCTGTGGTTTGCTTACTAACTGAAGTCAGCAGTCCTCATTCTTTTATAATTTTGCAGAAAATATAAATTATAGAATACATTTATTAAAATAACGGTTTTCAGTGTTAAAAAAGGTGACTAGATATGACAAATTATTTGTATTGTATGTAAAATAATGTATTCTTATATCAAATTTGTTTGTTTCAGACAAATTCCAATTTATATATATAGTTTATGGTAGCCTCCAATTGACGAGAGTTAATTAGGCATAAATTCTATATATGCATTCGTCCACAGAACATTACAACATCGTTGTTTGCTAAACTTTATGAATGAGTCCATTTTTACTTTCTCTATACGTACTATGTACATAGTGTATAGAGAAGGTATTGCACTCCTCCCAAAAAGTCGATACCGAGATTTCACCGGAAATATATGTTTTAGGGTCACCTGTATAAAAGAAAGGATTTTCAGAAAAAAGTCCGTGTGTGTATCCATGTGTCTGTGTGTCCGCGTGTCTGCGTGTCCGTGTGTCCGTGTGTCTGTGAACACGATAACTCAAAAATGAAAAGTCAGTAAAATACCAAAGTTGATATTTAAGTTTAGTATGTTCCAGGGATGCGACACGAAGATTTTGAGAAAAATCCCTCGGCCCCAAAATACAGTTTACATGGAGCTTTTTCGAAAATGTTCATATTCTTAAAAATAGCTCTAACGATTTTGATTAAAATTTCGTATATTAAAGATATTTACCTGGCACATATATGCATATGTTGAATTTTCTGGGAATAGCCTCTGAAGACTACTTTATTCAGGAGGAGTTTTACGGAATTTCGCATAACTGCTAAACCGTAAGAGATGGACAAAAACTTACAACACAAAAAATGTGGAGCACCTTAAAGCATGCTATTTATCTCATTTACATTTTTTTTTCGTGGAGTTGATCATTTTTAGATACTCATTGTTTTTGGTTTCAGCTTTGAAAAACATACTTTTTCTCATACAGGATTTTGTCAACTCCTGTCCATATAAACAAAGGAACTTCAGTCACATAGCAACCAGCTTTTGACTATCACTTTAACCTATGGTACTCCCTTATTTCACTTCTACTTACAAGGAAGCAAGTAATAAGACTATTTTTGCTAATTTTTCTCGATTAGCATGAAGTAAATAGAAGCATAATCTTTTTAACAATAATTTTTTGCGAGATGTAGACAAAGTCAAGTGAATTGGACACATCAGATTTTACCTAAATATGCGGTCCAGTTTCACGGATTGCACCTTGTAATTGTGTACAACAGCGCTCCGCCACTGGGTTAAAGACTACTAACTGTAAACAGTGGTCGTCTCCTTAGCGCGGTGGTAGCGCAGCTGCCTACCAAGCGGGAGACCTGGGTTCGATCCCCAGTACCGGCGTGGGGATTTTTCCCCCGCTGGGAGACCTGGACCGGGGTGCACTCAGCCTCGTGAGGTCCCTGGGGGGCCAATTGAGGAGCTACTTGATGGAGAAGTAGCGGCTCCAGGTCGTGAGGACCGCATTAACCGGCTGGGAGGGGCTCGAGGCGCTGACCACGTCTCACCCTCCAATACTGCACCCCATCCATGACGTCTGTAGTGGACTGAGATGGGGGACGCAGCGGCCGGGCGGTAGGCCAAGGCTCCCCGTGAGCTGTCGTGCCATGGAGTTATGTTAACTGTAAACAGTAAACGAGAAAGAGAGAGGTGGTAGTCACTTGACACGCAGTGACCCTCAGGTCAACAATTTCCCATACCTGCTTCAGATACTAGCATGATGCCGTGAGTTCTATAACATGGAAGACATTGTAGGAAATATAGAAACAGTGATCAGGAATGAAAAAACAGATCTGGTTGAAGTTTGTCTACATTTTATGTCAAACAAAAATAGGTGGACTGCCTCCGTGGTCGAATGGTCTGGGAGCTAACTTCCCACTCAGATGTCCCGGGTTCGGTTTCCTGCTGGGACGGGGAATTTTTCTTTAACCAGAGTTATTCCCTATCTCCCACAGAATCTGGAAGTATGAATGTGAGAGTAAATGTGCGTGTGTTCATTATATAAAGTTTATTAACCCAATGTTCTGAATCTACAGTTTCACAAGTCAATGCCCCCAATATGGCCATTGATGTTAAAGGGGGCTATACAAATGAAACAATAATAAAAAAAATCTGATGTGTTCCATTCACATGCCTTTCTCTACTTCTGTGTAAAAATTATTGTTAATAGGCTTATTCTTTTATTTACTTCATGTCAATTTAGAAAAAAATTAGCAGAAATAGTCTTATTACATGCTTCCTTGTAAGTAGAAGCGAAATATGGCAGTATCATAGGTTAAAGTGAAGTCAAAATCTGGTAACTAGGTGACAGAAGTTCCTTTGTTTGTATGGACACGAGTTGACAAATTCCTGTATGAGAAAGGTACAGGTCTTTTAAACCTGAAACCAAAAACAAGGAATATCTCAAAAACGATCAACTCCTCGAAAAAAATGTATCTAACATAAATTGTGTTTTAATGTGCTCTACATTTTTTGTGCGGTAAGTTTTTGTCCATTTTTTACGGTTTAGCAGTTATGCAAAATTTCGTAAAATTCATCCAGAATAAAGTAGTCTTCAGAGGCTATACCCAGAAAATTCAAGATATACATATTATTTGTCAGATAAATATCTTTAATATACGATATTTTAATCAAAATCGTTAGAGCCATTTTTGAGAAAATCAAAATTTTCGAATTTTTTCCCATGTAAAGGGTAGTTGGGGGTGGGGGGGGGGACTTTCTTGAAAATCTTCGTGTCGCATCCTTGGAAGATACCAAACTTAAATACCAAGTTTGGTGTTTAACGGTCTTTTCATTTTTGAGCTATGCTGTCCTCAGACGCACAGACAGACACACACGCGCACACACACACACACATATACACACACGGACATTTTTCTAAAAATGCGTAGTATTTTTTTTTTTTGGATTCAGGAGACCCAAAACATGTATTTTCGTGATATCTCGGTATCGAATTTTTGTGTGCATTACAATACCTTCTCTGTACACTATGTGCATAGTACATGTAGAGAAAGTATAAATAGATGGCGTTAAACATTATTAAAAACGTATTCTTTTGTTTGAATTCCCTAGTGGTAATTATGAGAGGCCGCACAAGCATTCTTTTGTTTCTCCTGAGAATAAGGCAAAGAATATGAAGTATCAAGGCAGGCATTTAAAAAAGAAATGAGCGTCATATCATATCCTGTACTCTATAGTGTAGATAATGTAGATAAATGAATGTAGTATGGACTCAGCTCTCCTACTACTATTATTATTATTATTATTATTGTAACGGGATACGGTAAAAAGCAAGTAGCAAATATCATATATGTTACATTCGCAACACATTCTCTACCCATCTTTCAACAAATTGTTCTTACAAAACCTTATTCCTCTACCTCGCACTTCATGTTATTTGTTATTACATATTCTCTTGTAGGTAGAATAGGAATACCGGAATACACATATTTTAAGAATGAGTCACATAGTAAACACTTTGAAGTTCCATTCTCTTTGCATTGCATGGCTAATTCAAATTACTTCCCATTTTTAGAAAAGAAATATGTTTTAAAATTCAAATTAAAAACGAAGAAAAAATATCTCGGAAGTGGTTAACTCTATAAAAATATGAATATTACATTAACTGTGGGCTTTAATGAGTTATATTTACATTTTGAGTAGTAGTTTCTATTTCTTACAGATTTTCAGTTGTAAAAAAGTCAATCAGAATGAAGGCATTTGGGGCTTCAGAGTCTATATGTAGAAAGTTCAAGATATATATGTATTTGACGTGCAAATATCTTAAACGTAATATGGCATTTTAATCAAAATTGCTAAGGACAATTTTTGATAAAATCAATATTTAGAAACATAGTAGTCTGGGGAGAGAGATGTTTGTGTGCATCCTGTGAACTTAAAGTATAAAAGGTTCCAATTTAATTGATTTTCTATTTTTACTTTCTGTAGTCCGTATGTGCAATGTACATAATTAATAGAGAAAATATTGTATTCCACCCAAAAATTCATTATTCGATATTTCAGCGGAAATATATATTTTGAGACCCCTTGAATAATAAAAAATAGCATTTTGGAAACATGTCCCGCCTGTGTGTGTTTGTGTGTGTGTGTGTCGAAGATTACCTAGAAATTCCCCACACCCTCAACTACCCTTTACACAGATCTTTTTCGAAAATTTAGATTTTTTCGAAAATGCCTCTAACGATCTTGATTAAGATATTTTTATGATAGACGAAATGCATATTGAACTTTCTGGGAATAGCCATTGAGATCTCTTTATTCTGGACAACTTTTGAAGAGCTTTTGTAAAACTTTTGTGTAACTGGTAAACTGTAAGGGATAGACAAAACTTACTACACGAAAAATAAGACCTCATTAAAACACACAAGTTATATCCTATACATTTTTGTTCAGTTAACCGTTTTCTAAATATTCTGAGTTTTTAGTTTCAATTTTAGGTACTTAAACTTTTCTCAAACGGGATACGTCTTTCTTTTCGCCGCTCTTTTGTTAACTCCTCGGAAGCAAAGAAAACCGAATTTCAATTGCTTTACTTGGCGACCGGCTTTTAAAAGTTCTTTAGCCTATTATATTCCTTCATTCCCCTTCAACTTACAAAGAAGCAAGTAATAAGACCGGTTTTGGCAATGTTTATCTTGATTAGCATTATATAGATAAAAGAATATTTTGTAAGAAAAGTTGTTTGTGAAAAACTAGAGAGAATCTGATTTTTGAGTTATACTTACTGTTCACTGACACACATACACACATTTCCCGTGAAATCTTGACTTCGAATTTTTGGGTGAAATACAAGACCACCCCTACATACAATACTTCACTGACAAGATAAAACGTGTTGCGGTTGGAACACATCAATTTTTTTTTTCATTAAAGGCGAATTGTTAAATGTGTACAAAAGAAATATATGAAGTATTCCATTCTTGAGGAAATAAGTTTATGAAGAGTACTTGAGACTATACTGTAATACAGAAAGTCTAAATGACTGCAGGTTAAAGAACTGTGAGTGTGTTTCAGGTAAAGGATGAATGTCAGCGATGTGGAAACATAGGATGAATCTCTAAGCTTGCGTGAGCGTTGTCGCACTAGGAATACCGGGAAAGCAAAGAGGACCATGATGGCCGCCATTTTATCCTAACCTCAATCCACAGCGGGTGTGTGCTCTTTTGCTCTTCTCCCCTCTCTGTCTGTGTCCCAGACTTAACATTTGGCTTCTTCCTATGACCTTTCCTCTATCCTCTTCATCATTACTACCCTCTTCTCTATTCTCTGTCATCCTTGTCTCTTTCTCTCTCTCTTGCAACTCCACCTTCACCATTGGTTTGAAGTCCCCCCTCCCCGAGAATAATTTTCAACTGTAGCACCGTCACATCCGTTTGTTAGAGAGAAGGACCACATGCAAACTATGGGTTGATGTAAGTCTATCCCATCGCCTTTATGTTGCGAGGGGTGTTCTATATTATATTTCCGAGGGCAGAGAACAAGTAACAGAAATTACATTCTGATCTCCGTACAGCTCTGCGTCAGAGACATTACATGGAACTCCTACAGCACACTCTCCAAGGTCAAAACCTGCGTAGATATATTCCAAAATCCTTTCTTTATAACATCTTCCCGCAAGTGGTTACAAAGGCAACTCCTGTCTTCTGTCTTGAAAACTTTATTTTATAAAATCTTTTCGCTTTGTTAAGGGAAGTTTTTCCGCGCATTTCATTGTCTATTAAGTACTATGTTCCTATATTCCACAGTAAATGCATGTTTTGAGGACACCTGAATAAAAATATCTATTTTTATTTTCTCTACATGTACTATGTACATAATGTATAGAGAAGGTATTACATTCCACCCAAAATTCGATACCGAGATTTCACCGGAAATACCTGATTTAGGTCCCCTTGAATCCAAAAAAAGGTTTTTGGAAAAAGGTCCGTGTGTGTTTACGTGTGTGTCTGTGTGTCTGTGGACAGCATACCAAGCTTGGTACTTAAGTTTAGTATCTTCCAAGGATTTTCAAGAAAATCTTCCCACTCCCAACTACCCTTTACATGGAACTTTTTTCGAAAATTTTGATGTTCTCAAAAATGGCTCTGACGATTCTGATTAACATATCGTATATTAAAGATATTTACCTGACAAATAAAATTTATATCTTGAATTTTCTGGGAACATCCTCTGAAGACTAATTTATTCTGGATGAATTTTACTGAATTTTAAATAGGTAACTGTGTAAGAAATGGACAAAAACTTAGCAGACAAAAAATGTAGAGCACGTTAAAACACACAATTTATGCGATATACATTTTTTTCGTGGGGTTGATCGTTTTTGAGATATTCCTTGTTTTTGCTTTCAGCTTTGAAAAACTTGTAATTTTCTCATACAAGAATTTGTCAACTCCGGTCCATACAAACGGAGGAACTTCAATCACATAGCAACCAGCTTCTATCACTTTCTCATACACGAATTTGTCAACTCCGGTCCATACAAACGGAGGAACTTCAGTCACATGGCAAACAGCTTCTGACTATCACTTTAACCCATATTTTCCTTCTACTTACAAGGAAGAAGTAACGGGACTATTTCTGCTAGTTTTTGTCTCGATTAGCTTTAAATAAATAGAAGAATAAACTTTTTAACAATAATTTGTTGCAGAGATGTAGAGAAAGTCATATGAATGGAACACTTCAGATTTTTTGGAAAAGGATCATGTGTGTATGTGTTTATGTATGTATCTCTATGGACAGTATAATTAAAAAACTAAACGTTATACCCAAATCAAACTGCATATTTAAGTATCTTCAAAGATTGCAGCAAAAATATATTCAGAAAAATCCCATCCACAGCAATTTCTCTTTAAATGAAATGTTTATCAAAATTTTAGATTTTACAAAAAATGTATCCAAAAATTGTGTATAAAATAGCGTATATTAAACATATTTACTTAGTAAACATTGAATTTCTTGAGAATAGCCTCTGAAGTCCTGCTCATTCTGAATGAATTTTGCATAACTGGTAAACCAACCATAAGAAATAGTCAAAAACTAACTACACAAAAAATGTAGATCTCGTTGGAGCACATAATTTATGTCATGTACATTTTTGTAAAACCAATCACTTCCGATATGTTGCCTGTTATTCGTTCTAAAATGTTCAATACTTAGATTTTTCGTAAATGGGCAGTTGCTATCCATTTTTTCATCCTGGCCATGCAAAGAGATGGGAATGCATTACACAGCGACCGACTTTTAGAATTTGACTATCATTATATCCTGGTACATTCTCTTATTTCCCTTCTACTTAAAATGAGATAATTAATGAAACCATTTCCGCTAATGTTTATCTTGAATAGCAGGAAGTAGAGAAGAGGAATAAGCTTTCGTAGGAAATTATTTGTAGCAGAATAGGAAAGAAAATCAATTGAATGGAACACATTAGATCTGTCAGTATTTAGCATCCGTTCTTAGAACACACCGTACCATAGACGGTTTACACTCATGATAAATTTAATAAAATTAAATGTGGTAAGTGAATTTTAGGACACAAACTTTCAAGGTCCGAGTTTAGGATACCTCTTGCCATCATGAGGACTGAGAAAAACTGACCATTAACGGCTTTTTACCAATCAACACTTAAGGATATTTCAACTACACAGCTAAGGGATTAAAACCATGTGTGCAAATTCCAGGGGCCTTGCAGCGCTTTAGAAACTGAATATTGGTTTCAATGAAAGCTCATTTTCCGTCTGCTTCGATGCCTACTCTTCAACTTTTAAATTCTGTTCTCCCCATATGAAACATTGTTTTAAAGCTGTGTATCCTCTGATTTGTTCTACTTCCCGAATATCTTTTCCATTCACCTTTGCTCTAATGTATAACTTAAAATCATTTTTTTTTATTTAATTTAATTGTTTTCTCGTTCAATGTCCCAGCCAATTTATTTCTCTCTTCCTGACATGTTTTAACATCATTTTCCTATTTTTTTTTAAAATTAATTTTCCACCTATTACACACGCATATTCTTCTGCCCATTCACATTTCAGATGCTTCCAACAGTTTGCCTCACTTGGTCACAACAAATAGCTTTCTGCACCCCAGAGATCTCTTGCGCAGACTACAGAAATCTTTCTTTGCTCTTAGTTGACGCTTTGCTCTATTTGATATCTCGATAGCACTTCACCTAATACACAGGACACTTTATTAACTACCTCACACTGAATTCGCAGCCTGTTTTGCTTTTCTTTGTTTCTTTCTTCTTTTTTCGTTCTTTATGTATTTATTTCTTCAACTTCCTGCACCAATGTTACTATATCTTATACCTGTGACTGTTTTTCCTGCTACTGTTCTGAGAAAATGCCTTACCTTTTTCATTAAATTGGTGTAATAAGGTAGGTGATGAATTACACACACCCTTCCTATTCTATTTGCCGCTCTATTCTGACTCATCTAGATACTTCGTATAAGATTACCTATTAATTAGGACGCTTTTCTCTTTTCAGTTGACACCAGCTTTGCTCAGAAACTCCATAGTAGTTTTTATAATCCAAATTATCCTGAAAATTTAAATTCTTTTTCGTAGATTCAGTTGAATGGCCTTGATGTAAATGTTCTTGTGAACTATTTTGACTTATATTGCAACGCTGAGAATCTGTTTTAGCAAGCCTAAGTTTCAGGTAAATTCTTTCTTTTCGCTTTACATTTGCCTATAGACGCAAGCAGCACGTGCTCTATGATAGTCAGCAATCCCTTAGTGTTGTTAACTTGCAACCCCGCAAAGGATTCCCCATCTCTCTGACTAATAAACAAGAATTTTGGAGATATTGATTTTAGTAGATTTTAACCTGCAGTTAGTTATGCGACTTTGTTATGTTTGTTGCTGCTTCTACAGGTATAGGAATAGTTTAGAAAACGGAGCGGGGACACCTCACCTACAGCAATTTAGAAATAGCTCAAGTGAAATGAAGGAACCACAAGTGTCTACTGGCTGCAGACAGACAGCTATAGAGTTGCGTCGAAAGTCCTTAACAATTCCAGGTTCGAATACTGATCCCAATGGTGGAGCTTGCCAGATAGGCAGATGAACCACTCGACCAAGCAGTCCTCCAGATACTACGGGGAGTACTCTTTCCTCTGAACAAGAATCTGTGCCATCTGTCCGGCACTGTCATACACCACGACATTTAAATCTACGCGCATTTTGTGTAAAACGCATTTTAGTCATAAATATTTATTATTGTTGAAAATTCAATCTATGCTTTTCACCAGCTTTAATACGTACAAACTTCGTATTAACTAAAATACTTATCTTATTATTTTAGCTGTCCAATTTCAAGAGGTTTCATTTCTCATTTTCCAAATTTTCTCTTTATCTACTTAACTATCCCAATCTGTAAGCTCCTATTTACTGGCAGTGATGTTACGAGCTTAGGTTAGAAAAGATAACAGTGAAACCAAGTGCCTGGTCTTCCACAGAGAAAAGGAAAAGAGGATGGGCTCGTAATTGCTGTGGTAAGTTTGGCTAAACTTGACAAAAGAAGGATGGCGGTAATGTTATGCTTGGTATCTCATTTTGTGGCAGGGTTTGCAAGGATAAGAAGAGTTGTTAAGAACAGGATCTCTTTTAGGAATATTCTAAGGGTATGTGTGAAGAAAAATATTATAGTATTTTTTTCGGATTAGCCCAGTTTATCCATTTTTACACATAGTCAATTATTTGTCCCCTCTGACTTCCCTTTCCTCATTTGCTAATGTTATTCCCCCACACTGAGTAAGTTTCTGACACTAAGTTTATGTGAATTTATCCAGAGTTACCCTATTTTCCGACTATTCCCTGTTCAAATTTCCATGTGAACTCGAAGAAATAACCCCTTGTACACCACTCACTTTCCTAATATAAATAGACACAGCTTTGTATCCCAGCACTGAAGTTAAAATTTATTTTACGGGAGTACAACATGCAACTTGTCTGCTCAGCACCACTGATAATTTTAAGTAAGTTCTCACATTCTCAGTTCGTGACCGTAACCTCCCCTCGTGCCTAGAAAAATGCCTTATGGCTCTTGTTATTTTCTATCATCTGACACGAATGGGTCTGGAATTAAATATTTCTTAATTTCTATTGGTTACAATTTCCTGACAATGGTTTCCAAACCGGTCTCAGCTCACAACATAATTTTGGCAAGTGTGTTACCATCAGTTCTAAAGTGCTCTTGGTCATTAGTGCTTAATATAGTGTTTTGTCAAACTCTGAACACAAAATGTCCACAATTCTATTGTATTTACTTTCTGCTAATGGCTTTCTGACCCATGTTACCAAACAAATCTTATAGCTAATGTTGTTAAGTCTCTGATTTTCCTTTCAGCAATAATTTCTTTTCGTGTACAGAGAAAACATTCTAACAATATTGCTTATACTAATGTATTTCCTATTAATATCTTTAATCACTTATTTATTTAGTTATTGTAATCTCCCCCCCCCCCATGTTCTTTTATATTCGTTTGCTTACTGGTTTTATTTTCTTTCTTATATTGTAATGTTTCTTATTCCCAAGAACATGAATATTCTTCATTAAGCGGAACGACAAAAACTGCGGTGACAGGAATCAGAAGCAAAAGATGAAAAGTAGGCCAAATTGAGAAGAAACAGAAGTCAAATAAATAGGATTTAATCCTTCTTCGTCTTCTACTTCTGTTGCTACTCTTCCTATGCAGCACTTCCTGTTCCGGCTTCGAGGATCGTGATATCTTTTCCTTGGACGGCCCAAACATCTGCTTCCTTTAGTGTATAATTGGTTGTCTTCCTGGGGGTTCTGTTGTCCTCCATTTTTTCTCACGTGCTTTCCATTTCATTCAATTTTCTGTTTAGTCTTTAATGTATGCATTTTTAGTTAATTTTTATTGGCTTGATTTCGACTTTTATTTATTCTCGTTCAGTGACCTTATAAATCTTAGTTTCTTATCCTGCTATTTACTGGTTCCACTTTTATAAGCCGTCTTCAACAAGTTCGTCATCGATGGTTTTTGCCTTTGGAACAGTTGGTCATTGCAATGGTGTTCACTGGTTTACTGCTTGTATCTTTGGATTACAATATTTTTAAATTTAGACGTAATCATTCACACTCTCATTATACTTTCAGACTCTGGGTAGCTTAGGGGATAATCCCTAGAGAAAATCACCTATCCTCCAGCTGGGAATCTAAACCGGCACCCCAGCCTCATTACTGACTGAGCCACAAATTGATCTTTATTATTCTTCATATTACCTGTAAAGCCTGCAATTTATATATGTTGTTATCGTACAGACAAATGCAGATGTATATGGTTGCCTATAAGATGGGTTTTTGTTTATTTAATGTTGTTATAAACCCCTTATTATTTATATTACTCACCATTGGCTCTGGATGAGCCAATCTCCTATCTATTTGCAAATAAATCTAACGCATACATATTAGCCTTGATGAGGCCAAGGTGAGCGGCTAAAGGGGTGAAGTTAAAAGCATTTCATCTATAATCCTTGGATGTGTTCGTCTCGTATTAGTTATATACTAAAATTCTTGCACTCAAACATTAACCTATGAAAATAGTCGGTTTCAGACTTAGTAGCGAAGGAAGCGTGGCAGAATGCTAGAACCAGATAAAGCTTATAGGCTGGGCAAAGTACAAATGATTCAGTTTTACTTTCAGCATAAATCGTTGTGTATATGTCGACACGATTTCATGAATTGACTGTATATATAACTTAAGTCTCGTCTTTGGTGTTTGAGTGAGGAACTTATTCTATAATTTAATTAAAAAACTGAAATTAAGAAGGAAGATGCCGTTGCTGGAAACAATGCCAGGGTGTGGAGCACAATGACAGTGGCATGTGTTGTTGAAGCAACTCGTTTGCTGTACTGTACCTTACTTTATAGGGGTTGAAACGATCCGAGTGTGTGGTGCCTTGCAAGTTTCCGACACACGCTGCATATGCACATCATATCCCCACTTTTTCAATAAAAGCAGGAGAGAGAAAACTTGCATTGAGAGAGGAGCAGAATGTTTTGTGAAGGGTGAGGGTGTTACTAATAATAAAAAAGGAAAAGAAGAGGCGTTCTTTATTCATCCCAGTAGCCATGATTTTTCATCTCTTCTTTCGCACCCTCATTCTCTCCAAGGAATACAGAGGGATGATGGACATCGCCGAGCGGCTAGAATGGACTTGGCAGAACACACATACACACAGAATCAATATGAGAAGGGTGGGTGGGATGAGACGGTTTAAGCGCTAGGAGAATGACGGAAGGGGAGGAAGAGGGGAGGGTTGATACATATATATGATACATGTTAGTGGAGATCGATATGCGTTCCTATTGGCTCCCTGTGTCCCCTTCAGGCCCCTCACCACCATCCATCATCCTCCCTGGTACAGGCAGGGCTTTGGATGATATGACGTGGGCGTATACACCCGCACCCCCCCCCCCCGCCGTCCTGCCTATCCTCATTTACCAAATACATTACAGAGTAGGAAGGGTGATGTGCAGACTTTACCCCGGTACATTCCGCCCACAAAATATTGACTTCCAATTCCTCCACGCAGGTAAAATGCATTGTCCGCAACAGAAATATCTTGTGTTTGTAAACACATACTCTATCCTGTATTGCTTTCACTAGGGCATTTTTCATTTCAAGTTTCAGGTCTTGAAATAACGGAATCCGAGGCAAGACACGGTATTCAATAAAAACCCTACATACTTGCAGGAGTCTTGTGGTAGATTAAGTTACTAACTGGACACGCTTTTTCACTGCTATTTGCACTTCTGAACCGTTATATTATGTAAAAACCATAGGTATATCTGCAGTAAAAAAGCTATACAAATAATTCAACAAACCTTCATAGTCCTCGATTTTCTTGAAGCAAAATGTTGTGAGGATTTTCACGAGGTCTATCACACAATCGTGCTCATGTACATGAAACGCAAGACGTTAGTTGTTTCCATCATTTCTTGTAAAAAACACTTTCTAAGAGGTTCCAACTGCCCACTATTGGACTGTGCAGGTATCCCTCCGTACGTTAAAAGAGTTGTAGAATCCAAAGGGGCTATCGCAAGTAAAACCCGCGAGTTCTCCATTGGCGGGTTTTTACTTGAAATAGCCCCGTTAAATTCTGCAACCCCTTTAACGCACGAAGAATTATGTGAATATATCAAATACGGAGCGGTTAGGTCATCTGGTAGAGCTTCTGTTTACTCAATGTTTTCTGCCACTATCATTTATTAGTGCTAGTAGTAGTTTTGGATATTTATCATGCACAGCTTGAACTGATCTTTCAGCTTGGGTTCCAGCTCTTCTGTCATTGGACAGCCCTTTACACGTTTTACAAACAATTACACTTTGCAGATTTTATTTACCCTTCTTCCCTTTATTTTCTGTCTTATTGTATTCTCCAATTATTTCATCCCTCTTTCTTAACTATTTTTATCAACTTCTCTTTTGCTTCCTACTTAGACTTACTTAAGTATTTCTTTGACTTTCAATTTTTTCCTCTTCCCTTTTTACTTTCTCTACCGAGTATTTACTTCCCCTTATACAGGCCACTCTTTCCTAAAGTTAACCAGTTTATTATTGTCTTTACTCTTCCTTTTACCCTAACCATTCTCCTGTCTCTGCCTTTCTAGATCTTGATCTGTCGGGTCACACATCCTGTTGAGGCTGATTCTACAATGCTCTTCTTCTTTTTCTAATTGCTTCATTTCCATATCCTCCTTTAGCTTCTACGATCATATCGGGAGATTTTATTTTCGAAAAAAACTCTACGCGTACTTCACCCTCACATTCACACTTTCGGACTCTGTGCAGGAAAGAGCACAACTCTGTGTCCCCATGGCCACGTTCGCTAAGGCGTCATGCTTTGGTGCTTCGTGGTGGATCGTGGGTTCGAGTTCCGCCTTGGGCATGGGTGTTATATGTTTGTACAATGTGTATATGTTGGGACAGAAAAGCAGTAATCGGTCCTGACCAGACTCCGGAACTGTATTGTAAAAAAAAAAAAAAAGGGAAAAAAATCATCACCCCATCCAGGACCTCTAGGTAACAAGTCTGTTCGCTGACCACTCAACCAGGGAGAAAGTCGATATCGATGCCA
Organism: Hymenopus coronatus; assembly: GCA_030762935.1. Lineage (NCBI taxonomy): Eukaryota > Metazoa > Arthropoda > Insecta > Mantodea > Hymenopodidae > Hymenopus > Hymenopus coronatus. The sequence continues at coordinate 23,314,382 of CM060886.1, read as the reverse complement.
ATTTGGAATCCTTGGTTAACGGTCCTTAATCTAGTGCACACAGACCTACTTCACCTTTTCCACAGGCGTATTTTTACTTTCTCTACACGTACTATGTACATAGTGTATAGAAGTAGTATTGTATTCCACCCAAAAATCCGATACCGAAATTTCACCGGAAATACATGTTTTAGGACCCCCTGAATCCAAAAAAAGCATTTTCAGAAAAAGGTCCGTGTGTGTATGTCTGTGTGAGTTTGTGGACAGCATAGCTCAAAAACGAATAGACCATTAAATACCAAACTTAAGTTTTATATCTTCCAAGGATGCGACACAATGATTTTCAAGAAAATCCTCCCAACCCAAACTACCCTTTACATGGAAAAAATTTTAAATTTTGATTTTCTCAAAAATGGCTCTAACGATTCTGATTAAAATCTCTTATATTTAAGATATTTATATGCCAAATAAAATGTATGTCTTGAATGTTCTGGGAATAGCCTCTAAAAACCTCTTTATTTTGGAAGATTATATTGAGTTTGACTGGTAAACCGTAAAAGATAGACAAAAAACTTTCGATACATAAAATGTAGATCACGTTAACACACACAATTTATGTTATATACACTTTTTTCGTGGAGTTGGTCATTTTCAAGATATTCCTTATTATTTCTTTCAGTTTTAAAATATTTAAACTTTTCTCACACGGGAACTTCTCAAGGCTTGGCCACGCAAAGAAACATAGCAACCACATTTAAAAAAATTTGACTGTCTTCTAGCCTAGTGAATTCCTTTATTTTCCTTCAACTTCTAAGACCGTTAAGTAACAAGACCGTTTCTTCTAATATTTTAGTATTAAATAGATAGAAGAATAACGTTATTAACAATAATTTGCTACAGAGATGTAGAGAAAGTCATGTGCATGGAGCACATCAGAATTCTGATAGTGTTTATCGCTCGCTTTTACTACTTGTGGCACCGCAGACAATGACACTGGTGACACATGGAATGAAGATGGAGCACTGGTGGAGTGCGATGGCGGGGGAAACCGGAGAAAACCCGCCTCTGCGCCGCTTTGTCCACCACAAGTCTCACATGCGGTCTCTGGGATCGAACATCCACAGGAGTATGTTGGAAACACATAGTGCCTACTATAACCTACAAGAGCATCTGTGCTCCAATTATTGGAAGGCCCACGTATTATTATTATTATTATTATTATTATTATTATTATTATTATTATTATTATTATTATTATTATTATTATTATTATTTATATTATTATTTATATTATTAGGCGGCTGAGTGGTTAGATCGTTCGCCTCCCACCTAAGGGGGATGGGTTCGATCCCAAGCGCCCGCATGTGAGTTCTGTGGTGGACGAAGATGCGTCTGAGCGGGTTTTCTCCGGGTCCTCCGGTTTCCCCCGCCACCCATTCCCTTAATTCCTTCAACATTATCTTTCCTATAATCCATTTCGCTTGCTTCTCATGTCATCCACTTCCACGTGCTTTTGCCTGGCTAAGGTCCAATCGCTCGTTCCAGGTTTTACAGTCTCTGCTTTCGTGCCGTAGCTCCTTGATGGGCTTTTGACCCCTAGACGTTCGCTTGTAAGTCCTATGTCAGTCCTAAATATGGGAAGGGTATGCCGACTACGAAAAAAAAGTTATTATTATTATTATTATTATTATTATTATTATTATTTATTGTATCAAGCTCAAAAAAGTGGCAGTAGACAATAGAAATATAGCAGTAGCAATTCCATTGAATTTTAAAAAGGATACACTATATAGGGGAATTTGGACGGACTTTTCCTTTGGTTTTGCCCTTATTCCTGGACATTTTCCCACTACTAATCAAATTTCAGGCCCAATTGTAAGGAAACCAATATGTATATAAGTGAAATGCATATGGTATTAGGTTTGCCCTCGGACGAGTTCCCCAGAATTCTAGAACGAGCACTGGCGGTCACTCTTCGCAGCTCTTTGCTGTTTACGTGACTCCAGTAAGGGAGATGGGGGAAGAGACACGAAGGGCGACCTGGTCCAGACGACGATGTGCACAAGCACCTAAAGGATAAAGAGGAATCTCTTCCGAGCCGCCAGGTCCCAGCTCATGAGTTCCGGATGTCCTCCAGTACTGGACTAGCGATACCGACAACGACGCCAGGATGGAGTTTTGCAAGACAACAACCAGACATCACCGTGTCAGGTCCTTCAACCTTGAAAGAGACGAGTAGGAAACATTGGCTAGAAGAAATGGCGGATTGAAAAATTCGGAGGTTGCAATGTATTTACCTACCCAGCATTTGCCTGGAGACACGGGCAAACACCCAAGCCTGTCTTCCGTAAAGCTTTTCTGTCTCTCTGCCCACGGCAGTAGCCTCCAGGGGTTCCGTCTCTTTATCCTTTCTTCCTGGGAGATGTTAGCCGCAATAGATTTCTCCCAGTTGTAGGTCACGAGGTGTCCACCTACACCCTGCAAAGAAACGTCACTAAACGAATATGGCATATGCAATATTTAATAGCATTCCTAAACACTTCCATTAGCAGCGAGTGCGTACGTGGGTAATATGTGAAACGGGCATACTCACTCAATGCATGTCTGCATCATCCCATCTGCAGGGAGAGCGAGGGACACCTATCCACCTTCCTATCTATCTCTACCTATCTTCCACCTGCCTACTTAATTATCTACCTCTACCTACCTGTCCACCTACATATTTACTTAGCTACCTACGCACGCCTATATATCTACCTAACTCTATCTGCCTTACCTACCAACTTATCTACCTACTTCCACCTACCTACCTATCTACCTACCTCCACCAACCTACTTAACTACATCTATCTGCTGCCCACACACAGACACCCATGCATACATGCACCTTTTTACTTTCTCTATATGCACTATGTACATAGTGTATAGAGAAGGTATTGCACTCCACCCAAAATTTCGATACCGAGATTTCACCGGAAGTGTATGTTTTAAGGTCTCCTGTACCCAAAAAAAAAGTATTTTCAGAAAAAGGTCCGTGTGTGTCCGTGTGTCAGTGTGTCCGTGTGTCCGTGTGTCTGTGAACACGATAACTCAAAAACGAAAAGTCGGTAAAATACCAAACTTGGTATTTAAGTTTAGTATCTTCCAGGGATGCGACACGAAGATTTTGAGAAAAATCCCCCCACCCCAAGCTACCCTTTACATAGAACTTTTTTCGAAAATTTTGATTTTCTAAAAAATAGCTCTAACGGTTTTGATTCAAATTTCGTTTATTAAAGATATTTACCTGACAAATAAAATGTATATTTTGAATTTTCTGGGAATAGCCTCTGAAGACTACTTTATTCTGGATGAATTTTGCATAACTACTAAACCGTAAGAGATGGACAAAAACTTAACCCACAAAAATTGTAGTGCACATTAAAACACACAATTTATGTCATATACATCTTTTTCGTGGAGTTGATCGTTTTTGAGATATTCCTTTTTCTTGGTTTCAGCTTTGAAAAACATACCTTTCTCATACAGGAATTTGTCAACTCCTGTCCATACAAACAAAGGAACATCAGTCTCATAGCAACCAGCTTTAGGCTTTGACTTTAACCTATGGTACTCCCTTATTTCGCTTCTACTTACAATAAAGCAAGAAATAAGGCTATTTCTGCTATTTTTTCTCGATTAGCATGAAATAAATAAAAGATAAGCTTATTAACAATAATTTGTTACAAAAATATAGAGAAAGTCATGTGAATGGAACACATCATATTTTTTCTATTTGCTTTTAATTCAGGAGTCGCCAAATCATGTATTTCCGGTGTAATCTGAGTAGCAAATATTTGGGTGCAATATACATCTTTCTACCTACAACGTAATCCATATATTTTCGTGGTAGATAAAGTAAAACTAGATAATTATGAAGTATAACAAACAAAACATTTAATAATTGGATATACAAGCTAAAAATATAACTTTTATAATACAAAAGAGTTGATGACTGTAAAAATATAAAACGGATAGAGAGTGGTTGTATAAAATAATTATAAATTAAGTTTAGATTACCTCTTATAAAGTATGTACACATACAAATCCAGTGTCGTCCTCCGTGGTGTAATGGTTACTATGCTAGCTTCATTTACCCAAGGTCGCGGGTTCAAACCCGGCGTAAAAATCCTTAGCACGGCTTTCTTCGGAAGGGAAGTAAAGCCGTGGGTCCTGTGCAGCAAATTTAAAAGAACCTCAAGCCTGATATAGAGGCCTATGAGTAAAATTAAGCGGTCTTTCACGCCGAATTTAGAATGGGACGCTGAGAACCACACCAGTTAAAAAGCGTCCATAAATAAAACGCCCTTTCATTTATTTAAAAACTCAGTTTGTACAGAATGTTCTTCACGTCATTTTCTAACACACAGTAACACAGTATTCCTGAAGAGATTTGCTTCTCCGGAATTCCCGTTGAACAGTTATAGCTAACTTTGTTCTGATAAACATTTATTATGAACGAATATCTATCCTCTGGTAAAGTCCAACACTCCGTATAACTGAACTGGAAGTAATGCTTTGTACCATAACCACAACTATCATCTGTTTCACCAATCTATAACAGAAAATATGAAGAAATCAGATCATGTCATTAGATACTGCATTCCTTTGTGTATATTGCAACGTGATGATAATAAACATTTAACCATCTGATTGGTTTAAAAATCGTCAGGTGCTTATGCCTCATCCTGTATACATTCCTACTCATTTTTTGGAGATTTAATATGAAAATATCATCTACTAAAGCTAAATCCATGATCATAAGTAAATGCTCATTGAGAGGTAAGCTGCAAGTTGAAGGAAGAGTGAACAGGTTCAAGTACTTAGGAATTGACATAATTACTTGGGGTTCATTACAAAGAGACGTTACAGGCCCAGCCAATGAGCAGCCAGAACAGCAGGTTGTATGAGTGATATAATCTTGAAGAATATTTTAATAAAGAAATAAAACCAGAGCTTATAAGTCAGTAATAACGCCAATCTAAAGTATACCTCAAAGACTAAAAGTGACACCGCAAAATCAACAGAGAATTTGGAAATACAGGATATGAACATGCTAAGGAAAACCTTGCTAAAACAAGGAGATATAACGTATAAAATTAAATAAAAGAGTATATTGAATATATATGTGTCCCGAATGACATCAAACAGGTTGGTTCGTATATCAAAAGATGACCTAACAGAGGACGGTAGGAGACGAAGAACGAGGTTGGTAACACTCTTGTTTACCAGATTGCACAAGGCTGTAAGCCTAGAATTTAACGACGAAGAGGATTAATACAAAAAACCTTATGTGTACCATTCACATGACTTTCTCTACATCTCTGCAACAAATCATTCTCAAAAAGTTTATACTTCTATTTACTTCATGCTAATCAGGAAAAATTAGCAGAAATAGTCTTATTACTTGCTTCCTTGTAAGAGAAGTAAAATAAGGTAGTACCATAGGTTCAACTGATAGTCAAAAGCTGGTTGTCATGTTACTGAAGTTCCTTTGGTCGTATGGACAGCAGTTGACAGATTCCTGTATGAGAAAAGTATAAGTTTTTCAAAACAGAAATAAAAACAAGGAATAACTCAAAAACGGCGAGCTCCACGACAAAAATGTATATAACATAAATTGTGATTTTAACGTACTCTACTTTTTTCGTGCAGTAAGTTTTTGTCCATCTCTTACGGTTAAGCAGTTATTCAAAATTCCGTAAAATTCATCCAGAATAAAGTACTCTTCAGAGGCTATCCCAGAAAATTAAAGATATACATTTTATTTGTCAGGTACATATATGCAATATACGAAATTTTAATCAAAATCGTTAGAGCCATTTTTGAGAATATCAAAATTTTCGAAAAAAGTTTCATGTATAGGGTAGTTGGGGGTAGAGGGATATTTCTCAAAATCTTCGTGTCGCATCCCTGGAAGATACTAAACTTAAATACCAAGTTTGGTATTTTACCGACTTTTCGTTTTTGAGTTATCGTGTTCACAGACACACGGACACACGGACACACACACACACACACACGGACCTTTTTGTGAAAATGCTTTTTTTGGATATTGGGGACCCTAAAACATATATTTCCGGTGAAATCTCGGTATCAATTTTTTGGTGGAGTGCAATACTTTCTCTATACACTATGTACATAGTGCGTATGGAGAAAGTAAAAATACTGAAAAACTTCGATTTCATTTAAATAATACATACAAGGTAATTACTTTCTCTATGTACTATGTACATATGTAGAGAAGTTATTGTAATGCATCCAAAAATTCGATACCGAGATTTCACCGGAAATACATGTTTTGGGTCCCCATGAATCCAAAAAAAAACGTTTTTAGAAAAAGGTCCGTGTGTTTGCGTACCCGTGTGTGTGTCTGCAAACAGCATAGCTTAAAATCGAAAAGACCGGTAAATACCAAACTTAGTATTTAAGTTTCCTATCTTCCAAGGATGACATACGAAGATTTTCAAGAAAATACCCCTACCCACAACCTCTCTTTACATGCAACAAATTTCGAAAACCTTAATTTTCTCAAAAATAACTAACAATTTTGATGAAGATATCACAATGAAGATATTTAGCTGAGAAATAAAATGTAAATTTTGAATGTTTTGGGAATAACCTCAGAAGACTACTTTATTTCGGACGAATTTTATGGAATTTTGCATAACAACTAAACCGTAAGAGGTGGACAAAAATTTACCACACAAAAAATGTAGAACACGTTAATCCGCACAATTTATGTTATATACATTTTTTCGTGGAGTTGATACTTTTTAGATATTCCTTGTTATTGGCTTCAGCTTTAAAAATCGTGTACTTTTCTTTTACAGGAATTTGTCAGCTCATGTCCATACAATCAAAGGAACTTTAGTCACATAGCAACCAGCTTTTGACTATCTCTTTAACCTATAGCACTCCCTATTTCCCCACTACTTGCAAGTAAGCAAGCAATAAGATTATTTCTGCTAATATTTTCTCAATTAGCATGAAGTAAAACGAAGCGTAAGTTTTCTAACAATAATTTGTTGCAGAGATGTAGAGAAAGGCATGTGAATGGAACACATCAGATTTTTTAAAGATAATTTTACAAATTATATGTAATTCCTAGCACAAAAATGTCTTGTCTGTGGTAAGAAGAGCTAAACTTTTGTTTGTGGTTTGAGCAACACGGAGCACCGCCTCATTACGATGTCTGACTACGCAGATGGTTGGATCAGCACTTTCCGGGTTAATACGAGTTCGCCGTGAGTGGGAGAGATGCGTCCACAAGTGCCCTTAAAAGAACACTCAGCAATCTTCCTTTGAGAATATTTTGCATTTCTAGACTCCATATTTGTAGCCGACCCCACTTCATTCTCAAGTAGTCTTAAGAGCAAAGCCGAAAAGAACATAATTTCGCTGTTTTGCTGAAGCAAATCCTTCGTCAGCTGTCATACTGATTTGCGTTTCAATAGGTAATGTATTTATCCACAATGATTCCAGAAGCCTGAACTGGAAAAACAAAAAGGGAAATAATTGAAAATTAGCTTAATCTAGACATATTACATTCTCTACTTATATTATACACGAGTAAAATAGGTAAAGGTGTTGTATTCCACCCAAAAGTTCTACACCAAGATTTCTCTACACGTACTATGCACATAGTGTATAGAGAAAAATTCGGTACCAAGATTTCACCGGGAATACATGTTTTGTGTCCTCCTGAATCCAAAAAAAGCATTTTTGGAGAAGATCCGTGTGTGTCTGTTGTGTTTGTATGTGTGTGTTTGAGGGCACCATAGCTAAAAAACGAAAAGACCGTTGAATACCAAACTTGGTTTTTAAGTTTGATATTTTCCAAGGATGCGACACGAAGATTTTAAAGAAAATCCCGCTACCCCCAACTACCCTTTACATAGAACCTTTTACAACATTTTAGATTTTCTAAAAAATGGTTCTAATGATTTTGATTAAAATCAATTATATTTAAGATATTTTTTACCAAATAAAATGTATATGTTGAATTTTTTGGGAAGAGCCTCTGAAGACTACTTTATTTCGGACGAATTTTACGGAATTTTGCATAACTGCTAAACCGTAAGAGATGGACAAAACTTTACCACAAAAATATGTAGAGCACATTAAAACGCAAAATTTATGTTATATACATGTTTTGTTGGAGTTGATCGTTTTTTAGATACTCCTTGCTTTTTGTTTCAGCTTTGAAAAACATACTTTTCTCATACAGGAATTTGTCAACTCCTGTCTACACAAATAAAGAAACTTCAGTCTCATAGCAACCAAATGTTGACTATCACTTTAACCTATGGTATTTCCTTATTTCGCTTATAGTTTCAAAGATCCAAGTAATAAGACTATTCCTGCTAAGTTTTTCTCGATTACCATGAAGTAGAAAGAAGCATAAGCTTTTTGATAATAATCTGTTGCAGAGATGTAGAGAAAGTCATTTGAATTGCACACATAAGATTTTTAGTGTTTAATCCCCACTTTTACTTCGACGGCACCGCAGACGATGGCACTGACGATACAAGGGAGGAAGGAGCACCGGTGGAATGCGATGGCGGGGGAAACCGAAGAACCTGAAGGAAACCTGCCCCTGCGCCGCTTTATTCATCACAAATCCCAAATGCGGTTGCTTGGGATCGAACCCCTGGTGAGAGAGGCGATGTTAAATCATCATATAACGGCTATTTATTTTAGATATACTTATTTCATAACCGACTTTCGGTAAGTTGATAATATGATGCTTCCTTAAGGATTTATTCTATCGAACAGCAATATGCTGCACACGAAAGCGTGTGGTGTGGTACGCAAACGCATCAGGCACAGTTCCCTCTCAATAAAAAAATGGAATCTGTTTGGTATGAAAAAAAATTAAAAGTACTGTTAAGAAACGCAATGCTTTGAAACCTTTTTAGGAATCCAATTTTGGGGCATATTTGTTTTTTGGAAAGTAAGAACTTATACATATGTGTGTGTATATATAATACTCAACACCCCTTCACATGCCAACAGACAAATGGCAATCGCAACTGGAATAACGGGATATAACTGGTAATATTTTCTTCCACTTGTAAGTGAAATGTGATTGTCTATCGTCCAAAGGGGTCTCGATACGATGCAAAAAACTTCGCTTCACAATATTCCATCATGGTCGCGTATCTGTATCGTGTTGGGGCTGAACATTAAGGGTCGATCTAAGTGTGCGGCAGCAGCTTGACGATACACTGAACGGTGTGAGGTACACGTTAATACACGATAATATTTTTATTCCCATGAGGTTGAGATATCCTGAGTGAATTCTTGAATGACAGGATAATCATCCTGTCCACACATCTCAAAATACAGAACATCAGGGTGGTAGAAAATGAGAATGTGTGGGTTGAGGTAAAAAGGGAGTTGTGCTCCAATTTACCTGTAGATGGGCGAAGGACAAAAGATGACTTCTCGCCACAAATTTAAGAAGCCTGGTATCCTGTAGCTTCTCGTTCACATTACTGCATGTATATGCCCCGAAGTTTGACGGCAGTTATACGTTCTGAGGATTCATACACCCAATATTAATTATGCTTATTCTTTGTGTTTTACTTTTGAAGATAATAGTTTATTTACGCTTGTTTACTTTCTCTACCACATATATACAATGCTCATAGTGTATAGACAAGTGATGGATTCCACCCAAAATTTGATGTTGAAATTTCACCGGAAATATGTGTTTTGAGGTATTTTGAGTACAAAATAAAGTATTTTTAGAATAAAAGGTCCGTGTGTGTATGTCTAAACTTGGTATTTAGATTTAGTATCTTCCAAGAATGTGACACGAAGATTTTAACGAAAATAAATTCTACCCCAAACTACCCTTTACATGGAACATTCTTTGAAAATGTTTTTCTCAAAAATATCTCTAACGATTTTGATTAAAGTCCTGTATATTGAAGATATTTTCATCTCAAAAACATTGTATATTTTGAATTTTCTGGAAATAGCCTCAGAAGATCTCCTTATTTTGGATGAAGGTTGCAGAATTTTGCATAACGTTTAAACCGTAAGGGATAGACAAAAACTTACTAAACAGAGATTGTATACCTCGTTAAACACATAATTTATGCCATATATGTATTTCTTATGTAATGCTGAAATATTCCATGTTATTGGATCCAATTTTAAACTAACTTTTCTCAAACAGTGACGATTCGTTTCATCTCTCTTGTTTTACTGCAGGCCACGCAAAGTTGTTTCACATAGGACCAGCGTTTAAAACATTTGACTGTCAATTTAGCCTAGTGTATTCCCTTATGTACAGGGAAGCAGATAATAAGAAACGTTCTGCTAATGTTTATGTAGATTAGCATGTTGTAGATAAAAGAATAATCTTTTGTAAGGCAAGTTGTTTGTGTAACAACTAGAGAAAGTCATGTGCATGGAACACATCAACTTTTTTGGTTTTTAAACACAAGTCTTAGTCGATATAATTATATTTTGTGTGAATAGATAGGCCCATAAATAAAATGCCAAAGTTATATTACTGCAATGCAATATTATGTTCTACATATCTAGTCATAAAATTAATAAACATAAAAAAATGGCATGCAGTGCAAGATTTGAATTAAGGAAATTATGAATGGAAGGAAGGTCTCCTTAACCTCTCGACCACCGGAACATTGTGCCCTGACCAGTTTTCAGCTGAGCATTACGTTACCAGTCAAGACCATTGTACATACAGCTTTTCATGTCCATTGTGAACACATTTTTTACGAAGATACACGAAGTTCTTCGATCGGCAGATGGAATCTGGAGATGCCTGATTTTTTGTGTCCAGGGGTGTACATAGTGCCTCAGAACGTATTGTATTGTACCCCAAAGATTCGATACCGATATTTCACTAGAAACATGTGTTTTGAAACGCCCCCAATCCCCCCAAAAATGACAGAAAAATGTCTGTGTGTGTATGTGTCTATCTGTCTTTGGGCAGTATAGCTCAAGAACGAAAAGTCCGACGAATACCAAACTTGGTATTTAAGTTCAGTACCTCCCTGGGATGCGACACGAAGATATTCAAGAAAATTCCCCCATCCACAACTGAACTACAACTGGAAACATTTTCGGAAATTTTGATTTTCTCAAATGGCTCTAACGATTTTGATTAAAATAACGTATATTAAAGATATTTACATGACAAATAAAGTGTATATCTTGAATTTCTTGGGATATATTTGATATTTAGCACAGTGTATTCCTTTAGTTTACTTTTACTTAAACGATCTAAGAAATAAGAGCATTCTGCTAATGCTTATCTCAATTAGCATGGTGGAGAAAGAAGAAGAATCTTTCGTGAAAAGTATGTTTTATAAAGCTAGAGAAAGTCATGTGATTGGAACGCATAAGGGTTTTTGTAGTATCATTAAATCTATCTTTTACGGTGTATTAGTTATTCATATTCAAGAGGAAGACTAATTCAAGATATACATTTTATTTTTCGGGTAAATATCTTAAACTTATTTTCAGTATATGGGTAATATGTTTGAGGAGATTTTCTTGAAAATCTTCATGTTGCACCCTTGTGAGATGCTCAACTTAAGGGACACTGGGTGGTGGATGGTGAAATTTTCACTAAAATCGGTCAAGAAATCGAAGATCGGTACTTTATAGCACATATTTGCTAAAATCGTTAAAAATCCATAGAGAAGTACATTTAGTTGCCTTTCCTAATCCATTTAAAGATCATAAAAAGTCTGTATCTTGGCATACTATTTTATAAAACTACATTTTTACACTCCTAAAATGTTTTTGCGTGTCAGTTTTGTTAAAATACACGTAAAATTTTCCAAAGTGGGCAGAAATATCTCTTGTAATATTTTATATTTTTGACAAAATTATTCCAATACCAGTAGTCATTTTAAAAAAAAATATTTTTTAGGAAAAAAGTTATTAATTTTAGAGATAAAATAAAATTATAACTCAATACCAAATTCAAGTTATTGAAACAGTTCTGTCTTTCAAAGCAACAGACCAAAACATACCAATCAATTTTCCAAAATTTTGAGTCGTGTGGAACATTTTGATCATGCAATACGCATAATTTTTTCAGCTTACCCTACCTGTAATTTAGGACAAAAAGCCGACCGGATGCCTCGGGATCAGAGCTTGTCGGCGAGCCACGGTATGAAACCAAAGAATGGGGAACCTGAAACGAATGGTCGACCTGTAGCGAGGCATCAGCATGAGGAAGTGGATGACATGAAATGCAAGCAAAATGTGTAAGGAGTGGCGTGGGAAACCGGAGGACCTAGAGTGAGCCCACCCAGACGCCGCTTCGTCCACCACAATTGTCACGTGCAGGCGCTTGGGATTGAACCCGGGAGGCGAGTGGTCTAACCTCTCGGCCCGTATTTTATGGTGTAATATAATATGTGGGTCATCTACTTAGGCGGTGGTAGCACAGCTGCTTGCCAAGCGGGAGACCTGGTTTCGAATCCCGGTACCGGCAAGGTGCCCTCAGCCTCGTGAGGTCCCTGGAGGGCCAATTGAAGAGCTACTTGATGGAGAAGTAGAAGCTCCAGGTCATGAGGATCGCATTTTTTTTCTTTTTTATATATATATTTTTAAATACAATTCCGGAGTCTGGTCGGTACTCCGGCGCTGTATACCCTTCCTTTTATTTACTTCATTTGTTTATTTTGATTACTGTATGATTACTGAATTTTCTGTTTTACTTTTTACACACACATACGCAAACATATAACACCCATACCCAAGGCGGGACTCGAACCCACGATCCCCTGCGCTGCGAAACACCAAAGCGAGACGCTTTGGCGAGCGCGGCCGTGTGGACCGGCGCATTAACCGGTAGGGGGTTTTCGAGGCGCTGACCACGTCTCACTCTCCAATACTGCACCCCACCATGACGTCTGTTATGGATCGAGATGGGGGACGCAGCGGCCGGGCGGTAGGACAAGGTTCCTTGTGAGCTGTCGTACCAGGGAGTTATTAATATAACATGTCTCTCTTATTGCTGTTATTCGCAGAAAGCAGCATATGAGACGAGAACTTTAAGGAGGTAAAGAGTACTTTTCCACAAGAAAGTGACACGGCAAGCAGGTCCTCAAGGAAGGGGAGCAGGGTTGAAAAGAGACGAGGTAACGTCTCGGTTAAGAGTCAGGTCTTATTATACCAGCTACAGAAAGAGAAAGAGAGAGAGGTTACTAACAGCAGGAAATTAATGAGTTAATTAATTAGCTAAACGTAGGCAACAAGTTTTCTGCTGCTGCGGATTTTCGCGGAAGAGCTGCTCTGATGGTTTGTTCCTGCAAGAGGACCATGAATAAGAGAAGGTAAAGACGGGGGGGGGGGGCGGGAGGATTTTCTTCCTTCCTCACATTTTTATCCGGTGCACAAGATTTACGCTTCCGAATAACTGTAAACATGTTCGCTAGTGAAAACGACGGTGAGAGGTCACTAATATCGCGCGAATAACGAAAAACAAGCACAAATTAGTAATAAGAAGTCTATTTGCGCTACTTAGAGCGAAAAACTCCGCGGTAGCTCTCAGTTTAATACTAGAGTATTTATGGTGCATGAAAGCTGAGAATTAGCAAGTGCTTCAGAATTTGAAGGCTTAGAATATGGTTAGCTTCTTCTTTTTCCAGCTCTGTTTGCTGCATGAATACACAATGTCTTACAATTAGCCGTTTTAACTTCCCTTACTCGTATTAAAATTTTACTTTCTCTGCCATGTAAATAGCAGAGTCGTACCTAAAATTCAATACCCAGATTTCATGGGAAATGCACATATTAAGATCTCCTGTATACAGAAAAAAATAAATAAATAAAAAGTTCCATGTGTGTATATGGGAAGCAGAACTCAAAAACGAAGTTCATTTTTTTTCCAAGAATGCGACACAAAGACTTTAGTTACATATTTGTGAAACGCAAACTGTCCTTTACATATATTTATGGCATTTCTAAAATACATCAACTATATATCTTGAATTCTCTAGAAATAGTCTCCGAATGACTTTTGCATAATTAGTAAACAATAAGGGATAGACGAAAACTTACTACATGGAAAACATAGATATCGTTAAAACACATAGCAATTTATGTAATTATTGTGGAGTTAATTATTTAAAAATATTCATTGTAATTATTTTAATTTACAAATGTTTATGCTATTCTCAAAGGGGAAGTCATTCTATATTTATTTATTCTTTTTTTCTCCTAATCATCCAAAGAGAAAGGAAGCATAAGGCTACCACATAGTGACCAGCTCTTAAAACATTTGACCATGGTTTAAGCTTAATATTAACCTAATCCCATTGTACCTACCAATAATCATTGATAAAACCATTTATACAAATGTTATATAAATTTACGTAAAGTAGATAAAAGAATAATCTGTTGTTACTGTTTAACATAGTAGTTAAAGAGCGTCAATAAATAAATACATAAACCGCCCTCCGTGGTGTAATGGTTACCATGCTAACTTCATATACCCAAGGTCACGGGTTCAAACCCGGCGGAGGACGATGGATTTTTTTCGGGTGTAAAAATCCTTAGCAGGCTTTCTTCGGAAGGGAAGTAAAGCCGTTGGTCCCGTATCGTAGATATACGGCACGTAAAAGAACCTCAAGCCTGATAGAGAGGCCTCTGAGCAAAATTAAGCGGTCTTTCACACTCAGTATAGATTGGGATCCTGAGAACCACAGCAGTTAAAGAGCGTCCATAAATAAAACTCCATTTAGTTTTTTGTTTTTTTGTTTTTTTTTCCTTTGCGCGGTTGCAAAACTCAACTGCTTACCAAACGGAAGGCCCGGATTCGTTTCCGGTACCAGTATAGGGATTTTCTCCCTCTGGGAGACGAGGTCCGAGGTACACTCAAACCCGTGAGATTCTGGGGGACCAATGAGAGGGATTCGGGTCCCATCATCTAGTACTGCAGCCCATTCATGACGTCTCTAGACCAGTTAACAACGTAGCCCTAATATGTGAGGTGATGAATAATGTGTCAGCACCTGCAGTTCGCATATCAGGCAAAAGTCAATCCGCAGGACGACAAGACTCATATACCTTATACTAGGGTGGTCTGAAAAGATCTCGGCGACAATTCATGCTTTCAAAGTAGTTTTATTTGTCAACATAATCTCCTCTAATATCAATTCATTTGTCCAGGGGCGTTCCAATGCCATTATCTCCTCTCTGTAGTGTTCCTCTGGAAGTGCTGCAAACTACCCATTTACAGCCGCAATAGCTTCTTCATTGGACAAAAAGCGCCTACCAGCGAGGAATTTCTTCAGTTTTGAAAACAGATGGATGTCCCAGGGAGCCAAAACTGGGGAATATGGTTGGATGTTCCAGCCCTTCATAGTGCAGATCTCTCAATTTCCCTATTGCCAAAACAGTTTTGTGGGCAGGTGTATTGTCCTGATGGAAAACATTTTTTTTTTTTCTTTTTTAACGAATGCTTGCATTCAGTTTGGTTAGAAGTTGAGAGTAGTGTTGTCCAGTAATGGTTTTACCTTTTTCGAGATAGTCAATAAACAAAATTCCTTTGGCATCCCAAAACACTGACGTCATGCCTTTCTCGCTTTTTTTGGAGCTGAAGAACCAGCTTCTGTCCACTGCCCCGACTGCTGCTTGGATTCGGGTGTGTAGTGGTGGATCCATGTTTCATCCATTGTGACGTATCGGTGCAAAAAGTCACTTCTGTGTCACGTCGTGCGAATGCGTTTGTTATCCACAGCGATGATACTCGGCACCTATCTTGCGCAAAGCTTTTTCATGTTTAATTGCTGATGCAGGATGTGACAAACGTTACTTTGAAGTTGAAGAGCATTAGCAATTTCACGCACCTTTGTACGCCGATCTTCCAAAATCATGGCATGCACTTTTTAAATGATTTCCGGTGTGGTACAGTGTTTGGACATCCTTCGCGTGGATCGCCTTGGACGCCTTCACGGCCACATTTAAAATCGGCCGCCCATTTCTTCACAGTGGAAACTAAAGGTGAAGAGTCATTGTACACATTTACAAACCGCAAATCAAATTCGATATATGTTAAACCTTCTTTTATGAGAATTTTATAACAGCAAGATATTCGACTTTCTCCATTTTCAAAGTACTGTGCACTTCCACTGCTTCAAACTACTGCCTACAGTCAACTATTGCCTGGAATGATTTGTAATTTTACCTAGGGTCTATTGACATGTGTACCAACGTAAGGAAAAAAAATCATGCAAGTAGTGGCGCGATCTCTGGGTGAGTCCGAGAACTTTTCATACCACCCTCGTAATACATATATACATATATACTGAGAATCCCATCATGAATTCATCTGTTTAACAATTTAACTACCCATTTAAGAGGCGTGCAGCACACAAATTAGGCAATCAGCAATCAGATGGTAAAAGTACTGCAATTTTCGAAATATTGTACAAAATGTCAATACAATTAGAAATATATAACAATTATAGCTTCTTTGGTGGCAGTCAATTAATCAAGCAATCCTAGACATGTGGTTTCTCTAATGTGATAAAAAACGTCATGCTGTAACTCTTTGCAAGAGATTATAAGCACAAAGTTTTGCACTATCTACCATGTTACTTTCTCAAGCACGTATGTACATAGTAGACAGAGAAGGTATCCAAAAGGTT
The DNA here is from genome assembly GCA_030762935.1 of Hymenopus coronatus. NCBI lineage: Eukaryota > Metazoa > Arthropoda > Insecta > Mantodea > Hymenopodidae > Hymenopus > Hymenopus coronatus. Next base: position 23,297,712 of record CM060886.1, on the reverse strand, counting down.
CGATACCATGAGCTCACAGAAAATACCTGTTTTGAGGACCACCGAACTAAAAACACATTTTTTGAAAAATGTTCATTTGTGTGTTTGTTTATATGTGCCCGTGCGTGTATGTTTGTAGGTAGCATTAAATAGTAAACTTGGTATTTTTCAAGGATGCGACTGGAAGATTTTCAAAACAATTCTCCTACCCCAACTATTCTTTACATGGAACATTCTTCAAAATGTTAATTTTCTCAAAAAGGGTTCTAACAATTTTGAGAAAGCTAACAAGACATTTTCATGACAAACATAATGTATATCTTAAATTCTCCAGGAATAGCTTCTGAGGACCTCTTGATATTGGATGAATATTGTAAACCGTAAGACAAATACAGAAACTTCTGCACAAAAAAAAAAAAAAAAAAGATCCCGTTAAAACACACACTTTCTGTAAAGTTGGCCTTTTCCAAAATATTCCTTGTTATTTGTTTCAATTTTAAATTACCTAAACTTTTCTCAAAAAAAAGTTATCTTTGGCTTCACGCCCCTTTGTTTCACTCCAAGCTACACAAAGCGAATCGAAATTCAATTGTTTCATTTAGCGGTTGCTTTTAAAAGATTCGACTATCGCTATAGCATAGCGTTTTCCCTTATTTCCCTTCTACTTGCAAGCAAGCACGTAATAAGACAATTTTTGCTAATATTTTTCTCCATTGTTAGTATATAGATAAACGAGTAATGCTTTGTAAATATAAGTTGTATAGGAAACAGCTAGAGAAAGCTATGTGAATGGAACACATCGTTTTTCTTAAATACATATGACTTCATCTATCATTACGATTGATATTATTAGAAACTCTATAGATATTACAGTAAGATTAACAGGAGTAAGAGAGCGAAAATATTCTCTACTCTCAAGAAGTTTGATTCTAAAAGGTTTGAACTACAGCCTCTTTATATCTCTATTTTTTTTCATCACGAATGAGCCCATGAAGGACTACGCAAAGTACAAAGGAACGTTTCTTTGTTTTCCTTCGAACCCATATTTCTCTCATTCTTTGGCTGTGGACTTCTTTTCTCTCGTCTGTCCACTGCTCCATTTTTTTTTTTTCTTCGGTCTGTCCTCGTGGTCAACTTGCCATTTATGAACTTTGTTTCTGAAGAGCTCTCTGTTTAATATATCTTCTTGTGTAATTCCTGCTAATTTTAAATCATTTTTACTTCCCCAATCCAGTTCATAGTATCTACATGTGATTTGCTTCTATTTTCATAAATTCAATGACGGTATATTTCTATTATTATTGTTATTATTATTGTTATTGTTATTATTATTAATATTATTATATCTACATCTATTAACAATCTGTAAATCTATGTATGACTGCACCAATGTAGAAAAGAAAGGAAATAAAAAAAAAATAGTCTAAAATAATTTAAATGTTTAGGACAACAGCGTTTAGGAGTTGTTTACTAACTAAACAGTGGTAGTTACAGTACCTTTTTCATTTTCTTATTTTAATCATTTTACTTTTTTTCTTTTGAGTCTTATAATTTCTCGAAAGTTCAGAAGTTTGTTCGCGTTTCCCTGTTGCGGAGAAGCCCTAATATAGTGGAGAGAACGTTAGAGTTTGTTCGAACACGTAACTCAATACCCTGAAGTAAACGCCATCTTTTGGTAAGCTTACATAGCACCATGTTATTACTGCTCACAAAGCGAAGTTAATGATGATAATGATACCGTTTTGTTTATATAACAGCAGCAAGCCATAGTGAAGCTCTTGGAGACTGCAGAAAACAGTGTTAGGTTAACGATGTACCAACATGAAGGAAAGCTATGCTACAGTGTTTAATACAAAGTTAAAAACAAACATGAACTAGAGATACACTCGTCCTCCGCATTCTGGAGGCAACTTGCGAGCCTCTGGTTCCCGAGGTCGCGATCATTTTTTCGAGCGTAAACATCCTTTGGAACGGAAGTAAAGCCGGTGGTGCCGTGTCGTAGAGTTACAACACGTGAAAGAACTGCCAAGCAATTGAAAAGTAGAATGCAGTGTCTTAAATTCTTAGTAATAAAATGAGTACCAAATGATATAGAGAGCTAAATATTTTTTTCATTTTAATAAACCCTTGATCTACTGTATAATATGCAGGTATATGGATGAGAAATTCTTTAATATTTTTAAGAAATTAAAAACAAAAGAAAATTTTGAAAATAAAATTAAAAACTCCAAAATAATCAATAGTTAGGCATACAATAGTTTAATACACAGAAAGTTCAACCTAATTAAATGAAAGTTTAGGTATTTCCTTACCTCAACAGCATTCTGTTTTGGTCTGGTATTTTATGTTTTAAAATACAAAAAATTAATTCATGTAACCCGAAATTGAAAAAAAAATCACCAAAAGCACACTTACACAAGCATGACACCACTACTATTAATAAAAATGACATAAAGCTATAGGATCCAAATGTAATGTAGAATACTGAACAATTTAGCACTTGCATAGCTGCTTGGTTGATTCACATTGAAGGGTCGTTTGGTTTCACCTCCGTAAATTCATTTAGATAAGTATTTATTTGCATGCGTAATATCGGATGCATTTTAATCGCTGATGCTTTAATATATATCTTCCTCTCTTACGTCGATGTCAGAAACTCTTTCATTAAAGTCTGAACATTTAAAATCGCTCGCTTTCTTCAAATACATCTCGAACTGAAGCTCTTATTCCTTTTTACTTTCTCTAGCCCTGTATGTACAATGTACATAGGGATAGAGAAGTATTGCATTCCACCCAAAGATTTTACCGGAAATACATGTTTTAGGACCCCCTGAATCCAAAAAAAGCATTTCCAGTAAAAGGTCCGTGTGTGAGTGTGTGTGTGTCCGTGTGTCCGTGTGTCCATGTGTCTGTGAACACGATAACTCAAAAACGAAAAGTAGCTAAAATACCAAAGTTGGTATTTAAGTTCAGTATCTTCCAGGAATGCGACACGATGATTTTGAGAAAAATCCCCCCACCCCAAACTATCCTTTACATGGAACTATTTTAGAAAATTTTGATTTTCTTTAAAATGGCTATAACGATTTTGATTAAAGTATCGTACATTAAAGATATTTACCTGACAAATAAAATGTTTATCTTGAATTTTCTGGGAATAGCTTCTAAAGACCTGTTTATTCTGGATGAATTTTGCTTAATTTGGCATAACTAATAAACCGTAAGAGATAGACAAAAACTTACTATACAAAAGATTTAGGCCTTGTTAAAATACACAATTTACGTCATATAAATGTTTTTCGTGGAGCTTACCGTTTTCGAGGTATTCATTGTTATTAGTTTCAGTTGTGAGGTACTTATACTTTTCCCAGGCAGGAGTGTCCGTTTTCCTTTTGTTCTACTCCTGGCCAGGAATAGAAGCGATTTACAATAATAATCGCATAACGACAGCTTTTAAAACATTGGACTATCGATTTAGCCTAGTGTATTCCCTTATTTTCTTCCTACTCATAAGGAACTAAGTAATAAGAACATTGTGTTGAATACCTCGACTAACAAGGTACAGAAAGAAGAATAATCTTATCTAAGAAGTTTGTAGAACGGCTAGAGAAAATCATGTGAGTGTAACACATCAGATTTTCGGTTAGTAACCTTCGGCTAGACGACGCCATGTTTCAACCAGCAAAAACAAGCACCGGCTAGAGAAATTTATTTTGAGCTAATTTAGATATTTTGAGTAAATATAAGGTCCTGAAACGCTCCAGAAAACCTTTCTCTATGGCTATGGTGAAGAAAGTACACAGACTTTCCCGCTGGAAAGAGTTAAATCATATGAAAATGGCATCACGATTAGATCGTGATTGACAGTAAAAGGGTTAAGAAGACTCTGAGCAAAATTAAGCGGTATTTCACGCCCAATTTAGTACGGGACATAGTGATTAAAGAGCGCCTATAAATAAAGTTCAAGTTCATTTTCTTAACCAATATGTTTTATGCAATTGCAAAAGTAATAGAAAGCCAAGAATTTCGTCCTGTTATAAAAATATATAACTAGAAAAGGCATAGAGCCTTCTTCGATTTAAAAAGGCTTTACATAGGCGACTGTAGCAAATAATGTATATAAAATGCTATTTATAGCCCATTAAAGGAGTTGGATGTTTGGAGAGCATAAATGTATACATATCACACCAGCAACATCTCAAATTTATTTTGTTTTTCAAACTGTGTTTAAATTTTTGCTTGATATTTCTGGAGACAACAAGTTGCAGTTTTGTTTAAAATTACTATTTTAACAATAATAATAATCATAATAATAATGGATTAGGTGACTAGCATAATAATTTAAAGTCAACTTTTCAGCTACACTTTCTAGAAAATATCTCAGTTGGTTAGGCAGTGTGCTTCTGATAAAACGTGGGATTCAAATCATGTCTTTAAGAGTTTGAATTACTGACACATAGAAAGCCATTTATGAATTTCCGGTGGCGCTGATAGGAGCTTGTCAATTGCCAGTGAATTAACAATTCATTTTGTTGTTGTTTATGGATATATATCTAATAATATTCAGTTTTGAGATTTTTACCTTAATTTTGGCCACATTCATTTAGATTTGGGTAACAAAATCAGATTACTAACTGAAATGCATTTAAGATAACAAAAGTTTGAGATTGACTTAGTTTTTTTTTTGTTTGTTTTTTTCAAAACGAAAGAAAATGCTATCTAAAGTTAATGTTTGCCGAAAATAATGGAATTTATTATTGGTGTATTTTATTTATGTATTTATTTGCTTTGCTAAGTACTAAAGCTAAATTATGATGTTTTGTGCAAAACTTTACTTTTACATAGAATAATATATTTCAAAAGGACAAAACAGAATCCATTGAAAACCTTTTGAGAAAATTGCTTATAAACACTGCGGGATAAGATGTCCAATATATTCCTGCTCTCCACATTTCTTAGTTCCCTTGAAGCATATAAACTCTATATACAATCTTGAAGAAGCTGCGACTCTGTATTTGTTATTTTGTTAACTTGGGAGATTCTTTCTCTCTCTCTCTCTCTCTCTCTCTCTCTCTCTCTCTGAGTGAGTCTGTGTTGCTTATTGCCCGCTCTTCTCACTTCCACTCCCACTTCTTTTCTTTCTTCTCTCTCATTCCACTTCATTTCTCACCCGATTTTTCTTCACCTCTTTTTCAGGCATTATGTAGTTTTTTTCAGAACTCATAAAAGAAGTCCTGTAATACAAAATTAGAATGATTAATACGAGTGGTGCACACAATTGTATTACCATGAGATTGAACAATGCCACAGTTTGATGGGAATTAGGGAATGGTTGTAGAAAGCGAATGTTTTTGGTTACAAACCAACCTTTAAGCTATGTGACATATTATATTATGTTTCCTAATTATTTGAAGAGTACAAAAGTTAGAATGTTAAATTCCTATTGATAAATACTAATATTAAAATCTTCAGTATTTTACTGTGATATACCTATTATAAAAACAAACTAAGTGACGCAATAGCCAGAAGTCGGACCAAGGCCTACCGCCCGACCAATGCAATCCGCACCTCTTCCCTCCCATCAGCGGTGTCAGGGATGGGTTGCAGTACTGGAGGATGGGACGTGGTTAGCGCCCCGAGTCCCTCCTCACATAATCTGAACCTGCTACTTTTCCCTCAAGTAGCCCCCCCAAGGACTTCACAAAGGTAAGCGAACCCCAGAATAGGTCTTCCAGTAGGAGAAGATGCCCACACTGGTACCGGTAATAGAGTCCGGGCCTCCACCTACCACCGCACTAAGGAGATGTCCTTCACAAAAAATCAGCTCACAATAAATATAGATAAAACTAGAATTAACCACCGTCATCTTGTTTTTACTTTCTCTCCTCGTACTATGTACTTGGGTATTGTATTCCACCCAAAAATTCGATACAGAGATTTCACCGGAAATATACGTTTTAGGGCCCCCTGTATAAAAAAAAAGCATTTTTGGAAAAACTTACGTGTGTGTCCATGTGTCCGTGTGATTGTAAACACGATAACTCAAAAACAAAAAGTCGGTGAAATACCAAACTTGGTATGTAAGTTTAGTATCTTCCAGGGATGCGACACGAAGATTTTGAGAAAAATTCCCCAACCCCAAACTACCCTTTACATTGAAAAAATTCGAAAATTTTGATTTTCTCAAAAATGGCTCCAACAATTTTGATTAAAATACCGTATATTAAAAATATTTACGCAACAATTAAAATGTATATCTTGAATTTTCTGGGAATAGCCTTTAAAGACCTCTTTATTCCGAATGAGTTTTGCGTAACTGTTAAACCAAGAATTAGGCAGAAACTTACTACTCAAAAAATGTAGATTACGTTAAAACACACAATTTATGTCATAATTTTTTTCATGGAATTTACCATTTCAGAGATATTCCTTGTAATTTGTTTCAGATTTAAAGTACTTAAATTTTTCTCACACGGATAGTTGTAAACTCTACCCTGCATAGAAACGGATTTCAACCACAATGCAACTGGCTTTTAAGAGATTTGAAATTCGTTTTAGCCTAGTTTATTCCCTTCTGATTTGTAAGGAAGGAAGTAATTAAGAATTTCTGATAATGTTCATCTCAATTATCGTAAAGTAGACAGAAGAATGTGCGTTTTAACGACAATTTGTTACAATGATGTAGGGAAAGGTATGTGAATGTAACACCACATCATCGCTCTCAAGCAAAATCCTGTTATTTCCTCAGGCTTTTCTTTCACTTAAAGATCAGTGACTAATCTCATGTTGTTTTCTTTTCATGTTCATAATCTCAATAGTAGTTAGACACATGTCTAATAGAGCTACATATTTAATTAGATGGGGAACAGTTCAGTAATTGATTTGCAAACCTGTCCTATATTATGTTAATATCAGTCGTTGCAATTGCCAGTCAGTTATGGTCAGAACAGATGCCATTTGCAAGTTTCTCTGCCGGTTTCCATTATAACCAGAAAATGAGATCCTGCTTCACATTCAACAGATCACGAGTTCGAATCTCGCTTAGGGTGAGCTACCGCATAAGGGTTTTATTGGTGTTTTTCCTTATCCTAAGAAGACGAATGTCGAGTAGCTTTAAGCTCTATGTGTCCCAAGATAATTTCACCAATTTCATTCATTGTCCAATATGACCAACCAGGTTACAGGTCCAAAAATCCGTCAATCATGCATTTAATATCGTAAAGAAACGTTAATTTAACTATTTTTGCTAAAGTGTATATGGAATAAAATGAAGCAGATAGAAAGATTAAGTTGTATATGGCATATGTTGTATGGCATTAATAAACTATAGAGGATAGAGAAATGCATGTGAATGTAAGCTGAGAGTCAAGTGAATCCGTTACTGAAACCTCCTTGATGAATAAGTACGGGACAGTAAAACGTCTCGTCGTAGCAATGTGCCATCACAAGAAAACACCGTATAACACCCCCCCCCCCAGTTCTCCGGTTGTAACAGCTCAACTCTGAAGGGTAATTCCCGTGAAGCAAATGGTGCACCGACAACCAAACTCCCGCCCTCCTCTCTCGATTTCCCAACTTTACTAACTACACCCCCCACCTCTACTGGAGGCGACGTCGACGAAGAACTGGAGGAACCGAAAATCCTGTTTTCTACTAAAGTCCTTACCCCGCGGATGCTGTAGGGTGGAGTGGGAGTCTGTTATATTAAGGGTAGTATGATCAAAGTTTATAATTAGCCAGCCCAACGTGAGTTATAGGGCATAGTGTTGGAGAGCGCCGAAGCGGAAGACAAGTTAAGCTATGACGTTGCTTTTCCCTTCTTGCCGTTTCCGAGTCTTCTTGCTCTGGCGGGGAGCAAACCAACAAGGAGCAACAGAAAAAGAAAACATTACTGCCAAAGAATTCCTCATAGCTCCTTTGTAACCTCCTTAATGATTTATTTATTATGCTGCGACACCAAGAGAATAGAGCTGCTGTAACCTCGCCTGCTCCATTCTGATGCAAAAACCAAAGAGTGTTTCTCATTTGTATATGTTTGGGAGATGGTGGGGGAGGTTCCTTTTCATATTAGCCTGCTGTCTACGTTACATTTATCGTAGTGCGGTTAGTTTCGCAGTCTTCCTCCTTTGTTGTAGCTCTTGAATGAATGTATGCAGATGTATATAGATATATATTGCTGTTGTCTTCTGTCGTGCTGAGCTTCCATAAGGAATGTATATCAGTTTATGGCGTAATAAATTGAGTTTGAAATATATGATGAATGAATTTGGGGCAAAGCAGGCCATGCCATGCATTCTAATGTCATTTATATTGTATTATTATTTTAGTTCAGAAAAAAATTAAACCGGAAGCGCAAGAGAATCGTCTGTGATTACTTCATTACACAGTAATATCTTTTAAATGAAATAAAATGCATCAACTCTTAAAATAACCAGGTAAATAAATGAAGAGATATCAATTAAATCAAAATGTAGAATTAAAACACTACCTATTTTAATAATTCTTTTAATATATATATATATATAAATAACTTTTTCTGTGACTTTTGTCGTCCACTTCCATGTTTATTCCTTAAATTAATACAGGACTTATAGGTGGGCAATAGCATATAGGAGTATGGAATACTATTCTACTTTTAAAATAGTACCTACATATCTCATGGCCTTGATATGTTCATGAGAATTAGGGGTAGTTTTTCTGTCTGCTTAAAATATTCCGAAAATTCAGACAAACAACGGAGAGTTTTTGGAAACACTTAACACATAAAAGTTATAAATTTAGTTTACATAAATTGCATTTATTCTTTATAACTAGATTGCATATTATTCGTTCGAACAGAATGGTCAGTGGTTCTCTGCATACCCTAATGTACAATAATTTGTCTGAAGGGATTGATCGCTTCCTAATATTACACAGCTCCATCTTGTCGAACTGCATCACCTCTCTATATTCCAGGGACTCTATCTTGTTATAAGTCTGCATCCCAATTGGCATCACAAGACTGGAAGATCACAGATCATAATTCGAAGATGAAATCCCAGAGAAACTCATTATCAACATTCATCATGTGGCCAATAGTCCAACCGAACGATTCAAAATGCCATAAAGGAAACAGCGTGTTGATAAGTTAGTAGCATATATTTGCATATCATCCATCGAAGGGCATTCTGAACAAATTCTGCTAAATTGTGAAGGAAGCAAAAGCATTTCCCAGTGTTAATATTGCGCATGTTGAGCGCAATGAGAAAGATGAATAAGGGTATTAAACAAGGAGAATGAACATTTAAAACAAGGAAATAAGTAGACATTTGTACATTCAAGCAATAAATGAATAGATGAAGATATCTGGAATGTCATCAAATATGATGGTTTGCATATCATGAGATGGAATGAGGTCACATGGGAGGCCAAATAAATTTTGGGAACAATCTGGGTTTTTGGATAGAACAGGTTTAGCTTCACTTCCACCAAGTATAATTATGATTGTCACACTTTCATTACCCCCATTCGCTCGCACATGGGCATTCTGGTTGAGTCCGAATTTAATTTTTTCGCGTTGCTCTTGCATTTTATTTGACAACCGCCTCTATTGGAAACATCAATTGGTCCGAGCTGGCACCAAGACGCGTCCAAACATCCGGCCATCAGTATGAGTACGTTTTCCTGACTGCTTTTTGCAATCTAAAGGAAAAGTTCCCAGTTCATACGTCTAAGTTATTAAAGTGATAATAACAGAATGTTCCCTATTAATTTCACGTCTCTTTGTTATTACAAATTCCCTAACCCTGACCACAGAAACAATTACAGACTGTTTCGTAAAGGCAAATTCAATAAGAAAGTGATGGTTTTAGTCAATGCATTAAAGTACCTATAGTAAGGACACAGATGAGCAATTCTGAGAAATGAAAGTAATAGATGATACCTGTGAGTAGCCTAATGAAATGTTATGTAAAGAGCTGCTGAAATCAATGCAATGAATATGACACGACTGTATTAAAATAATATACACTTCGTATGCGGTAAAATACATACAAAAGTAGCAAAGAAGTTTGCATGATACACTCGATTCTTTCGTAATAACTAAATAATATGAGATTTTAAAGATAGGTAAATTCATGTTATAGGTTTCTCATTAGAAAGAAAGTGAAATATTATGTATGTTAGCTGCTGCACTAGTTAATAGTAGCGTTAAAAGTACTACAAATTTGTTTCAAAACACCTTTCACAACATGTGAATGAAGGATATGTTAACATTGGGTAATTCATTGACTCCCTCGTGAATATCTGCATTCTAACTCGTAGGGAAGATTAAAATTAACTGAAGCTGTTTCTGAGGCTTCTTTCGGTGTTTTTCCTTATTCTCATAAATATTTTCCATTTTTATATATCTTGTTTGAACATGACTTGAACTGCATTGTTTTAGGAAAATGAGATTTTCTTTTAGGTTATTGGTAATCCTTAGTCTCTTTAAAATGGGGAAAAAAAGTTATCATTTCTGAACATGCTTGCCTAAGTTTCGTGCGAGTAGCTCAGGGGTCACTCCTAGTACTGGAAACGTATAAAACGTTAATTGAGCCCGATTTGTTAAATCCCTTTTACACTAAAGGTTAAATTAATACCGGGCATAAAAGGTTATATTTCAGCAGAAAATACCTGAATATCCAGAATAAGCCTATGTTTAACCAAGATTTAAGCGGGATATAAATCTTTGGTTTTCATAGTGAGATGAATGAATTAACCACAGAGGTTTAAATGCTATACCAGGAAGATTCAGAGTGTTGTAAGCTTATGGACAGTAATAAAATGAGAAATATGTGTTCTATTTTGAAGCTACATTTCCCATCTCCAAAGTTAGGAATCAGATATATCAAGATAGTTTGAATTGGAGCTGGTAGACGGTAATGGGTATAACCGAAATGCTATGAGAAATAAAAATTAATATTAATATTTAGTAGTGTAGTTCAAAGTAGATAACACTTGGATTATCCTTCGAGTGTTTATTTTGACCATTTTGCCATATTCAGGTTGTATTCATGAGTCGGAAAATTTAATTTTTGAGGTAATCCAAAAGAAATAATTCAAATGGGACAGGAGACATTGTTGACCAGTCAAATTGGTTTACATGATAATGTAAACAAGAACATGAATTGCACATTTATTATCAAAGAAACTACGAATAAAAGGAATAAAGATTTCGTCAAAAAATTTGATGACTTTGATTCTCATGACTTTCTCTAAATCGCTGTAACAAACTATAGTTAAAGAGCATATTCCTGAACCTTATCGAGCTAAACATTAGCAGAAATTTTCTTAATTACTTGCTTCCTTGTAAGTAGAAGGAAAATAAGGGAACACACTAGGCTAAAACGATAGTCAAATCTTTTAAAAACTGGTTACCATGTGGATGAAATCCGTTTCTATGCAGGGCCAGGATATTACAACTTTCTGCATGAGAAAATTTTAAGTATTTTAAATCTGAAACAAATAACAAGAAGTATCTAGAAATTGTCAATTTCACGACAAAAACGTACAGATATGACATAAATTGTGTGTTTTAAAGCGATCTACATTTTTTGGGTAGTAAGTATTTGTCTATCTCTTAGGATTTACCAGTTACACAAAATTCGGCAAAATTCATTCAGAATAGTAGCCTTTAGAGGCTATTCCCAGAGAATTCAAGATATACATTTTATAAAGGGTAGTTTGGAGTGGGGTTATTTTTCTGAAAATCTTCGTGTCGCATCCCTGGAATATCCAAACTGAAATACCAAATTTGGTATTTTATCAACTTTTCGGGTGGACTATACACTTTGTACATAGTACGTGTAGAGAAAGTAATGTCATATAATGCTAGATGTTGACTGTTCAAGTAATGAAAGACCTTAAGCCAGAGCGAATCAAGAGCACACCATACAATGAAGTGTTGTGGATAAATAGAAACTGCCACACAAATGCTGTGTGCCCAATTGGGCAGGTTTTGTTTGTTGACGTAAGCATCAAGATATGAACTTCATCAAAGACAAGTTTATGGTCAATATCTTGCTTACAACTTTCATCTATATTCTCTTACCAAAGGCACATGTGCCCTAAAAGCACGATGCACTTGGGAACGTGAGTATGTGTATCACCACAGTAGGTAATGATCTGTGAAAGTGTTGTTATGACTTTTCACATTGTCGGCTGATTACGGTAATACAATCATCTATAACAGTGTTCTAACCAACTGTATGCCTAGTTTTGTTATACCCAGTCACAACACTTTTTGCATTATGTCGAAATATATGCCAAAACGCTCAGGAACCTCACTCGATCGGCAATGACGAATATACGTTTTTCTATGTAATAGTATATTATGTTTTCACTGTCAATAGATGACAGCACTAGTCACCGGAACAGAACTAAGGAATATCATGCATTTCTTGTTATTTTGTAATTTTTTTCAGGAAATTCGTGCTTCTGACTTGGTAGATCACTTTTGGATCATTCTGTAAAGCGGTTCATCTACCTACGTCACATTACGCATTATAAAGTTTGTTAATGATTTAAAACTAAGTAATATGAGCTTATTTACATGCAACATGAGGACATAACATTCAACTATTTGTGTTGCCAAGCGCAATAAGTAGCTCACGCTAAGAACAGCAAAAAATATGTACAGCAAAGTTTCAGATGTGCTGTTTCCGACGATGCACTTATACTTGGGAACTTACAAATATATAGATTGTTGGTGGTATAACTGTAAATATTTGTATTACTATTTAACATTGGTGTAATGAATAATATTGCATCAACATTTGGTTCTATGAAGACTTATACTTTTACTCGTTAAAAGTAGTACGTTTTCAGGTTGGTTAGTACCTTCAAGTAGACGTGGAACACAAAGACGTACGTGTTATTTTCCCTGACATCGCGGGTCGGAAGGCATTACCTTGAGTAGGCGGGCCTGGCTATAAAGAATGTTGTATCGGAACTGAGTTTTAATGCTTTCTGCAAGGCCAGGTCGCATATTGAGGTGAAATTGGGGAGGTAAAACGGATAAATTATGTCAGGTGTTGTACATTTCGCCGTGCAGTTAAGACCATGCAACACACACCAGGAATTAATTTATGCAACTAGTTTGTGGGAAAACTGTAAGATGAAGAATTAACCAGCAAAATGGACACACTTTAAGGTAGCATTTAACAAACATTTAACCCCTAACAATCTGTATAAGCATGACAATTAGTTACGGCTGTCATCAAACATATTATTGTCAGAAATAATTGATCCCGGAATACGAAACATAGTATTATCTTACCAATCGTTGCTAAAGTTGTGACGACCTTTCTTTATCTCTTCCTAACCTGTTCCTTTCCACTCTCTCATGCACCCAATTGCCATTTATTTATGTTTTTGCGTGGGAAATAAAATCTGAAGGCATATCTTAATACAGTCATTTTGGTTGGAGTATTTCACTTCATCTTCCTATAACATACGGAAACGGTGAAAAAGGTAAACTTGGTTTTTGATAACAAATGTGGCCACTATGCATTTTTCGTTTAGGGAGGGCTATCATTCGCTTTCTCGATGCGCATTCTATTTGCGTTCAGCGGTGACTACTTTTGTTCCGCTTTTGAACGCCGCGGTTGGCATTTATAAGCTGAATAAACCAATATCTCCATGAGCGTCGCAGAATCTAATGAGCAAACAGTATGGCGCTCTAGCGGCCACCACATGCACCATTGTTATCTCACTCTGTGTTATTGTTATTATACACTGGAGCAGTAAGCCCGAAAGCAATGTTTCGAAATCTTGCCTGAGCACACAAAGGCTTGTGTTACTCTATGTACTTGATAATAAACCCAATGTAATTAAGACGTGACAAAGATATGGAAGTACTTCCCCTCCCCCTACTCCTGCAGAGCTTGGTGGTACAGTTAGAGGCAAGACTCTATGTCTGTATCCGTTACACGATATGCAATAATAATTCGGTGAAAATCACTTTCCCGAGTCAGAAGTTATAACTCCAACACCATGTTCATCATCTGCGTTTCTTGTTACTGGAGGTTCATATCTAGAAATAAATGTATCTTGATTAATTAATACTTATGGCGACCACACGGATTCAGATTTCTTTTGGTTGTTGAACGGTTATGATTGTTGATCTGCATAAAATGACTCCCTAGATCGCAATACTTTATTCCCTTCATAAGGGTTCCATTTTCATGTAACTGGTGTCAGTCTTTGAACGACTGGCCTAATACATATTGCAGAAGATGGCGGACCAGACAGTGAAGGCTTTGGATCAAAGAAGAAACCTCTTCACTGATATCGAAATGTTGGTCTTGTGTTTAAGGCTCCCAGAGAGGCAATTGATGGCACATACATGGATAACAAATGCCTCTTTACCGGAAATGTATCAATCAGAGGGAGAATTCTTACTGCAGAAGATGAAGATGCAGCGTACAATTGTTATCAGACGTGATTATCTGCATTACATTCGCAAGTAAAATCGTTTTGAATAAATCTGATGTGATCCATTCACATGAATTTCACTACTTCTCTGCAAAAAATTATTAAAAAGCTTGTGCGTCTATTTACTTCGTACTAATCGAGAAAAAATTAGCAGAAATAGTCTTATTACTTGTTTCCTTGTAAGTAGCAGCGAAATAAGGGAGTACCATAGTTTAAAGTGATAGTCAAAACGGCTTGCTATGTGACTAAAGTTCCTTTGTTTATATGGACACGAGATGACAAATTCCTGTATGAGAAATTTAAGTTTTTTTAATGCTGAAACCAAAAACAAGGAGCATCGCAAAAACGATCAACTCCATGAAAAATTATATAACATAAATTGTGTGTTTTAATGCACTCTACATTTTTTGTGTGTTAGGTTTTTGTCCATCTCTTACAGTTTAGCAGTTATTCAAAATTTCGTAAAATTTATCCAGATTAAAGTAATCTTCAGAGGCTATTCCTAGAAGATTCAAGATATACATATTATTTGTCAGGTAAATATCTTTAATATACGATATTTTAGTCAAATCGTTAGAGACATTTTTAAGAAAATCAAAATTATCGAAAAAAAAGTTCCATGTAAAGGGTAGTTAGGGGTGGGGGGAATTTTTTGAAAATCTTCGTGTCGTATCCTTGAAATAAACTAAACTTAAATACCAGGTTTGATATTCAACGGTCTTATCGCTTTTGAGCTATGCTGTCCACAGACACACACACACACACACACACACACGCACGCACACACACGGACCTTTTTGAAAAAATGTTTTGTTTTATTCAGGGTGATACAAAACATGTATTTGCGGTGAAATCTCGGTATCGAATTTTTGGGTGGAATGCAATACCTTCTCTATACTCCATGTTCATAGTAGGTGTAGAGAAAGTAAAAATACATAGAAATATGTCTGTTCATCTATCACCATGTTTCAGGGATGTAGTGATTGGAGATGTGGTGACTGTAGGTGAATGCCGACCCCTGAGTAAAATAGTCCACTTCAATGTCTTAAAGGTATCAAAAAGGACTGGAACAAAGAGGAGTTTCCAAAAATGTTAATTGTTAGCATTTGAATAAATGTGAAATAAATTAAAAAAAAAATACACAAAGCAGAACAAATTATATGTAATCAAATGCAAAATGAAGAGGTGGCTCAGATACCCACTCTATGTAATAGTTTTGCTACGATTAGTACACAAGAAAAAGCTATACTAATGCGACAGAATTCTGTCTTCTATAGCAGCCCGGCCCACACAACTGCTACAGTAGCAGCTGCAATCATGATGCCTAAACCTGCCACGCTATTACGTTGCGCGAGAGAGAGGGCCCGCGTGATGTAATGGTGATAGCGGATGGGTAAACATTGGATTTTGTTGAATGCAGCAGAAAAATATCTGATAACTCACCTAACTGAGATTTGAACTCGGGACTTATCGAATGTGAGGCTGAATCACTATCTCAACAGTACAGAAGTACTGTTAATAAAGAATCACTTTGTTAATGAAGTACCTTTAAATACAATAATGCATTAGTAAAGCCTCAGGTTGAATAAGAGGTAAACGTTGATCCTTCCAAGGGCAATAATTGTATCGGACCTGTTCCCTCGAGGTACCTCGCCAAAAGACAATCATGCCACGAGTGGCGTTGAGGACATTAATCATGACACAAACACCCGAAAGAGTGCGCATGCTTGTGTTTGTGATAACTTAACCTAATGTAACAAACCAGAGAAAATTGGGGTATTATATTATTTGGCTACTATTCGAGTATTTCATATCATCGGTTTGAATGATGAAGCTTATTTTAATTACACTCTGAGTGGACATTACATTAAATATTGAATGTGTTCCATTCACAAGACTTTTTCTATCCGTTCTGCAAACAAACTATTCTTATAGATTTATTATTCCTTTATCTACAACATGATAATCAATATAAACATTACCAGAAATGGTTTTATTTCCTAATTTCTTATCTGCAGAAGGGATATCTGGGAATTCACTATACTAAAGTGACAGTCAAATCTTTTGAAAGCTGTCGTTCTGTGTTTGTCATAGAAATTCAGTTCTTTTCCATGTCCAGGAGTAAAGCAAAATATATTTGAAACGGATGAGGACTTTGAGAAATATAAGTTCTGTAAAATTGAAACCAATATTACAAAATATTTTGAAAAATCTGATGTGTGCCATTCACATGACTTTCTCTACATCTCTGCAACAAATTATTGTTAAAAAGCTTATACTTCTATTTACTTCATCGTACAAATTAGTAGAAATCGTCTTATTACTAGTTTCATTGTAAGTAGAACAGAAGTAAGGGAGTACCATAGGTTAAAGTGATAATCAAAAGCTGGTTGATATATGACTGAAGTTCCTTTGTTTGTTTGGCCAGGAGTTGACAAATTCCTATATGAGAAAAGTAAGTTTTTCATAGCTGAAACCAAAATCAATGAATATCTAAAAAACGATCAACTCATAAATTGTGTGTTTTAACGTGGTGTGCATTTCTTATATAGTAAGTTTTTATCTAGTCTGCTGGTTTAGCAGTTATGCAAAATTCCGTAAAATTTGTCCAGAATAAAGTAGTCTTCAGAGGCTATTCCCAGAAAATTCAAGATATAAATTTTGTTTGTCAGGTAAATATCTGTAACATATGATATTTTAATCAAAATTATTAAGCTATTTTTGCGAAAATCAAAATTTTAGAAAAAATTCCATGTAAAGGGTATTTTGTGTTGGAGGGATTTTTCTCAAATCCTTCGTGTCGCATCCCTGAAGATACTAAACTTAAATACCAAGTTCGGTATTTTACCCACATTTCGTTTTGAGTTATCGTGTTCACAGACACACGGACACAGGGACACATGGACACACACATAAACACGGACCTTTTTGTGAAAATGCTTTTTTTGGATATAAGAGACTCTAAAACATATATTTCCGGTGAAATCTCGGTATCGAAGTTTTGGGTGGAGTGGAATACCTTCTTTATACACTATGCACATAGTGCGTGTAGAGAAAGTAAAATGTATGTGACATAAATTGTGTTTTAACGAGATTTACTCCTCTTCCTTTACCAGTTGTACAAATGTCATTCAGAATGAAGACTCAGGGGCTGTTCCCAAAAACTCAGGATATACATATTATTTTCCATGAAACTATCTTTAGTATACGATATTTTAATAAAAATCGTTAGTGCCATGATTTAGAAAATTTAAAATTTAAAAAAAATGTGCCATGTAGTGCTGGTGAGAGAATTTTCCTGAAATCGCGTTCTTGAAAGACACTGAACTTAAATGTGACATTTTGTATTTTAATTTTTTTTAAATAAAAGCCATTACATACAGTGAAGCTATCTTGTATACATCTGGACATCCACTCCACTAGATTTGGTGTTGGTAATCTGGACGCGTTTCGACAACCTTCGTTGTCATTTTCCTTTACCTGTTGGCAGACGTCTGAGGCAGCTGGAAAGCTTCGACGCCATTCTGATTGCAGTGACATCAGGTGGTAGAAGACGGACCTTCTTCTTGCGTGGCCTTGACGACCTCTGGTGGACAATTTCAGAAGTTTGCTAATTAATCTGCTGGTGGTAGTTCAGTGTTAACCACATTACTGCTATTACTATGAACGGAAATCTTCTTCCAAATATCGTACGTCAATGTTTGTACTTAACCGACTTTTCCTTTTAGAACTATGCTGTCCAAAGACATATATGCAAACACATGTGGCCCTTTCTCTAAAAGTGCTCTCTTGGATTAAGGGTCCGCTCATATACATTTCCGATGAAATATTGGTATGGATCTTTTGGGTGAAATATAGTAACTTATTTACCTACTGTTTACATTGTACATAGCGCTAAAGAAAGCAAAAAATCTAATATGTTCCATTCACATGACTTTCTCTATATCCCTGCAGCAAATTATTGTTAAAAAAACATATTTTTTTACCTATTATATGATAATCAAGATCAACATTAGCAGAAATATTTTTAATTACTTCCTTCCTTGTAAGTAGAAAGAAAATAAGGGAACACACTAGGCTAAAGTGATAGTCAAATCTTTTAAAAGCTAGTCACCATGTGGTTGAAATCCGTTCCTATGGAGGGCCAGGAGTTTACAACTTTCCCTGTGAGAAAAGTTAAATATGTTAAATCTGAAATAAATAACAAGAAATATCTCAGAAATAGTGTATTTCACGAAAAGAACGTAGTTAATATAAACTGTGTATTTCAATTAGATCTACATTTTTTATGTAGTAAGTGTTCGTCTATCTCTTACAGTTTGTCAGTTATGTAAAATTCTGCAAAGTTCATCCAAAGTAAAGGCTATACCCCGAGAACTCAAAATATAAATGTTATTTGTAGTGTAAATATTTTTAATATACGGTATTTTGATCAAAATCATTAGAGCCATTTTTGAGATACTCAAAATTTTCGAAAATTTTTCCATATAAAGGATAGTTTGGGGTGGGGTGATTTTGTTTCAAAATCTTCGTGGCTCATCCCTGAAGATACTAAATTTAAATATCAAGTTTGTATTTTACCGACTTTTCGTTTTTGAGTTATCGAGTTCACGGACACACGAACCACGCACACACACGGACCTTTTTCTGAAAATGCTTTTTTGGATACAGGGGACCCTAAAACGTGCATTTTCTGTGAAATCTTGGAATCGAGTTTTTTGGTGGAATGCAATATCTTCTCCATCCACTATGTACATACTACGTGTAGAGAAAGTATCAAAAAACGAACAAATGAACAATATTATAATCGATGTGAAATGAAAGCTACTTCGGATACCGCCTCTGTAGAAGAGTTTTGCTAAGGTTGGATACAAGAAATAGGTAGATCATTGCGACAGATTTTTTTTTTTTTTATAAAATACAGTTCTGGAGTCTGGTCGGGAGTCCGGCACTGTATACCGCACTTTTATTTACCTAATTGTTTTACTTTGGTTGCTGTATGATTACTGAATTAGCGATTACTGTTTTCTTATTTTTACATACACACACACACATATATATATACAAACATATAACACCCATGTCCAAGGCGGGACTCGAACCCACGATCCCCTGCGCTACGAAGCACCAAAGCGAGACGCCTTGGCGAGCGCGGCTACGGGGACCGGCGAATTCACTCTTCTGTGGCAGGCCGGTCCAACCCAAATGCAACAGTACCAGTCGATACCATCATGTTAACACCTGCTGCTTTGCGCGAGAGGGAATCCTGCGAGTTGTGGTGACGACAGCGGATGGGTAAACAGCTAAATGTTGAATACAGCAGATAAACATCTGGTGACTTGCCCTAACCGAAATTCAAACTTGGGACCTCTTGAATGTTAGGCATCCACACTTCAGAGGTGGATTCCTAAGTACATTTTGTTAACGAATCTGTATCTTTAAATATAATACTACGCTAGTAAAGCATATATTTTCAGGTTGAATAATAGGCAGACGTTGATCCTTCATTAATGAAAGTTTAATTTTCCAACAATTATATCGGGTCGGTTCCCTTTAAAAGATTCGTGCCACACTTGTCGCCGAAGACATACAAACACCCGAAATATAGTGAATGTGTTTTTACTTCCTCTAGTTCATATGTACAATGTATATAGTGGATAGAGAAGGTACTGTATTCCATCCAAAAATTCGATGTCGAAATTTCACCGGAATTATATGTTCGAGATCTTCTGAGTCCGAAAAATCATTTTTAGAAAAATATCCCTATATGTCTGTGAACAGCATTGCTTAAAAACTTGGTATTTATGGTTGGTATCTGCTAAGGATGCCACTAGCAGATTTTCAAGAAACTCCCCACACCACAAGCTACCCTATACAAGGACAAATGTTTGAAGGATTGGTTTCTCTCAAAAACGGCTGAAATGATTTTGATTAAAATACCGTATATTAAAAATATTCAAATCACAAATAAAATGTATATTTTGTATTTTCTGGGAATAGCCTCTGGAGAGAACTTTATTCTGGATGTATTTTGTAGAATTTTGCATAACTGGTAAACCGTAAGAGATAGACAAAATCTTACTACACAAAAAATGTACCTATCATTAAAATATTATGTCATTTTTATGAAGAGTCGACCGTTTCTGAGATATTCTTTGTTATTGATTTGAATTTTAAGCTACTAACACTTTTCTCAAACGGGAAATGACGTTTCGTTTCATCTATCTTGTTTTACTGCAGGCCATGCAAAGCGAACCGAACTTCAATTGATTCACATAGGAGCAGTTTTCAAACGTTTTGACTATAGATTTAGCCTAGTGTATTCTTTTATGTCTCTTGTACTTGTAAGGAAGAAGCAATAAGACAATTCTACTAATTTGGATCTTAATTAGCATGACGTAGATTAAAGAATAGTCACTGTGGTGGATACGGAATCGAACCGAAGACCTCTGTGGTCAGCTAGTTGACACTCGACTACGGCGGCAGTTGCTGCATGTTGTGATAACCTAACCTAAAGTAACAAAACAGAGACAATTAGAACGACCGCTAAAGGATTTTCTTTGGCCTGCTACTCAAGGATCTCTTGCCATCGGTTTAGAAGTGGAAGCTTAGTTTAATTACACTCCGTATGTGTATTATTGATGCTGCCTTACATTAAAAATCTGACGTGCTCCATTCACATGAATTTTTCTACATCTCTGCAACAACTCATTGCTAAAAACTTTTGCTAATATTTACTTCATGCTAATCAAGAAAAAATAACATAAATAGTCTTATTACTTGATTCCTTGTAAGTAGAAGCGAAATAAGGGAGTACCATAGGTTAAAGTGATAGTCAAAAACTGGTTACTATTTTACTGAAGTTCCTTTGTTTGTATGGACAGGAGTTGAAAAATCTATATGACAAAAGTATAAGTTTTTCAAAGCTGACACCGAAAACAAGGAATATCTCAAAAACGATCAATTCCGCGAAAAATAAATGTATATAACTTACATTATGTGTTTTAACGTGCTCTGTATTTCTGTGTGTCAAGTTTTTGTTCATCTCTTACGTTTAACAGTTATACAAACTTCCGTAAAATTCATCCAGAATAAACATGTCTTCAGAAGCTATTCCCAGAAAATTCAATTTACCTGACAAAAAAAAAAAAAAAAAAAAAAAAAAAACTCCATGTAAAGGGTAGTTTGGGTGGGAGGATTTTTTTCAAAATCTTCGTGTCGTATCCCTAGAAGATACTATACTTAAATACCAAGTTTGGTAGATTACCGACTTTTCGTTTTTGAGTTATCGTGATCACATACACACAGACTTTTTTCTGAAATTGTTTTTTTTTTTTTTTTTTTTTGATACAGGGAAACCTAAGACATATATTTCTGGTAAAATCTTGGTATTGACTTATTGGGTGGAAAGCAATACCTTTTTTATACACTATGTACATAGTTCGGATAGAGAAAGTAAAAAGATGCAGAGATATGTCTGAACATAAATTAAAACCGGTCATATTTTATGTGTGTAAGAGTTGCGTGTTAGTTCCTTGAATTTTTGCATTTTTACTGTGCATTTTACCTTCTCTAAACCTTTACTAGAGAACTGAGGTTGCCATTCCTGTTGTATTCATTATATACTACTTCTATAGTCATATGTTGGTGAATTCTAAAACGTCCACACCTGCCACCTTTTTCGTTGTACTAGGTATAAAGTTCTTTTGCCCTCGAAAATCACCAAAGAGAGTCAGGCATACTCCAGTACGGTGAGCTTTTGTGGTGGCGAAGTGAGTTTGTGGACATAAAAGCGATAAAAAGGAAAGAAAGAAAAATAGAGAGACTAAGAAACACACGCACACACATATATGAGAACATAAAAGGAAGCCAGCAAAGTATGAATAAAACGCAGAAAAGCACAAGGAAACCGGAAAGGGGAACAAAAAAAAATAATGGCGAAAACAAAGGGTTTTCTTTGTATGTGTGAGCGAAAGGGAAAAAGAGGGCAGAAGTGAAGAACAAGCATGTAGAATAACACGAGCAGGAATGAGAGAGAAAATCTTGGATCTGAGACGTTACTCACACGGTTAACACAAAGATTTTCTGACTCGTTATGCTAAACGGAAAAAGAAGAAAAGAAAAGCAACAACTAATGATGGTCGTGCTCTTGCAGGTTATCTACCAATAACAGCGCTTGTACACACCTCACTATTCGTAGACAGGCATTGTAAGTTGCTTAATACATCATTGGCATTCAAAATTGCCCCACTGAAAACTTTAAACCGTTATATAACGCTTAATTTTAGAAATAAAATATTTGATAAACCAAAATCACATGTTTTTTATTCACATGACTTTCTCTACATCTTAGCAACAAATTGTTATTAAAAACTTATTCTTCTACCTACTTCTCGCTAATCGAGAAAAAAATAGCAGAAATGATCCTGTTTCTTGCTTCCTTATTAGTAGAAGGGAAAAAAGGGAATATATTAGACTACAGCGATATGGTTGCTATCGCATTAAAGTTCCTTTGTTTATATGGCTTGGAGTTGACAAATTCCTATATGGGAAAATATAAATATTTTAAAATTGAAACCAATAACAAGCAATATCTCAAAAACGGTCAACTCCACGAAAAAAATGTGTATAGCATAAATTGTGTGTTTTAACGGGCTCAACATTTTTGTAAGTGTTTGTCTATCTCGTTCCAGTTATGCAACATTCAACAACATTCATCCAGAATAAAGATCCTTCAGAGGCTGTTGACAGAAAATCCAAGATATACATTTTATTTGCCATTTATATATTTTTAATATACGATATTTTAATAAAAATCGCTAGAGCGATTTGAGAAAATCAAAGTTTTCAAAATTGTTCCAATTAAAGAGGTTAGTTTTTCTTGAAAATCTTCGTGTTGCATCCTTAAAATATACTTAATACCAAGTTTAGTATTTAACGCTCTGTTCGCTTTTGAGCTATGCTGCCCACAGACACACACACACAAACACTGACAGACTGACTGACACATAGATACAGTCAAGGACATTTTTCCAAAAGTGTATTTTTGGATTAAGAAGGTCTCAAAATATGAAAAAAAAAAAAAAAAAAAAGTAAAAATGAATCCACAGACTTGGCAAACAATTTGCTTGTATAAAACATCAGAAAGATATCTTCCGTTCTCTTTTTCACCATTCTTTCCATACTCCATTGGGGGCATTGTGCAGATGATATCTAGGAATATTGGAAATTTCTTGCGAGATAGCATCTTTCAGTTACTGTCCGTTTGTAGGATACAAAACTCCTTCATGATAGCTCCACAAACAAAAGTTGATAGGATTTAGATCTGAAGATCGCGGAGGCCTCTTTGTCGAAACTTTACCTTTGGTTCTTATATTGTTAAGATTTATAATTGTTCTCATCGTTTTAATGATATCATTGAAGTAGATGTATTGTATCATTTACTGATAGAGCCATAATATGTAACTTACACATTCTTATAGCAGCATGCATAAAATCAATAATGTTTCATTGAACAAAACTGTACGCATGGAAGCGGTGACCTGAAAAAATGATGTATTCCATGATTCTTCTATCTATTTAATGCTAACGGAGTTAAACACTAGTAGTCTTATTACTTAGTTCCTTATAAGTAGAAGGGAAATAAGGTAATACAGTAGGTTAAACCGATAGTCAAATGTTTTAAAATGTGGTTGCTCTGGGATTGAAATTCGTTTCTTTGCATGGCCAGGAGTCTACAAGTTCTCGTATGAGAAACTAACAAGTAATTTGAAACCAATGATAATGAATATCTTAAAAATACTCAACCCCACAAAAAAAATCTATATGATATGAATGTTGTGTTATAACGAGATCTACAGCTTTTGTCTATCTCTTATGATTTACCAGGTATTCAAAATTCATCCAGAATACAGAGGTCTTCAGAGGCTATTCCCAGAAAATTCAAGATATACATTTTATTTGCCATGTAAATATATTAAATATAAGAGATTTTAATTAAAAGTTGTTATAAGCATTTTGTGAAAAATCCATAATTAACTAAAATTTGTCCATGTAAATATCAGTTTCGGGTGAGAGAACTTCTTGAAAACTTTTGTGCTGCATCTTTGGAAGATACTGAACTTATATTTAACGGACTTTTCGTTTTTGAGCTACGCTGCCGAAACCAACACACACACACACCACACATACACACACACCACACATACACACACACACCACACATACACACACACCACACATACACACACGCACACACACACAAACGGAGGTTTTTCTAAAAATCATTTTTTTTTTTGGGATTCAGAAGATGAAACGGATATTTTGGGTCCCCCTGAATCCAAAATAAAGCATTTTTACTTTCTCTAGCCCTATATGTACAATGCACATAGGGATAGAGAAGGTATTGTGATACATCCAAAAATTCGATGTCCAGATTTCATCGGAAATATATGTTTTGGGATCCCCTGAGTCCGAAAAAACATTTTTAAAACAAGGTCCGTGTGTGTGTCTGTCTATGTGTGTGTGTGTGTATGAGTGTGTCTGTGGACAGCATAGCCCCAAAACGAAAAGACCGTTAAAAACTAAACTTGCTATTTAGGTTTAATATCTTCTAAGGATGTGACACGAAGATTAAAAAAAAAAAAAAAAAATCCCCCCGCCGCAAACAACCGTTTACATGGAAGAAATTTCGAAAATTATTTTTTTCTCAAAAATAGCTCTTACGATCGTGATTAAAATCCCGTATATTAAAACTATTTATATCCGAAATAAAATGTATATCTCAAATTTTATAGGAATAGCCTCTGAAGACCTCTTTCTTCTGGATGAATTTTGCCGAATTTTGCTTAACCGCTAGCCGAAAGAGATACACAAAAAATGTACGTCACATCAAAACACCAGTTTATGTCCTTTGCGTTTTTGTTCCTTGTTATTGGTTTCAATTCTGAAGTACTTTAACTTTTCTCAGACAGGAAGTGTCCGTTTTTCCTTTGTTCTAATCCTGGCCAAGCAAAGCAGCGCTTTGCACTGACAATTGCATAACGATAGTTTTAAAAAAATTTACTATCACTTTAGCCTATTGCATTCTGCTAGTGTTTATTTTGATTAGCATTGTGTACAAAGAAGAAAAATCTTTTGTAGGAAGTTTTTAGAGCAGCTAGAGAAAGTCATGTGAATGTAACACATCAGATTTTTAATAAAAGGGCCGTGTGTTTGTGTGTGCCTGTGGACTGCATAGCTCAAAAACGAAAACACCGTTGAATACCCAACTTGGTATTTAAGCTCAGGATCTTCCAAGGATGCGACACGAAGATTTCCAAGAAAATCCCCCCAACCCCAATTACCCTTTACATGGAACTTTTTCCGCAAATGCTGATTTTCTCAAAAATAGCTCTAACGGTTTTGATTAAAATATCGTATTATAAAGATATCTACCTGGCAAATAGAATGTATCTTGAATTTTCTGGGAATAGCCTCTGAATGAATTTTACGGAATTTTGCTAAACCGTAAGAGATGGACAAACTTTTACCACACAAAACATCTGGAGCACGTTATATACATTTTTTTCGTGGAGTTGATCGTTTTTTCGATATTCCTTGTTTTTGGTTTCAGCTTTGAAAAACTTATACTTTCCTCATACAGAAATTTGACAACTCCTGTCCATACAAACAATGGTTCTTCAGTCACATAGCAACTAGCTTTTGACTATCACTTTAACCTTTGCTACTTCCTTATTTCGCTTCTACTTACAAGGAAGCAAGTAATCAGACTACTTCTGCTACTTTGTTCTCGATTAGCATGAGGTAAATAGAAAGATAAACTTTCTAACGATAATTTGTTTCAAAGATGTAGAGAAAGTAATGTGAATCTTACACATACAAAAATTATGTTCCACAGTATCGTTCTGATCATTCGGCTTTTTCGCAAAGCAAAAACCAAGTAGGAATGCTTTAAAACATCCGTGAGATAGGTAACAGCTAAGTCCCCATGTTTTCACTTCAGCCCAGTCTTATATTGGAATTAGTTGATTGGTCCAGTATGCCATACCTTAGTTACGGTGGCTACATTTATAATTAGAACTACCAACTATTAAATTCCTTTAACCGATTTATCAATCAATTAATTGATTCCTGCATTTGTTTGCATCTTAATATAAATTGTTTAATTTATAATTGTATTGGGTGGCTTGCAAGCAATAACGAACAGATAAATACAAACGTTAGTTCATCTGGGTTCAGATTAAAGAACAAACCTTCTCTTAGTCACAATACTTCCAGCATCACTAGCAAGGAATTTTCCTTGCATGTAATAAATTTCACAGAAACGAAATATGAAAACAAGTACACACGAACTGAGGTTTAAGTTGGTGGTTGTTTTACTGTTTATTTATAGTAATTGAATTACCTTGAAATGTCTTAAAGACAGACCCTTCAGGAACCTTCTCCACCTTTAACTGTTTTTATAAAGGTTCGCAAACCATAGGATGGCGTGAAACGGCGTTTTTTTTATTTTTGCACGCCCTTTAATTGCTGTAGTTCTTAGCGTCCCATTCTATACTGGGAGTGAAAGACCGCCTCTCTATCAGGCTTAAGGTTCTTTTACATGCCGTAAATCTAAGACACAGGACCAACGGCTTTACTACTCTTCCGAAGGAAGCCATGCTAAAAAATCAATCGTCCTCTGCCGGGTTTGAACCCGCAACTTTGGGTATATGAAGTTTTAGCATAGTAACCATTACACCACGGAGGGCGACTAACCATGGGATGTCTGCTATTTACTTTCTTATAGATTGTTAAGGAGGTAATGTTTATAAATAATTTTGTGAAAAAATCTGATGCGTTTCATTCACATGACTTTCTCTACATCTCTGCAACAAATTATCGTTAAAAAGGTAATGCTTCTATTTACTTCATGCTAATCGAGAAAAACTTAAAAGATATAGTCTTATTATTTGCTTCCTTGTAAGTAGAAGCGAAATAAGGGAGTACCATACGTTAAAGTGATAGTCAAAAGCTGGTTGATATGTGACTGAAGTTCCTTTGTATGGACAGGAGTTGACAAAGTTGTTCCAAGCTGAAACAAAAAACAAGGAATACTTCAAAAAACCATCAACTCCACGAAAAATGCATATAACATAAATGGTGTGTTTTAATGTGCTCTACATTTTTTGTGTGCTAAGTTTTTGTCCATATCTTACGGTTTATCAGTTATGCAAGATTTCGCAAAATTCATCCAGAATAAAGTAGTCTTCAGACGCTATTCCCAGAAAATTCAAGATATTACATTTTATTAGTCAGGTAAATATCTTTATCATACTATATTTAAATCAAAATAATTGGAGCCATTTTTTATAAAATCAAAATTTTCGAAAAAAGTTCCATGTAAAGGGAGTTTGGGGTGGGAGCATTTTCTTGAAAATCTTCGTGTCGCATCCTTGTAAGATACCAAACTTAAATACCAAGTTTGGTATTTAACGGTCTTTTCGTTTTTGAGCTATGCTGCCCACAGACACACACACATACACACAAACAAGGCCAACAGACAGACAGACACACAAGGACATTTTTCAAAAAATATTTTTTTTAATTCAGCGGGTCTCAAAACATGTATTTCCGGTGAAATCTCGGTATCGAATTTTTGGGTGGAATGCATAACCTTCTCTATACACTATGTACATAGTGCGTATAGAGAAAGTAAAAAAGACACCAAGATTTGCTTACTTTAATGACCAAATAGAAAATATTAATACAGCACATAGGCAAGCTAAGTTCGATAGACTTTGCCAGCTGTTTACTCTCTCCGTTACACAACTCAGTGAAGGTAGAAGCTGTATACGAGTTTCGGAAAAAGGGGTAATTAATCATCAATATGCTGCTAAGCATATTTTGGTGTCTAACGACTTTATTGTTTCTATGTATGGAAAATGAATACAAATTATTAGGTTTGGTACTTCGCAGACCAGTAATTTTTCTATCACAGAACGACAGTTTTAATTAGTTTGCTTTAGCTGATAGAAACCTATTGGTCGGTTAAACTTAGATTTAGATTAATCATTTCTCAGATAAGAAATAAAGAAAGCACTGAGAGGAAATTAATACACATTAAGAGATGTGAACACTCAACACCTCTCAGAATGGAAAGATAGAAAGCGCGGAGATATGAAAGTTGGTATATAAAATTTGGAAGCTCAGCAGGACTCAGAAAATAAGGATAGAAATTGTTACAATCATTGACATTTTAGCGCTCAACAAGAATCAGAAAATTAGAAAAAAAGCTCCGAGATGAACTCATTACACTGTGTGAAACGTGAATGCTCTCCCTCTCAGGGGCTGCCACGGATATTTTTGTTATCTAACGGACTTTATTGTTTCTACGTATGGAAAATGAACACAAATTATTTGTATTTCCTCACTTATGATTAAGCTATATATATTTCATACTGGCCGTGCCAAATATGTATTTTATATAAACAAACACATAAAATAATAAAACTGCGTTTATGAAATATAACCTGTAGTTATGAATCTAAAATAATTATCGTCTTTACGACCATAAACATAAACAAATAAACTTAATATATGTAAAAACGCTTCTCTTTGTTTAGTATCATATTCAAGACAAATACTGGAGTACAGAGGTATCTTTAAATGAGAACGAATTACAAATAAATCACCGATTATTATCATAAAGTTATAAGTTAATAAAAACTCATTGACTTGGTCTGGGCTAAACCAATCCATCATCCTTAAATACACTTTTATTGACTTTTACTATATTTTTTTTAAATCTAGTTTTGAATAAGCTATATTGCTTGGAAATCCAATAAAATAAAGCAAAGCTATACATTCTATTCATCTAATATCGTTTCTAACATGCCACTTCGAAGGATTTCGACTGCGCTTGGGCATCTTAGATTACACGTTCAACTTATACACTTTGGTGGTTGCATATGCTCACGTTGTCCCGTCTCATGTTCGAACATTGAACGCCAGTAATACAGCATGGGCAGATGGGATATACAACCCACAAAAGTCTTAACGTTTCCTGGGTGAAGGATCCATATACTACAGTTACACTTACTTTGTACATAGTGTATAGAGAGGTATTGCATTCCACCCAAAATTTCGAAACCGTGATTTCATCGGAAATACACGTTTTAGGATCCTCCGTACTCAAAAAAAATCAGAAAAAGGCCGTGTGTGTCCATGTGTCTGTGAACACACAAAAAAATTGAAAACTTGGTAAAATACCTTTTAAGCTTAGCATTTTCGAGGGATGCGACATGATTTTGAGAAAAATTTCCCACCCCAAACTACCCTTTATATGCAAAAACCTCGAAAATTTTGATTTTCTCAAAAATGCCTCTAACGATTTTGATGAAAATGCTGTATACTCAAGATATTTTTATGACAAATAAAACGAATATCTTGAATTTTTTGGCAATATCCCTTAAAACATCTTTATTTTGAATGAATTTTTCTGAATTTTGCGTAATTGGTAAACCGTAAGAGATAGACAAAAATTACCACACAAAGATATACATCTCGTTAAAACACACAATTTATGTCATATACTTTTTTCCTGGAATTGACCATTTCCGAGATATACCTTGTCATTTGTTTCAGATTTAAAATACTTAAAACTTTTTTAAAAAAGTATACAATAAAATGTCATTAACATTAAATGTTTTAGTAGTTTAATAATAAAACATTGGTCGGAAGGCTGTAATCTCCTGGCCCTGCATAGAAACAGAGTTCATCCACATGGCAACTGACTGTTAAAAGATTTGACTATCGTTTTAGGCTAGTGTATTCCCTTATTTTCCTTCTACTTACAAGGAAGCAAGTAATTAAGACAACTTCTGCTAATGTTTATCTCGATTATCATAAAGTAGATAAAAGAATATGCTTTTTAACAATAATTTGTTACAGCGATGTAGAGAAAGTAATTTGAACGGAACACATCAGATTTTTGAGCTATGCTGTCCACAGACACACATACAAACAATCAAATTTTCAGGGGATCTCAAAACATGTATTTCTTGGTATCGTATTTGTGGGTGAATGTACTACTTTCTCTACATATTATGTACGGTATACATGGTATAGAAAGTAAAAGCTATCTACGACCAAGAATAAGAGGAAGAAACGAAAAAGTTCCTAAATAAAGTGAATGGACTTGAAAGTTTAAGATGCTAACTCCTGCCAGTGTGCACTCTATAAGCAAACAGTCGAGTGTGTAACGTTCTTATGACTTTCTCTACCTTCTCTACCTACTATTATATTAACTCCATGGCACGACAACTCACAAGAAACCTTGGACTACCGCTCGGCCGCTGCGTGCCCCATCTCATTGGACTGTGAGACGTGGTCAGCGCCTGAATCCCTCCCGGCCGGTTAATGTGGTCCTCTCGACCTGGAGCCGCTACTTCTCCATCAAGTACCTCCTCAATTGGCCCCCCTAGGGACCTCACGAGGCTGAGTGCACCCCGGGCTAGGTCTCCCAGAGGAAGAAAAATCCCCACGCCAGTACTGGGAATCGAAGCCAAGCTTGGCAAGGGGACGTTAAGGGGACGACCCTACTAATATATTGCTGCCACAAAACTTATTCAAGCTCTTTCTGTTTTAACCAAACGAGGTGGTGCCTGGGTAACTAGGCGGCTCGTATTAGAAAGGTCCCTGGTTAGATCCCCGACAACCGTCCATTCTGACCCATTCCGGTTTGGTAGGCGAACGTTAAAACAGTTCATATTCTACCAACGAATTTCCTGTCCATCGATTCTTGTACCCATCACTATCTTGTATCTTATTTCTGGGTTTTAGGACCAGACGTTGGTGTTCGGCAAGTTGTAGCTGGGCGATGGATATGGGTTTTGTTAATGTTTCTTCCCTGGCATAGTTGCGTGTACCGCTCAGCTGAGTGCTGCCTCCGGGTGAACCCCTTTGTACCATAGCCTCCAGAGCTCTCCTCTCATTCCTCCCTCCCAGGGTCACCGTAGAAGCATGAAGTGCCGCGAACCTTCGGTCGTCCTTACCTTTACATTTATATCTGTCTGATTCATCTTGTTCGGGATTAAAGTTACATATTTCCTTGTAGGTATATACAAGATTAATAAAGCAAACTGAGTAGATCGTCAGATATTTAAAACCGATTTTTAATGACTTTAAAATACCATACTCTTTACATGTTGTCGTGAGAAGTACGTGAATGGCGACATAACTTTAAAATATTTGCAAAATAAGGAACAATACACCATATTAACGTACATCTTGGATGCTACTAATGACAAGAAAAGCACACCATCTGGTCAACGCCTTTAATTAAAATTCTTAAAAAAGAAGTTTTGCGGAATTATAATTTTGAATATGATTTGAAGGAACTTTTTGCTTTATCTGCATTACGACAATTACGTGCGTTAAAAGAGTTGCAAAACTCAACTGTGTTGTTTCAAGTTAAAACCGCACAGTGAGGAAATGGCTTGAGCAACCTAGGTTTTACTCTTCATAATGCAGAGGATAAGCAAGAGATGTAAAGTGAAGGTTGCTATCGTCAGTTCACCACTGACCGGTTTATTTTTTAACTAGCCACTCTTTTAACAAACGAAGGGATATTCTGTTCAGGTCGCCGTCGAATACGGGGCAAGTGGGCCACCTGGTATGAAATAAATTGTGTGTGTCTATCATTTAAGTTTACAGTAATACTCAAAATCATACAAGATTCCTTTTAAATAAAGTGACGATTTATATAGCATTCAAGATGTTTTCTGTATGTTTCATGTAATAATCCCTAAGTGAAAGTGTTCTTCCAGTTTTGATAAATTAAACGTAATGAACATTTTTCAAAATGAAGGTATTTCAGTTAGAGATTTCTTGAAAGTTTTGGAGAGTGTTGGATCCTTTCTAGATTACAAATCAAACGAAACATACTATTTATATAGCCTTTAAGTTTTGAATAAGCTGTTCATAGACAGATTCTATCTTTCTGGGAACAAACTATCCTCACTAAAGAATATACTTTTATTTACATCATGCTAATCGAGATAAGCTTTAACAGAAATTTGGTTCTTTTTGCATGGTTAGGGGTAAAACAAAAGAGGTATAAAACAAAGGTTGACTTTCCGTTCGAAAAAGTTTAAGTAGTTTAAAACTGAAAGCAATAATAAGATTAGACCTTTCTTGGAAACGATTAACTCTACAAAAACAGTATATGATGCAAATTGTGAGTTTTAATGAGATCTATAGTTTTTGTAGTAAGGTTTTGAGTGTCTCTTACGCTTTACCAGTTATACAAAAGTCATCCAGAATGAAGAGGTCCTCAGAGGCTATTTTCAGGAAATCCAAGATATACGCTTTAATTGGCATGTAAATATCTGTAATATACGACATTTTAACCAAAATCGTTAGAGCTATTTTTGAGAAACTCAAAATTTTTTAAAAATGATCCATGCAAAGTGTAGTTGGGGTGAAGTAATTTTCTTGAAAATCTTCGTGTTGCATCCTTGGAATTTTACTGAGCTTAAATACCAAGCTTGGATTTTAGTTCAACTTCTCATTTTTGAGTTATGATGCCCGCAGGCACACACATTTAAAGATGCCTTTTCCAAAAGTGTCTGATTTTTAGAATCAAGGGTTCTCAAATCATTTATTTCCAGTAAAATGTTGGAATAGAACTTGTGGGTGGAAATACAATATCTTCTCTACTTACTAAATACCTTTACAGATATGTGCTAGAGAAAGTAAAAGGAATGAGCGATAAAGTTCAGCCTTGTCACACACGTTTGTTAATTAATATTTTATGACATTGTTTAATTTTTACTTTCTCTGCACGTACTATGTATGTACTTAGTGTATAGAGAAGGTATTGTAATGCACCCAAAAACTCTATACGAGAATTCACCGGAAATACAGGCTTTGAGACCCCCTGAATAAAAAAAAAGCATCTTTTGAAAAATGCTCGTGTGTGTGTGTGTCTATCTCTCTGTCTGTGTTTATGTGGTGTGTGTGTGTCTGTGTGTGTGTCTGTGGGCAGCATAGCTCAAAAACGAAAATACCGTTAAAAACCAAACTTGGTACCTAGGTTTGGTGTTTTCCAAGAATACGACACGAAGATTTTCAATAAAACCTCCCCACTACCAACTACCCTTTACTTGCAACTTTTTTGAAAGTTTTGCTTTTCTCTAATATGCCTCTAACGATTTTTATTAAAATATCATATATTGAAGATATTTACATGACAAACAAAATGTATATCTTGAATTTTCTGGGAATAGTCTCTGAGGACTACTTTATTCTAGATGAATTTTACGGAATTTTACATAACTGTTAAACCGTAAGAGATGGACAAAATCTTCTCTCACAAAAATGTAGAGCACGATAAAGCACAAAATTTATGTAATATAAATTTTTTTCGTGGAGTTTATCGTTATTAAGGTATTCCTTATTTTTGGTTTCAACTTTAAAAACTTATACATTTCCCATACAGGAATTTATTAACTCGTGGTCATACAAACAAAGGAACTTCAGTCACAAAGCAAGCAGCTTTTGACTATCACTTTAACCTATGGTACTGCCTTATTTCGCTTTTACTTACAAGGAAGCAAGTAATAAGACTGTGCTAACTTTTTCTCGATTAGCATGAACTAAAAAGAAGCATAAGCTTTTTAATAATAATTTGTTACAGAGATGTATAGAAAGGCATGTTAATGGAAAACAGTAGATTTTTTTATGTGTGGGAAATAAATTGATGTTAAAAGTTTCGTGTCCCCTGGAGATCGCGGTCCACTGTTAGAGAACGACTGCATTACGGGCAACTTTAGTTAATGCTCCTGCCTCGCCTCTCTGGTGATTACACAAGAACAACTGTCAAAGAAAACAAGAGGAGAAGAATCTTGCTCTGTTTAAGGCTTTAACCACCCATGTTGAACCTAGTGATGTCTTTTGAAGTAATGGAACATTCATCTCCTCATATCGAAGAGAAATCCAAATAAGCCTCATTCAGAAGAGTGCCCCACCCAGGGGATCGAGCCCAGGACTACAGATGAAAGTAGATCCTCTACTTTCTGAGCTACAGCTTTGCAGAGAAAAAAGCAAAAGCGAAACAAAGCAAAAGAGTCAAATCAAGCTATGTTTTTTCACATATTATCACACTATATACATGTAGCATAACAGACCTGGAGGATTCAAATAACAAACCCCGGGGTATGTCTCGATGAGAGGCACCCCCTCCACCTTTTTCCCTGGAGCAAACCCCTTCCAAGCTTTTCTTTCCTCTGCCAAGAGCCCCCTGCTCACAGTCTTTTGTTTTTTCAGCATTCGTTCGCTCGCGACCATCCGGCTGTTATTTAATAGTTCGCCATTGTCTTAAGCCAGACTCGGTGCAGTGCCATGCCGCTTTCCTGTACCACACTTCCTTTTTCCATCTTTTATTGTATTTCGCATTCTCCCCGTGTTCCAGTTCCTGCTTTTGTGCATTCACATTCAGGGGTGAACACATTCTTTATGTTTAACAAGTCTGTCGTTAGCCAGGAGCCCTCTGCCCGCTTCCTATCCTTCGGGAATATTCTTTATAAAGAGACCTCTAGTCGCCATAGGGTTCCTGGCGGTGGGGAAAAATACTGGCAAATAATCCGCAATATAGCACTCTCATTCCTGCAGAGAGGCAACTGCAGATAAACTCTTCTTTCCTACAGCGCATTATTTTCACGTCAAGCCCGTATTTTGTAATTAGAAACAACAACAAATCAGATGTGTTCCATTCACATGACTTTCTCTACATTTCTGCAACAAATTATTGTTGAAAAGCTAATGCTTCTATTTACTGCATGCTAATCGATAAAAAATAGCAGAAATGGTCTTATTACTTGCTT
Organism: Hymenopus coronatus; assembly: GCA_030762935.1. Classification (NCBI taxonomy): domain Eukaryota; kingdom Metazoa; phylum Arthropoda; class Insecta; order Mantodea; family Hymenopodidae; genus Hymenopus; species Hymenopus coronatus. The sequence continues at coordinate 23,262,412 of CM060886.1, read as the reverse complement.
CTTTGCAAGTAGAATCGAAATAAGGGAGTGCCATTGGTTAAAGTGATACTCAAAAGCTAGTTGCTATGTGACTGAAGTTCTTTTGTTTGTATGGACAGGAGTTGACAAATTCCCGTATGACAAAATTACAAGTTTTCTTAAAGCTGAAACCAATAACAAGGAATATCTCCAAAAAAAAATCAACTCCACGAAAAAAATATATATAACATAAATCGTGTGTTTTAACGTGCTCTACATTTTTTGTGTGGTAAGTATTTGTCCATCTCTTGAGTTATGCAAAATTCCGTAAAATTCATCCAGAATAAAGTAGTCTTCAAAGCTATTCCCAGAAAATTCAAGATATACATTTTATTTGTCAGGTAAATGTCTTTAATATACGAAATTTTAATCAAAATCTTAACAGCCATTTTTGAGAAAAATCAAAATTTTTTAAAAAAGCTCCATGTAGAGGGTTGTTGGGGATGGGAGGATTTTCTTGAAAATCTTCGTGTCGCATCCTTGGAAAATACTGAACTTAAATACCAAGTTTGGTAGTCAAGTCTTTTCGTTTTTGAGCTATGCTGTCCACAGACACTGAGACACACATATGCGCACACCGACACACACGCACACACACTGATCTTTTCTCAAAATGTTTTTTTATTCAGGGGGACCCAAAACATGTATTTCCGGTGAAATCTCGGTATCGACTTTTTGGGTGCATTACAATACCTCCTCTATACAGTATGTTGAAGCATTAGTAGCCCCGCGTTTTGGAGCCAAGTATGTGTTGTTATAGGTGCTAGCCGTAGTATGCACCATGTTCGGGATGCCAAGTATGCTTCGTTAAGGTGCTGGCCGTAGTATGCACCATGTTCGGGACGCCAAGTATGCATTGTTATAGGTGCTGGCCGTACTATGCACCACGTTCGGTACACCAAGTATGCATTGTTATAGGTACTGGCCGTAGTATGCAACACGTTTGGGACGCCAAGTATGATTCGTTAAGGTGCTGGCCGTAGTATGCACCATGTTCGGGACGCCAATTATGCTTCGTTAAGGTGCTGGCCGTAGTATGCACCATGTTCGGGACGCCAAGTATGCATTGTTATAGGTGCTGGCCGTAGTATGCACCACGTTCGGTACGCCAAGTGTGTTTTGTTATAGGATACTGGCCGTAGTATGCATCAGTTCGGGACTCCAAGTATGCATTGTTATAGGTGCTGGCCGTAGTATGCACCACGTTCGGAACTCCAAGTATGCATTGTTATAGGTGTTGGCCGTAGTATGCACCACGTTCGGAACTCCAAGTATGCATTGTTAGAGGTGCTGGCCGTAGTATGCACCACGTTCGGGACGCCAAGTATGCATTTTTAGAGGTGCTGGCCGTAGTATGCACCACGTTCGGAACTCCAAGTATGCATTGTTATAGGTGCTGGCCGTAGTATGCACCACGTTCGGGACGCCAAGTATGCATTGTTAGAGGTGCTGGCCGTAGTATGCACCACGTTCGGGACGCCAAGCATGCATTGTGAGAGGTGCTGGCCGTAGTATGCACCACGTTCGGAACTCCAAGTATGCATTGTTAGAGGTGCTGGCCGTAGTATGCACCACGTTCGGGACGCCAAGTATGAAGCGTTATAATGTGCACCACATTACAGAGCCAAGTATGCAGCGGTATATTATTGGCCCCGTACTTAGATGTGCGATGACATTGGTGGTGCTTAAAGATTCACTCCACTACCAGATGAGTAGATCTACGTACCTTATGTTGTGCAGATCTACTACCGTTGAGGTGCCTCAGCTAGACTCAGCCTGCATGATGGTTTGACTCACTCGGGGTGGAAGCAATGAGGGCAGTTTGGGGAGTGATCTTATGAAATTGCTTAGACCCACGTTACTTTACTTCAATTTATTGTCACTAGAAGACATAAGACAAGCACTTTACTTTATAACCTGCTAAGTCAATTATTTACTAGGAGTCTTTATCGACAATTCACACGTATTTTACTTATAACGCTTTTCTCTTGAAGTTAACTTTATATATTTAAGCCTGGGATGCGCGTCACCGACTATCTATCCACTACTGAGGGCGCCGATGACTATCTATGAGAGTTGCGTTGTTTAACTTGAAAGCCGATGTAACTATGTGACGGCCCTGACGTAACTTCAGTGCTTCGATGCAACTAACAGACAGCCCCCATGTGTGGCAATCTTCTCCTTATATAGCAAAAGTGCTATCATGGCGGCTTCTTTCTGATTGGTCAGTAAGGCCGCGAAACTGGAGTCAATATTACCCAAAATACATCATTTTCTTCTCAGGATGCAACATAATACTCACATATCAAGGGTTGCACAATGGAAAAATACTCTTTTCCAAACTAAAAGGGTCTTTACCGTCACACGCAGCTCGTGCGTGCCAGGACAAAAGAGCATCTGCTAACAATGAAAGCACTTTCCAAGTTTGGCGTAAAAAACTCCCAACTGCTCTTACTAAAAACTGACTTTTATGCTCTTAATACATGAAATAATCGAGTATTGGCACTCTTTAAATATAAACTGATAAACAATTAATAAAAATGACAATGGTTATTATAGAAAAGACAACTAACGGTCTTAATGTACATAGTACGTGTAGAGAAAGTAAAAATATGAAATGTCACATTTTATCAGGAGTCCTAGCACAATGGAAACAAACAGTTTTACTTTTTATGCCACTATATATTAGGTAGGTTGCATGCCATCCAAAAATGTCATATCGAGTGTCACTTAAAATATATATGTTTACAGCTAAATTGAACCAAATATAATTTTATAAAAGGGTCATGCATGTATGAATAACGGAAATTCGAAATATGAATAACCAAAATTCATATTGTTCTTACATTTAGAAATATGTAACAGAACAGATATTACATTTCCAACATTTAGGATGTACCATAACTAATCTAGAAAACCTATATTCCATCTATAATATAGATGGAATTGTTCAAATACAACTGAAACATTGTTAGTCAAAAATGTTTACTGATTACTCTATGTAGCAGAACAGAACAGATACTTCATTTCCAACATTTAGGATCTACCGTAGCTAATCTAGGAAACGTATATTCCATCTATAATATAGATAGAATTGTTCAAATACAACTGAAACATTGTTAGTCAAAAATGTTTACTGCTTTCTCTAAATATGCAAAAGTTAAGATGATTTAAAACCACCCTCAGTTTTAGCTTTCATTGGGTTTGCTAAGAGTTTGTTAAGACATTTTATCTAAGAGAAAAAAAATCAAAAAGAGAAAGAGACCGGTGTACGAAATCTATTACTATACAGCCTTGAAGTGATTATGCACAAATGATTTCTTATTTAGTAGGGAGCAATAAATACAACATTCAAGTCTATCTCATTTTGTCCACTTTCTAATGTCATTTTCATAAATGAAACACGAATTTGAGGGTTTAATATGTGTTAAACAACCCTGAGCCATATCTCTGCTGGGCTTACATATATCACACCATCATAGTCCGGCACGGCAAAGCACATTAGGTCAACCGAAGCCTGATATAGGGAATAATAGACATCCTAAAACATCGTGAAATTTTCCTCATGAACATAACTTTAGAAAATAGCGAGAAAAAAAAAAACTGCAAATACTGAATCAACATATCGTTCTCAAATGCTGATATAAATATGTATACGTACTCATCTCCTACCCGTATAATGATATATTTATGTATGTGTATGTACGAGTAAAGATCAGAGATTAACTCAATACTAAAAATAATCAAACAGATCAATGATCACAATGCCTAGGAGAAAAAAGAATTAGAGTACCAAAGAGAAACTCTTCCAGGTGAGTCACCTCTCCGAAGTATTCATGTCTATGGAACCCGCAGCTTATAGTCCAATGTGCAAATACCTTCCCTTTTATCGAACAATCTTATTGCAGCTGTGTCCTTCTATTATGTTTATTCGTGATTATCATAATCAGCATTAAGGATTAAAGGTCAGATAAATATCAAGGAGCTGCGCAAAGCTTGAAAAGGATGTACATGAAGCTAGCTCCAACCTCATTTACACCCGTCATCCTGCAAATCTCACATTACCAACAGGTCGTCGTTAAATGCTAGTAAGAATGGGTTCACGTCTAACACACCCTTTGGCTACCCTTAGCCCGCCAACTGCTCGTCGCTGTAGCGGGAACTCTGCTTTCGTCTCTCCTTCCCCGGTGTCCTCTGCTCAGTAGTTGAGGGAGACTCCGCTCCTAATATCTCCAAACTAATTCTATCTCAGGGTGCTTTGTGGGCCAGGTAAATATTAAATAACGCTGCATTTTCCCTTACTATTTGAATTTATTAATTCAAATGTTTAACTGGCGGCTAGCTTGTTTCCTTACAAAAGATGTTTCCATTAAATACTTTCCGACTTAAATCAATTATCAGGAGCCTAATCTAACCATCTGAACATCATTCTCCTACCACTTAAGAACATGGACGTGCGTACAACACAATGTAAGAGTAAATGTATAAAAATCAGAATCAAAGTCAAGAGTAACTACATAAGAGATATGCTCTCTCTTATTTACTGCCACTGGGTGACGCCAAATTTCGCGCCATAAAATGTAACAGTCTCTTTGATTGGTCCCTTGGTAGCATCACTTCACATGCTATGAAAATAAATTGTGTCAAGTTTTGCTGGCCTCGTGTCCACATGCCGCGTTTGGGAAAACCCAAAGCTTCCCTCTCATTTTAACTTCCTGCTTGCTTTGTCTATTTCTCTAATTCCCTGTGCTCCCTGGAGGACAAGTCACTACGCCTGTTTCACATATTTCTATCTCTGTTATTTTCTATTTTACATTATTTAGCCTAAACCTAAGCACATTAGTAAGTGGTGATTGGTGGAATGTTACCTGAAATTAAGCTAGCTCGCCTTGCTTTAATTACCTATGTTACAACTCGCTTTTATGCATATTTCTACCACTAAATATTCACAACTATTTTACTTTGCTTTCTATATCGTTATAATATTATAATACAATTTCACTTTTATATGCTCTGTGAGCATATGGTATGTCCTCCTATATCGTCATGAAGCTAGTAGGTGGTAGAGTAATTTTTTGCCGACGAGCGTCATCTGACCGAGTGGACTAGCTCCCGGAACACTATCTTTCTATCAGCTAAACATACACTAACTAAAATGAGACATTTAAGTATCATTTTAGCTTAGTGAGCCCTATTGTACTGCACCGTAGCTGATGTTCTAGACTGTGCTGTTGGGCATGGGCCAAAGATACTAAATGTGACAGTTTTTATACTCAAACATGTTTTATATTTAATGCGTTTTCCACTTAATTCGACAGACATAAAGTAGGTTGTAATTTCGTTGAGTTTAATGATAAAAACGAAAATACAATTGACATAAGGCATCGACTTCATGAACAAATTAAGTGCTCATATAGGGATTTCTTCATTAATCACATTTGGGTGCATTGCCATACATCTGTCTGCATTCTTCATTTTTGAGTACCCTAGATGAGTTGGGCTTTGTGTTTCTTGCGCATAGATCCGTGCTTTTAAATAACCCTACAGAACAAATCCAATTCTTTTGGCGGATATCTCAGAAGCAAGTGATGCCTTACAATCGGTGATCAAGGTGCTGCACTTCACTTTGCTGGACCCACATCCTCGTCCTTTGTACTTCTGATCAAGCGGAAAACTTCGGTTCGATTCCCGGTACCACGTGGGGATTTTACCCGCGCTGGGAGACCTAGCCCGGGGTGTACTCAGTCTAGTGAGGTCCCTGGAGGGGCCAATTGTGGAGCTATTTCATGGAGAAGTAGCGGCTCCAGGTCATGAGGACCGTATTAACCGGCCCGGGGGTTCGAGGCGCTGCCCAGTCTCAAGTTCCAATACTGCACGTCTGTCATTTACCGAGATGGGGGACGCAGCGGCCGGGCGGTGGGCCAAGGTTACTTGTAAGCTGTCGTGCCATGGAGTTAAGTTTACTTTCTAATAACTTCTTCTTCTTGCGAAACTCAAGGTATTAAAGACAACAAAGTGGATCCAATTAGCTAATATTCCATGCCAGACATTAATGTTCCATTGCACATCATGAATTGTGGCCTCTCGTATCCAGTGAGTATTGCCTATACGATAGTAATTCGTTGTGGAATGTGGCTTCATCGCTAAACCGAATATTTCCTTAAAAAGCTGCAACCATTGGCTTTCGTTGAAGTAGTCACTGCAAATATTACGAGTCTTAATAATCACGTTCTGTAAATGGTAAAACCTGGGCATTCGTTTTTGGTCAGTGACTTTGCATAACAGTTAGCGAGCGTGGGTCTATACTTTTCTCTCCTGTATTCCATGGCTCCTGTTACTTGAGGTCATACACTTTGTGAATCGACTCTCTTTGAGGACAGTTGAGTATCAAGGATTGTGTACCTGATGGTAGCGTGTTTTATATACGAGTTAACTTTGTAATAATTCTTCCTTTAAGTTAAAGTTAAAAGGCAAACAATTCATAGTTAAAACTTGTCTTTATGAACACGCGAATGGAAATAAGGAAATACAATAGTTTAAAGCGATAGTCAAGTCTTTTAAAAGTTGTTACCACGTGATACAATTGAAATTCGTTTCTTTTTGCATGACCAGGAGTAAAATAAAAGAGAGACGAAATGAATGACGACTTACCGTCTAAGGGAAGAATTAAATAATTTAAAATTGAAACCAATAACTTTGAATATCTTGAAAATGATTAACTCCTCAAACAAAATGCACATGACATTGATTGTGTGTTTTATCAAGATCTGCATTTTGTGTGTTGTAATTTTTGTGTATCATTTACGGTTTGTCAGAATGATGAGGGCTTCATAAACTTTTTACAGAAAATTCAAAATATGCATTTAATTTGAATGAAAGTATCTTAAATGTATGGTATTTTAATCAAAATCGTTAGAGGCATTTTTGAGAAGAAAAAATGTTACATAAATTTTCGATGTAAATGGTAATTTTGGTGGGGGTATTTTATTTAAAATATTCCTGTCATACCCTTTTGAGGTTCTAAATTTAGTTATCAAGTTTGGTATTCGTTTTTGAGTATACCACACATGGACCTTTTTTTTTTTTTTTTTTTTTTTTTGGTTTGAGGGTTCCTCAAAATATGTATTTCCTGTGAAATCTCGGTATCAGCTTTTTTCTTTTCGAGAAGTTTAGAGAGATATATGAAACAATTATAAATATGGTGGGACGGTACATTCAATTTCCGCAAATATGAGACACATGTAGAATAGATTTTATGTAAAGTTCGATAAAGTTATTTAATTATTTCTGTTTTTGTTGGAAGTGTTTTAAACGTGAATGTAAAGGGAAGGGATTTGGCATGCTTACACTGAACAAGTCTAAGTGATCTGTGTAAGAAGTTGTTGAAGGGGAAAGAATCAGCTGCCTGTTTTGCTCCACAGGAGAGGGTCGGGCAGACATAATCACATCTTGCCATGGCCAGCGAGCACATCGGCCACGGTTGACTGCAGCTCAACTGCCCAGTGGGCAGCTTCAACAGCCGTGAGTAACACGTTTATATGTACTTCCTCTCATTAGTGACAGTCTTTTGTTGTAAAACATGTGTGCTCCTTTTAACCTTCATCATAACACACCTTTAATGTCGTTTAGTTTCTATTTTGGCCTTATGCTGAACATTTACTGACAAAAGAAAGCTTTAAAAGAACATAATTAGCGTCTTTGTGGTTGAGCGGCCAGCGAACTGACCTACTCACTCGAAGGTTTCGGTTCCAAAGAACGACCGGGAGTGAACTTTGGCATTTTTCTGTTTTGGGAGATTTTCCTACAGATATAGATTCTAGACTCTGGAATTGTGATGCGAGAATGACTCTGTGTGAAAATATGTTCTGTACATCTCTGTAACAAACTATTGTAAAAAACGTATTCTTCTATCTACATCATGCCAATCGAGATAAACATTGATAGATAGATATTATCCTTATTACTTGGTTGCTTGTAATTCACATGATGTCCTCAGTTGTTCGGCCAAAAAACCTTTTATTCAAAACTTTAACTATTATCTACTTTATGCTAACCAATATAAACATAATCAGAATGTCTTATTATACCTCCTTGTAAGTAGAAGGGAAACAAGAAAGTGCACAGGCTAAAGCAATAGTCTTGTCCTTTAAAAGTCGCTGAAACAATTGAAATTCTAATTTCTTTGCTTTCCAGGAGTAAACAAACGAGAAACGAAAAGAAATATGTCTTTCCGTTTGAGAAAAGTTTAAGTGACTAAAATTGAAACTAATAATCCGGAATATCGAAAACGGTTAACTCTACGGAAATAATGTTATACGACATAATTGTGTGTTTTAATGAGATCAACATTTTGTGTATAGTACATATTTCTTACGGTTTACGATTATACAAAACTCATCCTGAATGAAGAGGTCTTCAGAGACCATTCCCAGAAAATTCAAGATACACATTTCGTTTGTCATAAAACTATCTTAAACATACGGTATCTTAATATAAATCGTTAGGGCTATTTTCGAGAAAATAAAAGTTTCGAAAAAAATTTTTTTCATATAAAGGGTAGTTGCGGAGAGGGGGATCTCCTTAAAAATGTGTCGAATCCTAATAAGATACCACCGAACTTAGATACCAAGTTTGGTAGTTAATGGTCTTTTCGTTTTAACCGCACAGACACATACGGACAATTTTCTAAAAAGTTATTTTTTGGATTAAGGAGGTCTCAAAACATGTATGTCATGTGAAAGTTTGGTATCAAATTTGAGTGCAATACAATACCTTCTCTATATACTATATACATACTACGTGTGGAGAAGGTCAAAAGAATTTCAAAATCCTACAGTATCCTACCAAAACTTCAAAGAGAATATGGAAATTAGAGTGCATGAGATGTAAAACTAACTTTAAAAAATGTTCATCATAAAACCACCATAAATGCTTTATCCAAAGTAGACATAAAGGGAGAAAGTTAGTTATACAAATGAAGTCCACCACCTCCTAAATCGTCTCTAGTGGCTCTTATTGTTACCCACATTCACGCATCACACTCCATCCGTTTTGCATTTCTATTACATTTGTTAATAACATGTAAGTTAGTCTACCAAATATATTTATTTAAGGGTATTTTTTTCTAAGTATAAACATTTATTGCGATTGGAATGTGTTGCTTTTATTTTATTTATTATTTTATATTATTATATAGTAATAAATGGGGAATTATATATTTATAATAATATTATTTTTATCTTTCTAGGTATGTGAATGGCTTTGGGTCTATTATTGTAAACTTGCAATATGTAGTATGTTTGATAGTTTAATTTTACTGCTTAAAATACACTGTCTTTACATTCTTTCATTTGCTAACGTTTACCTAAATCTTGTTTCTTATAAGCTGGCTCACATACAGCTTTCCTAGCACAATCTCTTTCTCTTTACCGTGATTGAATAGTGGCTGGTTTAAAACGAACGATCCTCCTTTATCTATACTTGAATATCGCCTTTTCCACCATGGCAGCCAATGAGAGGCAGCTAGTCACTTGACCGTTAGATATTATGATTTAATTCATGCAGCATTTAAAAACAACTCTTTCGGCGCAAGCAGTCATCTCACCTTCAGTTATCAACATTATTAGTCACTATCAGGAGATGTATTGTTCTTTGTTGTGCAAAAATGTGCTTGCCGCAATTATATCGTAATAGCATACAATTTTCATATATCATTTGAATACATACTTACCTTTTCACTCTGAAAATTATGTAATCAAGAACGGCTTTTGTCATTTAACTTCTACTAAGTCGCAGTAGATATTATGGTACCTTAAACGTAGGTAGGGTGCCTGTCTATCTTTTTGTACTTTTATTTGTTATTTGTTTTATAAGTTGACCCCCGTTTTACATTTGTTTTTTACTTTCTCTACACGTAGATACTATGTACATAGTGTATAGAGAAAATATTGCATTCCACCCAAAATTCATATCGAGATTTCGCCGGAAATACATGTTTTGGGTCCCCCTGAATCCAAAAAAAGCATTTTTACAAAAAGGTCCGTGTGTGAGCGTGTGTATGTGTGTGTGTGTGTGTGTGTGTGTGTGTGTTTGGACAGCATAGCTCAAAAACGAAAATACCGTTGAATACCAAAATTGATATTTAAGTTTGGTATCTTCCAAGGATCCGACACGAAGATTTTCAAGAAAATCCCCAATACCCCCAGCTACCCTTTACATGGAACTTTTTTCGAAAATTTGATTTTCTCAAAAATGGCTCTAACGATTTTGATTAAAATGCCGTTTATTAAGGACAAATAATATGTATTTCCTGAATTGTCTGGGAATAGCCTCTGAAGACTAGTTTATACTGGATGAATTTTACGGAATTTTGTATAACTGCTTAACCGTAAGAGATACACAAAAACTTACCACACAAAAAGGTAGAGTACATAGAGTTCGTTTTTGAGATATTCCTTGTTTTAGGTTTCAGCTTTGAAAAACTTATACTTTTCTCATACAGGAATTTGTCAACTCCTGCCCATACAAAGGAACTTCAGTTACATAGCAACCAGCTTTTGACTATCACTTTAACCTATGGTAATCCCTTATTTCGCTTCTACTTCAAGTAAGCAAGTAATAAGACTATTTGTGCTAATTTTTTCTCGATTAGCATGAAGTAAATAGAAGCATAAGCTTTTTAAAAATAATTTGTTTCAGAGATGTAGAGAAAGTGATGCGAATGGAACACATCAGATTTTGTTCTCTCTGTAGGGCCAAATGCAAATGCACGTGTATATTTTAGACTACGGATACAGGTTTTTATAGCCTCAAAATACTCATACGTGAGGCGGAACTGTAATCCTCTCACTTGCGCCTCAACGAGGCAAGTGCGGCTATGGGACCGTTCTAGAGAAAGTTCTAATTATAGTCATTTTTCATTGTGGCCTTTAACAATCAACATACACGATTCGGTTTGGATTCTTCTCTCGTAGGGACATTCAAATACTATGGGATGTGTTCCCTATCCTCTGAATGATCCGTTTTATATGCTTATAAACACAATTTTGGGTTTAATTTCGGATTTTAATTTTGGATTAGTTTAGGTCAGGGATCCTAGTACACCTTGGGCTCTTTGCCTCTTAGGCTACTGTTGAACACCTACGACACCCGACCCTTCTGGTGCACCCCCAAAGGGAGACGCAGCTCTCAATTAAGCGTTCCCAACGACGTCACTAGGACTGCAGACATTTGATGCATGCCTATTATTGTATCTTGGAAATCTTGAAGGTGATTTAGCTCATCTTCGTGTAAATCTCGCCGTGAATGTATGATATATATATATAGTGCCAATAATGGTGCCCATCATTGTTGTTGATCGGAAGTCTAGATGTAGCTTCCACCCAAGTAATGTGCCAGAATCAGCAACAGTCCATAGTTTAATGCACTGGTATCGATCAGTTTGCAAATGCGCAAGCCAGCGTCCAGAGCAACCGTCAGAAAAACGGCGCCTTTGACTTCAATCCTGAAGGAGGGATGTTTAGGAAATGGGAAGTGGAAATGGTGGGCCTGAAAATTCGGGACCCAGCATTCGCTTGGCGATACGGGGAAATTCCCGATAAAACCAATGGGTCAAGTAGGTCGGCCATGGGGATCAAACCCGCGACCTTCCAAATGCGGGCCTCAGACGAAATCACCTGAGCCATCCTACTCGGTATGTATATGGATAACACTTTAAATTTTCTCTATTTACACAAGAGCGCATCCTATCTTATACGTATTATGCCACTGCACGTAATTTAGTTAAAGCTAAAATTTGTATTTTTAAAAATTTTAAATCTATATCAAAGTCCTGTATAAATGTAATAAATCCTAAATATTATAAATATAATTCTCGTGCTTATATGTAAAAGTGTGAGAATAGACCGTGAACAAAAGAAAATGCAAGGAAAGTGGAAAAAGGCCCTTGCTACTGCGCATGTGCCATCTCGCTCAGCAGACTCAAGTAAGCCAGTAAATATAAAGATAGGGTGTGGATTTGGAAATCAGACAAAATGTTTATTTTTATAGTTTATACGTAAATTAATGTTATTTACCTTCACATAATATGTTCTATTAATATCTATTGGGTCAAGATGTAAACTTTGTTTCAAGTCTATTATATGCATCCTGTTCTTTTTATTAATGTTATGCTTGGTTTGCATAGTGAGGAGGGGACAAAAACTTCAGACATATATCTCGAGAAGAGTAACAGAAATTAACGAAATATGGGAGAAGAAATTCATTTTTTATAGTGCTTAACGCCCGCTTTTACAACAAATGGCACTGCAGGCGGTGACACTGGTGATACATGGAATGAAGATGGAGCATAGGTGTAATAGATGGTGGGGGAAACCGGAGAACGCGCCGCTTTGTCCAGCACAAATCCCACATGCTGTCGCTTGGGCCCGCCTAGGCGAGAGTCGAGTGACCTGATCACTCGGCCACGGCGCGGCCAAGGAATTCAAAGAACTGTAACGTAGAGGATGGGATGGAAAGCATAATGACATTGATGATGATGATTCCACTAAGATGTGTCATTCGTGGAAGTATTAACTATGATAAAATACTACTCTATCCATGGGCGAACTTTCACCTGCAGGACCACGGCCTACAAATCCACAATCTATATTTTATGGTATGAACGCCGGCCATGAAAGCTTTAATAGTTTTACTGCTCTATTGTTTTATTTAGTGTGAGGTGCTGTTTGAAAGAAGCTGGAACTGCGGTAGGTATTTAATTTGGTAGAACTGTTCAAATTCTCTGTATAGAGACATTTGAAATAAACATTCCAGTGATGCTTGGGTGGTTAATATTATCACACTGCTACTCAAGGAAGGGACTCGTATCCAAGGGGACAAGGTACTCAAGTTTTTTGTTTTAGGACTAATAAAATCTCTATTATTTTCAGTTTCAGTAAACATATACTTTTGGGGGATTAAGAGCATTTAAGGCATTTAAACAGCATTTAAATGTTAGCCTGCATTCCTTTACAGCTGTTGTGCTATGATCCTTTATAGAATATTTTTATCTTTAAATTTAGTTTTCTCAAAACAACATTTCTGAATACTGATGTACCTTTTTCTCAGAAAGTACAAGCGATAGAGAGTATTTTCAGTGCGTGTATACAACACATAGTTGAACTTTCTGAGCCTCCATCATAATTTTATAATAGATATTAGTGACATTAAAACAACAATAGCATTGCAAATGTTCACATTTTTACTTTTTTTGACCTCGCAAATAATTGTTTCTTTCAACTGAGGCACAGAAGATAGCCAAGTATGCCAATGTGTGACTCTGTATTGCAAGTAGTATCAGAGAAAAAGGTGCATGAATTCACATGTTTTAAGAGTAAATTTTACTATTTTTCTGCCGACTGAAATATTGTTTACAGACTCAACCACATAAGTTATCAATGCAAACACCATTTGAAATAATTTTCGTGATTTCTACAATAATTCATAAACATTTCAAGAGAAACTATTGACAAGTTTAAGAGCAGTAGTAATTTAACTCACATAAGGTGTAATTTCTTCATGCTCAGACTGCCTTGTGGAGAATCATTGGCGGCCAGTAACTCGAGGGCCGTGCCCACAGAAACAGGCCACCCTCTCGAGAAGTGAGGTGCGGTCCTGTAGCCACTCGAAAGGGAGTGAGCCCCTGCTCAGTGTTATTGCTGTCGAGCACGAGCCCATTGCCCCGCTATTCACAACTCTCTGCAGATGCTCGCCCGACCCTAGTTTTGTTACGAATTGACCATTCAACTGCGAATGTTGCTGACCATTGGACGGCCGCAAAAAATGGAGGGAGGTTTGTATGCTTCCGGGTCTTGTCAGTTGAAAATGCATTCAATAACGCCTTGATTTATACCTGGACTTCAGACACACGGTCGCCGTACCAGCTGAAGTTGAATGTTTGTAGACAACATCAAAAGAAAGGATGGTTCGAATAAAATCAGTAAATAAGTTCTTAACTAGCTCCCTTACCTGGGGACCACAAAAAGAAACACTAGGCCTTTCGAAAACTGTTCGATATAACGTTTACTTGCTTACCTACCTAAAAAACTCAAGCTTGACACAAAAAAGTTACTTCATAGATATTGCACTCCATCCAACACTTCGATAGCAAGAGATTCCACTAGAAATATACGTTTTAAGTCACCTGTTTCCCAAAAAAGAGTTGTTAGTTAAATACAAAACGTGATAGTTCAGCATCGTCAAGACATGCGACACGAAGATTTTCAGGCAAATACCCCCACCCGAAATTACCCTTTACATGAAAAAAAAAAAATAGAATTTTTTATGCTCAAAAATGGCTCTAATGGTTTTGATTAAAACACCGTGTATCAAGATATTTGTGTGAGATATAAAACATCTTGAATTATATCTTTAATTTTCTGGGAGTATCCCCTGAAGTCATTTTCATCTTGTACAATTGGTAAACCATAAAACATAGACAGAAATTTTTCTTTAGCCAGAGTCATTCCCTATCCCCCACAGATTATTTTTATAGTGTTTAACGCCCGCTTTTACTACCAAGGCACCGCAGACGATGACACTGGTGATACATGGAATGAAGATGGAGCACCGGTGGAATGCGATGGCGGGGGAAACCGGAGAACCGCAGAAAACCCGTCCCTACGCCGCTTTGTCCACCACAAATCTCACATGCGGTCGCTTGAGATCGAACCCGGGCCGTCTAGGTGAGAGGCGAATGGTCTAACCACTAGGCCACGGCGCGGCCCCCACAGAGTTTGGAATTATGTATGTGAGAGTGAATGTGTTGAGTTTGAGGAAAATAAAATGATTTAGAAGAACTTACAGACGAGTTGCTTCAAGTGCAAAGACCCCGATATGATCTTACATCTTAGAGGGGACTATATAAGTGAAACAATAAAAAAAGGGATAGAAAATAGATGAGGTCTTTCATGTGTAAGAAAAGTTCAAGTACTTCAAAACTGAAACCAATAACAAGAAAATATCCGAAATCGTTAATTCAACAAAAACATGTATATGACGTAAGTGGGGTTCTTTTTGTGTTCTAACTTATTGTCTATATTTTAAAGTTTACCAGTTATGCAAAAGTCGTTCAGAATGAACACGTCAGAAGCTATTCCCAGATATTTGCCATGTAATTATCTTTAATATTCAGCATTTTACTCAAAACCTTTACAGAATTTTTTTAGAAAATTAAAAATTTAGAAAAATGTTTCAAGTAAAGGATGGTTTAGGGTGGGAGGATTTACCTGAAAATATTAGTGTTACATCCTTCAAGAATGCTGAACTTAAATATTAAGTTTGGTATTTTACCGACCTTTCGTTTTTGAGTTATCGCGTTCACACCACACACACACACACACACACACACACACACAGATATATACACAAGTACTTTTTTCTAAAATGATTTCTTAGACTTAGGGGACCCTAAAACGTGTATTTTCAGTGACATTTCGGTATTGAATTTTAGGCGGCATGCAATACCTTCTCTAGCTACTATGCATCCAGCAAGAGGAAGTAAACAACTCCCTGTTTGTTCCAATGATATAGTTTTTGAAGCAAAGTTGTAATAAAATGAGATTATTTAAGTTTATTTAATGAGCCTTACGACTCACAAGTTATCCGGGTGTGCGCAGTACCACAAATTTTATTCGGGAATTTGTTTTACCTGCCTGTTAAACTGGGACGAAAAAAAGACACCCCTTAACAAATGCATCCCCTGGAGGTACATCATGATGATGGTGGTAATAATGGTTTGTTATAAAAGGTTTACCTCACATTGGATAGGTAGAGTCAGAAAAATCCAATACCATAGACGGGATTTGAACCACAGACCTCCCGGTCTCTAGCCGGTTGCTCTGCCACTGAGCTACCATGGCAAAATGCCGGCATAGCATTCAATTTCTCACAATGGGTCTCCCGGAAATCACAATGTGATCTTAAATTATTTTGAGATAACAATCCCAATGGCGACTTACTTTAAGTACCAGGATTCATAGTATAGCCAAACTATTATGATCAATTGTTGTTTTTTTTTTTTTTTCACAAGCCCTGTGTAGGACAGGAATTGGATACGCAGAGTCAGACTGAAAAATTCAATATCATAGCTAGGATTTGAGCCACGGATCTCCCGGTCTGTAGCCGGTAGCTCTTCCACTGAGCTACCATGGCAACATACCGGCATAGCACTGAACTTCTCAACTGATTCGCATGTTTCTCGATAAACCACAAGGTGATCTCAAATTATTTTGAGATAACATTCTTTGTAATAACTCAGTTTGTGAAGGCTGTGAGTAAAATGGATAAATGATGCTCAATTGAGTCCGGGGACACAGCTAAGAGCTGTCAAATGAGAGCATCTATACTCTTTACTATGGAGTGATGATGATGATGATGATGATGATGATGATGATGATGATTTAGCTAAGTTACCAGCAACTACGAGTAAGTAATTGGCTTACGAAAACTAGTGTTTATAGTTTGGGTGAATTATTCTCCTCAAAATGAATATCTAAATGCATTTCGCAGCTTTTCTTGGTGGGTAGCGAGGGGGGGGGGAGAAGAATGAGCCCGCTCACCTGTCTTTCCGCAGTGTTGTCTGCTAAAGAAATGTTCTTTCTTTGAGGCGGTGAATAGGTTACCTAATTTGAAATATAAACGAAACACAGGACATGTGCGTGAACTCTGGGATCTACAGACAGAATGAAACCTTAGTATTGAAGTCATTAGATATCAGGATGTATAACTTACGTCATGGTCGCCTTGCTTGAAATGGCGCGAAATCTACCAGATGACGGTAGCCGAGCACCCAAGAAAACGTGTGCACAAACTCTTAATATCTACAGTGAACCAACTTCTGTTCTTTATTTCTTCCCCCCCCCCCTCGAGCTCTTTTTACTGGTGTTTCTACTAACCAGCACAAATATATGTACCTTCCATTCTCTATCTAGAGCAACAGCTCCCATTAATTAGATATCTCATTTGCAAAATTGCTTCTTTTTACTTTCTCTACACGTATCTACTAGGTACATAATGCTTAGAGAAGATATTGTATTGTACCCAAAAATTCTATACTGAGATTTCAGCGAAAATACATATTTAGGGTCCCCCTATATGCCAAAAAAAAAAAAAAAAAAAAAAAAAAAAAACACACACACACACTTTTGGAAAAAGATCCACGTGTGTGTGTGTATATACTGCGGATAGCATAACTCAAAAACGAAAACACCGTTAAATAACAAACTTGGTATTCAGGTTTGGTATCTTCCAAGGATGTGACTAAAATTTTTCAAAAAATCCCCCACCCCAAACCACCCTTTGCATGGAAAGAATTTCGAAAATTTTGATTTTCTCAAAAATAGCTCCAACAATTTTGAATAAAATCTCTTATATTTAAGATGTTTTCAACCCAATTAAAATGTATATCTTCAGTTTTCTGGGAATAGCCTCTAAATGCCTCTTTATTCCGGATGGCATTTATTAAACTTTGCATAACTTGTAAACCGTAAGAGTTATACAAAAACTTCATACACAAAAAATGTTGATCACGATAAATCACACAATTTGAGCCATATACATTTTTTTTCGTCAGTTCGCCGTTTTTGAGATATTCCTTGTTATTGATTTCAGTTTTAAAATACTTTCTCAGACGGGAATCTTGATGCGCTTCGCCACGCAAAGAAACGGATTTCAATCGCATAGCAACCTCATTTTAAAACATTTGACTGTCAGTTTAGTCTAGTGTATTATCTTATCTCCCTTTTACTTATAAAGAAACTAAGTATATAATAAGACCATTTATACTAATGTTTTAGCATTAAATAGCTAGAAGAATAAGCTTAATAACAATAATTTGTTACAGAGATGTAGAGAAAGTCATGTGAATGGAGCACATCAGGTTGTTTTGAAAAGAAAGAAAATAAATACAGCAGAAGTCCGAAATAATACGGTTACTTTTTTTTTCTTTTTCTAATAACATTATTCGCAAGCTACCTGTAAGGAAATCATTGACTCTCGCTCCTTGTCACACATCGAGATATGCAATCTGTGCTGCGCACCGTTTCGCCATGGGCGACGTTAATTTTGCTAAGTGTAGTCGCTCTTTTCTCAACAGCCTTTTGAAAGTGACAACGTTCTTATTGGTCACTGTGAACACAAAATACTGGTACCCCATGGCAAACCATATTTGTAGAAACTCATCTTTTGCGCCACTATATTGCAACTGGAGAAAGAGGGCTGTTGGGAACAGTTTTGCAAATTCTGTTGTTGTCCAGTTCCATAGCTGTTGGACTTCCACACAGTGTGTGAGTCGATGCCTCGGTGTGCTTAACCTTCCACACATCTGGCATAAGGGACTCTGAACCAGATTATGCCGGTACTTCTTTTCTTCTGTTGGGATAATTTCATGTATCAGGGCGTATGCTTGCACCTTCCATTCTGTTGGTATGTACGGGGTCCTGAACGCCTTCCAAATTGTACTCCAATTGTTATTCGGATACTTTACTTGAATTCCAGATACTTTCACCTTTTTTGTGAGTAAATATCTATACAGTATCCTCGTCCGTATTCCAGCTACCACATCTCATTGCTGGGAGACATGCTTCCACGCCGTGTATTGAAATGTGGGCTTACAAGCGACGAAAATTGGTCCCGCGGAGATAAAGGGAAACGTTCGCGCAATAAAAATGACAGTAGGTACATTATAAAGTAAGTGAAATACAATTAGGAACAGCACTTTTACTCACCAGGGGTGTATTCCAGTCCTGATTTAAATTGATGATACAATTGCTTTATACACAGTTTACACTAACCTAATTTTGCTGTCTTAAGGGAACAAGATATTCTGAAATGGTAAAAAATAACATTTATTTGTTTTAGACACTAATAAAATCCCTATTGTTTGTGATTTCAGAAAAAGTATACTTTAAGAGGATTTTAATCAGTTTAAATATAATTTAAATGCTAGTCTGCATTTCTTTAAAGCTGTTATGCAATGCCTCTTTTTAGAATATTTGTGACTTTAAATTCAGTTTTCTCAAAACAGCATTTCGGGATATTTATCTAAGACATTTTTGTCAGAAACTATAAGAGCTGGAAAGCTGAAAGCAACAACATTGCAAATGTTCCACACTTTTACTTTTTCGAATTTGCAAATATATTTGTTTTTTAATTTCTACTAAAATGTAATCATAGATAAAATAATTGAGGTTCAGAAGATGGCTGATTATACTAAGAAAAGGCATGCAAAAGTGTGATTATGTAATGCAAGTGGTATCAGAGAAAAAGGTACATGAATTCACATAGTTTAGGACTAAGTTTTATTGCTTTTCTGCAGAATGAAATATGTTTCTGGAAAAACAATTGAATACTCTAAGAGCAGTGGTAATTCAACTATGTTCAGACTACCTTGTCCCCTTAAATTTGTTTGGCGGAATAATTAACAACGTTGTTTTCTCTGCGTATTGCTGGTTGTTACATTTCAACGCCAGGGGTGTAAATTATACTACAGAGTTGCTGCACTTACTACTTATGGCACCGCAGGCGATGACACAAATGGGGATGGAGCGCCGGTGGAATGCAAGGGAACCGGAGAACCTGAGAAAACCTGCCCCTCCGCCGCTTTGTCCACCACAAATCCCACATGCGGTCACTTCGGATGGAACCTCGGCGGAAGTGGCGATTGGTCTAACCACTCGGCCACCATGAGTTGTCGATTTACTTAGGCGCTAGTCTTCTACACTAAAGGCTGCGGGTTCAAAGTGTGCTTAAAGCGACAGCCACATGTCAGTGGCATGTAAAACAACAGTTGCAGAACAAATTCCGGCACACCGGCGGCACTAACATGACAATTGAAAGCGTCGTTTACAAACAAGTGTTTGAAGACAATTTTAAACCCAACCTTCAAAAGTATAAAAAGTAAAACAAACAAATAAAAAGTACGGTATTTTTTTTTTTTTTTCGGGGGACATACCTTCCCCCCTCGTTAAATCGGTGGTATTTCGGGCTGTGCTGTTTCTGGCTTCTACTGTAGGTACTTAACTACGATCTTCAGGTAGCGTGAGGCAGCTAAAAATAATGGACTCTATCCTACATGCATCTTTACTCTTTCACAGCAGTTTGTAGCTATCTACTAGCCAAACCAAATACATATATCTTTAGGAATTAACTAAGACGGAAACTGAAAATAATTTATTGCTCCTTTATTACTTGATTGGAAAGAAAATAAATGTTCCTTAATTTGATGCTGAAAGGTTGGATCATTGAACAGTCTTTTAAAGTAAAGGAAGACAGCTGAGAATAATTTAGATACTTGCTATAAACATCCCCTTCTTTTTACGCAACAGTTTGTACTACCCATGCCAAACACATCTGACGATCTCAAATGAGGAGCAACATTTTGTTGTTCTAGTTTTAATGCTCTTGTACTCAAACTTTTTAAGGTTTTTAAAGTTTATGTTGTTTTTTTTATGTGGTGCCTGGCTAGTGCAACTAAAGGGGCAGGGGGAGATGACCACAGTGCAGGGCACGCGCCTCTGTGTGCCGCCTGTCAGTTCACGAGTTAGAGGGGGCGGGTGCAAACAAGAAGCAGTGAGTGGTCAGGGGCGACAAAACCCGCCCTCCAGACCACGCCCCCCATCCTAACGGTTTCAGACCATAAGCTAAAAGGCGAGGGCGGCGGAGAAGGGGTCCCAGACAAATGTGGCCGATCGTATTAACATTAAGGAGAAGTGGGGCGGTAACGCGAAGCGAGGGGAAGGTGAGGGCGGGGAGAGGAGAAGGGTGGAGGGAAGGAGAGGGAGAGAGAACTGCTGTCTGTGTCACGCAAAGCCATGATGGATAAGCCTGCCACCAGAACAAGAGCAGCGCAATTTTCAATACACCGATACCTCCCTCATTTATAACAAATTTTTCTGAAAACGAAGCGGTCTTCTTCTTCAGGAGGGTGCGGTCTGCATGTGTGTTAACCCTGGATCAATTGATTTCCTGCTCAGCGCTGACACGCAACCATTTAAAATTCCGATCCAGTTTGCAATAAATTCTGTAGACACGGGTCTTTTATTAATATGGAATGTTCTAGCCTCCGTGCCTTGGCTGCTAAACAAAGTGTGAGATGCCGGAATTATTTCTGTGAGCCTGTAGGTATTCCCCTGTTTAATATCTTCGGCGTAACTTTCATTCTGTGCTGTAGAGGCGATATTGATGCAATGTGACGCAGTAACTTTACTCTCTAAAAACCGGTTTTGTCAGCTGTCAGAAATTCTCCTATTTTTCATATCTGTCAAAAATAGGGATTGTAGACTTCTAATACCTACGGTTATCACGGGGTATTGACATTTACGAATGACCACTTAAAGTGATACAAATGTCTCTACGCCTTTGCAACAAATTGTTGTTAAAAGTTGTTCTACTACTTCTTAATAATCTAGAAAAATATTAGTCTTATTACTTACTCCCTTGTAAGCAGAAGGGAAATAAGAGAGTACACTAGGTGAAATCAATAGTTAATCTTTTAAAAGCTACCGGTCATATGGTTGAAATACGTTTCTTTGCATGGCCAGGAGTTGACAAATTCCTGTATGAGAAATGTTCAAGTATATTTAAAAACTGAAACCAATAACAAGGAATAAGTATATAAAAAAGCCAACTCCTCGAAAAAGGCATATGACATAAATTGTGTGTTTTAGCGAGTTCTACATCTTTTGTGTCGTAAGTTTTTGTCTATCTCTTACGGTTTACCTGTTATGCAAAATTCAGCAAAATTCATCCAGAATAAAGAGGTCTTCAGAGGATATTCTCAGGCATGTTATTTGCTGTGTCTTCAATATACGATATTTTAATCCAAATCGTTAGAGCAATTTTTGAGAAAATGAACATTTTCAAACTTTTTTCACGTAAAAGGTAGTTTGGGGTGGGAATTTTCCTAAAAACATCATGTCGCGTCTTTGGAAGATATTGAACTTATTTTACCGATTTTTCGTTTTTGAGTTATCGTGTTCATAGGCACAGGGATAAACGGACACACACACTTACACATATGGACCTTTTCCTATTATTTTTATTTGGATACCGGAGACCAGGATATTCCCAGTGGAATCTCGAATTTTTGGATGAAGAACAATACCTTCTATATGTATCATGAATCATGTACTGAAATGTTTTATAACAACCTCATAATAAAGTGACGTAGGGTTTCTTTAAATATCGGCACACATCAGTGCGCCAAATCTATAATTTTTGTATTAGTTTTCAGTCAGGGCATTGAGTTAATCTAAAACCAATAATGATCCTTTTCTGTACATGGCCTTTGACCAGCGAATTACTCTCAGGGACTGCAGTGGGTATGCAATACACCTCATCATTGAGGGCAACCTATCGTCAAGTGTAAACATCGTGACATGACAAGCGTCACCAACTGACTGACCTGTTCGATCACTTGCGAATCCCTGCACTTCCAAGAATAGATGATTCCGTCAGTATGCTATATCTACCTTTCATAGGTATTGCATGATTAGTAGAACAATTGCGCTATTTATATCTCCTGCATTACATTTATGCTTCGAATGTGAACATATAGATATTCTTGGTAGTAAATGTTAGTCGCAAAATATGTTCCTACAAAAAATAATGGCAGATAACTTTATCCCTGCTAATCCATTAGTTACACCAGTTCATATCCAACCAGAATGATATTTCTTATTTGCTTATGCCATTTTACGATCTATTCCTAATAAATTGGGAGGGGTGATTGCTTTAGTTATATCAATTGCATAGCTAGTAATAATAAAACTAAAAAAAATAGGAAAAAATAAGCTCCTTAATTTGATTAATACCACTGTAATTGTATTCTAATAATAACAGTATGAGAATTGACTTTTAAGGAAAAGCTTTCACACTGAAAAAGAACACAGATCTTAGTAAGTAATCCATTGGTAGGCACCCAACACAATTCATAACGGTTTTAAATAAAGTTAGATTTGTAGGGATTTTACAACAGATCTTCACGTTTAACTTTCTCACTATGAATTATTTCAATTGCAATTATTTTTCTAATCTTCGATGTGGAAATAGCATGTCTTTTCCTTGATAACTGTGGTACTACACTTGCGTGGGTTGCGCAATGACCCTGCAGATTGAAGTTTCTGACTGAACTTTGCCGCAAACCAGACGCTTATTCCGCCCCTTTCTATAAATAAGAATAATTCCTCCTGGGCAGGTGTAAATGTACGAGTCGTGGCTTGAGTGTTGCACCGCTTTCTGTTTCTGATACAGTAAACTGACATACGACACACTATGCTGTCAGTGTTTACACAGTGTATTCACAGAATCAAGCGAGTTGGTGAGCCTGTGCTATGACCGTTGCTTAATGAAGTATTGACTATCACCTTACCCTCTAGCTGGGTCGGGGTTTGTGCTTGAGTACGTACGAGTACAACTCGGAACAACCTGTTCTGTGTTGTGTTCGCTAGTTTGCTGAGTTATGGATCGTTTCTCTGTTGCCACTTAATAAGTATAACTCCATAAAATCGTGAAAAAAAAACTTGTTTTAAATAATACTGCTTAGACTATTTCATATTCGGCACTAATGACAGCTATTTTTAAGGAAATCTATATAGTCGTGTACGTAAACTGAATGCATATAACATTAACGCGTAAATAAATCCCATATCTACATCTAGCAACGCAATAACATTCACGTGTAAAAAAGGACACAAATAGAACGCAGGAAAGAGAATAAAAACAAATCTGATGTGTTCCATTCACATGACTTTCTCTACATCTCTGTAACAAATTATTATTAAAAAGCCTAGGCTGTATTTATTTCATCAAGAAAAAATTAGCAGAAATAGTCTTATTACTTGCTTCCTTGTAAGTAGAAGTGAAATAAGGGAGTACCATAGGTTAAAATTATAGCCAAAACCTGGTTGCTATGCGACTAAAGTTCCTTTGTTTGTATGGACAAGAGTTGACAAATTCCTGTAGGATAAAAATATAAGTTTTTCAAAGCTGTAACCAAAAACAAGGAATATCTAAAAAACGATCAACTCCTCGAAAAAAATGTATATAACATAAATTGTGTGTTTTAACGTGCTCTACATTTTTGTGTTGTAAGATTTTGTCCATCTCTTATGGTTTAGCAGTTATGCAAAATTCCTTAAAATTGATCCAGAATAACAGAGGCTATTCCCAGAAAATTCAAAACATACATTTTATTTGGCAGGTAAATATCTTTAATAAATGATGTTTTAATCAAAATCGTTCGAACCATTTTTAAAAAAATCAAAATTTTCTAAAAAAATTCCATGTAAAGGGTAGTTGGGGCTGGGGGATTTTCTTGAAAATCTTCGTGTCGCATCCTTGGAAGATACCAAACTTAAATGTCAAGTTTGGTATTCAACGGTATTTTCGTTTTTGAGCTATGCTGACCACAGACACACAGGCCTTTTTCTGAATTTTTGTTATTCAGGGTGTCTCAAAACATGTATTTCCGGTGAAATCTTAGTGTAAAAATTTTGGGTGCATTACAATACCTTCTCTATACACCATGTACATAGTGCGTGTAGAGAAAGTAAAAAGAACAATGGGTGGAAAGATATGTGGCAAAAATAAATTAAAAGAGAGCCATATTTCAGGTGCTATGGCCGAGTAGTTAGGCCGTTCGTCTCTCATCTAGGCGTCCCAGGTTCATGAGGGCCGCATGTGGGATTTGTCGTAGACGAAGTGACGTGTGGACGGGTTTTCCAGTTCCTACGCAGCTCATTCCATCATTTCACCCGTCACCGTCATTTCATTACATCCACTTCTGTACTTTTATACCATGCAATGGGCTGACCACCCATCTTGGCTATTCTCTGATCCTCAACAGGTTCTGAAGCGGGGGCGGTGTCCTACATATGAGGACATCAAACAGAGAAGGAAAGAAAAGGTCATGCTTCAAAGGTTAAAAACTGCTAAAAAAGTAAATCGTTAAATGAGAATCTTCTGTTGTGTTTCAACATGAACGAGCTTTACCTAAAATTAATGTCTGTTGCGGTTTAATAAAAGACCATGTGATAGGTCTTTCTTTGTTGAAACTAAGGTGACTTGTTGAGCCTATCTAGATATGTTGGAGTTGTATGCCGTCCACAACTCCAGCACATGACCTACCTAGAATAAGTCGACCTCCGGGGTATAGTAGCCACCCTGCTAGCCTCTAATACCCAAGAGCTTCAAACCTGGCGGAGGGCGATGCATTTTTTCGGTCGTGAAACTCCTTAACATGGCTTACTTTGAAAGGGAAGTAAAGCCATTATTCCCACGTCGTACCATTTACGCATGTAAAACCACCTCAAACCTGATAAATAGGCTTCTGAGCAAAAATTAGCTGTTTTTCACGCCTTACCTATAGAATGGGAGGCTAAGAACCATAGCAAGTATATAGTGCTCATAAATAAATATCAGTTATATTTCATTAAACTAAAGTCATACTTATTCCATTTTAAAGCCAGAAAACCGTAAACCGAATTTATGTTCATGTCACCGGCATATATGATGTGCTAATGACAAGTAAAGTATAATTGATATCTGGATATGATCGACACAAGAAAGATTACAGAAAAAGAAAGGCATTAAAATTTGCGTTATATTCGCCTTATTTAAAAGTGTTTTAATTTATTTTAATTTATTAAAGGTAAAACTCAACAGTTACAACAGAAAGTTATCGGTAAACATATTATATAAATTATAATTTATGATAATTATAATTATCATGGAATACATAAATCATGGAGAAGATATCATTGTCTATACTAGAGAGCATTCGGTAAAATGTTCCTAAAAGAAAATTCACAACTAACAACCCTGGGAAGAAGCGACCATAAATTTAACTTATTGGTGTTGATTAAAGATTTAGTACTAGGCAACTGTACCTCTGCTGCTTTATGTAATGGCCAGTTGAAAGGTTCGACAGATGTTCGTAAGATGGGATGAGAATAGCAGAAACGACAGGCCAGAACATAGTAAATGACGGAGCCAAACGCAAAGACGCGCGGAAGTTCCTAACAGAGCTTAAGATGGTAGCCTGGCGCGCCACAGAGGCTACACAGGCGCCGGGGGCCGTTGGAAGGATGCCTCATCTAGCCTCAACCAGCGCAGCCAGGGGGAAGAGCGTTTTAATCAGAGCCTGCAAAACCTCAAACAATACCAGCCACGGACTTGAAAGATGAAAAAGGGAAATGAAATGACGGAATGAAGGGAAAGGAACCATCGTAGATAGGCATTCGTGTAAGCGGCCCCAGGAAAACCAGAGTGCGCGGTCAACGGGGAGTGAACCCAGATCTCCCGAATGCCAGTTACAGATCAAACCGTATGAGCCACCTGCCTAAGTTGTTTTAGCTAAAGATGTGCTCTTGATGGTCGTCTCCTTAGCGCGGTGGTAGCGCAGCTGCTTACCAAGCGGGAGACCTAGGGATTTTCCCCCCGCTGGGAGACCTGGCCCGGGGTGCACTCAGACTCGTAAGGTCCCTGGGGGGGCCAATTGAGGAGCGGCGGAGAAGTAGCGGCTCCAGGTCATGAGAACCGCATTAACCGGCCGGGGGCTCGAGGCGCTGACCACGTCTCACCCTCCAATTCTGCACCCCATCCATGACGTGTGTAATGGACCGAGATGGGGGACGCAGCGGCCGGGCGGTAGGCCAAGGTTCCCTGTGAGCTGTCGTGTCATGGAATAAAAAATGAGTTCTTGATCTCTTTATATTCATAATTCGTATAGAGTCTCCATTTTGTAGAAATACTGCAGCTATTGGTAATCCTCCTGCCTATTTCAGTAAGCCTATTCTTTTTCTGGTTTTGTGTGGAAGATCATTGGCAACCCGGAAGTGTTTGCATTATTTGTGATACTTATAGTGCCATACAGTCTTCTAACTTGACATGGAACCAACAGGGCAACGTGAGCCTTTCTGCATATGCAACCATCAAAACGCCTGATTTGGAGCATTAATCTAAAATGCTCTAGAAACTTAAATTTGTACAATTCAGGTAGCTCAGGTGTTTCGTCTGGGACGAATTCGGGACCTCTCTCGCACATGGAGTTTTTGGGAAGTTTTCCGGGTCACTAGGTGAATGCTGGGGAGAATTCTTCATTCCTTCGTTTCATCCCAATCGGTTTCTTTCAGGGTTGTAAGTGTCGAGAAGGCCTGCAGCAGAGGAGCCATTTCGTGGAAGAGACTGATCACTGGAAATACTGCTCCCGGCGGCGGGATGGCGTTAGTTGTTGTCTGCGGACTCAGGTGGTCTATCAGGGACCAAGCCACGGGCTCCTGGCCTCCCCGCGTCGAGATGAAGTGTTTGTCAACTATTAAGGATTTTCCACGGCAGCTCTCTTCCTGTTTGTATGTCGGCCGCCCTCTGAAGTACACTCATTCCTTCCTTCCTTCTTGGGTTGCAGTGCGGATACCCCGCTGTAACGCACCTACACACACCCACACACGCACAAACATACACCATAAATTTTTCCAAAAGAGCATGTTTCAAGGATATTTGTTGATTAGAATGGAAGATCTTGCTTGATTTGTTGACGTTCCAAGCGCTGTAGTGCATTCATACAAGAGTAAATCCTTGTTTATTAAATATAGTAAAGATCAGGAATTTGTTGATGTATAAGCATGATAAATTGGTTTAATCCGGACAAAATCAATGAACTCTGTAATAATTCATGCATTGTGATAATAAGTATTAATTTATTATTCGTTCTCATTTGAAAGTAGCAACTCTATACTTCTTTTGAATATGTCTGAACAACGAGAACGCTTTTTTATTATTAATTTTGAGGTGTTTATCCTTATGGTTATTACGACATTATAATTTTTTATAATTATTTTTCATAAACGTCTCTTTATTAATTTATGATGTGGTTATATAAAATACATCTGTCATGTTCAGTAGTGAAATGTATTAGCTTATACATGTATGAAGACAGCCTAATAATTTGTATTTATTTCCGTACATAGAAACAATAAGCTACGTTAGCTACCAAAAACATGCTTCAGATTGATATCCCTGAGTTTCTACCTTCACTGAAATTAAGGAAAGAATCCATCCAGTAAACAGGGGTGAAGTCGAGCGAATGTAGCTTACCTTCCTCTGAAAAGCAAACTTCGGTAACAGCAACACTCGACAAGCATGAACCAAACACAGAAGGTGATAGTCATCTTAAATTCTGTTCGTGTGATTTAATACTGGAGAAATCTATGCTTGCGGTAGGTACATAACTGTAGTTTGATTAAAATGGTGGGTCGTTTACATATGTTATCTCTAACCTCTCAATACTGCGACCTAAAATATCTATTGTGGAACCCCTTAGTCAATATATTAATGTATATCCAAGTACCACTTCATTTTAATATTTTATATAATTTAAAATTGTCCTGGATAGTAATAACTAATGTGCAATTTACCCTAATATTGTAAAAAGAGCCCTAAAGTGCCCTGTTAAACATTATAGGTGCAAAATATGGAAAAAGGCTGAAACCAAAATTTGTAGTATATTACGAATATAAAATGCATTTAAGAAGCTTATATAAAAATCAAAATTTACTTCCATAGAAAGCTTTCCATATGTTTCTATATTACTTTCGTGTTTTCAGGTAACCATTTATTAGTTAAGCTGTTTTGAACTGTATGAAGGATATCTTATATACTACAAATATTAGCCTGTTTCCATATTTTGCTATGCTTCATATTGCTCGAATAACAGAATAGACTTTAATTTCCTTTAGTCTCGGGACTCACTTTCGCACTCATTCTTTTGTGTTCTTTACCATAAGTTTTGTGCACAAATTTATATTACTCATATCTTGCACATGCTCTTTATTTATTTTACATTCTTGTTGCTTAAAATTATTTTCGCTTTTAACTGCTTGCTTCCTGTAAAAAATGTACACACTTTTGCGGCAGCATGTCAGATTTAAGCATATTGTTAGCTCAAACATCTGCTGATTATGTGCTGCTGGAAGTTGTACAGATGGTTAACATTAGTGTCTGTCTATTTTCATGGATTGGCAGATGTACCATTGTGAACATATTCAGAGCTCTTGTTATATACAGGGTGTTTCAAAACGACACTAAACGAAGATGTGGATCTTGCTGGTCACACCGTGCGTAATACCTACGCGAATATAATTTTCAGCTCTAAATTCTGCACATACAAAGACTGCCATAAAATCACCATGGATTAGGGAGTCGTACATAACCAAATGGAACGTGCTTGGCCCACACTAAGAGAGATGCCGGTTGGTAGCGAAGGTCTCAGTCGCGTGGTGTAGGCGTGTTTTGATAAACACGCCGGGGCTGCACAAGTAATAGAAAGTGTGGCATGCGGGTGTGGCGTATGACAATCGCTGTTCCTTCGCTGCCTAATCTCAAATGTGTGCGATTTTCAAACACACATAAAACTTTAAATAGAACAGTTTGAAAGTTGCTAAATCAAGTTTCGGACAAGTCAAAGTGTAAGCTAATCGACTGCTATCTTCGTTTGGTGTCGTTTTGAAACGGCTGTATAAGTAATTTAGAAGTTATGCTCTGGTCCAATTATTTGTAATTTTTCAGTTAAACTACCTAAATAATCCTATTTCTTTTGACTGAGAGTGAAGTAACCAAGTACCCTTATTTCAGCACACAGCCAGACGTGCCATTTCGTAACACTAAGTGTATTTCTACTAGCTTCTCCCTCTAACCTCGTGTGTTTGGGGTTGGCCAGACTAATGAGGATATTGTGCTAATAGAACAGAAACTCCTTGGATGAGAGGCAAAAGGAAGAACAACACAAAGAAATGGTTTAAACCTCGAATTCCCGCCAGTAATATATTAGTGAGTATTCATCTAACAGTTCTACCAGTGCTATTAAGCAACTAGCAGGCAACAGAATACGAAAAAAGTAAGAATAGGTGGATCCAAAAGTATCTTCTCCCTATCCACTCGACATATCACATTTCTAGATGCACATATTTGATGGTTTCTTTCCTACACATTGAATATAATAAATATAAATTCTCAAATAAATGTTAAATGTGTAAAAACTACACTCGCATGACCTTTTGCATTGGAATTTCAATAATCCCTTACGTATTCACACCAGGTAGCGCGTCTGCCCCCTACTTGACGTGTGCAGATATATCTTCGTGCGTTAAAAGGGTTGCAGAAGTCAACGAGGTTATTTCTTGTGAAACTGGTCAATGGGAAACTGGCGTGAGCGATCCTTATTTTGCCCTCTTGCTTATTACGGAAAAGTGAGCGGATGGCGCTCGTTGAGAGGGGTAAAATAGAGATCGTTCACGCCAGTTTCCCATTGATATGTACATTGTATTGTATTTCCGTGAAATTTTGGTGTCGAATTTTTTGGGTAGGGTACAATATTATCTCTACCTAAAATGTACATAATATGTACATTGTAGAGAAAGTAATGATTACTTGGTACCCGTTACGCGCCCGGGCTGTTACAGGGAAGACATGAACGTATGTGTTGTTTACTGTTCTTCCAGATTACGATGTTATTACGTCTGTTGCTCACTCATTCCTCAGCAGACAGTTGCAGCCCCTATCCTGCCTCTTTTGATTAACATATGTTTTAACTTTTAATTTATGTTCTCTATGCCATTCAGACTTTGGTGTAACTTTTACAGGAGCCTGAGCGCCACTTCTGTAGTGTAATCTTAACTTAGGTGTCATAGTTCGGCAGGACATGTACGGCGAAGAAATATCATAATGAAACAATTAATGTTACTTAAAGACAGGTAAAAATTGTGGCATTTACCGGCCGGTTGGTTCATTGGTAGCTTCTCGAAAACTCTTACCTCTTGGGCGAGTTAATGGTGCAGAAATTGATTAGGATAACATTCTCTTTTAAACAATCTTAGTTTTTTATTAATAATGTCCAAAATTAAATAATTTCAATATAAATTTTGAAATACACTGAATCGTTTATAAATATGCACAGCTGTAATTCCGTCGATATTAACCAGTATCGTCGAAATACTCAACTTATTATTCATCTGTTTCTTTCAAGTTATTCTCCCCCGTTCTTACTTCGACGAAAATATTCCGTATAATAATTTAAATATAATTACTATATATATATATATATATATATATATATATATAATTATCTCGTCGAATATCTCGAATAGTTTATTCTCTTACGCAATACGTTAAAAAAAATTATGTTCTAGAATTTACCTTCTTCCCAGACGGAGTCTAACGAAGAATAATTATCACAAGAATTGAGCCCTTTCTCCGACGAGGTCAGTAGAAGAAAAGGTATCATACGGAATTGACCTCCTTCCCTGACGAGGTCAGTAGGAGAAGAATTATTACACAGAATTGACCTCCTTCCCTGACGAGGTCAATAGGAGAAGAATTATCACACAGAATGAAACTCCTTCCCTGACGAGAACAGTAAGAGAAGTGAATCAAGTGTAAAATCTTAGCTGGTTACTGAAAATTTTGAAATTTGCTTAAACATATATTTATTCAAAATGAAACTATATGTCACCATACACAAAAATTGACTGACGAGAAAACAAAGACGCAACGAAATTTTGTCTTTCCAATAAGAACTCACGGAGTAATAAATAAAAACTTGTTCTTACCAAGAAGGCTAACATGAATAAATATAACTATTGTTCCGCAATGATAAAATATTGTTTCAAAATGCAGACTGCACTAAGAGTACTGGGGTTAAACACCGCCGTCTTGGCTAGAACTGTTGTTTATGAAACCTTGTTTTATACGGGAATAAAATGTTTTATGGCAGCGAAACCTGTAAAGTGGCCAAAGTTCTGTTCTGCATATTTTGAGCCACGCTCTAGGTTAGTTGTAAATGATCTAAAAAAGCTGAGCTGAAATTAATCTTTATATCCCATTGGTGTAATTTCACTTTGCGGAAAAATAGGAGTGTATTGACCGTTATAGACACATGCTAAGCGGGGGTTTTAATAATGTTTATGCTGAGCTGTAATGGGTTTTAAATATTGGTTCTGTCCATGTATCTTAAGTGGAATCAACCTAACATGAAGGAAATTTGGTATTTTATTTTTGAATGAAGATACCAGCCTAAAGTTTTACTGGTACCTGTTTGCTCCACTATACTTTTATTTTCTCTGCTAGATACTACATGTCTATATTAATGAAATTAAATATATTTTATATAGCTCAATATATGTTCATGGTTGCACATTAGAATAATTTTCACATTTATATCAACCTGAATTTTGATCGTAATGCTAGCAATTGTTAAACACTAAGTCACTCAGAGAAAGATGGAAAGCAAGATAATATAGATATCAATACAAGATGGGATACGAAACACCGAAGTTAGGACATAAGTGAACGACGCAGCCACCCCAGCGTAAGCAGTGAAATGGAGATGGGCAGGCCACACTGTAAGACTCAACAACAACAACAACCACAACAGTATGGGACCCAAGAGAAAGAGAGAGGGGGCCTGGTAGACCGAGAATGAGTTGGGCGGATGAAATGAAATGGAATTTTAGCAATATCTGGAGACAGGATTACGAGGAACCGCTACGCCTGGAAGGCTCACAAACAAGTGTATATAATGCGACCGTGGGCCAAGGAAGAAGGGAAATACCGCAATAGGACATTGGGAGTGAGAACAAGTGTTCAAGTGTAAAAGTGTGTAGTGCCAGTAACTAGGTTAGACAGATGAACTAAGGGCTTAAGCATTTTAGCCGTCCTCATTTTGGAGAGGCCGTTGCCCTATTGCAATTAATGTTTATTATTATTATTATTATTATTATTATTATTATTATTATTATTATTATTATTATTATTATTATTATTATTATTATGAGAAGTAAGATATAGTGTTATGCTTAATAAGCTGAGGAGGATTCCGACACTTCTATAGAGCAAATGCCTGCAGATCTGCTATATGATGACTAGAACAACTATCCAGGCAACCAACCACAACATCCAAGCGAAGAAGGTAGCTATAATGGACATCCCAAAAGTGAAATATGAAATCTGCACCTTTTTTAATCATTAACTTCTGTAGAAGCCTGTTGCTGTTACTAAATCTCTGGAAGGAATGGATGGTACGAGAGTGAACGAAGAGAGGTCCAATCTGAGGATACCAGGCAGAGCCAGCACACCTAAAGGGAATCAAACATTAGTGCATGGCGTGATGCCACACTTTCGTCATTGGGATACAATAAACACGTGTTTGGTTTGTGTATAACTTCGGGAATATTTTCATATTGGTGGTTTTAAACTATAACTTATTATTAAAGCCTAATGTCGCAGAAGTTTAGTATTCCAAATTGCAATTGTAATTACATGAAAGATTCAAAATGTTGGATGGTTAATGCCATTAAATATTTTAGTATTTGATATAACCTTTATTCTAATAATTTCTTATGGTTTAGCTTCTTCAGGTTGTTTTGTTTAACAAATACTTTCGACTAATAAAGTGGGTTTACAAAATAATAATAATTTAGACTCATCAAAACATATCAGAACCCCACAATTTTGTTTTCATCCCCTGAAAATGAAGATCTAAAATTCAATGGATTACGGCTATTCAGAGCAAGAATTTGGTACCTACAGATAACTCCAAAGCAACATAAGCTTTAACATTTTTCTTGGCAATTCCTAAATATTAAATCAATAAGTAAATTACTGAAATGTGCTACAGCACCTGTTGCCATTCTACATATTTCTATTGAATGTTTCAAAGGTTTGTACTTTGAGGATCATTGTGTATTTACATTTAAATAATCTTGAAATAGAGTTTAGCAACACAAACAATTACATGAAATGTGTTACTTATCAGTTGGTTGCATACTTTCCAGAACAGACATGTTGCTACATTAAGGTTGAACTTCCATTGTGACAGTAGGTCAGCGTCCCGATCTTTGTTGAATGAATGAGATATAATCATTATAATGGGATTAGGATTTTAATACGAGTAGTAAAATGTGCAAGCAAATTAAATTTATATAACAGGAGGTTTTAGTAAAACAACAAATATGCATAGACAACCAAATACAGCATAAGGTGCTTTAAGCTCTCCTCTATCTGAAAAAATAAAACATTTTTGTGGCAGCCGATATCGTTTTTACAGAAATAAGACAACATATTATAACCTAAACGCTAAACTCCGTTGTACAAAGCCCGAAGTCGGGCCAAGATCAACCGCCTTATCACTGCATCCCCCACCTCTACCCATTTCATGCGCCACGGAGGGTTGCAGTACTGGAAGGTGGGACCTGGTTAGCGCCCCAAGTATCTCTTCGCAACCTGGAGTCGCTATTTTTCCATCAATTACCCTCTCAAGTTCCCCCCCCCCCAAGGGATCTCACGATACTAAGACTACATAAGTAAGAGCATGTGGTCCAAAAGTTTCTCCTCCCTCTCCACTCAACATCTCACATTTCGAAATTCACATTTTGATGGTTTCTTTCCTTCACATTGAGTATAATAAATATAAATTCTCAAATAAATGTTAAATGTGTAAAAAGCATACTCACATGACCTTTTCCATTGGAATTCAATAATCCCTTGCGTATTCGCACCAGGTAGCCCTACTGCCCCTATTTGATGTGTGCAGATATATTTTCGTGCGTTTAAAGAGTTGCAGAACTCAACGAGGTTATTTCTTGTAAAACTGGTCAGTGGGAAACTGGCTAAAGTGCCTCACTTTGGTGCTTCGTGGCGCAGGGGATCGTGGGTTCGAGTTCCACCTTGGGCATGGGTGTTTATGTGTTTGTCAATGTGCATGTGTCAGTAAAAAGAAAAACGTAGATAGATAGACGTAAGAAACTGAAGGCAAAACAAAAAAAAAAGAGAAAAAAGAGATACAGTGCCGGAGTCCTGACATGGCTCCGGAACTTCATTTATAAATAAAAAGAAAAAAAAACAACTGATTTAAATTCAGAAAATGTTCCTACATATTAAAAAAAAAACGGACCAAATATCCCAATGGGAGAAAATCCCCACGCCGATACAGAACCGAAGCCGGGCCTCCTGCTTGGTAGGCAGCGACTACCACCGCGCTGAGGAGACGACCTAGCATTGTAGCTCAGTTTATTTAGGTATACAACTCGCTTAGAATATAACTTTTGCATTTATTAAAAAACAACAATGATATAAACGTATTACTATTATTATTATTATTATTATTATTATTATTATTATCATTATCATTACTTATTATTATTGCTGTTTTATATGAATTTGACATATCATTTCGCATTATAAGAAATCTACTACATAAAGGTTTACTATTATTATTATTATTATTATTATTATTATTATTATTATTATTATTATTATTATTATTATTATGAACTTAATCAACTTTGAATTGAGGTCAGAATATACGATCCAACATGCGAGATGTACGGCATTTTTCGGAAAATTGTGCTTATGCTAAAGAAATGAATGTTATAAACTCTAGCGAGAACCTAAATTTTAAATGTTTATTGAGGGAAAGCATAATTTTATAAATTATAACACTTTGCTATAATGGACGCTTTAATTGAAACGAAGTCCTGGATCAAAAAGAAATTATAATTAAATTATCTTCAGCAGTACAGCGGGTGCTGATATAGTTTTATGGTCATATAATTGGGATTAATGAATGTTTATTTTCATATTTATTTCAAGGTTGAGGATCCAAAATCAAGTATCTTGTGCCAGCAAAATGAGCTCAGAAGGGAAAAAAAATCTGTTGACTTTCAGATGTTTCATTCAATGAGAGATTTATAGTGAAAGAAAATGTAGCTATTGACTATTATTAATCTTCATTAATAAATAACTGAATATTTGAAGTTACAACATTATAATAAATAACTGAATATTTGAAGTTACAACAATATAATAAATCACCAATACAGCAATTGAATATTTTGTTACTCCACAATTAAGGTGATGCGAATAAAACAACGTAGAAGGAAGAAATTATCCCTTAATGGTTTTAAGTAGTATGTTTTTGTTATCAGTATGTGACTGTACAAATTTGCAATATATGGCAATTATAGATAAAACTCTGAAACTCATGCCTTAGATAGAAGTGAGTATTTTAATCTATTCATGATTTTCTGAAACCAACGCATTCTTTTTCAACCCCTGACTTACAGAATGCATTCATGCAAGAATGGGAGCGCAGCTATTTATAATGAGCAAATTTGGAAATTTATAAAGTATTAAAACCAGGACCAAAGGGAATACTGAAACTTAGACATAGACGTTACAGGTAAACCGCCCTCCATTTGCAGTACAGTTTGCAGACTGTTAATCTGGCGTAAGTAACCGCTGTTGTTTACATCCTTTGTATTGATAATGGTTTGGATACTTGGCCAAGTGCTTAAGAATTCCTATGCCTCCACAAGAATATTATTGATATCACTTTCAAGGAAGTGAGTGTAAACACTAGAAAATAGGTTAAGTCTGGCTACCTTGAGAAGATAGAGTTATTACGAAAGAAGGAAAAATTGGAATCAATATTATAAATATTCATATAACTCTGTAGAGGAAGGAACTGTGGTAGAATTAAGAAAGGTAGGTGTATTAGGTAGGATTATGGAAATGGTACTGAAATAAAGCTATAGAATTTATCGGATACATTTGTAAAGTTTTCTAACTCTTACAAGAAAAGTGTATTCAATCAAAGTACTGGCTTTGCGAAATTAGACTTAGAATAGCGGTATGGATGATATATGGTTAGGAATAGAGTGTATGTTGACAAGGCTAGGGGATTAGTTACATGCAGTTGTAATATATGGAAAACAGAATGTACAGGCACTTGCGGAAAAGGAAGGACTCTAAAATTGTAAAAGAATTTTGGGAGTAATTATGGGAAAAAATGTTTATATCGAGAGGTATAATAAGGGTCACTGGACGCTTTTTTCTATGGTTTAAACTGAGAATTTAGAGATCAAGCTGTTACAGGAGAGACAGAGAGAGAGAGGGAGGAGAGAGACACAGACAGAAGAAAGAATCCATATTACTCTTTTTTCTACTCCATTCTAATCGATATAAGAATTAACAGAATAGGGAATACACTGAGCTAAACTGATACTGATTTTTTTTAAAAATTGTCGCTATGCGACTGTCATTGAAATTCACTTTTTGCGTAGCCAGGAGTAATAAAATAATACAAATACAGACGGATTCCTGTTTGAGAAAAGAATAAGTGCGAATTTTAAAATTGAAACCAGTAGCGATGAATATCTCAGAAACGGTTAGCTCCCCAACAAATATGTAAATCACATAAATGGTGTGTTTAATGAGCCTGCTTACGCAAAACTCATTCAGAATGAATAGGACGTCAGAGGTTATTTCCAGGAAATTCAAGATGTATATTTTCAGGTAAATATTCTTAGTATATAGCATTTTAATCAAAATTGTTGGAGCCATTTTTGAGAAAATCAAACTTATCGAAAATTTTCCCTTTAAAGTGTGGTTTGCGGTGGGGGACACTTTTCGAAAATCTTCGTGTCGCGTCTTTGGGAGATACTAAAGTTACATACCAAATTTGGTATTTAACAGAATTTTCGTTTTCTGGTTATACAGTTCACAGATACACATACACACATATCTTTTTCTAAAAATGATTTTTTGAATTCACGTGGTCTCGAAACATACATTTCGGTGAAGACTCGGTAACGAAATGTTGGGTCAAATATAATGGCTTATCTATCTATTATGAACGTTATGCATGCGCTAGAGAAAGTAAACATTGTAAATAATTTCACATTATTAATTTAGGAGAGCTGCTATTTACAGATAAAAATTCAGCTGTTCTATAAATTTAATTGAAAAATATAGCAAACTAATTATTGTAAAGTTAATTGATTAGAATTATTTCTTGACATAATTGTTAAGCACTATATTAATAATAATCATAATAACAACAAAAACAATAATAATAATAATAATAATAATAATAATAATAATAAAAATAATAATAGAGACATCACGAAGCCCTAATTTAAATATTTTAGGAATCAAGCTTCTTTAGAGCAGAGAATAATTTTCGCTCTCTTACTCCTGTTAATCTTACTGTCATATCTATAGAGTTTCTATAGGAGTGATAGATAAAGTCATATGTATTTAAGAAAAACGATGTGTTCCATTCACATGACTTTCTCTAGCTGTTTCCTATACAACTTATATTTACAAAACATTATTCGTTTATCTACATAATGATAATCGACAAAAATATTAGCAAAAATTGTCTTATTGCGTGTTATTTGTAAGTAGAAGGGAAATAAGGGAAAATGGTGAGCTATAGCGACAGTCAAATGTTTTAAAAGCAACCGCTATATGAAACAGTTGAAATTAGATTCTCTTAGCGTGGCTAGTAGTAAAACAAAAGAGGCATGAAGCAAAAGATGACTTGTTTAAAGTACTTTAAAATTGAAACAAAGAACAAGGAATATGTTGGAAACGGCTAACTTAACAAAAAGTTTACACAACGTAAAATGTGTGCGTTTTTTAACGAGATCTCTTTTTTTTTTTCTGTAGAATTTTTGTATTTCTCTTACGGTTTACCTGTTAATAATAATAATAATAATAATAATAATAATAATAATAATAATGACGACAACATACGAGCTGTCAATTAGAGTTTACAAAGTGGTGTTATTTATAATGTTGTATGGCCTGGAATTAAATCTGGGTAGCTCTAGGTCATTGAACCCTGTAAAAAGCTTAGTGCAAATAAATACATATGTTAAAAGAGTCTACTGTTTGCACTGAGGAATATTTTGTTATCTTGAAATATCACCGTTGGGTATAGAAAAATCATCATGAAGCAGCCGAAGGAGTTGAGCAAACTTACTAAAATTATTTCCATTTTAATCTGTTGTTGATAATTTAGGTGCAGAGCAACTCGCTAATTCCCCTTGTCTGAAGCATTGGCACAGTTTCCAACTCCGGAGCAGTTGTAGTAAAATCTTGTCAAAATGGTTCTGCAAGGTTAATCGTGCTTCTTTCCACTTAAAGAACTCCACAGCAGCTACGGAGGAGTGGGACGGAATGAATTACAAAGAATGGAGGAAAAGAGATGGAAGGAGGAAGAGAGAAAAAGAGACAAGCGAGGAAAGAAAAGAGAACGAGAGAAAAATCTATTAAAAAGAGAAGCTTCCTAGCATCGAGGAGGGTTTTATGGTGTCTCATTTAGTACCTCCCCCCCTGCCCCCTTCTGCTGCTGCTTCCAGCTTCACCAGCGCTACTAAAACAAACTTTCTTCACGTTGGAATTTTAAAGAGCAATTTAAGAGTGGAGGAGACAGAATAGGGTGGGGGAAGGGGTGGTTGAAAAGAAAAGGCTTGTGGAAAACCATGACCTATCCCTACTACGTCTTCAGTACTCACTTCATTCAATATCGCGTTCTTACTCTCTGTTTTAAATTTTGTTGGAATAACATGCCCTGGGCTCCTTAAATTCTTTAGCAAACTTGTATAAACATGCAATAAATCAGTTTGCACATTGGCCAGAAAAGTTAATAACTCACATTTTGTTAAGCATTTACAAAACTAAATCTTCAGGCTTAATTATATTCTTATTCTAGACGTTCTCAGGCTTCAAACCAGGTGTAGTGATGAAGAATCATCGACGTTTCGGGAGCGTGAATCTCTCCCATCATCCTGAAATCGTTTAGAATATGTTCGTCGCCAGGAAAGCTTCAGATCGAAAGCTTCAGATCCTATTTAATTATATTCGTTTACATATGCTGAACACACATTCACTCACTCACACTCACTCACACACACACACACTAACAGAAATCCCTTGATTCACAACAAATTCGCTGCGGATGATGTGGTTTTTAGAACGTAAAATTTTGAATACACAGTGCAGTTCTTTTCAGTTTCTCCACGCGTACTATATATACTAGATAGAGAAGGTATTACATGCCACCCAAAATTCCATGTCGAGTTATCACCAAAAATATACGTTTTTAATCTAAAAATAAATTTTGAGAAAAAAGTACAGTATATTCTTAAATAAAATGGCTTAAAGCAGAACTGAGTCTCTCTCTCCCTCTGTCTCTCAGTACATATACTGGGTTCTTCAGATTTATTCGGTCTTTAGGACCAGTAGGTTTAAATGCATGACTCATTATTAGTTCAAGGAGTCCCTTGTCTCAAAGGGTAGATACAGAATTGAACCTTAAACTGCATGCATTACCGACTTCGTAAGCAGGTTGATGTACTGGGCCATGCAGAACTGTTTTTCACCAGGACAATTTGTGCATTCTTTGCATGCGAGATGGAAGTGACAAACGATCACAGAATATGTGTGTGTTTTTAACACATTCTGTGTAGGTTAGTTTTCATTTACTGTTGTAAACAGTGTGAACAAGCCTTTATTCTAATAGAGAAAATTCGCGCCTTTAAAGCCCTTTTTTACGTTACCATAACCGTCCAATTATTTTGATTTTGTGTTATCTATCAACATAAATGCTGCGTTTGCGAATGTTTCAAATGTAAATATTCGAAAGATACGATACAAGTCCCATTTCACTAAGGTGGCATCAAAACTGTTGGCGTCAATCCCTTCTACTCATCGTTCGATTTTCTTTCATAAGAGGCAATGCATGATATACTTGCTGCCTAGTATTGACGTCAGGTGCGGACATATACTAGCGGAAAGGTCCAAATAAATGTTAGGATCCTATATACCTAGTGTGTGTTGTTTATTTCTTTTTTTTTTTAGCCTTCGGCAGTCATTTAAAGCCAAATTTACTATGCTACGTGTAACCTGATAACATAAAAGGTTAAGTGAACTGACATCCCTTCCCAAATTAAGCTGATGGAGGAACCTTACTGCATTCTGAAACACATTTTAAATTAAGCTTCGATAAATCCGTTAGGGAAATACATGCATAGACACAGGATGAATAGCATACGGTTTAGAAAATATCCACTAAAAATTCTGATGTGTAACAGTCACATAGCTTTGTCTACAAACTAATGTTACAAAATATTATTTTTTTTTTACTTACATTATGCTAATCTAGATAAAAATTACCAGAAATTGTCTTATTACTTGCTTTCTTGTAAGTATAAGGGAAATACAGCAATCCGTTAGGCTGAAGTGGTAATCAAATCTCTTAAAAGCACCACATTATGTGAAACAATTGAAAATCGGTTTCCTTTGCATGCTCACGAGTAAAAGAAAGAAACATGAAATGAAAGTTGACTTCCCACTTGAGAAAAGTTTAAGTAATTTAAAATGTAAACTAACAACAAGGAATATCTCTGAAATTAAATACTCCACATAAAATGCATGACATAAATTGTGAGTTTTTATGGAATCTATATTTTTGTTTAGCATGTTTTTGACTATCTCTTACGACTTACCCACTATACAAAATTCATGCAGAATGAAGAGGTCTTCAGAGCTATTCCCGGAAAATTCAAGATATACATTTCGTTTGTCATGATAATATATTAAGCATTTAAACCAAAATTGTTAGAGCCATTTTTAAGAAAATCAAAATTTTCGAAAAATCTTCCATGTAATGCATAGATAAGATTGGGAATTTTCCTGAAAATCTTCGTGTCGCATCTTTGAAAGATACTGAACTTAAATATCAAGTTTGGTATTTAAGGATGTTTTCGTTTTTGAGCAATGTTGTCCACAGACATAAACACACACACACACACACACACACACACACACACACACACACACACACTCTCTCTCTCTCTCACCTAAACTAAATTCAAAATATGCGTTTTATTTGTAATGTGAATATCTTTAATGTACGGTATTTTAATCAAAATCCTTAGAGCCGTTGTTTACAAAATCAGAATTTTTGAAAAAATATTCCATGCAAAGGGTAGTTAGGGGTGGGAGATTTTTCTAGAAAATCTTCGCATCCTTGGAAGATATTGAACTTAAATACCAAGTTAGATATTTAACCGACTTTTCGTTTTTGAGCTATGCTGTCCACAGAAGACAGACTCACAAACACACCTGGATCTTTTTCTAAAAAAGCTTAAGCATATATTTCCGACAAAATTTTGTATCGAATTTTTATACCTTCTCTATCCTCTATGAAGATTGCAAGTAGTGAAAGTGAAAGTATTAGATAGTTTCCTTCCTCCAACAAAAGGTTTGTGTGGCTAAATTATTTACTGAATCCAAAATCTTCGAGGTTTTCCCATTAAAGTGCATCTGTGATGACTCTAAACATCGCCGATGTTGAACTCGTAAAACCTATACTTTGCTACCATACTTAAAGCTTGGTTTGGAGACTATAATATACATTTTTTTCATTTCCACTCTTGTATAAAGCCATATTTTATTTGATCATACTTAGTTCCAGATCAGTGTTAATGTGCTCTACATACCTGTTCTGTAAGATCATTTTCCATTACTATTTTTTTATTTATTCCTCAAACAGCATCACATTGCTTATCTAGGCGATATTTTCATTTAAATATAAATAAACGGCGGTAGCGTTGCTGCTTGCCAAGCGGGAGACCTTGGTTCAATTCCCAGTACCGGCGTGGGGATTTTTCCCTCGCTGGGAGACCTGGACCGGAGTGCACTCAGCCTCGTGAGGTCCCTGGGAGGGGGCTAATTGAGGAGCTACTTGATGGAGAAGGTAGCGGCTCCAGGTCGAGATGGCCGCATTAACCGGCCGGGGTGTGTGTGTGAGGCGCTGACTACGTCTCACCCTCCAATACTGCATCCCATACCCTGTCGTACCATGCAGTTTTTAAAAATAAATAATATAAATAATAATTCATGAGGTACATGATATATTAATAAGTGTGATTCTAGAACATAAATTAAGTGCGTATGAGATTCTGTATAAAATTTGCTATTAGAACGTTTATTGAGAGCCAGGCCCTCCGTTCGATCCATTCTTAAGCTCTTCATTTTCGAAAAGTTTGGATACCAAATTATTTTCACTTTAACTAACAGAAATGACTGTTCTTAAAATACAATATAAAATTACAAGTTTTAAACTATAATCTCAATATTTTGCATAGAAATATTTCTAATAAAAATGAATTTCATCAAAATGAATGCGTGGCACTTGATCTGTTACATTCATTTAGCATCAGTACATCCCAAAGGATTATTTGATAAAATTTGAAGTGCATGTAGCATGTTTTTTTTTTTTTTTTTCTAAATCATACTCATGAAGCAAGACATTTTTATAAAGTTATAAAAATGCAAATCTTGATTTGCTTTATATAATATTGATAAATAAGAGATAAAACATTTATTATTTTTGCATTAAGTAATAAGCTGTAGCGACATCTCGAAATAGTGACTTAAGAATGGCATAGAAGGCTGAAGATTCATGTCTGAAGTCACTCACTTCCAACGCTCCCCATATGGTCCCTAATCTTCGGGGTCCCTCATTCCACCAAGGATGGCGGACCCACTTTGAAGTTAAAGGGGCCCAGTCGGCGGAATCCTTCTCTGATGATAGGGTGATAGGATAGCGGAGACACGAGAGGAACTACAGCTTCTACATCTTCTACCGCGTTTTCACGTAGGTCCTTGGGGATACTCCATTAGAGCTTGTCAGAGATGAGTCTTGATTAGGGTGGAATTACAACCTCCATTCAAGGGCCGGGAATCGAACCACAAACCCTCTGAATAAGAGCCGTGGACGAAATCACCCGGTGCTCTCGTTAAATAATCGTATTACAACTATTTATGTCGATTCTCAAGAGCTCACCCTAGCCAAATCTTTTTATTCTTTCGGTCATGTGACCAATCAAACATACACATACTTTTAATTTGAATCATAATAGGCACTTATCACGCCAGCATTATCGTGTTTGATTATACGTTTCCATGTTAAATTATCCTTCCTAAGTCTGTTATCCCTTATTTGTACCACAGGGCATTTATAAACCTGTTTATTTTTGTAGTTATCAGAACATTATAGATTTAATTTTGATATCTCATTTGACTTTCATAATTTATTTCTATTTTAGCTTACATCGTAATCTGGTTTGAAGGAATTCGTTTAACATTACACATTTCGCATCGTTATATGAGGTTTTTCAAAAATCACTTGTAATATTTGAGATGAAAAAAACAAGAGAAGCCTCATATTGGGCAAATAATGGGATTTTATAAAACATCAGGTAGAAGTCCTCCGTTTCCTTCTTCAACGTACACCATTCTTTGTGCAGCTTCATGCACAGCATTTTGCAGATGGTGTCTTGGAATATTAGAAATTTCTTGCGAGATGGTATCTTTGTGTCAAATTATTGGATATGTCAGGAAGAATCATTATTTAAGGTAATCTCAAAACGAAAAGTCGGATTAGGATCAGGGGATCGTGGCGGCCACTGCTGTAAAGTGACTATTGATGACACGATTGTCAAAGATATGGACAGTTACTTGTTTTACAGGAGTGTAGATATGAAGCATCTAAGCAACAGTGAGATCAAATTTGGCCTTACAAATGTCTTTATGTCAGCAACAGAATTATATTTCCTCAAATTTCCTGATTAAATTCCCATAATTATGAATAGAATACGAGTCTGTTCTGAAATTATTAAGAATTCTAAATTCCCTCAGACCTTCAGAAAAATTTCTGTTGCATTGAATCAGTCACATAATAGCATTGAACCAGTCACATTTTGTTATTTAGTGTCACGCTTTGAAACTTACAAGT
This sequence comes from Hymenopus coronatus, assembly GCA_030762935.1. NCBI lineage: Eukaryota > Metazoa > Arthropoda > Insecta > Mantodea > Hymenopodidae > Hymenopus > Hymenopus coronatus. Next base: position 23,217,714 of record CM060886.1, on the reverse strand, counting down.
TCTTATAGCAGTGTGAATAAAATTATTAATGTTGATTCAACAAAACTGTGCCCATTGTAACAGCGAACTAAAAAAAAACAAACAAAAGAAAACCAAAGCCCATTGCTTGCTCAGAGTTTCTATCCTATCTTAAATATTATAATATTAATGGTGGTTTAAAGTTTGAAATGATTTTTGAAAGGATCTTTACATTATTTTGCCAGCAACTAAATCCGGCAACTCGTGCCTCAAAACAGCGTATTGTAATGGACCTACACCAAGAACCCAACCCGCGTGTCCCCAAGAGGGACAAAAGGTAGTTCTGATATAGAGCTGACGTGCACGCTATCAGCTACATGAAAGTAGTGTGATATTTGTTCGTCACATCAAGACTTGTAAAACTTCCTCCTACAATCGATGAACTAGGTAATCTAAGTCCCTGGGAATTAAATGGCTTGGGCATGATTTTCACATGTGGTTGTTCCAGTACTGCAAGTAGAACTGTTCAAGATAATGACCATCTATAACATATCGATCTATAAATGTATTTGTTATTAATGATAAAATTATCTTCTTTCCATTCCGCCTTTAAAGGACATTAGAAGTAAAATTTCACATTTCTATACATCTGAATAGATTTTCCTGAAAGTTTTACTGTGATTTCATTGTTATTATGTTAATATGAATACCAAATTGAATGAACACTTTGGACTTCATAAATATTATTATGTAAATATTTACGTATGTAATCAAAATGTCCCACGCACTCAACATTTGAAAACGTTGGTTGGCATTTGAACCCTCTAAAACAACTTTAAATAGGTCTATTTTAACTAACGTTAATACTGAATTATTATATATATTTATAAAAAGTTAGAACTTTTAATATAGCAATGGATACTTCTGCACATGCAGGGACATTTTAATTGTATTTTTTCAAAAACTAGATGCGGGGAACGTTTAGTTTTGAGAAAAGCCTGTTTAATGCAATACTATGCTTGGAAAGATGTACTTTACGATCCTTAAATGGCTGTAAAGCCCGAAGCAAGGGAAGGATAATTAAGGTTTTCTATAGATCCCCAAAGCTACCAACAACTATTTGTAATTAAAAAAAAGAAAAACTCTTTTTACCGAATGTAGTCAAGTGTTCCTTAAGCAAATAGCTCATACCTTGATCAGGATCAGGATTATGCACGACTTTAAACATGGAAGGCAGGGTCGTTAGACAGGGACGGGGGCTCCAGAACACTGTGGCACAGCAGGAAACGTGGGCCCTTGTGGTTCTTGCCCCTTTCGTGGGTCCAGGTAAACAGGGATTACAGATGAAACCAAAAGGCTCAATCGGTAAGATCTATGGCTCACATTTGGAAGATCCCGGGTTCAGCTCTCATTGGCTGACAATTCTTATAGGTTTGATTTCTGATTTCGCTCAGTCATTAAGGAATGTATATTTAATACCACAGCCTATCTTAAGACTAAACCAACAGTGAAAATCTGATGTGTTACACTCGCATGACTTTCTCTAGCTGTTCTACAAACTTCTTACATAAGATTATTCTTATTCCTCCACCTTGCTAGTCAAAATAATCATTAGTGGCATGCTCTTATTACTTAGTTCCTTATAAGTAGGAAGAAAATAAGGAAATATAGTAGGCTAAACCAATAGTCAAATGTTTTAAAGACTGTCGTTATGCAATTGTCATTGCAAACCGCTTCTTTGCTTGCCCAGGAGTAGAACAAAAGAAAAACGGACACTTCCTGTCTGAGAAAAATATAAGTAGTACTTCACAACTGAAACCAATAACAAGGAATATCTCGGAAACAGTTACCTCCATAACAAAAATGTAAAGGACATAAATTGTGTTTTTATAAGATCTACATTTTCTGTCCATCTCTTACGGTTTAGCAGTTAAGCAAAATTCGGCAAAATTCATCCAAAATAAAGAGGTCTTTGCAGACCGTTTCAAGTTACACACGTTATTTGGTATGTAAATATCTTAAATATAAGGGATCTAAATCAAAATCGTTAGAACCATTTTTGAGAAAATCAAAATTTTCGAAAGTTTTTCCATGTAAAGGGTAGTTGAGGGTGGAGGGATTTACTTGAAAATCTTCGTGCAGCTTCTTTAGAAGATGCCAAACTTAAATACAAAGTAGTATTTAACGTTATTTTCGATTTTGAGCTAAGCTGTCTACAGCCACACACACATACACATATATATATATATTAAACGGACATTTTTGCAAAAATGCTATTTTTGGATAAAGGGGGACCCAAAACATGAATTTCCAATGAAATTTCGGTATCGAATTTTTAGGTGCAATACAATACCTTCTCTATACACTACGTACATAGTACTTGTAGAGAAAGTAAAAATTAAAATAATGGTAATAGCGAATCCTGTGCTATCTATGACAGTTAAAAGAGTAAACTGGACATCTGCTCGGGGCAGAGATACAGTTGTAGGACACCAAGGTGTCTGGGCAAGATGGTAAACCTACAGGCATGAAACCTAGAAGGCTAACTATCCGTCACATACCGAGAGACAAGTTATGGTCTAACAGACCATCGCAAGTAGCTATCGCGAACGAAAAATAAAATTAGAAAACAATACTATAACTGATTGGTCGTCTCCTTAGCGCGGTGGTAGCGCAGCTGCCTACCAAGCGGGAGACCTGGGTTCGATCCCCAGTACCGGCGTGGGGATTTTTCCCCCGCTGGGAGACCTGGACCGGGGTGCACTCAGCCTCGTGAGGTCCCTGGGGGGCCAATTGAGGAGCTACTTGATGGAGAAGTAGCGGCTCCAGGTCGTGAGGACCGCATTAACCGGCCGGGAGGGGCTCGAGGCGCTGACCACGTCTCACCCTCCAATACTGCACCCCATCCATGACGTCTGTAGTGGACCGAGATGGGGGACGCAGCGGCCGGGCGGTAGGCCAAGGCTCCCCGTGAGCTGTCGTGCCATGGAGTTACTATAACTGATTGTAAGTAATCCTGAAATGTCAGTATACTTATGAATTACATCTTTCAGATTGTTCACGTACAAACATAAAAATACGGAAACGTTCCATTCAAATGACTTCTTGTACATCACTGTAGAAAATTATTCTAAAAAGCTTATTCTTCTATCTAATAAGGATAAATATCAGTATAAATAGTGTTATTACTCACTTCCTTATAAGTAGAAGGGAAATTAGGGAACACGCTAGTCTAAAGTGGAAGTCAAATCTTTTAAAATTTGGTTGCTATGTGAATGAAATTCAATCTCTTTGCGTAGTCAGAGATTAACAAATTCTTGTGTAAGAAAATGCTAAGTATTTTAAAATTGCAACCAATAATAACAAGGAATACGTCTGAAATGGTTAACTTTAAAAATAATTATATATGACATAAATTATGTTTTAACGAGATCTAAATGTATTATTGTGTAGTAATATTTTGTCTATGTCTTACGGTTTACCAGTTATGCAAAATTCAACAAAACCCATCCAGAATAAAGAGGTCTTCAGAGGATATTCCCAGAAATTCCAAAATATATTTATTTGTCATACAAATATTTTTACTTTCTCTAGCCCCATATATACAGTGTACATAGGGATAGAGAAGTATTGTATTCCACCCAAAAATTCGATGTTGAGATTTCATCGGAAACACATGTTTTATGAACTTCTGAATCCAAAAAAAGCATTTTCAGAAACAATTCCGTGTGTGTGTGTGTATGTGTGTCTGTCTATCTGTGTATCTGTCTGTATGTGTGTCTGTCCGTGGATAGCATAGCTCAAAAACGAAAAGACGGTTAAAAACAAACTTGTTAATATAGTATTTTTAACAAAATCGATTTTGAAAAATAAACATTTTAACCTTTTTCCATATAAAGGGTAGTTTTGGGTGTGAGGATTTTTCTAAAAATCTTTTGGTGGTATCCTTGGAAGGTGATAAACCTAAATATCAAATTTGGTATTTTATCAACTCTTGTTTTTGTGTCATTGTGTTCATAGAGAGACGACACACTACAGGCATTTTCATAAAAATGGTTTTTTATACAGGGGACTCTACAATGTATATTTCCGATGAAATCTCTGTATCGAATTTTTGGGTGAAGTGGAATATATTTTCTATCTACGATCATGTACTATGTAGAGAAATTAAAAATACTTTATATGATTTAGGGACTCTAAAACATTATTTCCGGTGAAATTTCGGTATCGCATACTTTCTCTCTCTATGCTCTATGTACTAAGCACAGAAAGAAATAATAGATGCTATTGCAATTTTGTGCTAAGCCTATTAAAACGCTTAAATCTCCTCTACCGTTTATCATATCTGTTGAACCACAACCAAATTCCCTTCTTCATCAGTATGCGTATATTTCCAAGTCGTTGGTTCGTAGTTTTCTCATTTCAACACTTGGCTTCCCTTCCTCACATTACTTTGTAAACAAGACGGCACGACGCGGTGCGGCGTTTTCAAGAAAAACAAAAAAGTTTCGATACTCCAACTCCGGGAACAAAAACAAGGGAGGAGAAGAAGGCGGAAGAAATTTGCTCCGGAAAGTTGTTGGAGCAGCATCATTTTAGAGTGAAGACACGTAGAGAAGCCAAGGTTAGTCATTAACATACAAAAGAGTACTGGAAGTGGGTCGCCGTCGTGTAGCAAACCCTTTAAATTAAGAGCGCCTTAAAGTGGAACGATAGAAAAATAATGTGTGCCTTAAATACAATATTCCATGCACCTATGTACAATATTCCCAGCAGTTTTACTCAAAGGCGCCTACTCTAGAAATATCAGCGTTGGTATTCTTAACCTCACTATGAAGTAGTGAACATTGGATAGACTTTGAAATTATTTTGTTACAAACCTGTAACCCTCCGTAGTGTAGTGGTTACCCGAGTAGTTCAAACCTGACGAAAGGTAAATGACTTTTATCGGACGCAAACATTCCTGACATGGCTTCCTTTGGATGGGAAGTAAAGCCGGTGGTTCCGTGTAATGTTTATTTGCATTAAAAAGAGCCCCATACCTTCAAAATAGAAGGTTTCTAGGCAAAATTCCGCCGATTCCGTGATTTCGTCCTATAGTGTCATCTGTAGGCGACGATCGTAAGTTGAAATCATAGAAAAATCTGATGTGTTCCATTCACATGATATATTCTTCTATCTACTTTATACATAGTCCAGATAAAGATTAGGATAAATGGTCTTAAGTGCTTGCTTCCTTGCAAGTAGAGGGAATACACTAGACTGAACGATAGTAAAGTCATGCCATGTGGTTGAAATACGTTTCTATGTAGCGTCAGGGAATTACTACTTTCCGTGTGAGAAAAGTTTTAGTAATTTAAACAAATAACAAGGAATATCTCAGAAATGGTCAATTCCACTTAAAAAAGCACATGACATAAATTGTGTGTTTTAACGTGATCTACATATTTTGCAGTAAGTTTTTGTATATCTCTTACGATTTAACAGCCACGAAAAATTCAGTAAAATTCATTCAGAATAACGAGGTCTTTAGAAGCTATTCCCAGAAAATTCAACATATATATATATATGTGTGTGTTATTTGTCATATTAATATATCTTTAATATACGGCATTTTAATCAAAATCTTTAGAACCATTTTTGAGATAATCAACATTTTAGAAAAATTAGTTGGAGTAATAAAATTATGAATGAAGAAGTTTATGAGAGAGCAAAAGAAAACATAATCACAGAGTCACGGACACACTGACACACGGTGACACACACACACGGACCTTTTACTGCAATACTTTCTCTAAACACTATGCACATAGCACGTGTGGTAACAGTAAAAATTCCACTGGGATTATCGTCGGAGAGTATTTTTATTAAATATTATCAATTTAAATGTTTTGGAGATAGTTTACATCATGTGACGCGAGGAGGCAAGCAAATTTTTAAGTCCAAAGGTTTGCTAATGTGCATGAGCAAGCAGACAGAAATGACAGATGACTATTGGTCCTATTGCTTCTTTTAGCTGCTTCCATCCTATTACTTAGCTTAAGAAAGTTTCTGTACTTTTACGAAGATATAACAGGAATCTCAACTAAATTCAGTGTCATAAAAGATCAATAAAATATTACCAGATTAATCTAAGTTAAAGCTCTTGCCAATGATACCCGCCACAATGTGTCTGTTTGGTTAAGGCGGTTTTATAGGGCGTTTATATTGTATAAAAGCCAAGGTAAACCATTGGATAAGTGGTACATACAATGTCACAATGCGAAGCCATCCCATCTTTTATAGCTGCTCGTCACCTGGTGAACAAATCTTTACTATAATACAAGAATTTAGAATAGCAATCTCCCAGCTACCGGCACTTATATACTTATACTTAAAGTTTGGAAGTTAGGAAATATTAATAAAAGATAGTTATATGTGGATTTAAGCTTCCTCAAAATGTCTCTTTAAATTAAATTATGAAAAAGTGTGCATTTAGAATTCTGTATCCGGGAAAGCGTTAAATGCATCAAATAACTTTTATTGCAATAAAATGATAAAATACAACTGAATATCTATGTAGACATGGAATTTACTTGTTGTGGCATTTGCCAGAATGAATAGCACCGAGTTTCTTAAAGATGTAGTGAAAATTTGAGATGATTTGTATTACTGTTCTTTTGGCGTGTAGCAAGTGTGTTTCTAAACTTTTGGCTATCGGGTAAGAATATTTACAGTGTAACTGAGGAGGATCCGGCGTCTACTTAGACGAAATCAGAATGTCTTCAGCAAGGAAGCGGCTATTGTGCCACACTGATAAGTGCTCTATTACATAGACGCGCAATATATTTCTTGCTCTGTGAAGAATGCTTATGCTTCTCTTCTCTTCTTTTTTTTTTTTTTTTTTTTAATTTTTTACCTTTTTCTTTTTACTTTGTTTTGCCGTATTATTACTGTTTATTACTGTTTTCTTACTTTTACAACACACACATATACACAAACATATAACACCCATGCCCAAGGCGGGACTCGAACCCACGATCCCCAGCGCTACAAAGCACCAAACCGGAACGCCTTGGCTTACAAGAATAAAAAAAATAGAGTTCCGGAGGCTTATCAGCTTATTATTTCTCCATTTTTTCCAGTTTCCTTTATTTCCTTAGTAGACCTTATTATTCTTAATGGTTTCCTTTTACATTTACAAACACAGAAAGACCCATGCCCAAGGCGGGACTCGAACCCACGTTCCTGTGCACCACAAAGCGCCAAAGCGAAACACTAGCGAGCGCAGCCACCGGGATCGGCCTCTTCGGCGACCTGCTACTCTTACCCCGCATGTCCAAGTGAAATACCCGCATTTGCCTTGGAAACGTATTTGGAGCTGTTTTAGCCTTTCGCGTATTAGCGATAACCTATGAGATGGTTAATGAAATTCTTCCTACGGTGGGCAAATTATATCGTTACCGGATGACCATCTCCAGCAATTGCCCAATTTGCCATGCAGCAGATCCCCTTCCACATCGATTGTTGGAATGCTCCGGTAAAGTAGCGATATGAACTTGGGTTTTGGGAAACTATCGCTTTTGGATTCCTGGCGGTTGGATCCCTTCACTAATCGACATATTACATCTGAATCTACTGAAGCTACCATTACACAATTCCCTTATCTGGTTGTTAGGGTACCTTTAAATAGTTACAGACGTTGAACAATCCCGCTGCCCATTTAAGGCAATTTTTATACACTGCAGGACGGGAACTCATCCAGGAACGCTAGACCGTGCCATTCCAACAATGGCTTCAATCCTTCCTTACCTATAAAATAAAAACTTAAAATAAATAGATAAAAAAATCTATTCAGAAATCCCTAAGGCAATTTCTATCTATTCGCAACCATATTCGACTTGCATCTGGTGAAGCAAATAACGATTGCTGTGACGTCATTCTGTCGAACAATGTTACTCTTTTCTCGGTATACTTGTTTCCAAGGTCACCGACAGTGAACATGTACACAAAGTTTCCACTAAACGGCGAGGCCCTTTGCAGTTGCACATGAATGCATTGAGTTAATAAACTAATGACGCACTAGAGTTTACTACCATTGCTGGAAACTTAAAATTCTTTTATTAATTTATTTATGCCAATGAATTAATTTTTTTTACTAAACGAAACAGGAAACATATGTCAATATTACAACGGTGTATAGAATTGTAATACAGGTTTATTAAAATGGCCCAGTAAGCATTTTATCGTAGCTTCTCTCACATCCTCCGTGATCTTGAGGTGTAACTCGTGTGCCGATACAAGAGCAAAACCGGTTGGTAATGGCATCTCTTTACTTGAAGGGCTGTGGTGAGAGACGTGTGCACAGAAGTCGTTGATGTCCACGACGGTACGCTACCGCTAGTTTTAGTGCGGCATTCTTTAATGTTTATGCAAATAAACCCCAGCAGATTATTGTTAACTTGAAAGAAGAGAGTGATAAATATATCGACACTCCTTCTACCAAAATACCCCGTCTCACGCTGTACATATTGCTAACTTTATAATAGGTTAAAATAAAGTGATATCGCTATAACTGTGGATATGTGCCAACAATCACTTTCACGTGAACTGCAATTGTTTAACGCTGCACGCTGTAGTGGTTCTGTTTAGTCATTTCGGTTAAGCTGGCACCCCCAGTCGTTGCAGTAAGAGAGGGAAGGAAAGCAAGTTCCCCTATACGAAAGACCTCACCTAACGACTACAACATGCTGATCTCTAGCTCCCAAGATCATGGGTTCAAATCAGACGGAGAACAAGGGATTTTTTGGCGTAAAAAGGACAATTAGGAAGTTTAGCTCGCTACGCCACTGAATGAAACCTCAGTTAATGTGTCTTCGCGCATTATAAAAAGTGGTGAAAGTTTTATTTCATCAAAAACTAATACTTCTATTCAATCTGTGTCATCTAGAATTACATTACCATTAGTAACATATAACATAACCGAATTTCATAATTAAGATTAATTCACTATAATATGTTGTAAGTATAAGAAAACATTGCACCATAACTTAGGTAACATTTCTTACTTAACTAGCACATGACGACTGAACTACTGTGAGTGCAATATAACAAATAGATTTTACATAAGTACGGATCATCACATGCAGTGTAGGTATATCATAAATACAGATTTCAGCCTATAAGCAAACACGGTGGGTGACACAATGCAGAGCCACTACGGCACTATAGATGCTTACAGCTGCTTGATGTCTACTACTTGTGTTTACCACGTTAGCGTTCGCTTGCTCTGATGTCAGCACTTGCAGACTTGCTGTGCATTAACGGAAACTGGATATCATCATCAGTGAGGAATGCTTCCTTTTCGGTAGGATACACCGTGGATGTGCTTGCAAGTGTCCAGTGGCATTTTCATTTGAAACTGGGAATACCGGCATATGACTCCTAGATCCCAGAGACGAGGATAAGACCAAAATCTTGACAGGGCTTGGCAAGGGCTTGGCAGATTATAGTTCTTACTTTGGTCTTTTCAACGTGACAGCCATTTTCCAGCACCTCACGGTGTAAGTGATGAGATGTTTGATTAAGACACTTGCTGTTTTTCTGGACGACATCGTCGTTGTGGACAACAGCTTCGAAGACCATCTTGAGAACCTGACTAAGATACTGCAGAGACGCATTTAACCTGAAATTGTACACGAAGAAGTCCCAATTCTTTTGCAAGGGTGAAACTGCCTAGGCCACATAGTTTCACCATCTTGGGTAGCCACTTTAAAGGCCTAAGAATTGAAAAACAAATGACAGTTACGAAATGTTCTGGGTCTATACAGTTACTATTCTAGAAATTTCTTCAAAATCACAAAAGCCAGTGCATTCCAGGTGCTTCAGTCAGCCCTCAGCAATTCACCTGTGTTAGGGTTTCCACAACCTGGTGTGGATTTTTTGGAAACTGACACCAGCAACCCAAGTAGGGAAGGCATTCTATCCCAGCTCCAGCATGGCCAGGAGAGGATAACAGCCTACCCAGCAAAACATTCCCCAAGGGAGGAAAAAACTACTGCGTTACCGCAAAAGCTTCTAGCAGTAGAAAAGGCACTGAAACACTTCCACAAATTCCTGTACGGTAAGAACATTCCATCTGTAGACTATCCAACACCCCGCTCTCTTGAAAGTTGAGTTTTAGGAACTTGTAGGGTCAGACAGTTCGTTGGGCTCAGAGACTCCAAGAATACCTTACATTAGAATATCGAAAGGAAGGAGTCATTACAATGCGAATGCCATGTCAAAAATAACCTGTTCAGAGATGGGAGAGAATAAGCAGCTCACCGTGTAATTCAGGCGGTTCCTGTAGATGGATTGGATAGCAAAGATCTGAGTAGGGAGCAGCTGGGGAGACCAACTTGGGGCCAATCCTAAGAGAAACAGAGGCAGGGGTCAAACCGAGTTGCGAAGACATCGCACCCATAGTAATGTGTATAAGGCCTAATGTGTGCAATGTGATATATTGAAGACCAAGGAAAGTGTCGTCTTTCGAGTTTGAGAATCATCTGCGGAAAGTCCAAAGCAGAGCAGTTGGCCGCAGGTTTATGTCACTCTAACCATTGTGAACTGTCTCCTATCTGTTATTTTGGGGCACTGTTGGAGCTACATTGCGAGCAGAGCACCAACTGAGTTTAACATTTAAGCTACTTGGAGTGTACAAAGCATACAGTCAGACGCATGGTCGAGAAGTATATCAAACTTCAGAAGTCCATTTGAGAAAGGTCATGAACATTCATCAGAGAAACTTGAATGACAAGGGTGCGGCTTTTCTTATTGGCCATAACACCTTCGGGTTGACATCAGCTAGCTTGGTTTTTGGCAGGGAGCTGAGTCAGCCATACGACCTAATGTTTTGGAATCTCCCTGAGGCAGTTCGGCCAGCGTTCGACTACGTGGGGAATCCGTAGACCGACTTCATGATACGCATGAGATGGTCTGCCAACACATCCAGGTGGCGAGCGACTGGATAAAGATCTGGCAAGTCAATAGCCGAGGTGATTTGGTGGGGTTATATCGTCTTATCCGAACTAAGTCGCTGCCCCAAACTTCAACAACCACGGCAAAGGCTATACCTCAAGTTGAAACGGATTAATGATGTCGTCTAGCATCCAGAGGTTACCCAAAGGAAGATGATTTTGGCATACCTTGGTAGTCTAGTCCGCTACCTTGGTGCACGTTGGGTCCATCAACCCTAAGGGGGAGCCTAACTTGCCTCCGTGAATTGCACCCCGTGCGTCGGCGGCTTCTTTTCCTTAGCTCGTCGCGCCTGCGTCTAAAATGACCATATTTGCGTGTAAACAATACGTGCAGCAATGGCCTCGACTTCTGGAAATGATCACTTAATAAGGAGATGTATAATACCACCAGAGTGAGTATTATAACAAGAGTACAATTGGATGAAACAGACAACCGAAGCAGTCGAACGCTTGAAGCGACGGAGGATAAAGTTCTACTGCAGCATTGAATAAAGAAATTTATTGGAATGAACAGAAATTGTAATAAAGACACTTTGTTACAATATCGACCTCGTAAGGTGTTATGTTTTCAGAATCTTACAGATTCATAGTGTAGCATTCTGAAAATGTATACACCAAACAATGTCTGCCAATTACGTATTTAAATTGTAACCTGTTAAGAATATTTGACCATTCCCAGTGTATCCCGGACTCCCATCCATCGATTTAATATACACATTACTTTCGGGTTGTTTGTTTCTATTTACTGTTATTGTAAGTTGTAAATTTCATTCTGTTACCTTTGGGGGCAGTATCTTTGGTAGTATCAGTAATGGTACATAGTATACCATTAATAAAATAATCAGTTATGTTATGAAACCCTATTGATGAAAGTCACTACAAAGTTCACACATTGGCAAACATTCCAAACGGGCTTTTCGACACTTTCAAAAATTCCCACCAACTTGTCAACAGGAGCTTTTGCAATCAGAGGAAAGGTAACATACTCAGAGTGACAGACAAAGAGAGAATACATCTCATTTCAAAACTTTCATAGCCTACGTTTTGTGGCGAACATTTTATGCTTGGTGTGTTATTTTATGGCATGATTTGGTAAGAAGAGTTGTTAAAAACAGTATCTCTTTTAGGGATTTTCTCAGGGTACATGTGAAGAAAATCTGATGTGTTACACTCACAAACTTCTTACATAAGATAATTCTTCTTTCTGCACCTTGCTAATTGAGGTACTCATTAGCACAATGTTTTTATTACTTAGTTCCGTATAAGAAGGAAGAAAATAAGGGAATACACTAGGCTAAACCAATAGTCAAATGTTTTAAAAGCTGTCGCTATGCGATTGTCATTACCAATTGCTTCTTTTCTTGGCCAGGAGTAGAACAAAAGAAAAACGGACACTCCCGTCTGAGAAAAGTATAAGTACTTCACAACTGAAACTAATAACAATGAGTACCTCGAAAACGGTAAGCTCCACGAGAAAAATGTATATGACATAACTTGTGTATTTTAAAATAACCTACATTTTTTGTACAATAAGTTTTTGTCTACCTCTTACGGTTTACTAGTTATGCCAAATTAAGCAAAATTCATCCAGAATAAACAGGTCTTCAGAAGCTATTCCCAGAAAATTCAAGATATACATTTTATTTGTCAGGTAAATATGTTTAATATACGATATTTTAATCAAAATCGTTAGAGCATTTTTAAGAAAATCAAAATTTTCGAAAAAAGTTCCATGTAAAGGGTAGTTTGGGGTGGGGGGATTTTTCTCAAAATCTTCGTGTCGCATTCCTGGAAGATACTAAACTTAAATGCTAAGTTTGGTATTTTAGCTATTATTCGTTTTTGAGTTATCGTGTTCACAGACACACGGACACCGGACACACGGACACACACACACACAAGGACCTTTTTCTGAAAATGCTTTTTATGAATACAGGGGGTCCTAAAACATGTATTTCCGGTGAAATTTCGGTATCGAATTTATGGGTGGAATACAATACTTCTCTATCCCTATGTACATTTTACATACGGGGCTAGAGAAAGTAAAAAAAATTACTGTATATTTTTTTTCGGATTACCCCAGTTTATCCATTTTCATACATTGTCAAATATTTGAACCCTCTGACTTCCGGTTCCTCATTTACTAATGTTGTTCAACCCACGCTGAATGAGTTGCTTACAATAAACTGTTGTGAATTGACCCAGATTTGTCTATTTTCCGACTATTCCCCGTTCTTATTTCCATGTGAACTCGAAGATGAACTTTTTGTGCACCAATCACTTTCCTAATATAAATGGACACATGCTTTGTATCGCAGCACTGAGGTTAAAATTTATTTTACGGGAGTACAACATGCAGCATGTCTGCTCAGCCCCACTGATAATTTACAAGTAATTTCTCTCATTCTCAATTCCGTGACCGTGACCTCCCCTCGTGCGTAGACAAATTTCTTATAGTTCGTCCTATTTTCTATCATCTGGCACGAAGTTAAATATTTCTTAATTTCTATTGCTTACAATTTCTTGTCAATGGTTTCCAAATCGGTCTCAGCTCACAAAATAAGTTTGGCACCTCAGCTAAAGTGTGCTACCACCAGGTCTAAAGTGCCTCTGGTCATTAGTGCTAACTGTTTCTCCTTTGTCAAACCCTGAACATTGACCCACGTTATCAAACAAATCTTGTTATGTCTCTTTTTTCCTTTCAGCAATAATTTCTTTTCATGTACAGAATAAACACTCTCTTCAAGTTTAACAATATTGTTTGTTCTAATGAATTTCATTTTAATACATTTACTCACTTATTTAGTTATTGTGATCTCTTTTTCACCCGTTCTCTTATGTTCGTTTGCGTATTGGTTTTATTTTCTTTCTTATATTGTAATGCTTTTAATCCTAAGAAAATGAGTATTCTACATCAGTTTATAACTGTACCACTAGCAGCTATGATATCGATCGGTTGATTTCCCATTCAGTATTGAATAATTTACTCCCCGCGCCGCACAACAAAAATAGAAAAGTCGTTGCTACACCAACGTTATGTTCTCCAAAGCACCTATTATTTCAGCAAAGGCTGTCTATACTTGAGGCATAATGTAAGCAATCTTTAAATGATGCACCATAAGCTTTTACGTACATGAATATTTACCTTGGCTCGCCTCTGTGGCGTGAGACTAACATGCCTGTCTCACATTCAAAAGGACCTGACTTCAAATCTTGGTTATGGTGAGATACTTGAATAAGATTTTTTTTATTGGATGTTCTCGTCCTTAGAAGATGAACATCGAGTAACTTGAAGCTCCATGGACTCCGAGCACATTTGAATATCATTTCGCCTATTTCAATCATCGTCAGGTATGACCTACCAGCAGTATACTTTTGGTAGCCACTTGATTTGCTACCCTTCAACCGCCATCTGTGACCCATGGATTTTTCGTGGTTTCTACGTGTCGATAGGCAAATGCTGGGATGCTCCCTCCACCACAACGATTTTCTTTAACATCATTTCCCCTTCTTATGTTTACTTCTCGTATTTTATATATGGTTCTAGAAACCGTGGTATATGGCGGTGCAGAAAGTTGGCACGGATGCTTCAACACTAGAAGGCTACCTGGCAGATGGATCATTGATCGCCTTCTTTTAGCCTCTCCAAGAGTGGTACGGGTCTTGAGGCTTCATCCCTCACTTCTTACCTTCCTGGGAGGAAGAGTGTATAAGAAAATCGCCCGGTCTTAACTAACCTTTGCTTGGAATATCTTTTCAAAAATTATGATTTTTCTGGAAAATGGCTCTAACAATTTCCATTTAATACAATTCGTGTGAGATATATACTTGAAAAGTGGCAATGTATATGTTGGACTTTCTAGATGGAAATCCTCTTCATTCTGAATGATAAAAAGAAACAAAATCTTACTACACAAGAAATGTAAACCTCGTTAGATCACAGAATTTATACCAAATAATTTTTTGCAGGTAGGTAATCATTTCCAAGGTATTCCTCGTTATTAATTTTACTTTTCTTAAATAGACAGTGATTATTCGTTCCTCTCTATTTCGGGTCTCACTCCCTTTCTTCCGTTCTGTCGGTCATGTAATAATATCAGAATTTCAAAGCTATCACATAGCGACCGGCTGTTAAGATTCGACTTTCGCTTAAGGCCTACTATATTCTTCTAATTCAATATCACTCTCCATTAAATAGAAGTAGATATCGTTTAAAAATAATTCGTTTAATCGTTTTTAAAAATATTTGTAAAAGAAAATAAAAACAAATTATATTTACCTAATCTACAAAAAGTAAAGCATAATATAATCAATAATATCAGAATTATAAATAAAAATAACTTATTTACTTGAGTAGAGAAATTCATGTGAAAATGACACAAATGTTATCCTGATGCTGGTTATTATCAATAAATGTCCCTCAATGATCTCAATGATTCGTTCATTCCCAGAAAAAAGTCTGATATGTTACATTCACATGACTTCCTATATCTTTGTAACAAATTGTGTTAAAATTCTTATTCTTCTATCTACTCCATGCTAATCGAGATAGAAGAAAATGTATTTTACTTGCTTGTTGTAAATAGAAGGGAAATAAGGAAATACACTAACTTAAAACGATAGTCAACTCTGTTAAAAGAAGCTGCCTTGGGGTTGAAATCCGTTTATTTGCATTGCCAAGAGTTGACAAATTCCGGTGTGAGAAAAGTAATTACTTTAAAACTGAAATAGCAAGGAATACCTAAAAAATAATCAACTGCCAAAAAAAAAAAAAAAATTATATGATATACATTTTGGGTCTTAACGAGATCTATATTTCTTGTGTTGTTAGTCTTTGTCTATGTGTTATAATTAACCAGTTATACAAAATTCAGCAAAATTCATCTAGAACAAAGAGCTCTTCAGAGGCTATTCTAAGAAAATCAAAACAAATATTTTATTTGCTATGTAAATATATTTAATATATGGTATTTTAATCAAAATGGTTCGAGCCATTTTTGAGAAAATGAAAATTAACAAAAATGTTTCCTTGTAAAGAATAGTTTAGGGTGGGGGATATTCCTCAAAATCTTAGTGTCATTCCTTGGATGATAATAATCCATGGCGCAACAGCTCACATGTAACTTTAGTCTACCACCCGGCCGTTGCGTCAGACGTCATGGATGGGGTGCAGTATTGGAGAGTGAGACCTGGTGAGCACCTCGAACCCCCCAGCCGGTTAATGCTGTCCTCATGACCTGGAGCCACTACTTCTCCATCAATTCGCCCCCAGGGACCTCATAAGGCTGAGTGCACCCCGGACCAGCTCTCCCAGCGGGAGAAAAATCTCCACACTGATACAGGGAATCGAACCCAGGTCTCCCGCTTGGCAGGCGTGCTAAGGAAGATACTAAATTTAAATACCAAATTTGGTATTTTACCGACTTTTCATTACTGGGTTATCGTGTTCACACATACACACGGACCTTTTTCTAAAACTGTTTTATTTTTTGTACAGGGGAACCTAAAACGCGTACTTCCAATGAAATATCGGTATCAAATTTGTGAGTGTAGTGCAATACCTTGTCTACTACGTACCATATGCTACGTAGAGAAAGTAATAAATGCATTGTTTTGAATGTTAAATGCTCTAGGTTTACCGTTAAGGAATATTTGCATTTTAAGTTCTCGCTTTAACGCCCGGAAGGCAAGCGAGTAAGTACGGAGGATCACTTTCTTGGTGTTTTAAATGTCAACAGATGTCTTGGGTTTTTCCCAACCGATTAAACCCACCATCAGCACATAAATTAAACCGCGAGACGGGTTGCCTTTCTTTAAAATGCTTCCTCTTCATTTAAGGAGATGGGGCAGAATGGTAGTAATTAAATTAGCCAAATACTCCCACGATCCCTTTGTCTTGACACCCAACAGAGAAGGAGGGAGAGCTTTAATTTGTTAGCTTCGTTTTAATAGGTTTTTTGCTCTTTTCTTTTCCTTCGCCGTCTCTGTTTTTCCTCTCTTCAATTCGTGTTTTAAAACCTTTTCTTCTTCTTCGTTGCTTAACGTTATATAGGTCGTGGTTCATCGGCCTCGCATCTTGCGGTACTCATTAGCATTTAAAAACAAGTTCCTTTATTGATTCTACCTCCTTTTGGTCCCCGTCATTGCTTATTTTTACACTCCGCTTTTACTTGCACTTGAAAGACGTTCTTCTGACAGAAGGGGCGCCAGAACCCCTGGCAGCCCATTTAGGCAATCCAGATTCTGAAATTTGCCAAATTTGTATGAATTAAAGGGAGTAACGTAATGCTGTCTCTGTCACTTTTAAAGAGCACAGACGGGGTAATGTCCCATTCACAGTTAAAAGTAGTCATAAGCGGAAGACCTTACATCTACGTTGTCCAATGTAAGAATTCACATAAACTCATGCAACACGCTACCCAATGCAAGAGTATGAAAACTCCAAACTTTTGCTTGCGTTATGTACATAGAGGAAGAATTCTCCAGTCTTTACTCTATGCACTGTCTGCTGTTCAACAGTAGACGATCTGAATGCGAGAATTTACAGCCCTACTGACTATACATAGCTATTTTTCTAACTTCCTAAAATAGAACATACTATGTTCCAGTGATCGTGTTTAAATTTTGTGAGTTCGCCACTATGCGCCATGTGACGAGGGAACTCGTCGCCCACAGATGGCAGTGTAGGACCAAATAACGACTTGCTCGAAATGACGGAAAATGTTTCCTAAGAGACTTCCTCTTTCAAGGTATGGGGCTCTTTTAGGTGCAAATAAACCTTGCATGAGACCACCGGCTTTACTTCTCTTCCGAAGGAAGCTATTCTAAAGAGTCCGAAAAAAAACCATTAACTAGAATATTAGGTTTTAGATGGTTTTAGCTGCTCTTCTGTTTGGCCGTGCCGTAGCATCTGGCATTTTGCTCAAGAGGTCATGCCTGCGTCATTGCTGAGTCCTTCTTTCATTTAATGAAAGTACCCTCCATTAGCGTCCAGATTTCTTGGCTCTCGCAAATGGTAAGGCGCAAAGAGATAATTCACGTTGCATTAAATGTGCATATTTTTCACTTTCTGCACTCTCAATGCTTGGACTAATTTCAATATTTTGGTAAAATAGTAATTGTGATGTCAGTGGCGCGAGCGTTTTCTTAATTTCTATTGTTCTATTGTCATGCTGTACAATTTGAAACTTACGGAGCGTTTGACCAAGATATTGCATATAATTTACAGGTCTAGAAACTCATGCCTACTACTTGCGTTATGCTTACAACTGCATTGTGAATGGACTTCCTGCGGTTATTCTGTGTTATGTCTGCGATTGTATCTCATTGTGAATGTGCTTATCTTTACGTGGATTGAAGACGTTAGAATCAGGACGGATTCAGTACACTGCTCACTTCATCTGCTTTGTTCAAAAATAGGTTTGGAGGTAGAGTACTACATTAAATGTGTAGAGAACCTCCGTCTTCACGCCTAATTATTAATCTTGCTTTAACTTCGAGGCCATTTTCGATTCAGTGTTTGCGTGGCGAATGAACTTAATGAAGGGACTTGTTTTGTATTAGCTTCCTGCTTTTGTTTATTGTTACTGATTTAATCACTGGCCACAGACGTTGTTTATTGAATAATGACCCTTCAGCACAGTGCATAGAACTTCAAAGGCTACTCCCATAAACTTCAAAATACATACTTATTTGCATTAAATGCCTTACACTTATGGCATTTTAATAAAAATATTGAAGCCGTTTTAAATAAAACCAAAATGTTTTCAGTATTTAGGGGTAGAAGATTTTCTTAAAACTCTTCCTGTCGCATCCTTGAAAGATGCTGAAGATTTGGTTTGGTTTTTAACCGATTTTTCGGTTTTGAGTGCTGTTCCAGACACACAAATAGAACCTTTTCTTAAAAATGCTTTTTTATCTTATTTATTTAGTTTATGTATTCACTGGAACCTATATTTCCACTGAAATCTTGGTGTGAAATTATTGAATGGAATTCAATACTTTTTCTGAATACGTTCTTAAACCTGGTAGATCATATCAAACAAGAATAAAATGGGTGAAATGATGCTCAAATGAGCCCGGGGTCTATAGAGCTTAGAATTACTCCACAATCGTCTTGTCAGGATAAGTAAATGGTTTTTAACCACTTGAATAATAAGTTTGTATCTTTTTAATTGTAATAAATGATTCAATACTATCATTGACAATAATATACCTCTATTTGGTTTCAACTAAATAAGATAATTATTGAAAGCTCGAAATTGATTACCGGAAAAACCTTCTGGAGGTATTTCTCCCAACCAAGATTTGAACTCGAAACCTCTTGAACGTAAGGCAGAAACGTTATCACCACACTACAGAGATGCGCTTACATTTTATTGCAAAAAATATGCATTAATGACCGTGATGTAATACTTTATCAAACAGAAGGCTGTTTAAAAATCAGTTGATTGTGTACTAATTTTGTTTACTTGTCTTTTACCAATACTACAGATGAAACAATGTTGGTATCTCTGAATAACGTTTATTCTAGTTCCCTAAACATATGTAATGAATTTACTGGATGCCAAAACTTTCTAATTAAGCTAATGTAAGATACATTTGTTATATTTCCTTTGTTTATGCCACATTCATTTTCCTTAGCGGGATATTCTATTAATAAAAGTATAGTTATAATAGAGAAAACGCTAAGATAGGTGAACCGACATTTTATATTAACTGGGAATATTCATTTTCTCTATAGTCAATGACTATGTGTTTTTTCCAAGAGTTTAAACTTAGAGGCCTGGGAGTGGGATTTTTTTTTATATTAAGTGTTTTATATTAAGTGAAAATTTGCATCAAGTTTTAAAGCATAATTATTAAAGCACTTATTTGACCATTCCGATCGAGGAATCTTACCAACGGTTACTTGAAGGGTATGAAGCATTTTTATAACTTGATAATTTTTTGAAATTTAAACGTTACACGTTTCCGCCCTTTTGCTTAAATATAGGAGGATTTTTCATTCGTAACTAGAACTCCATGAAATTACAATTACAGGGGGGAATAAGAAGATTCACTGCAAAAATTCTCTAGATAGTTGTATGATAAAATCACAAAGTACAAGGATAATCTGTTATTTATTAATGTTTTATTATTCTGCTTCCCTAATCGTAGAGCTGTCAAAAAGACGCAGTAAAGTATTAACAATACATATTTTACTTTCTATAGCACGTATGCACAATTTAGAGAAGATATTGTATTCTAACTAAATTTAGAGAAGGTACTCTATTTCACACAAGCTATCAATACAGAAATGCCACATTAGATATAGATTTTGAGACAGTTTCAAAAAAATAAAACTTTTTAGAAAAAGGTCAGTGTGTGTTTCTGTGTAAGGTGGGTTTGTGGACATCATAAGTAAAAGACGAAAAGACCGTTAAATACCAAACTTAGTATTTAGGAGTAGAATTTCTTAAGGATACAACCCAACCTACCCTTTACATGGAAAAATATTGGTGTGTTAGACCAGTTTGTGAGGGGTGTGTTGAGTAAAAAACAAAACAAAGACCGTACCTAAAAAAGGTCAAATTTTCCAAAATTCGAAAATGGCTCTGAAATGGCTCTTATGATTTTCATTAAAACACCATATAGACATTTAAGATATTAAAATGTTAAAAAACAAAATATTTCTCAAATTTTCTGGGAATAGCCTCTGAAGTCGTCTTCGTAACTGGTAAACGGATTTCCTTATTCATCGGTCACACATTCTTCTGTAAGTTTTCAACTGTAAACTAGATAGATATGCATTTATTTCACGTCAATCATTACATGGTTAAATTCTCACTTACAATTCTGTAATACTTAAATTCTATTCCTACATTTTACTTTTTAATCTCATTTTCTCACTTCACTGAGTTGCTGCACTTCTGAGGACCCATAGCATCCAACACCATGGTTACCTAGCTACCAGGTCCTATTTACTTCTTCCATCCACCAATCTACATTTCTTCCTATTCCTGTTAAACTTCCCTTTGATTTAGCTCTTAAGCTCCTTTTACCTATAATTTCATTTGGTAGACTAGACCAATTGTTATTGTGTAATTTTTCTCTCATATTTATTGTTCCTCCGCATTCTAGAATTAAATACTAATAATTATCATACTTCCTATTACACAATAGACATTTATCTTGATTTGCACCTTCCCCTAAGCTTTTTAACCTCAACTCTCCTGTCCTAGCCCATGCAAAACCCTCTCTTGCTGGTTTCTTACAAACATCAACATACTTTTCTCTCCCCCATATCGTTTTCAGCTCCGTATATGAACTATCAATTATTTCCCGTCTTTCCATATCTTCGATTCTCAATCTAACTCTTTTCCAATACTCTTTTTTGCCTGTATATCTGTTCTTCCAAATATCCTTACATCCTATTTCGTCCAAAGTTCTTTTTACTCATTTATACCAAGTATCCTCTTTACTAAACTTTCCTTGAACCTCTAAACATTGCTTTAGTATATTATTATTTTCTAATTCCATAAATCTCCATCAGTAATTGACTACTTGCAAATAATCGAGAGAATGTTGTTGCGAAAACGGAGGTGACTGGATTATCGGCGTTGGTGAATACAGCCGTAAATGAGAAGTAATATTTTCAGGCAGTGCCCTCGGTTGTTTGTGCAGGGAAAGTAAAGTGTTGTATACGCCACTGATAAATGTGGTTTTGTCGTTGTTGGTGCTACATCTGCGAGAGAGAGAGAGAGAGAGAGAGAGAGAGAGAGAGAGAGAGAGTAACCAATCTGCTGGTAGCCCCGGGGTATAACGTTACAACACATCTTTGTGCAGCACAAGGAACAAACATGCATACAAGGTTTTCATTTCACCAACAGCACAATGGGGGCAGCACATGAAGAAAATATGCCACTACCCACACTGCAAAAGTAATGAAGCTAATTCTGTCACAAGATGTATGAGCAGCACTTAGGCGCGCTCGTGCTGTATCAGCTGCATCTTAGTCGTTCGCCTTTTGTTTTTACTTTATTTTTGCTTATCTATAAATACACTTTTTGAGCTCCCTAAATTAAAATATCTGATGTCTTCCATTCACACGACTTTCTCTACATTTACTAAACAAATTACTGTCAAAAAGCACATTCTTCTATCTGCTTTGAGATAATCGACATAAACATTAGCAGAACTTTTCTTAATTACTTGCTTCCTTGTAATTAGAAAGGAAATAATGGAATACACTAGGCTAAAGCGATAGTCAAATCTCTTAAAAGGTGGTTGCCATGTGGTTGAAATCCGTTTCTTTACAGAATTTACAACTTACCGCGTGAGAAAAGATTAAGTATTTCAAATCTGAAACTAATAAAAAGGAATATCTCAGAAATGATCAATTCCATGAAAAAAAAACCTATATGATATAAATTGCGTGTAGTACATTTTTGTTTACCTCTTACGGTTTACTAGTTACCCAATATTTAGCAAAATTCATTCAGAATAAAGAGGCCTTTAGAGGTTATTCCCAGAAATTTCAAGATATACATTTTATTTACCATATAAATATCTTTAATATACGGTATTTTAATCAAAATCGTTAGAGTCATTTTTGAGAAAATAAAAATTTTCGAAATGTTTTGGAAGTAGAGAGTAGTTTGGGGTAAGGAATTTTTCTCAAAATCTTCGTGTTGCATCCTTTTTGTTTTAGAGTTATCGTGTTCACAGACACACGGACACACAGAGACTTTTTTCTAAAAATCCTTTGTTTCTTTTTTTTTTATACAGGGGACCCTAAAATATATATCTCTGGTGAAATCTCGGTATTGCATTTTGGGTAGAGTGCAATACCTTGTCTATACACTATGTACATAGTACGTGAAGAGAAAGTAAAAAATTATTAAATAAATGTCCGCAGGTTTCCGTGCATGTGTGTTGTTGAACAGCACAACTCGGTAAAAATTGTCAGTTAAATACCAAACTTGGAGATTTTCAACATGATCCACAATCAAAATACCCTTTACATCAGGCTGTTCCAGCTTGACTCGTAAGAGCGAGAGTACTCAACCACAAAACCCAAGCAGAGCTGGAAGGGTGACACTGGGCAAAGGTCATACCACAATATTTGTCACTTGATTCCTAACATTTGCTTCAGCCGAACCATAGTTTGCCCTCCAAGCTGCGCTGTATTGTAAGATGCAGGTGAACCCATGTGAGTCACGAACTACTCACTTGACTTTAGTCGCGCACCCAAGCTAGAACTGAGTTTTTTAGAGAGTACACTTTCAAAACATTTTACTGTACACAGAAGTGTTGTACTGAACTTAAAAATTACGTGCCCTGATTTCATCGGAAATACATATTTTCAGGATCCCTTAATCCCACTAAGGCAATTTTGTCTTCTGTACCACGTATAATGTACATAGTGGGTATAAAATGTATTGCATCCAACTCAAAAATTGGATAAAAAGATTTCACAAAACACATTTAAAAACTTTGTTCCATCACATAACTTTCTCTACATCTCGGTAACAAATTATTGTTGAAAAGCTTATTCTTCTATCTACTTCATACTATTCACAGAAATTGTGCTATTACTTGCTTCCTTGTACGTAGAATGGAAAAAAGGAATGCACTAATATAAAGCATTACTCAAATACTTTAAAAGCTGTAGATGAAATCCGTTTCTTTACATTGCCAGGAATTTGGAAGTTCCCGTATGAGAAAGGTTTCAAGTATTTTAAAACTGAAACCAACAACAAGGAATATCTAAAAAATGTTCAGCTCCACGAAAAATATGTGTTGTTTGTTATAACAAGATCTACATTTTTGTATAATAAGGATTTGTCTATCTCTTACGATTTACCAGTAATACACAATTCAGCATAATTGATCCAAAATAAACAGCTATTTACAGCTGTTCCCAGTATATTCGAAATAAAAATGTTATTTGTCATGTAAATACCTTTAATAGTCGGTATTTTAATCAAAATCATAGAGCCACTTTTGAGAAAATCAAATTTTCCGACAATTTTTCCATGTAAAGGGTTGTTTGGGGAGGGGCGGGATATTCCACAAGATCTTCGTGTGCATCCTTGGAGGATACTAAACTTATATATCAATTTTGGTGTTTTAACGATTTTTTGTTTTTGAGCTATCGTGTTCATAGACACACCGAACAAGGACACATGGACGGACACAGGACCCCCCCCCCCCCAAAAAACGAATATTTCCGTTGAAATCCTGGTATTTAATTTTTTATGTACATTAATGGACAAAAAAAATGAGTCGTGTCTGGAACGCTAAATTCGTCAAGTCCTACACGATACAGCGCCTTGTATGCACCATTCGCGATACAGTTGTCACAAGTTCCAAATCTTAATATTACTTACCCATAATATCAATTAATCAAACACAAAATTTAAGCTTCTTCAACTGAAACTTATCAAAATTAACAAACATTTTAAGGACACAAAACGTAATACAGGTTGATTTGTACGGCTTTACAAAACCTGCCACTTTTCCTGTGTATTCACTGTAAAGCTCTGGCATAACGTAGGAGACCACTCTGTTGAGGGTCGCTGGTTCGCTTCTCACATATAGCAGATATTCCTTTTCCCGCTCTTAGTGATCTTGAAGCAACACATATCGGCCATTTATCTTATGCATACTTATTTCACACACAACATTCCACACAGCTAATAATATGACAGTTATTATGTTTCTTTAAGAGCTATTCTACCGAACAGCAATATGCTGCACACGAAAGCATATGGTTGCGCAAACGCATTACACAATGAAAAAAAAATGGAATGCCTATAGTATGAAAAAATATTAAAAGCATTGTTAAGAAACCCCATCTATTGAAACATTTTTAGGGATCCAATTTTCGGCAAATCCAAAAACCGATCCAACAGGACAGTGCCAATCGCAACTGGAATAACATAATATTCTCAGATTAGGTGACATTTTTTACCGCACGTAAGAGAAGGTGATTGTCTATCCTCCAAAAAGGTCCCGATATAATGTAAAATACGTGACTTTACAATTTCATCATAACCGCGTATCTGTATCTGTGGAAGCTTGACGATACACTGAACGTTGTGTAGTACACAGTAATACCCGTTAATATTTTGATTCCCTCTGTGAGGATGACATATCCTAATGGAATTGCTGAATTGGTGCAGAATAAGCATGCTGTACAGACATCTCAAAATGTTTCAGACTGGTTTCCAGAGAGGCATAACATCAGAATGGTAATATTTTGATTGTCTGTGTGAGGAGATATCCTGATGAAATTTGTAGGAAGACATACAATATGCTCACAAAGCATATAAAAGTGAAATTGTAATAATATTATAATTGTATAGAAAGCAATAGAAAATATTTGTGATATTTAGTGGTAGAAACATGTACAAAAGCGAGTTGTAACTTAGGTAATTAAAGTAGAGAGGAGCTAGCTTAATTCCAGTTAACAGTCCACCAACCACCACTTGGTAATGAGCACAGGTTTAGGCTAAATAATGTAAAATAGAAAAAGAAATAGATAGAAATGAGTGAAACAGGCGTAGGATAATCATCCTGTTCAGATATCTCCAGAGGTTTCAAATTGGTAGAGGCAGGATATCAGAATGGTAGTCCGGCCACATTGTTCCCAGATTTGAACAGATTTGAGAATGTGTGGGCTGAGGTAAAAAGGGAGCTGCGTCCAATTTACCTGTAGATGCGCGAAGGACAAGAATGTCTTCTGGGAACAAATTCAAGAAGCCTGGGATCCTGTAGCCCTCGTCCACATTACTGCAGGCATTTTATTTTGTCTATATCCTGAAGACTGAAGGCAGTTATACCCATATTAATTGTGTTTACTTTTTGTGTTCTACTTTTAGAATATATTCATTTATGTTCACATATTTTTAGTTATTAAATACGAGTGCTGGCAGAATTATGTTTTTGTGTGCATAGATAACTTTAAATGCCAAAGTTATATTAATGTAATATCATGTTCTACATATTCAGCCATATGAAGCACCGTGGCCGAGTGGTTAGACCAGTCTCCTCTCACCTAGACCGCCCGGGATCGATTCCAAGCGACCGCATGTGAGATTTGTGGTGGACAAAGCGGCTCAGGGCAGGTTTTCTCCGGTTTCCCTCGCCATCGCATTCCACCGGTGCTCCATCTTCATTCCATGAATCATCAGTGTCATCGCCTGTGGTGTCAAAAGTAGTAAAAACGGGCCTTAAATACTATCCAGCCATTTAAGTAGCAAACTTAAAGAGAATGACAAGCAGATTTGACCTAGGTACTTATAAGCGGAAGCAAGGTCTGTTTCACTTCTCGGCCACCCTAACGTCGTTATGTGGTCTGTTTTCAGTACTCGTCAGTTAACCATTGCCTGTCAGTCACGTAGCATTGTACAGTTTCTACAAACATAAACAAATCTCTTCGATTGGAACATGGAATGTGGGGATAACTCATTTTTTGTGTCCACGGCTGTACCATGTGGAGAAAGTCAAAATGGTCATTTAAACACCGAACTTGCACATCTTTAACTTAATCCACCAACCCAAACTATCTTTTATCTCAGGCTGTTCCAACTTGACTCGTCTGAGCCAGAGTACACGAGCGCACAGAGTACACAAAACGGATCAGAACTGGAAGGGGAGCCAATACGTTACTGGCCAAAGATCGTACCACAATACTTGTCGCTTTATTTCTAAAACTTGATTCAACCCTCAATGCTGCACTGTATTGCATGATGCAGGTAATGCTCTGCGAGTCGTGAACTACTCGTTTGTTTTTTAGCGCACATCCAGGCATATATATATTTGATCCCCGGAATCTACTAGGGCATTTTTACTTTCTGTACCACGTACAATGTACATTAGCGGTAAAGAAGGACTTTTATCCAACCCGAAATTGAATAACGAAATTACATCGGCAATATGTGTTTGGAGGACTCCTAAATCAAAGAAAGTATTTTTAGAAGTCAGTGTGCATTTGTGTGTATATGGACATGTCTGTCTTATATATGTACGTGTTTGTGTCTGTCTGTGAGCTGTATCATTTTAGCACCTTCCAAAGATGTGACACGAACATTTGATAATCTCTGACCCAAAACTACCTGTCACATGAAATAGTTTTGAAGTTTTCTTTATATCAAAATGGCTCTAACAATTTTGACTGAGCATATTAACATGGCAAGTGAAATGTATATTTTGAATTTTCTGGGAAGCTCCTAAAGCCCTCTTCATCCTAGATAACATGCATAACTAACAAACTGTAGGAGACAGGCAAAGTCTTCCTACATGAAAACGCAATATCGTTGAAACACACAAATTATGTTAAATAGCATATTTATTATTTTCAAATGACCTTTAACAATATTCGATATATCTTTAACATTGGTTCAAAATGTATATGTTTTATACCTTTTTTAACTACAAATCAAACTTCCTTTCTTTTTATTTCTCTATTTTTTCGTGTTCATGCAATAAAACCGAAATTTCAAAGTCATGACATAGTGACATCTTTGAAAAAGGTTGGGCGTCATTCTAGCTTATTATATTTCTATATCTTTAAAGAAATCAGTTAATGAGCAACAACGGTATATATTTATTAAAAGTAAAGTGTAGACAATAGAGGGAAACATCTTGCGCATAGCGATCTACACAGATCTATTTTGAGTAACACCCGTAGGAGGAGGGGATAAACTAAGGGAACCAGATGAACCCGTAGGACACAGAGACGCGCGGAGATCCCTTAAATTCCAAACTCGATTACTCAATCCACTGCTGGAGTCATCAGAGAGGGCGATGAAGCACCTGAGGTCCTGGCAGAGGTGTATTGTTTCCAGTCAGAATGCATTCACGCCTTCTGTGTGCATCCACAAACCTGGAAGTACACAATTATGTTACTAATTTCTTTTAATGTCATGATATTTACTAATTTTCTACCAAAATATCATTAGCTATTGATCTTAGTTCACTATGACCACCTCTAAGAATTACTCCTTTTTAAATGCTCTTCAAATATCTCTCGAATAAACGCTTAAACCAATATTTTAAATCCTAAATAGAAAACAAAAAGTAAAAGATAAATGTAAAATTGTTCTGAAAGATGAGACTGAAACGAAAGGGAAATTATTGAAAGAAAATCGTGGTAGACGGGAAAGCACCCCAGAATTCGCCTGTCGACCAGGGAAACCTCGTAAATACATAGTACAGAGTGAGTGGTAGCATGGGATGTAACCCGGCACCTCCCGATTAGGAAATGCACACGCTACCGCGACGCATCTGTCTCGGTTTTATCTGTATTAAGAAGAAGTGGAAAGGAGGTACTTTTTTTAATAATCATTTGTTGAGGAATGTTTATAGTGTGTGTATATTCAGTTAGAAGAGATTTACGTCACTCTAGCACCCAGGTGGTGGAGTGTGTGCGGGAGCCACGTCACTACATGCAGTGCAGTGTAGCCTATATTGAGAGCCTTAGGGGCCAGCCACATGCAAGATACATCATTCTATTGGGCCGACATTCCCTTAGCCCTGGGAACCCAGCGGAGCGAGCCCAGGCAAACATCCGCCTTGTCTACTGAGCGGAAACGCGTTGCCGCGAGCGTCTCCAGGCAAAGAGCAAAGGAACGCAGCAATAAGGCCATGGAGACCAGAAACACGAGAGCTACAGAAAGAAATCTAGAACACTGTTTCGTTTTAACAAGAAGAACAGCACAAAACACTACGGGCATAAAACTGGGTTGACCGCAATCCCTGGCATACAGACGCTTTCTTGCCTACCGTAAGTGTTCCACTCCACCGGAAACACACGTTTTGAGATCCCTGAATAAAATCCAACCGATGTTATAAAAAAGGCAGTGTATGTCCGTCGGGATCTGTAATAATCTTAGAAACTAAATTCGGATAAACATCAGAATACTTATGTTCCGCAGCTTTCAAGGACGTGTCACGAAAATGTTCAAGAAAATCTACTTGTACCAAGTTATCTTTTACATAGAAAATGTTTCGTGATTTTTTATCCACATAAATGCTTCTAATAATTTGTATTAAAATGTCAAACGTATCAGATATTTAAAATAAGAACTGACGCTTTCCTGGCGAATTATTAATTCAAAATATTCTCGGGCTTCTAACCAGGTAAAAACTTGGCTTGATACCAACGTTTCGAAGAAGTGCATCTTCCTCGTCTTCAGGGTGAACTGATGGATTGAGCTTGCAGAGACTGGTATTTATAAGAGCTGGAATGAAGCTAACATCTGATTGGTTCGCGTGATCATATATGATATATATGATATATATATATATCATATATATATATATATATATATCATATATATATATATATGATTTTGGCCATATAACACGCGAACCAATCAGATGTTAGCTTCATTCCAGCTCTTATAAATACCAGTCTCTGCAAGCTCAATCCATCAGTTCACCCTGAAGATGAGGAAGATGCACTTCTTGAAACGTTGGTATCAAGCCAAGTTTTTACCTGGTTAGAAGCACGAGAAGATTTTGAATTAAGTATCAGATATCTGTATAACAAACAAAATGCATATCTTAATCTTTCTTCGAGTGATAATCGTCTTCATGCTAAATGAGGCTTTTAACTTTTAAACTATGAGTTAGACAAAAACTTATTAAACCGAAAAGCACTTCTCGTTAAACCACAAAATGTATACCAAATATAGATGTGGGCGGGGAATAAATGCAAATAGTTTAATATTTAGTATAGAACAATGAATATAACATATAAGGGTATCTCATTTTGTCTGCTTACTTATAGCATTGTTATAAATGATGCACAAATTTGAGGGTCTAATGTGTTCCGAATGGCCCTGAGCTATGACTGCTGCTGTGTTCAATACATCACTCCACCTACAGTCGGGCAGGATAGAGGAGGGTCATCCCTGTGACCTGTTACGTAAACAACCGAAAATCTGAGATAGAGAATAAGAGCCGTCCTAAAAGCATTGTAAAATTTTCCCCATATTCATAACTATAGAAAAAAGCGAAAAAACTGCAAATACTGGATCATCCCATCACCCTCAAACGCTGATGCAAATATTTGAGCTTTTACTTACTTCTCCTGCCGTTATATACACACATAGGGACACCTTAATTTTTGCAGAAGAACATGCCCTTGTAGCAAAGAGCGCTCTATACCAAAAGTAGTGGATGAATGTAAGTTAAACAGTTCAATAGACAAGACAAAAATAATAGCATTTTTTGGGCGAGATCTTGTTAGGATCAAAATTGTTGTTGATATATCTCTGTAGAACAAGTCTTCCATTAGGAAGAAAAAAAAATCTGATGTGTACCATTCACATGACTTTCTCCATATCCCTGCAACAAATAATTCTTAAAAAGCTTATACTTGTATTTACTTTATGCTAATCAGAAAAAAATAGCAGAAATAGTCTAATTACTCGCTTCCTTGTAAGTAGAAGCGAAGTAAGGGTCAGCTATAGGTTAAACTGATAGTCAAAAGCTGGTTGCTATGTCAATGAAGTTCCTTTGTCTATATGGATAGGAGTTGACAAGTTCCAGTATGAGAAAAGTATAAGTTTTTCATAGCAGAAACAAAAAATAAGGAATGCCACAAAAACGACGAACTCCACGAAAAAAATGTATATAACATAAATTGTGTGTTTTAATGTGCTCTACATTTTTTGTTTAGTAAGGTTTTGTCCATCTCTTACGGTTTAGCAGTTATTCAAAATTTAGTAAAATTCATTCTGAATAAACTACTCTTCAGAAAATTCAAGATATACATTTTATTAGTCAGGTTTAATATACGAAATTTTAATCAAAATCGTTAGAGCCATTTTTTAGAAAATCAAAATTAATCTTTTGTAAGAAGTTTGTAGAACAGCTAGAAAAAGTCATGTGAGTGTAACACATCAGATCTTTTTTATCTCGTGATCGTACAAAGAGAACGGATTTCAAAGCCATCACATGGCAAGGGGTTTTAAAAGATTTGTTTACCGCTTAAACCTATTGTATTCCCTTATTTTACATATACCTTCAAGGAAGTATTTAATAAAAGCATTTCAGCATATGTTTATCTCATTAACATAGAATAGATGGATAGATGGAAAATAGATGGTAAAATAAACTTTTAAAGGAATAATTTGTTGGCAAAGGAAGCCACATGAATGGAGAGCATCACATATTTTCTTTTTATTAAACAATTAATATAAACTCTTCCTCTATTTGCGTTATTACAATAGCTGCAAAAGTATCTGTTTCTCTGTAAAAAGGAAGAACAATTAATCCTTTAGAGTCTTCTGTGACTGCAGAATGTAGTTTGTTGATTTCAGTTAGAAAGGTTTCTTGTCTTTTGTTATTAAGCTGTCGAGCTGTTATTACACATTGAAACATAACAACCGTTTTAATACTACTTAAAAGTTTGATTATAGAAGGGTTTCCTTTGCTAACAACAAAAGGAGTGTAAAAGTAGATTCAGAGCGCATTAACTGGCTTAATAATTATGTGAATAATAGTCAATAAAAGGAACAGAACTTCTGAAATATTCATCATAATACAAATTTTCTACTTAAGAAAACTTGCCAGAAGAATTATGTTTGAAATGCAACAAGAAATTCTGTGCATTCCGCAAAGTTTCGACCCTTCCTTGGGTTTTTCTTGTATTATCTACACAATAAGTAAGCCTGTTCTCTAAATAGGATACACTCGTATTATGTCACACACTAATTTTCGTTGTAAGCGACTCAGTCTTTCTGGTTTGCAAACTCACGCACGTCAACACACACATAGCAATAAATATGCGAATTTTACCTTGTAGTATGTGGAGGACTATGTCCTATTTACTTTGGATTCTGTATTTAAACATTAATCCCCCATACACACAGACAGAACACAACACACTCACTCATACTTCCAGGGTTTAGGGATGATAGTTAATAATCCTGGTTAAAGAACAATTCCCATCCTGGATCCAGATAACTGACTCCTGAACCTCTGAATTTGAAAGGCTACATGCTAAAATAACATTTAGCACACATTTATAAAATAAATACCTCGCACTTAAGTTTGACTTGTTTTTACACCTCAAATCCCGTTTCCGTGAAATAATGTTCACTAGATTTTGAACGGAGTATTTGAAGCAAATTTAGAAAGTTTGTATGTACATTTTAAAATTTAAGTATGTGAGACTCCATTTTTTGTTTAGGGAATGAGAATATGAAAATAGTAGGATAAGGGTATATTTTAGTATTTTTTTTTTTTTCGTTTATTACGCTCTTTAACTGTCGTGCTTCTCAGCGTCGCATTCTATATTGGGTGTGAAGGATTGCTTAATTTTGCTCAGAGGCCTCTTTATCAGACTTGAGGTTCTTTTTCATGCCGTAAATCTACAACACGGAACAAATGCTACTACTTTCCTTTCACAAGAAGCTATGCTAAGAATTTTTACACCCTAAAAAATTCATCTTCCTCCACTGGGTTTAACCCGCGACATTGGGGGCCTGTGGCTTACATTTTACCCCTAGACCACAGTGCCAACGTATTTTGGCAAAATATTTGCAAAATAAATATCGGGGCTATCATTTAAAGTGAAAACTAATTTCAGCAACAGCTGTATGCGTTACAAATCTCCTTGAAGCAATAATTGTAAACAAATAAATCAGATTGGCAATAAAATCTAAAAATAAATAAAGAAGTGTTTCAATAATTTAAAACCTCACTGTTATCTTTCACTAACGTAATGCGCTGATTTTCTCATAATGTACCACCATTTAACAATCTACCTTTAATCTGCATAGCGCATTATACTATTGTAAGCCGGATTGGTTTTCAGCGTCCAGAGTCAAAATATATTCCTCGTTGCTATTAAGTATAACAAATTCAAATATTTAAGACATTGGTGTGTATATATTATATTTTTATGTCTAATTCTTGTGTGTAAGAACTATACACATAATAGACATATAAATATAAGTTACAGTATATTAAAAGTTAATAGACCAACCATCCGCTTTGAACTGAATAAAGACCAACTTCAGGAAGTTCATCTGGAAAAAACAGAAAATATATGAGCCCACCATACCATATTTTTA
Organism: Hymenopus coronatus; assembly: GCA_030762935.1. Classification (NCBI taxonomy): domain Eukaryota; kingdom Metazoa; phylum Arthropoda; class Insecta; order Mantodea; family Hymenopodidae; genus Hymenopus; species Hymenopus coronatus. The sequence continues at coordinate 23,184,683 of CM060886.1, read as the reverse complement.
AGAACAATACAATCTCAGAAAAATAACAATTGAAGGCCTATTTCTTGGATCTCGAGGAACAATTACAAATATGTTTGTGAATGGAGGGCAAAGTATATAATTAACAGAAGTGTGGAACAAGCAATCACAGAAAACATCATAAAACATTCCGTAGCCATTTTTCAAAATCATTTGTATGGTATAATCAGAACGTAAAATGTATTATGGTTTATAAATCGCTTTATTTTTTCCCTTTTATTGTTATAACCTATATTGTTGTTGCACATCTTATATCATTTTTGTTACACTTTGTCCTCATAGCTTAATTTTATATAACTATTATAACGTATGGTAAAATATTTTTTGTAATATTCAATTATAACATTTTTTGTAAAAATCACTGTATATATTTTATCACTAGGTAAACTCATTTATGAGTCAGACTAATAAATAAATAAATAAATAAAATATTGAATATTGCTATAAATTTTCAAATATATTTTGTTGTCTCAGCGAAAAAGTTTCATCCTCATAACGGACAGTGAGCTGAAAGAATTGAATGAAACCATTAGGGAGAGTTGAGTATCAGCCATCAACTGAAGTGCACGATTGAGAATAGCGGCTCACCACTAACTATATGAGTCAAAACACATATCTTAGGACTTTAAGTTGTAGGAACAAATTTAAAGACGGAGTTTAACAGAAAGAAGAACATTTGTCTTTAGTCACTTCTCTTGTTTTATTTAAATATGTTACTACTGAACTTAATTAAGTATTAAAGGTTATTGCGAGTAATTAAAGCTAAATATAAACTAGTTTCGTCAAGAAAGTAAAGGTTTAAACCGTTTAAAATACTGTCATTACAGTACACAATTAAAATGTTCAATGATTCATTTTGTTACTGGCATGCGTATTCAGTCTGTATTCTGAAAGTTAAGTAAATCAACTGCACTTCCTCTAAATAAGATTCGAGGAGTTGCTGGTTATTAAGTAAAACTTTCTAAGTATTCATCGGAGCTAGAATTGGCATGAATATTCAATCAAACATTCAGATCAAAATATTCTCACCTCATCTTTAATGTCAGCAAATACATACATTGTTAAAGACACTGGGAGTGCAATTTTGACTACAATGCGTTAAGAAAATCGAAAAACACATTTTATAGAAATAGTTGTTAGATTTTCTGGGACAATCCTCATATATCTGTCCTCCCCTTAACTTTACAGTCATTTAAAAATAGTGCATTACACATTTTTCCTAGCAAACAATTTTACAAAACATCGCTTGGCTAAAACTACATCTTCCCACTAAAAATAAGCAAACACTAAATTTTTGTTTAAATAAATTAAAATTTCCCAGAATATACAGTAGTATATACCAATATAAGCCTAATACCAATGTAGTTTTAAAAATATATTTATAAAAAGTGTTTAATTTTACAGATTAACAGTTCTGATTTTTTTAAAAAAATATATCACAATTCAGTAATCAAAATTATTGAATTTTATTTTGTATGTGGTTCAAAACTCGTTTCAAGACATTACAAATAATTTTCTCAAATTGTCATGAGCGTGGAAGATTTCAATTATGCAGTATATTACATAATAGAATATAGAAAATGATTTATATCTTGCAAACTATTTATCCAATTCGAATGACACTTGGCATAAGAGACATGAAATATTAGCATCGTTTTTAGAAAAGTATATACAAAAATATAGAAATTTGAAATTATACTCCCGGTGTCCCTTAGTCATTTGGAAAAAAATACTCGTATTATGGTAGGAGTATACACCTATTTATTTTCAGACTTTTATTTTCTATAAAACATGCTCCTTTAATTTTTTAATTCCAGTGGGTAAAGGAATGTCTGGTATATAAAACCGTTACCCAACAAATTAACCCCACGCTCGGATTTACGTTCGAGAGGTTTAGGTTTCAATTCCTATTGACCTCCTATATTGACTTTTTTTGTGGTGTACCTAGTCGGTAGGCGAATGTTGGGGTGGTTTTTCATCTACCAAAATTTCCCTTCTCTCGTTTACCTTCATTTAGTTTCCTTCTCTTGTTTTAGTGTGCTTTGTAGATGTCGAACAAATACCGCGGAATACCTGCTCAAAGAAAAGAGGATATTCGTGGATACTAGAGGGCTGCCTGATTTAACGGGTCGCTCATTGCGGGAGAGGCGGCAAAGGTTGAAGGAGGGGTCTTTAAGCTAGGTACTAACTGATTAAGGGTTTCCGCGTGTCGTTATAGCTTGCCTGCTTGCTCATATGGTTGCTTCACCTCATTCTTTCCAAAATAGATCTCAGTAGATCGCAATCCACAAGGTACTCCCTTCTGCTGTATACCCCTTACATGTTATTGTTACTTCCAATTCACTAATGCCATAGGGAAACTAATTATGACCTATAATTGTGATCCTACAGAACTAAATTGCTAAATTAATGTGAATCAGCTTCTTTCTCGCTGAGATAAAGCAGAGCTCTGACTTTAGAATAAAAATGATATAGAGCCTTTTTCCATTAAACGCTAGATTCTAATGGTGTGTTGCTCACTCCTTCGCTTGCCTTGCAGGCGTAACCGAACGCATTGTATAGACACAGTAACAGAAAATATTACACGGTACAAAGCATGTTGGTTACATTAAAACAGCACAGACTCAGTGTTGACAACATTAAACAGTTCTTTTTAGAGAAATTAAGTTGCTTTGGATTTTAATGTAAAATGTATGCACAACTTCTGTTCATCATTTGCTATAGCTCGACATTTAAACCACATTTACGTCACGTGCTATTGAATACCATCCTTGGAAATTTGTATGCATTTTCACTCCGAATTCCAACTCATTTCTCCAAAATATTGCATTTAACACAAGCTATTAGGTGTTTCTTATTATCATTTTTCCTGAAAACCTCATTAATGAAAATCTTCGCTGTTTATTGACTACTTTTCCACACACACCTACGTATATGTGATTATTTATAGCATATATATATATATATATAAGCTTACACTTTGACTTGTCCGAAACTTGATATCGCAACTTTCAAACTCTTATATTTAAAGTTTTATGTGTGTTTAAAAATCGCACACATTTGGGATTAGACGACGAAGGAATAACGGTCGTCATACACCATGTAAACCACCTCAGAACATGTTATACGAAATACATAACAAAACCCACATGCACCGATTTTCCATTACTAAGGTGACCTGCTATCAAACCACTCCTATACCACGCGACTGGGACCTTCGTTACCAACCGGCATCTCTTTTGGAGTGGGCAGGAATGTGCCATTCGGTTATATACGACTGCCTAATCCATGGTGATGTTATGGAAGTTTTTGTATGTGCCGAATTTAGAGCTGAAAACTATATTCACGCATCACGTACGGTATGACCAACAAGCTCCACATTTCCGTTTGGTGTCGTTCTGAAATATCCTGCTTATATAGCGTAAGTTAGTAGGAAAGTATTGTAATACACCTAAAAGTCTATACCGAAACTTCACGGAAAATATACGTTTTGAAACACTCTTAATCAAAAAAAAAAATAATATTTAGCATAAAGACCCGTGTTTGTGTGTCCATGCCAATATGACCGCATAAATCAAAAATGAAAAGTCGGTTAACTGTAAACTTAATATTTAAGTTCAGCTTTTCCAAGAACGTGACACGAAGATTTTTAGAAAATTCTCCCTAATGTATCGCTAACATAAAATATCTTATGTGCTCCTTACACATAACTTTTTACAAACGAACTATTCTTACAAAAGATTATTCATTATCTAAACCAGGCTAATTCAGCTAATCCACACATGCTAATTGTATTATTACTTACTTCCTTATAAGTAGAAGGGAACTTAGGAAGTACACTAGGCTAAAGTGACAGTCAAATCTTAAAAGCTGATGCTATGCGACTGTTATTAAAATTCGCTTCTTTACATAGCCAGAAGTAAAACAAAATAAACATGGACGACTTCCTGTTTTAGAAAAGTATATTATTTTAAAATTGGAATCAATAACAATGAAAATATCGTAAACGGTTAGCTGTATAACAAAAACGTAAATGACATAAATTGTGTGTTTTGTGCACTAAGCTTCGTGTATCTCTTTCGGTTTACCAGTTATGTAAAAGCAGAGGACTTTAGAGGCTATTCCCAGTAAATTCAAATATACATTTTGTTTGCCATGTAAATATCATTAGTATATTTGATCCAAAATCGTTGGAGACATTTTTGAGAAAATCAAAGCTTTCAAAAAGTTTTCCATATAACCGGAAGTCTGAGTTGAGAGGGTTTTCTTGAAAACCTTGACTTCTCATCCTTGGAAGATACTAACTTAAATTAAAAGTTTGCATTTAACGACCTTTTCGTTTTTGAGTTATCCATTTCACAGCCACGCATACTCAGCTTTCTCTAAAATATATTCAGACGGCCTCAAAACATATATTTCTGGTGAAATCTAGGTATCAAATTTTTGTTCGGAATACAATACCTTCTCTAGCTATTATGTACATAATACATACCTGCTAGAAATATTAAAAAACACGACAATTTTGAATTTCTTAAAACTGACTTTAATTATTTTAATTACAAATCCATATGTTTAAGATATTTTCATGGTAATTAAAACGTATACCATAAGTTTTCTGGAAGTATACTCTGAAGACCTCTCTCTCCATTCAGGATAACTTTTGCATAACCGTGGGAGATAGAACGAACTTACTACATGAAAATATGAATGTCGTTAGAACATAAAATCTATGTCAAATAAATGCTTTTGTGGAATTAACCATTTATGAGATGTCCATTTTTATTTGTTTCAGTTTTAAAATGCTTATACTTTCCTCAAATGGGATGTCGTCATTCGTGTTTCTCTCTTCTGGTTAAGGAAAAACAACATACTTTCAAAGCAATCACATATAGGCCAGCTGTTAAAATATTTTGCCATCGGTTAAGTTTAGTTAATTCCTTTGTACACACAAGTAAATATGTAATAAAAGCATTTATACATTTCTTTTAGATTATAATAAACTAGATGGAATAAGAACCTCTTTAAAGACTAATTTATGGATATTAAAACACTTGTGATGGTAATGCCTTAGTAATTTTTTCTTATAATCTCACACTTTTAATTAAAAGTGCATAAATTGTTTCATAATACATAACCTCTAGTTTTCCTGACTAGAACTTTGCTAAAGTATTTCCCGTATTTTCTTATAAGGCGGTCAAACGTTCAAAAAGTGCTATTTTGAGAAAGTATGGCCAATGTTTCCAAACCTTAGAGCAAATAAAAAAACTGACCTAATTCGCATGTCTTTCTCTAACACTTTTTGGCAGGCTATTCCTACAAAAAAGTATCATTCTATCTGCTTCACGCTAGATATTTGCAGAAACGGCTTTATTACATTTTTCTTGTAGACATAATGTAAACTTTGCGACAGGATTTTAGCACGACGCATATATTATTAGTTTAATCATTAGTTTATAATATTTAGCATAAGAATTATATGCTCAGTGGAAAGCGTTACCGTGGAGGGTAGAAAATCCCTTTTGTATTCGTCAAGGCTACAGGCTTTGTTGAAAATAACACACTTTAATGCATTAGGGACATAAGTAACAGCTTTTTTTTTTTTTTTCCCGGTTTCTCCTTTATTATTTGAATGACTTTATTTTTTTTTTTTTGAGCATTTTTTTTCTCCTTTTAATTATGGGGCAATCTATACCCACAAAACATAATTCTACTAACACTCGTTTTAAATAACTACAAATCAGTGCAAATAAACCATCATCTTCTAAAACTAAACCACAAAAATAAACATAATTAATAACGGGTTAATGAATCCTTAGCCCGAATAGTTACATTTTTTTTTTTTTTTTTTCAATTCTAGCAAAGTTTTTTTTTTTTTTTTTTTTTTTAATGCTAGTTGACCATAATAGTTTCTTTTTTAATCACAGAAGCGGGAAGCTGAACCTAACAACATTGTCAGTGCTTCTTAGTGTGGAGGTGATAGTCCACCGAGGGACTAACAATATTAGGTGGTAACCTCAAACATGGTGATAAATGGCTGCATATCGCCGATAAATCCGGACTTCATCACTTTCCATCGTTCTTGTCTCAGGAAGCCAAACCAGTCTTCCCTCTTTGCCACAGTGTCGACATTCTGTTTCAAAATCCAATGGAGTGTTCCCGCTACCAACCAAATCACACTACGCTGAAGGTAGGTATTCGAGAAATGAAATTCCAGGCGCCAGAGTTTCTCCAGGCACGGCGGGGTCTCTGGCTGGCACCATTTGGTTAGATAGCTATTAAGCACCAACCAAATGCCAGCAACCTGCCGACACGATATAAGGCGATGCTCCAAAGTATCAACGTTGGAGCAGAGTGCACAGAGGTTAGATTGTACTCGCCAATGTCGCCAGAGTTATGGTCTCATTTAACACTTCATAAGCCGTCTCTTGCCAATCAGTTGAAATATGTTTACAGTAGACATTCTGCCAAATAATGTTCCATCTCCGAGCATGTTTCTCTTCAATCCTAGGAGCAAGCGGAGCGGCAGTCAATAGACGGTAGTGGTTCCGGGTTTGCTCAAATGCTGTGATCTCCGTGCATGTGTCCTGAAGGCGCTTCAAATGTGTGACGATAGGTTTAAAGCCGGAACGTACCGTATAAGGATCTTGCAATTGTACCTCCCAGAACGCTCTATCGATTGCTGAACCATTACCACTGAGTGATCGGATGGCAGTTTTCCCCAATAATGCCAAACATTTCTTTGTGACGTCCACTAATCCACATCCACCATGGGAACGTGGCAAGCGTAGTTGAGGTCTGTTCACCCTGTATGCTTTACCAGTCCATAAGAAATAACCGATAAGTTGTTCAATTCTCTGTGCGTCATATTTTGTAATCGGCAGAAGCTGTGCTAAATACCAAATTTGACTGAGACCATAGGTATGAATATACCAGATGCGCTGCAGCAAATTCAAATTTCGAGTCCGCTCAATGGATAAGGAATATCGTAGGTGGTTGATTTTATCCCTCCAGTTAAGAGTAATGGTGTCGTTCACATTTTCCATGAAGGAGACACCCAGGATTCGTGTAGTGGAAACAAGTTTCATGCCCAACGGATTAAGCTGCTCCGGCCAGTTCCCGACTACCAATATCTCCGATTTGGCCACATTTAACGCTGCACCTGACAATCCCTTATACACCTCCAGGCCATGCCCTTAAGAGGAAGTTAGGTATTTTCCCTTTGAAACTGGAGAAAGGGAATTTCGCATTGTAGAACAAGGTCACGTGGGTGTAAAATAAAGACAAATCCCCGACAGTCACGTGATGACGCCATTTAATGCACCTTTTTTCAGCCAATCAAAAAGGAGGGCAAAACTCGACCTTTTTGTATATAAGTGATATGCGGACAAGAAATCAGTCTAGTAAGATTCAGAATGTAGCTAACAGGTTCAGAGGGACAAGGCTCATAAAGTACGACACATCATGTAGGAAATCGCGCGCCGTATATTGCAGAAAATCAGTGTTTTGCAAATTAATCTGACGGGCAATCATTATCGTGAATGTTATACAACCGAGGAACTCCAGACCACAGTGACTAATGTAAAGTTATAATAACTCCGTAAAAGTGGAATCAACACGTAATGAAAACGGCTTCATCAAGTTTGCAATCTGTTATGTCGAGAGTCACTCGTAGGGTTAGTGCCTCACATGAACAATAAGTCACCAATAAAGGAAGTATACAGTGAATTAAGTGAACTTTTTCTGTTATTTGAGTCTACCAACAGTGTTACATATCCTTGTCATTCTTTCCCCCTGAGTAAGAGACTAATGCTCTACTAGAAGAAGCTCAGCCGGAGCAACCAAGGGAATCTGCAAGGTATGTACACTTAATGTAGAGAAATTCACTACCACTAACCCGCGACCAACTCCAGGTAGACTCACCTGACAGCGTCATACTGACTCCACGACATCTTGGCATCCCAACATTGATACGCTACCAAAATAAACTACGACATATTAGCACCCCAATGTGGTGGCCACAAACAAAAATAATACAACTTCTTCAACAAAAGCATGTATTTGATATAAATTGTAGGTATGCTTTAACGGAATTATTTTTGTGTTGTGAAATTCTGTGTGCATCACTTATCGCTTACTGTATCTCTAAAAGGTATTCAGAATGAAGGTTATTTTCAGAAAATTTGTTTTACATGAAAATATCTTAAACAGATTATATTCAAATGGAAATCGTTAGGGCAATTTTTGAGAAATTCAAATCTTTTGAAAATATTCGAAGTAAAGGATACTTACAGGTGAGAAGATTTTATTAAAAATCGTTGTGTCGCATCCTCAGAAGTTACTGAACTTAATTATTGAGTCTGGTATGTCGTTTTGAGCTAAGTAGTTCATTGACCTCGGGCATGAACACACACTCACACAAAACCAAACATGCACATACACACATCTACACACACATATATACTCAAAACGTGTATTTCCGGCGAATTATCGGTATCGAATTTTGGTTGAAATCACTACTTTCTCTGCCAACATGGTAGAGAAGGTAATAAAAACTTTGTACTTAAAAGGAAATTGAAAAATTTTACACTTCAATTTAAGTTTTCGTCACATTTGGGACCATCCTGGATTATTTTCTTCGTTTTTGTGTTTTTAACGTTTTTTAACCTGGTATAGTATCATATCGTATACTAAATTCGATTTGCTCAAACAAAGGAAACCCTCAAAAAAATTATTCTGGTAAGTTACTTTAGCCGAAATTCGAACTCGGAACCTATGGAATGTGAGGCCTTTTTCCCTTTTTCCTATTTTCCTTAGAGTTTTGTATTTTAAATTTGAAAGGCAATGCAAAGTCTCCTTTAAAAATAAAATTATTACGAAAAAATTAATCCAACTAGGCGTTTTGTTGTCTTTATATGATGTTTAATTTGTACCTGGTCTTGCTGAAAGAAATCGACGACGTTTTGAAGAAGCCGAGTAATTTGTCCACACAATGCTACTATGGTGAAACATTGATTCTCATTGCATAATAATGAAGATGATGATGATGATGATAATAATAATAATAATAATAATAATACTAGTTATGGTAATATTAAAGATATATAGATATTGTGATTACGTGCGCAAATACTAGAAGGGTTGAGCCTTCATCTATTCATTTGGATTGTTGCAACATGCAGGCAAGGCCGACGTGTGACGAAGAATTCTTAGGTAGCAGCTAGTATTGTTAGAAACACTAACATGTGCAGGTGTCTGACACTTTAGAAAAAGAAATTGTACAAAAATAGAACTTTTTCTGTGTATTTTCCACAACACTGAAAATGTCCCTGCAGCGTAAGTAGGGAAATTATAGGGGGAGCAGCTAGGGCTGAAGGAAAGTCAGGACAGATACATCAGAGAGTACATGCAGTTGGATTTAGAGAGAGCCTAAGCAGTCGACAGCTCTGTATACGAGCGTCAAAGCGACGAGAATTAAATTGTTCTGCAGCTATTGAAAAATATCCTTTTGTAATAATGCTAATAGGTGTGGAGGAGGAGATGATGAAAGCTAAACTCCAGGAAATGAAAAAAAGGAATAGAAAAGATGATGGAGGGGAAAGTGGAATGTGGTATGGAGAAGCTGGAGGAGAAAATAGAATCCACAATGGAGAAGTTAAAGAAGGGAGTATCGACGAACGAATGACCGACGTGGAGAAAGACACCGAAGAGCTCGACGGAAGGATGAAGGATCTTGATCACTGGTTTAACGCCCTGGTAGAGGAACGCGTTAGGGACCTGGAAGGAAGAGGGTACGGCAGCGCCAATGAATTGTACCATAATGAAAAAAAAAACTCGACCAAAGACTTAAGGGCCTGAATGTCGGGACGTCAGGAACTACAAGACAACTGTACAGGTCCAGTAACCCAAATACGACGGAGCGCCAACCTTCGAAACAAACTCCTCGCTGACATTTTGCCCTCATCGCTGTCGCAACCGTTGGTCAGCAGAGGAGGAAGCCGCAACCATCATTGTAATTTTTGAAAACGAATGAAAAGCGAACACCTGGGTAGCAATCCTGTAACCGATAGTCAGGCGACTATCGCAAATTCGATAGTTTTTATTCAATAGTGTTCATCACTAGCATAAGAGGCGGTGCATGATTTTCGCGTGTGATGTAACATATGTGGCATCTCACACTAAGAACCGCGCCGTGGCCCAATTGTTAGACCACTCGCCTCTCATTTAGACGATTCCAAGTGACCGCTTGTGAGAATATTGGTGGACAAAGCGGCGCAGGGGCGGTTTTTCTACGGGTTCTTCGGTTTCCCTCGTCATCGCATTCTGCCGGTGCTCCATCTTCATTCATGTATCGTCAGTATCATCGCCTGCGGTGCCACAAGTATTTAAAGCGGGTTTTAAACACTACCAAAAGATCTCACACTAACGCCAATCTAGTATTTTTTTTTTTTTTTTTTGTAGAATTGTATCACAGTAATCAACTCTGATCAACATTATTTAAGGTTAATACAATACTGCGCTTAAAAATACGAAAGCCATCTTATTTTTGTTACACAGCACTTTCCTATCTCCTTCACAGCCGAGACACAGGCTTAGATTAATAACATAATTGCTACAAAATAGCGAAATAACATGTATACATTTTAAAAAATTATTACGATGATGAAACCTAGAGAAACGTAACAGCATTTTATTATCCATTTTATTTTCACGGAAGCGGTACCTTCCATCCTGTGAATAATGTACATGACCACGTAAAGCAACACTGAAGTGCTGTTGCAGTTTATCCCATGTAAGGTTAATGGTGCCGGATGCCACCCTCTGTTCGTGATATATGATTGGCTGGAACATGCTGTGATGAACTCCACGTTTTCCCACTCCCTCGGGCTTTAAGCCATCATCTTCAAGGAAAAGCATTTTCACGACCTTAGCAAACCACCCTGCACCGTTTTATGGCACTTTTTCATTCCTTCTTTCTTTTCCTCGCATCGTCGTGATGTCAGGCTGTGGAAATAGGTTTATCGGCTCTCGTGACCACCCAACTGCTGATATCCCAACTTTATAGGGCGTATAAAAGTGAACTGCCGCCTCGGAGTCCCATAACCATCCGCTTCCAGCCCGGCTGTATCGCTTTTCGCGATAGTGCCGGCTCAGGTTATCGCTAATGATCCAGTTTTTGGACTTCACTATGGAATAGAATGATACATGCAGCCTCTCTGAGGCATAGAACAAGTCTGTTAGTGATGCTCACAGCCTCGAATTATAGAATCAATAAAGTTTAATCCACATCTAAGCAAAGAAATAATAAATCATTCTAGGTTCTGGTATAAGAGACCGTTTTAGATAGAAAAGTACATCGTTTGCATAAAAAGTTGTCCTTTATAACATTTAAACGCTATAAATGGGGTGAAGAACAAGCGCTAATATCCGGCTGTGGTATAAGGAGCTAGTAGTTACCGGATATTTTCCTTTCCAAGACAAAGGTAAACTGTGGGGAAATCATTATCCAGGAAGCTCCTCTAACATTATTCAAATTCAGGCTCTCCAGATCTCATACATTGCCAATTACACCATGGTGGTGAACTACAGAATTTATGCAAAATGGTTGATTGTTAAGTGCATTCGGAAGAGGGTTTGCCACTGCAGTCACCATGGCATTATTGTGCGTCAGACTCTAAGAAGATAAGGATGATATGAGGGTATTTTCGACGGATGGCCGAAACCTGACCAGAGGGAAAGAGCCACCTTCATCTCGACAAGGGAAGCGCTAGGATCTGGCGCCATGTCTAACGAAATAACCCAAGTTTCTCAGACGACTCCAACACCACCCACCGAGAGATGTATTTTCAGAGCACATTCGTCTTCACTTAGAACCCTGAAAGAGACCAGCTGCAATCAAACTGGGATGAAATAAAGAGACAGGAAGTTGAGGCGAATAAATAACCTTCCCCAGCGTTTACGAAAGGACCCGGAAAGAACTCCAGAAATCTCAAATGTCAGAGAAATCGGCCACTAAAATCGAATCCACGACCTTCCGAATACCAGTCCCAGACGAAACGCCTGAACCACGTTCAGCAAATTTGTACATAATGTTCGGCTCTATAAAAGTTTTGATCTCCGCTGTCGTCAAAGGGATCTCGAAAGCAAACCGTACGGTGTAATTGATCCTATTGATTGATGGTGAGTAAACCGAAGGTCAGTCAATTATCATTCACAAAGCTATGTGGTTGTTCAGACGTGCAGTTCGTGAGTATCCGTTGTGGAAATTAAGTGTAATGTAGCAACGCTATTAAAGGTAAAATGGAGCACAAATGTGAAGCTTTTCTGTAAATTTGGGAGAACTGCAAAGGAATATCACAACATGCAAAGCCATTATATGGAAACGTGCTTTATTGAAAAAGTGGATATACGAATGGTATAAGCTACTCCGCGACTGTCGGGTCATTGTGAAAAACGCGCAGCAACCAAATATACCCGTGATGTCGAGTATCGAAATAAAAAAAACAAAAAAAGTTGAGAACAATCGCTTACCTTGACTGAAGATCGTCAACAGACGGTTCGAAGTGGCGAATTTTCTCTAAGTTTTCGTCGGTATACGAGGTCACGGACCTATCTGATGTTGAGCTTCTATCACGCTGTCCCGACAATCCCGGAATTGCTTGTACCTTTTGAACATGCACCTTTTGAATAAAGGACCGTTTCCATAGACCTGACGCACGAGTCGTGACATTCCTTTGAAGTTCTCCGAAGTATCTAGCAGCATTTCACATTCATACGTTGCTCCATTTCACCCTTAACAGCGTCGTTGCACTACACCTAACTAGTAACATCAGGTAGTAACAATGTCCTTAGAGGAACGTAAAACGGTTAAATCTCAATGGTACCTAAGTATTTGTTTGCCGGAAGTCTTCGGTGAAATAACAAAAACAAACAAGTGCCTTCAGATCGTTCTTCATTAAGACAATGCCAAAGCTCACAAATATCGTCTAATAACCGATAATTTGAACACTCAAAAAATCAAATTGACGAATCATCCGCCACACAGTCCTAATTTGGGACCCAATTACTCCTTATTGTTTCCGAACATCAAGAATAAAATGCGTGGACAACGATTGCCTTCTTCAAAATAAGCCGTTTATGCCTTCAAGTGGAGGAGTCTCAATCAGACTGGAAAAACTACAATGACAAAAAGTTCGAAAGCAAGCAAACGCCTATTGATCACAAAAAAGAATATTTCAAAAAACAATAAATAATTTTCAATGACAAATTACTGTTTTTTACTTTCTCTATACGCACTATGTACATAGTGTATAGAGAAGGTATTGCACTCCACCCAAAAATTCGATACGGAGATTTCACCGGAAATATATATTTTAGGGCCCCCTTTATCTAAAAAAAGCATTTTCGGAAAAAGGTCCGTGTGTGTGTATGTCCGTGTGTCTGTGAACACACGAAAATTTTGATTTTCTCAAAAATGGCTCTAACGAGTTTGATTAACATTTCGTATATTAAAGTTATTTATCTAACAAATAAAATGTATAACTTGAATTTTCTGGGAATAGCATCTGAAGTGTAGTTTGTTCTTGATGAATTTTACTGAATTTTGAATAACTCCTAAACCGTAAGAGATGGACAAAAACTTACTACACAAAAAATGTAGACCACGTTAAAACACAAAGTTTATGTTATGTACATTTGTTTCGTAGAGTTCGTCGTTTTTGAGACATTCCTTATTTTAGGTTTCTGCTATGAAAAACTTATGCTTTTCTCATACAGGAATTTGTCAATTGCTGTCCACACAAACAAAGGAACCAGCTTTTGACTAACAGTTTAACCAATGGTACTCCCTTATTTCGCTTCTACTTATAAGGAAGCCAGCAATATGGTTATTTCTGCTAATATTACTGATTAACATGAAGTGAATACAAGTACAAGCTTTTTAAGCATAATTTGTTGCAGAGATGTAGAGAAAGTCATGTGAATGGTACACATCAGATTTTTATTATTAGACTCAAAATATAAATAATACCCTCGTAGTCTAAGAAACATTTTGAAACTACGGTAATAAAATCTTGTTGAAGAGCTATATTGCTTATGCTTTTTTAAAATAATCGGTCATAAATATATTTTGTGGGTTCATTCTTTGTCAGCCACGTCCAATGATTTTAAAGCCTATACTTCTGCTCCTGGATTGTTTGAATTTCTAAACAGCTCCTGCAGGTTTCCTAGACTTTGCCTTTATTACTCGCCGCAGTCGGCCAGCTGGCTGCAACCACGCATGCCACTCTTAAACACATCCTCGCTACTATGCGTAGTCTGCTGGCATTTTTTTTTTTTCGGCCAGTGGATGGGAAAGACAGGTTCCTGCATCATGCTGCACCCTTTCCCCTCCTACAAACTCTAGCCGAAAACAATACGAATAGACCGTATTACACATCACCACATATTTATACTTTTGTTTAATAATCTGAGAGATAAGTGCATTCTAAGAAGACGTGAGATATGTTTCTATCGCCGTGGGAAATCGACTTTTACTTTCTCTACTTAGTACATAGGTAGAGCAAAAATTGTATTCCCCCCAAAAATTCGATTCGGAAATATCACTGTCAATACATGTTTTAGGGTCTCCTGTATCAAATATTACCTTTTTTAGAAAAACGGCCCTGTGGTATGTGTATGTGTGTGTGTGTGTGTGTGTGTGTCCGTGTAAACGTTGTGGTGTGTGAACAACATAACTCAAAACAAAAAAATCGGTCAAATAACAAACTTAAAAACTAAATTCAGCATTATCCACAGGTGCGACACGAAGGTTTCAAACAAATCACTCCACCCTGAGTGGCCGCCCCGTGGCCGAGTGGTCAGACCACTCTCCTCTCACCTAGACGGCCGGGGTTGGATCCCAAGCGACCGAATGTGAGATTTGTGGTGGACAAAGGGCGCTGGGGCGGGTTTTCTCCGGGTTCTCCGGTTTCCCCCGCCATCACATTCCACCAGTGCTCCATCAACATTCATGTATCATCAGTGTCACCACCTGTGGTGCCATAAGTAGTTAAAGCGGGCGTTAAACACTACCAAAAAAAACTCCACCCCGAATTTCGTAAAATTTTCGAAAATTTTTATTTTTTCAAAAATTGCTCTGACGATTTGGATTAAAATACCATATATTAAAGAAATTTAAATGACGAATAAAATTAATATCTTAAGTTCTTTAGGAATATCTTCTCTAAACCGATGACTTTTGTAAATCTGGTAAACCGTAAGAGATAGATAAATGTACTGCACAAAAATGTACATCTCGTTAAATCATATAGAAAAATAAGCTTTGAAGTTCCCTCAATAATAAATTGTTTTACTCTGTAATATTATTCCCCTTGGTTTGAATTGGAAGGCTCTTCTTGGTATCCTTTCATCACTTATTCTCATTAACTGTTCATACTATTTCTTGTTGTTTATTTTAATTTTGTCTTCTAAGTTATACATATTTAATTCTTCTTTTATTTGCTCATTTTGTATTCTATTAATTAGTGTGCATACTTATACATTCCGCAAAAACACATTTCTGTTGCTTGTATTCTGCTTCTTTTCTTGATTTTATTATCCAGGTTTCATTTCCACACAACAAAGAAGGAACAGCTTTTATCTTACATAATTTACGTTTTGTATCTTTTCTTGTTTTCTAGCTTAAATTTCTTTTTAGGTCCCACTTATTGCCTGGAATTTAGATATTTTATTTTCTATGCCTAAATATGTTTACTTTCTCTATACATATGCAGACAGGCAGGCAGGCCAGGCAGGCATGCAGGCCGGGCAGGCAAGACAGGTAGGCAGGCAGGTAAGGCAGGCAGGTAAGGCAGGCAGGCTGGCAGACTGGCAGGCTGGCAGACAGGCAGGGCAGGTAGGCAGGCTGGCAGACAGGCAGGGCAGGCAAGACATGCAAGTCAGGCAGGGAAGGCAGGCAGGGAGGCCAGGAGGGCAGGCAGACAGGCCAGGAGAGCAGACCAGGAGGGCAGGCAGGCCAGGTAGGCCAGGCAGGCAGGTATGCCAGGTAGGCAGACAGACCAGGCAAGCAGGGCAGGCCAGGTAGGCCAGAAGGGCAGGCAGGGCAGGTAGGGCAGGTAGAGCAGGCAGACAGGCCAGGCAGGGCAGGGCAGGCAGGCCAGGCAGGTTAGGCAGGCAGGCAAGGCAGGCAGGCAGTCCAGGAGGGCAGGCCAGGAAGGCAGGCAAGAAGGCCAGGCAGGTCAGACAGGCTGGCAGGCAGTCAGGCCAGGCAGGCAGGCATTCAATCCAGCCAGACCAGTCAGGCCAGGCAGGTAGGCCGGCCAGGCAGGGAGGCCAGGCAGGCAGGCAGGCAGGCAGGCTGGTAGGCCAGGAGGGCAGGCAGGCGTGTGTGTGTGTGTGTGTGTGTGTGTGTGTGTGGCTGAGTGTGTGTCTGGGCAGCATAGCTCAAAAACGAAAACATCGTTAAATATCTTCCAAGGATGCGATACGAAGGTTTTTAAGAAAATCCCCCCACCCCCAACTACCGTTTACATGGAACTTTTTCCTAAAATTTTGATTTTCTTAAAAATAGCTCTAACGATTTTGATTAAAATATCACATATTAAAGATATTTACCTGAGAAATAAAATGTATATCTTGAATTTTCTGAGAATAGCCTCTGAAGACTATTTTAATCTGGATCAATTTTACGGAATTTTGCATAACTGCTAAACTGTAAGAGATGGACAAAAACTTACCACACAAAAAACGTAGAGGCCTTAAAAGCAATAAAACACACAATTTATGTTATATATATTTCGTGGAGTTGGTAGTTTTCTAGATTGTTTTTGACTTCAGCTTTGAAAAACTTGTATTTTTCTCATACAGGAATTTGTCAATACCTGTCCATAGAAACAAAGAAACTTCAGTCACATAGCAACCAGCTTTTGCCTATCACCTTAACCTATGGTACTGCCTTATTTCGCTTCTACTTAAAAGGAAGCAAGTAATAAGACTATTTCTGCTAATTTTTTTTTTCTCGATTAGCATGAAGTAAATAGAAGCATAAGCTTTTTAACAATAGTGTGTTGCTAAGATATAGAGTAAGTCATGTGAATGGAACACATCAGATGTTCTTACTAATATCACAACCTAAGTGCTTAAAACATTACTTGTTCCACTATTTTATTCTGCAATATATATGTCATACCTTTTATTTATTTATTTATTGATAATTTGCAGTTAAATCTGTTGGACATCATTTGGAACTTGTGTACTATTATTATCTTATTCTGGCATAAGTAGGACATTGATGCCATATTGATTTATTGATTATGTGTACAGGAAAAATTATTTACTGAAAGTAATTAGCTTGTAAGCGTTCCATGAATATCAGAATATGGAATTTAATGTTATTTTAAGTATAACTTCATTTGTGATCAGAACTACTTACTTTAAAAAATCAGCAATGATAATTGCATTGGTACAGGCATGAAAAATGAAGTTGTTCCTTCTAGTATACAGCATCACCAAGCTATTCACTAAGCGCAAATAGCTTATGAAATAAATATTATATGTACTAAAAGTAATTTATTTATCAATAAAAGTAAGTCTGTATTATATATTTCTTTAAAGAATGTTTAATAAGGAGAAATAGACGTTCATTATTTGTGAGTCGTCATGTGATCATCAATGCTTAGCACAGGAGTAGCGTCCTATACATTTGGTGGGAACGTGTGCTGTGAAATGAAATCTTAATTTATCTGTGCAATCATGCAGTGTTAATAATTATTGTATCCAGTGATATTGAAGGATATATAAAAACATCTCACCAGTGTATTATTTACAAGAATTATATTACCTGTAATGAATCATCTGCCTCGCGGCCACGATCCTGAGACGTAATAATACCTATTACAGTATGAATACATAAAAAGAATCTCAATTAGCTCGCCGATGAATATATTTGTAATAACATTTATACTAATATTCATTTCCAATAAGTTGCAGCATACGTCGAAAGTTGTTTCAGACTTTTCAAGAAAACTGTCATTGTTACTGAGCTCTGCCGTCATCAGAGAACAAAGAACGTAATCATTCGTGTAACAAATCTTCACGTTGTATCATACAAATGCTGAAATATGAAGTTCATATCTTTATCTCCAACATGGCGAGGCACAGGCAGACAACGGAAGAAAATTCACTGTTCTGCCATTTCATCTGTTCTTGGAGTGGGGAGAAGAGGCCTTAAATATACCGAAGGTGAAGGACGATATTTTTATGTAAGCTTTCGTCTCGTTTGATTTTCCTTTCGGTTTCCCCTTTCTCTCCTTTATTTCACGTTGAACTCCGTGGGACGTGATCAGAATCTACCAAAAGGAACAGTTTGTGTACGCGATGGTTTTATTTTTCTTTCACATCCCTTCATCTATATCTTCTTCTCCTTGGTTACCTCTCATTGGTGCTTCCTGGCATCTGGCGGTAGTATGTATCAACAATTCAGTAAGTGCATGGACGTAGTGCTTTATTTTAAAAACTCTAATGTGCCCCATTCACATGACTTTCTCCATCTGTTAAAAAGATTTAAGGTTAATCTGTTTTCTAAGTCTTCATATAAATGTATAGAATAATCTATATTGATATAATAAATTATTAAAAAGATGACAGGGGAAAATATAATGGTTAATAAAATGTTATTGGAATAGAAAAACATTTCGTTTGAAGCTAAACTGCAAACAAACTATGCTTACAAAAGATTATTCTTGTATCTACACCATGCTAATCCTGATACACATCGATCAGAAATGGTCTTACTATTTGCTTCCTTGTAAGTAGGAGAAAAATAAGGGAATTCACTAGGCTAAAATGAAAGTCAAAACTCTTAAAAGCTGGTGGTTATATAAAACAATTTAATTTCGGTTCTCTTTTAGTGGCCATGAGTAAAACAAAAGAGATATGAACTGCCTCCGTGGAGTGATCAGCCAGCTGACTTCTTAACCGGAGGTCCCCGGTTCGATTCCCGGCTGGGGCGGAGAATTTGTCTTTAATCAGGATTATTCCCTATCCCCAAAGAATCTGGAAGAATGAATGTGAGAGTAAACGTGCGTGTGTTTAGTAATACAAAATTGATTAACCTAATCTTTTGAACCTTCAGTCTCACAAATCAAAGCCCCCAACATGACCATTGAAGTTAAATGGGGCTAAACAAATGAAACAATTAAAAAAAGATATGAA
The DNA here is from genome assembly GCA_030762935.1 of Hymenopus coronatus. Lineage (NCBI taxonomy): Eukaryota > Metazoa > Arthropoda > Insecta > Mantodea > Hymenopodidae > Hymenopus > Hymenopus coronatus. The sequence continues at coordinate 23,165,456 of CM060886.1, read as the reverse complement.
ACAAAAGATCATTTTTTATTTTAGAAAAGTTTAAGTTATTTAAAATTGAATCCAATAACAAGAAATATTTCGTAAACAGTTAACACTTTCCAGCCCAATTATGCCATATGTCTGTGTTTGTTATTCAATATGGGTAAAGTTTAACGTTTAATAATTCTCTACCTTCATTGTGTATATTTCGCTATTGTCTTGAAATGTTTTTATATCAACACGGCTTAGGACAAGTAAAAGATAAAATAAAATTCATTCGTACATACATTTTTTAACGAACTTCATTCAGTTACAATACTACCGAAGTCCAGTCAACGCTTAGATATGTCAAACAGCATTTATTTTACCTGGGCCCATCCCCTCCTTTATCACAGTAGCATTGTAGCAAGGATTCAGACCTAGGTTAACCAGTGACATGGAAATCTTGATCAACTATGTTCAGTGTTTTAGAAGTTTAGACAACTGAGTTACCAATAAGAAACCATCTAAGAGCAATACTTCTTAAGGCAAGCGTACGTTCTATGGTGTCATAATTAAAACCATTCAGTCAAAAATAAATCGACCTGGATAGGATTAACTCTAAAAAAATTGTGTGTGACATAAGTTGGTTGCTTTAACTAGATCTATGTGTTTATGTAGTAAGTTTTTGTCCACTGTTCACTTGTTATACAAAATCTTTTCCATTGAAATCGTTGTATGCAATTTTTGGGGTGGAATACAATTACTTCTTTATCTACTACTTACATTTTAAATATAAATAGTAGGTGAAGATAAGCAATTTTTAGCTTGCTGCATTCAAAGTAAAACAATGATGCTTGAATTACATCATCTGTCTTCATCATCTAATTCGTTTTTCTAAATATTATTTCCAACACAAACTAAAACGTATCCCAAGTGGGATTCGTGGTGGACCAAGCGGCGTCTGGACGGATTTTCTCCGGGTCCTTCGGTTTCCAACGCCACTCATCCCACCAATTGCTCCTTCATCACCTTTCCAATCATCAATTTCACTTTCTTTTCATATTATCCACTTCCTCGTGTTCATGCCTGGCTAATGGACAGCCCTTCGTAACAGGTTCTCCATTCTTTGGTTTCGTGCCGTTGGGCCACCGACAAGCTTCTGACCCCTAGGCATTGAGTGTCAGTCCTACAAATAGCGGGAGGATAAGCCGATTACGAAATGAAAATAAAACTTCTTCCCTGTTTTTCGCTTTGTTCTTCAACCTTGCATAGTACCACCCATTCATCTTTGGCGCCTTGTTCTAGGTCGAACATTTTTTCCATTCGTTATTCCTTCCGGAACATCTTCTAACAACAGACTTCTCGTCCACCGTCCAAGTCAATATATTTTTCCTTTGCGAGTTTCTTTCTAAAACCGCCGCATTGCTTGACCATTTCACATTTCCTTTCTTCTCCATGCTCACTAATATAAAATACTGGAAGTTTCGCAGTTTATCTTAGTGTGCATCAGGTGTTTCTAACGTGTGAGAACTGGATGGGCATTTTAGAAACCATAGTCACGACTGCGACACTTTATTAACGCCAATATCTGAGAAATTCTGTAAATAAAACAGAGCTACGCCAGGATAGAATTATACGCATTGTTTAACGAAAACAAAGTTTGAAAATTAAATTAGTATAGGTATTTGCTAAAAATATAATTCTATAAATGGATAAACCAGTTAATTATAATTGTATACAATAACAATTATATGTAGACCAGGGAATTATGGAGATGAAAACACAACAATGCCATTTTTCCCGCCTCTGTAGTTCAGCGGTAGCGTTTGTGTCGCACTCAAGAGGCCCCGAGTTAAATCTCGGTTATGGTGAGTTACTCGGATAAGATTTTTCCGGGGTTTTCTCCTTTCCTGAAAAGACAAGTTTTGAATAGTTCTGAGCTATATGGACTCATTTGAGCATCATTTCACTCATTTCATCATTCAATATGACCTACACGTTGAAGAACACTAAACAATACAAAAAAAAATGTCAGTTTATTTGAAATGAATAAATATCAAACAACAAAAGAGAATAAAAACGAAATTTATAATGTAATCTGAAGGGAAAACGAAACTTAAAAATCTGAGTGTTGCATTCACATGACTTTCTCTTAATCTCTGTAATAAAGTATTGTTAAAAAGCATATGCTTCTATTTACTACATGTTAATCGAGAGAAAAGCAAAAAAGCAGAAGTAGTCTTATTTCTTGCTTTATTGTAAGTAGAAGCGAAATAAGGGAGTACCATAGGTTAAAGTGAAAGTCAAAAGCTGGCTGCTAAGTGACTGAAGTTTCTTTATTTGTATGGACAGGAGTTGACAAATTCTTGTATGAGAAAAGTTAAGTTTTTCGAAGCTGAAAACAAAAACAAGTGATATCTAAAAACCGATCAACTCAACGAAAAAAATGTATATTACATTAATTGTGTGTTTTAATGTGCTCTACATATTTGGTATTGTAAGGTTTTGTACATCTCTTACGGTTTAGCAGTTATGTAAAATTCACTCAGAATAAAGTATCTTCAGAGGCTATTTCCAGAAAATTCAAGATATGCATTTTATTTGTCAGGCAAATATTTTAAATATACGATATTTTAATCAAAATCTTTGGAGCCATTTTTTAGAATATCAAAGTTTCGAAAAAAGTTCCATGTAAAGGGTTAGTTTGGGGTGGGGGGATTTTTCTCAAAATCTTCGTGTCGTACCCCTGGAAGATACTAAACTTAAATACTAAGTTTGGTGTTTTATCGACTTTTCGTTTTTGAGTTATCGTGTTCACAGACACACGGACCTAAACTTATGTTTCCGGTGAAATCTTGGTATCGAATTTTTTGGTGGAGTGCAATATTTCTCTATACACTATGTACATAGTACGTGTAGAGAAAGTAAAAAAATATAATTTAGTGAGATCTCTGTGCTTGATTAGATTTTGTAACTATGAACGAACATCCAACTGTTGTTGCCAACCTGAGATGATGATGTGGCAAGGAAGAATCTGCAAGTCGCGTCTGAGATCTTCGTGGGCAGGGGATCGTGGGTTCGAGTCCCGCCTTGGGCATGGGTGTTATATATTTGCCGGTCCCCATGGCCGCACTCGCCAAGGCGTCCCGCTTTGGTGCTTCGTAGCGCTGGGGATCGTGGGTTCGAGTCCCGCCTTGGGCATGGGTGTAATATGTTTGTGTATATGTGTGTGTTGTAAGAAAACAGTAATAATACAGCAAAGCAAAGTAAAAAAAAAAAAAGAAAAAGGTAAATAAAAAGTAGGGTATACAGTGCCGGAGTCCTGATCAGACTCCGGTACTGTATTTAAAAATAAAAAAATAAAAAAGAAAAAGCTTGTCTTTATTACATTTCAACCAACAGAAAATATTTACACATATGTACGTGCTTTTGATCCAATGTTTAATCACTGTTTTTGTCCATATTCCTTCAACTTTGGGTCCTTTTTATTGGATAATGTGGTTCCTTTCTTGTCTGGTCAGTAGGAATACATCGGTTTATAAATGGTACAGCTCAAGGTGTAGGTAGTTATAATTCATGTTCCTCGATTGTAGCAAAAACAAGAGTCATATACGATCCAATTTTCTTGAACAAGGTGCTGAATTCTTCAAGTATCTCTTGAAGTAATGAAATGAAATATAAAAAGTCTGATGTGTTCCATTCACATGACTTCTTCTAGCTGTTCCACAAACAAACTTCCTTATCAAATGTTATTCTTTTATTTACGTCATTCTAATCAAGATAAAAACAAACTTGATATTTATATGTAGTATATTTCAAGGACGTGACAAAAAAAAATTCAATAAAATCGCCTTCCCCAAACTACCCTTTTTTCTCAAAAATGGCTCTAAAGGTTTTTATTATTACGTACATTATAGATATTTACATCACAAATAAAACATATATGTACTATATTCTGAGAAAAGCTTCTGAAGATCTCCTTACTCTGGATAAATTTTGTTGAATTTTCCATAACTAGTAAACCGTAAGAGACATACAGAAACTTACTGCACAACAAATATAGATCTCGTTTAAATACGTAATTTTTAATACACGTTTTTCTTGTGGAGTTGGCAGTTTTAGAGAGTTCCTTGTTATTGTTTTCAATCTTAAACTACGTTAACACTTCTCAAACATAAGGCCACCTTAGCCCCCCCCCCTGCTGGCCATGTAAAAAAAATGTCCGTGTGTGTGTGTGTGTCTGTGTGTATATGTGTGTTTTTGTGGGCAGCATAGCTAAAAAATGAAAATACCGTTAAAAACCAAACTTGGTATTTGAGTTTAGTATATTCCAAGGATGCGACACGAAGGTTTTCAAAAAAAGATCTCCCCAATCCCAAGTGCCCTTTGCATGGAAAAAATTTCCAAAAATTGTGATTTTCTTAAAAATGGCTCTAACTATTTTTAATAAATTCCTTATATTTAAGATATTCACTTGCTTAATAAAATGTATATCTTGAATTTTCTGGGAATAGCCTCTAAAGACCTCTTTATTCTGGATGATTTTTATTGAATTTTGTATAATTGGTAAACCGTAAGAGATAGACAAAAACTCACTGCACAAAATATGTAGATCTTGATAAATCACATAATTTATGCCATTTACATTTTTTTCGTGGAGCTGATCGTTTTTGAGATATTCTTGTTGTTTTGGTTTCAGCTTTGAAAAACTACTTTTCTCTCACAGGAAATTGGCATCTCCTGTCCACGCAAACAAAGGAACTTCAGTCACGTAGTAACCAGCTTTTGGCTGTCAATTTAACCTACGGTACTCCCTTATTTCGCTTCTACTTTACAAAGAAGCAAGTAATAAGACCATTTCTGCTAATTTTTCTCGATTAGCATGAAGTAAATAGAAGCATAAGCTTTTTAACAATAATTTGTTGCAGAGATGTAGAGAAAGTCATGTGAATGGAATACACCAGATCTTTATAAAGGCGCCAATGGCCAATCATCATCATTATTAAAATGAAGGCAATATATTATACTCAATTAATGCATCAGAGCGAGGCGTTTTGAATCTTTCCCATAAAATGCAAAAATCTATTAGAAGCAATGACAATTAATTTGTGGTTCTTGTGGAATTAAGCATCTCTATCTAAGCTAGAGAAATTAATATTATATTGGCCCTCTTATAAGCTAATAACTTATATAGCTAGACATGTTTACTCCATGACGTTCTCCTTTATTCGTCTGTTAAATCCAAACAAAGATTCTAGTGTTAGAATTATTCACCTATTACTTTTATCTCTAATATTGAAACTACAAATATGATCAAAATATTCTCATTTAAATTACAATTGACAAACCAGCTTTATTAAAACAAACGAAAAACTTTGTGTACCAAAATACCCTCTTCAACGATAAACTAAACCCTAAAAACGTTACGGACTTATGCAATAACCTAACATTTTCTTCATTAAACGTAAATTGACATAGTTTCCTTTACAATTATAATACATTTAGGAGATTTGCAGGAGCAAGCCAGACCGCCATTACAGGAGAAGCTTGGCCCCTGATGAATGGGCAGGAGGCTGTGGCCTGATGCATGGGGGCTGAGATAAAATTTGTCGACTCGTCCGTGCGGCATAAAAGCCTAAGGTAGGGATCAAGCCCCCTGCGGTCTTTGCATATCATTTGTTTAGAATGTTTTATAATTTCTACCAGCCGCCATGCTAAGTAGAATTGGCACAGTCGAGGGAGAAGCTTCCTGGTATAGGGTGTTCTACAACAGATAGTAAACACCTCACTTGATATTATTAGCTTTATTTAAAGTATAGTTTATAATTAAATAATTAAGAACACGTCTTAAACTTCTTTGCGGTCCTTAGCATATAAGTATTATTAGACAGTTATAAAATTAAAATATCGAATATTAAAAAAAGGTGTTAATAGTTATATACATTGTAAAATGATTAGTTGAAAATATTATTGGGTCTGTTGAATGTTAAACTTAAAAATAATACAAATAAATATTTTACATCTTCTAATTAAGATTATTACTATCACACATAAAGCCTTCTTTAACGCAAGACATTTTCATTCCTCCATAAAAAAATCCTATCAGCATTTCTTCAGTAAAATGCCCCATACAATTAGAACATGAATATAGTTTTCAGTTATATTAAAAAGTAAACTGGTTTTAACGATTTCCTATTTATTTACTTCCAGGAATATATTTTACACAAGTTTTGATGAAATTAATTACATAATGCATAGACAAAAAATTGAAGGCATGCACTCTACCACTAAGATAATTAAAAGTTAATGCAGCTATATCCGTATTTACCAATAAGTTAATAACCTATTGGTAAGCACAAATTTTAAACAGCACCAATAAGCTGGCTGTTGAGCTGGATGGTAGAGTGGTGACGGCTATGGTTTGTGTTCCCTTTAGCTAAATGTATTCCCTAATACAAGGAAATAAATAATAAAACATTTCTGCTAATGTTCATCATCATTTTGTTGTTGTTGTTGTTGTTGTTATAACGCCCACTGTTACGACTAATGGCACCGCAGGCGATGACACTGATGATACATGAATGAAGTTGGAGCACCGGTAGAATGCAATGGCTGGGGAAATCGGAGAACTCGGAGTAAACGCGCCAATGCGCCGCTTTGTCCACCACAAATCTCATATGCGGCCGCTTGGGATCGAACCCGGGCCTAGGTGAAAGGTAATGTTCATCTCGATTAGCTTTTGTAAGCGGAATTTGTTACCAAATAGCTAGAGAAAGTCATGTGAATGGCAAATATAAGATTTTTTCCCTTTAATTCATTGCAGTATAAACTTTTTTGTGGTATACAATGCCATACTCCACACAAAGTATATACTTCAAATTCTTCCTTGAAATACTTACAGTAATGTTCAGATGTTTGTTGAAAACTACATTTGTGATACGTAGCTCTCTGGGTACATGAAAACAGCTTCTGTTGCTATTTAGTAGTTATAATATGTCAAAGTACAGAATCCGTTTTATTGAAATCGTTTTCAGATAAAACGCATCTGCGGAATGTATTTATTATCAAGTGCTCACGATAGGTAACGTTTATTAATTTCCATTATATTTTATTTTTATTAACACATGCGTATTCATTAACTCGTGTCTACTTCCGGACTTTTCAGATGCTGTGGAAATTTTCTTCTGACTAAAGAAAAACTCCTCCCCCAGTCTGAGATCCACTTGGAAACTGTGAGTTAACAAGTCGGAATACAACTCTTAGTTCCTTAATATCCTGGAAGCTGTTTTCAATAGAATGAAACATATTAGTTGCAAAGGAGTTTTAAAGAATTGTTTGACCAGAAAACTAGTATTTTCTGTAATATGAGTGAAAACATTAATAACCTGAATTTTATATGCGTTCTGAATTCAATTTACAAGTATCTAACTGATGTTGTATTTGGATGTCTCTCTTAAAAGAAAGTAACAAACATACTTTTATCTAACTTAAATTTATATATTCATGAATTATTTGAAATATTTTGGAGAGAGTAGGAATTAAATCATAAACTTTATATTTTGTATATAGCTCCAATTTTGTTTATCTTCTATAAAAAATGTCACACTCCAGAAGATTTACATATTTAATCATATTGCTGAAAAATCCTGTACTTCGGAAGAGCTCTTTCAATTTGAATTATATTTTTAAAAGTTGACGGGTTCCATTCGAGTAACTTTCTTTACCTATGCTGCAACGAACCATTCTTAGAAAGTTTTCTCTACTTTACGCTAATCAAGATACGAGGAATAAATAAATATAATAAGCTAAATCGATAGTCCAATTTCTTAAAACCGATCGCTATATGAGTTGTTGAAATGCCATTCTCTTTACATGAACAGGAAAAATAATGCGAGTAACGACTTCGCATTTGAGAAAAATATAAGTATTGCAAAATTGAAAGCAATAACAAGAAATATCTCAGAAATTGTTCAATCCAAAACAAACTGTATATAAACATAATTTTAACAAGATCTCTTTTAGAGTGTAGAACGATATTGTTTATGTATTACAGTTTACGTGTTACGCAAAAGTCATTCACAATGAACAGTGCTTCAGAGAGTATTGCAGAAATTTCAACATAAACATGTTATTTTCAATGAAAGTATCATAACTATGATATTTTAATAAACTTTTAAGAGCCATTTTTGAGAAAATTAAAAATTTCTACAAATTTTCCATGTAAAGGATTGTTTAGTGTGAGGGATTTTGTTGAAAATTTTTGTGTAGTATTCTTGAAAGATGCTGCACTTAAATACCATTTTCGTTTTTGAGTTATGCTGATTCACAGGCTAACGCTCAAGCGCGTTTTTTCTAAAAATTTGGTGATTTTTTTCCATTCGAGGACCTCAAATATATCTTCCCGAAGAAATATCAACATCGAAGTTTTGTATGGAATGCAGTACCTTCTCTGTCTATTATGTTCATAGTATGCGGTAATTAAACACAATTATGGTATTACATTTAATACGTACAACACAGTTAGAATCTCTGGATAAAACCGGAAGCTATATATTTATAGCCATGAAGATAACATCTACCTATTCCATTTATTGCTGGTTTGAAGTAAATTAAATACATTGTTAAAATCATAGAAACAGAAATGTTTGAAACATGTAAATGTAAGTAGATTTTCAAGATAAAAGCGATGATGCTATGGTACGCATTTGATGAATTTTCTGGTGTAGGTGGAGTGTTTTAGAGAGCATTTCTGGGAGAGGTTAGAGAGCATTAGTACCAACACCCTATAGCTGGTCGACTCGCAATGCAAAAAACTATTCATTCTTTCGCGAGGTCCTTTGACAGAGGAAGAGACAGTTGCTTGTCAGATTCTGATTAATATTTTTTGTGGCTGAGCTCTTCCGTGATGCATTGCAAAGAGAGGGGAATGAATTGCACCTGGAGGTCAGGGCCCAGGCCGCGGTCACTAAATGTGCGTTCTTTGCACGGCTCTGCTTCATTTTCTCAATTATCTCTTATAATTAATGTTTTACGTTTTTCATCGTGCAGTTGAAACAGACGTTTTGCAATTGTTATTTATTAGCTTTAGTTCTATGTAGATATCGCACATTGAAGGATTGTATTTGTAAATATATATTTTGCAATAATTGATATTGCAGAAACGCTAAACTCACTTTTTACGTTCTCAACCACGATGTTTAGTGTAATAGTAGGCAGATAAGGTAGGTGTTGCATTTCATCTAAAAATTCGTGACCGAGATTTCACCGAAAATACAGGTTTTGATTCTACCGGAACCTACAAGAGCATTTACAGAAAAAATATCCGTGTGTGTGTGTGTTTTATGTGGGCAGCATGAAACATTTTTCGAAAATTTTGATTTTCTCAAAAAGGCCTCTAACCATTTTTAATAAAATACGATATGTTTAAGATATTTTCATGACAAACAAAATGTGTTTTTTGAATCTTCTGGGAATAGCCCTTGATGACTTCTTCATTGTGCATGACTTTTGTATAACTAGTAATCCGTAAGACAAAACCTTACTATACAAAAATTACGGATCTCGTTAAAACACACGATTATATCATACACGTTTTTTGTAGAGTTAACCATTTCCGAGGTATTCCTTATCACTGGTTTCACTTTTAAACTACTTAATTGTTTTTCAAACGTGAAGCCATCTTTCATTTCTTATTATTTCGGCCAAGTAAAGAAAACCGAAATTGAAATGTTTCACATAGTGACCAGCATTAAAAACAACTCACTGTCGCTTTAGCCTTGTGTGTTCCCTTATTTCACTTTTACTTATAAGGAAGCAAGTAATTAAGACAATGTCTGCTAATGCTTATTTTGATTAGCACGATGAAGAAATAAAAGAATGATTTTTATATTAATACTTTGTTAGCAAAATAGGTAGAGAAAGTAAATGGAACACGTCATATTTTTTTGTATTTTTTTTAACATCATATATATATATTTTAATTTACATATGTATACAAATATGGTCCAACCAGTCCAACTTGCTACAAAATCATATTCGCAGTTAGAAAACTAATAACATTTCCTTTCATCCTATGTCAAGAAATCTGCCTTAACAATGAGGTAATGAGAAATTTTGTACTCTTTCAAAATATTATCCGTGTAATTTTCGGGCAATCTATTTTCAAAAATTCTGGATGGATATAAGTATTAAGAACTGATAGTAGCTTTTATTTTATAATTTGTGTATTTAAGCCAACTATTCGCGTTATAATCCGGGTGTACTATGCATAACAGCGCAGCATGGATTGCATAACAAGCATAAACTAAAACACTATCTAACTCCAATGCTTTACCGTTCATTTCCCGGCCTTCAAACTAGCACAAGAGTATGTGTTGCAGAGAAAGCGGAGAGGGCAATGAGGGAGAGGAAGCTGGTAAAGTGAGGGAGAGAGTGCTTTGTTGTTTTCTGAGCGTATATGTATGTGAAGAGAAACATTAAAGGAGTGGGCAAGTGAAAAGAAAAATGTTCACAGATTTCACATTAAGCTCGAGTGAAATTGCAATTCTACCAGTTTAAATATTTTGGTTGCATGGAGCTAATTCTGATTTGATGAAATCACAACGGTATACCTTTCTCAAATAAGAATAAATAGTAGAATACACTAACCGACAATTGTAGAATACATTAAGCGACATAAAAATAAGCACTTCCCATTTGAGAAAAGTAGAAATATTGGAAAACTTAAAAAAGAATAACAAGAAACACCTCAGAAATATTAACTACACGTTATGTATTGGCCTAAATTGTATGCTGTAAGGATATCTGCATTTTTTCTATCCCCTACAGTACATCCAGAATGAAAAGTTTATTCCCAGAAAATTCAAGGTGTACATTTCATTTGCCACGAAAATGCACGCAAAGGGTGGTTTGGGGGCGGGGAGAATTTTCTTGAAAATCTTCATGTCTCATCCTTTCAAAATACTCAAGTTTGATATGCAACCAAGTTTTTCTCCTCACAGATACAGCCACGAACCTGTCTGCTAAAAATGCGATAAAGGAACGTCAAAATAAGAAAGTATTGTTCAAACCGTTTAAAATCTATCGCTTGGATTCGGTTTTCTTTGCATGACCAGGAGTAAAACAAAAGTAAAACAGATGACGACTTGCTGTTTGAGAAAATAAGTATTTTAAAATTGAAACTAGAACCGCGAATATCTGAGAAATCGCTAATCCTGCAAAAAATGTATATGGCAGAAATTGTGTGTTTTAATGAGATCTACATTTTTTGTTCAGCAAACTGTTGTTTAGCTCTCACGGTTACCAATTATGCAAAAGTAATTCAGAATAAAGAGGACTTAAGATGCTATTCTTAGAAAATGTAAGATAAACATATATTCTATTGACTATTCTTAGCTTCCGGAGAGGCACTTTAGTGCTGAAGAAACCCACAAGATGGGTGAAATGTCGGTAGCTAAGGTAGCTAAGAATGCCCTCTACAACACAGGTGGTGAAGCCTAAGCGTCCATACATACATTTTTATTTGTGACGAAATACCTTAAACGTACGGTATTTTAATCAAAATCCTTAGAGCTGCTATGAGAAAATAAAGCATTTCTACATTTTTTCCATTTAAGGGAAAGTTTGGGGTGCGAAGGCTTTTTTGAAAGCCATCGTGTCGCATCCTTAAAGATATTATTTAGATAATATTGACCAATTTTTTAGTTTCTCTAGCCCCGTATGTACAATGTATATAGGGATAGAGAAGTATTGCATCCCATCCAAAAATTCGATGTCAAGATTTCACCGGAAATATATGTTTTGGGGTCATCTGAGTCCGAAAAAAATCATTTTTAGAAAAAGATCCGCGTGTGTCTCTGTGTGTCTAGCTCAAAAACGAAATTATCGTTAAATACCAAACTTGGATGCGACATGAAGATTTTCAAGAAAATCCCTTCCGCCACAAACTACCCTTAACATGGAAAAATGTATGAAAATTTTGATTTCCTTAAAAATGGTTCTAATGATTTTGATTAAAATCCCGTACATTAAAGCTATTTATATCCCAAATAAAATGTATATCTACCTCGGAAGACCTCTTTATTCTGGATGAAATTTGCTAAATTTTGCTTAACTGCTAAACCTTAAGAGATAGACAAAAACTTACTACATAAAAAATGTAGTTTGGAAGTAACTGTTTCCAAGATATATCTTGTTATTGGTTTCAATCGTGAAGTACTGAGACATGACCGCTCTTCCTTTGTTCTACTCCTGGCCAAGCAAAGAAGCGATTTGTAATGACAAGCGCATAACGATAGCTTTTAAAACATTTGAACTATCACTTAAATGAGTGCATTCCCTTAGTTCCTTAGGAACTAAGTAATAAAAACATTCCGCTAATGTTTATCTTACTTAGCGTTGTGTAGAAAGAAGAATTGTTTGTAAGAGGTTTGTAGAGCAGCTAGAGAAAGTCACCACACGGGTACACACACACACACACACACACACACACCTACATGGATGTTTTACTATTTTTTTTTATTCAGGGGACTTAAAACCAAATATATCTGGTGAAATCTGGAATTTTGGGCGGAATACAATATGTACTCTCTCTAGTTACAATGTCTGTACATAATGAGTGGCAGAGAAAGTAAAAGTAATGGAAATGATGTGTTAAGCTGCAGATTGGTTCCGATACAACAATTCTAGTTAAAAGCTCTGTTATTTAACCCTTGTGAAAGGGTATAACGACCTAGAATGTGCTTTTGGAAGAAGTGTAAGAAGCGTCCTTGTACGTCAAGAGGTGCTCTGCTCACACGCGAAACAATCCGGTACTCCCCTATCTGAGCCTCTCCATCTCATCAAGATAAGATAAGTAGCGCGCCCGAAACATGCCCCACCACTTCACCACCTCTCTGGATTAAGTGCCCGGCACAATGGCAAAGAGCTAAATCCCTATTCCAGTTCGCGACAATGTGATCGGGACTCGAGTGGCGAGACTAATGAGGACAATGTGACCCGGACAAACAGATGCACTTCTTGAATGCGATGACAGCGGTCAGCTTACCAAATGTTGAATCACTGCGGAGCGACAGTTACGAAAATATAAGTACTGCCCCCTAAGAAGCCACTAATGAAGCTACGAGCTGGCTCGCAGCTCAAACGGTAGAGCACCTGCCTGCTGAGCCAGGGGTCCTGGTTGGGAAGTTTTACCCTAGCCAAGAATATTTGCTATCCTTCCCAGAGCATTTAATGTGAGTGTGTGTGTGTAATCTAATGAATAATACTAATGATAAATAGAAACCCATGACATGACTACACGTGCCTATATACAATATATTGCAAAAGAAAATGCCGCAGCTAAAAGCGGTATAAATAGCACAAAAAATGAGTGTTCTATTCACCTAGCGTTCTCTACATCGCTATAACATATTATTGTTAAAAAGCATATTCTTCTATCTCAGCTCCCAGCTGAGTGGTATCCGCAACTATGCCAGGGAAGAAACATTTACAAAATCCACATCCATCGCCCAGCTACAACTCGCCGAACAACGACGTCTGGTCCTAAAATCCTAAAATAAGATAACAAGGTAGTAATGAGTACAAGATTAGATGGACAGGAAATTCGTTGATAGAATATGGACTATTCTTACGTTCGCCTAAGGAACCGAATAAACATGAAAACCCATCGGTTAAAATAGGCTTGTCGGGAATCTAACCCGGGACCTCCCTAATGCGAGCCACCTAGTTCGGTTAAACAGAAAGAGAGAAACACGCTTGAATAAGTTTTTGTAGAAGCAATATAAAAGTGGGTAGAGAAAGTCATAGGAACGTTACACACTCGACTGTTTGCTTATAGAGTGCTCACTGGCAGGAGTTAGCTTCTTAAACTTTCAAGTCCGTTTACTTTATTTAGGAACTTTTTCGTTTCTTCCTCTTATTCTTGAGCGTAGATAGCTTTTACTTTCTGTGCCATGTATAACGTACATGATAGGTAGAGAAAGTAGTAAATTTCCCCAAAAATACGATACCGAGAAATACATGTTTTGAGATCCCCTGAATTTAAAAGTGCATCTTACTTTATCTAGCACGTATGTACATTTGTGTGTATGTGTATCTGTGGACAGCGTAGCTCAAAAATCTGATATGTTCCGTTCAAATGACTCTCTACATCGTTGTAACAAATTATTGCTAAAAAGCATATTCTTCTATATACTTTATGATAATGGAGATTAACATTAGCAGAAATTGTCTTAATTACTTGCTTCCTTGTAAATAGAAGGGAAATAAGGAATACACTAGCCTAAAACGAATCTTAAAATCCCGTTGCCATGTGGATGAAATCCGTTTCTATACGTTTACAACTTCCAGTGTGAAAAAAGTTTAAGTATTTTACATCTAAAACAAATAGCCAGGAATATCTCAGATATGGTCAATTCAACGAAAAAACACGAAAATGACATAAATTGAGTGTTTTAACGCGATCTACATTTTTGTGTAGTAAATTTTTGTCGATCATTTACGGTTTGCTAGTTATGCAAAATTCGTCGAGAATAAACAGATCTTTAGAGGTTATTCCCGGAAAATGTAAGACATACATTCTATTTGCCATATAAATAATTTAAATATATGGCATTTTAAACAAAATCATTACAGCCATTTTTGAAAAAAATTAAAAATTTTAAATTGTTTCCATGTAAAGGGCAGTTTGCGGTGTGGGGATCATTCTCAAAATATTCGTGTCGTACCCTTGGAAGGTATTAAACTTAAATACCGAGTTTGGTATTTTACCGACTTTTCGTTTTTGAGTTATCGTGCTCATAGACACACGGACACACACACGGACTTTTTTCTGAAAATTCCTTTTGTTGGATACAGGAGACGTTGAAATCTCGATTCGAACTTTTGAGTGGAGAGCAATACCTTCTCTATACACTATGTACATAGTACGTGTAGAGAAAGTAAAAAAAAACGATAGACAGACAAATACAGTTTAATTAATGTTCTTGAAAGCGCTACAGAAAGGTTATCCGAAAAGAAAATCGCCCTCGGTGTCCTCATCTGCACTTGTGTTTGATATTCATCCACATTGAATTGTAGTTGTAGTGTCTGCCCGTCTCTGCAGTTTGTGGGCAGCGTATTGGTCTCACATTCAAGAGGCTTCAGTTCCAATTTCGGTTAGGCTGAGTTCACCGGATAACGCTTCCTGCGGGATTTATCCTTATCCTGAGAAGGCGAATGTCGAGTAACTTTAAGCTCCATTGACGTGACCTTATTTGAGCTTCATTTCACTGAATACATTAATCGTCTGTTATGACGTAATAGGGTAACGGACGTTATATTAGAAAGAAAGAAACTAAGAAAGAAAGAAAGAAGGATTTCTCTACCAGAACCAGTGTTTAGGGAATGAAAGGGAGTGGAACGCAACTTACTCAACAAGGACCAAATCATATTTAACGTGCCCTAGAGCTTGTAAATAAGTCTAACATTGCGACTATGCTGCCGTTAATTTGGGCAGCATATCAGTGAAGATTGGCCCAACAATAGTGTAGGTTTATTTTCCCTACCGCGTGCAACGTACATAGTGGGTGGAGAAGCTGCTGCATTCCACTAAAAAATTCGTTACCGAGATAACATCAGAAACACATGTTTTGAGGATCCCTGTTCCAAAAAGGCAAGGTTAGAAACGGTTCTGATTGAGTGGGTGGGTGGGTGAGTGAGTGAGTAAATGTAAATGGCGCTCTTTAACTGCTGTGATTCTCAGTATCCCATTCTAAATTGGGCGTGAAAAAACCGCTTAGTTTTGCTCAGAAGGCTCTTTTATCAAGCTTGAGATTCTTTTACGTGCCTAAATCTACGACTCGGGATCAATGGCTTTACTTCCCTTCCAAAGGAAGCCATGCTAAGGATTTTTACACCCCAAAAAAATCCATCGTCCTCCGCCACGTTTGAACCCTCGACTTTGGGTATATGAAGTTAGCATGGTAAGCATTACACCACGGACGAGTGAGTGAGTGAAGGGTTAGTGGGTGGATGGGTGTGTGAATAAGTGTGTGAGTGGGTGTGTGAGTGAGTGAGTGAGTGGGTGAGTGAGTGAGTGGTTGCGTGGGTGGGTGAGTGAGTGAATGAATGGGTGGGTGAGTGATTGAGTGGATGGGTGAGTGAGTGAATGAGTGAGTCAGTGGGTGGGTGAGTGAGTGAATGAGTGGGTGGGTGAATGATTCAGGGGTGGGTGAGTAAGTGAGTGGGTGAGTGAATGAGTGAATGAGTGGGTGGGTGAGTGAATGAGTGGGTGGGTTAATGATTGAGGGGTGGTGGATGAATGAGTGAATGGGTGGGTGAGTGAGTGATTGAAGCGTGAGTGAGTGATTGAGTGGGTGGGTGAGTTAGTGAATGATTGAGTGGGTGGGTGGGTGAGTGAGTGGATGAGTAGGTGGGTGAATGATTGAGGGATGGGTGAGTAGGTGAGTGGGTGGGTGAATGAGTGATTGAGGGGTGAGTGAGTGATTGAGTGGGTGTGTGAGTGAGAGAATGAGTGGGTGGGTGGGTGAGTGATTGAATGAGTGAATGGGTGGGTGAGTGAGTGAATGAGTGGGTGGGTGGGTGAATGATTGAGGGGTGGGTGGGTGAGTGAGAGGTGGGTGGGTGAGTGAGTGAGTGGGTGGGTAAATGAGTGAGTGAATGAGTGGGAGGGTAACTGAATGGGAAAGGAAATGAGTGAGTGGGTGGGAGCGTGAGTGAGTGAATGAGTGGATGAGTGAGTGGGACGGTGAGTGAGTGAATGACTGGATAAGTGGTGGGTGATGAGTGAGTGAGTGAGTGAGTGAGTGAGTGGGTGAGTGAGTGAGTGAGTGAATGAATGAGTGAGTGAGTGGGACGGTGAGTAAGTGAATGAGTGGGTGAGAGAGTAGGAAAATGGAACTTTTTTTAAATTTTCGATTTTCTAAGAAAATGACTAACGATTTTTATTGAAATGCCGTATATTAAAGACGTTTACGTGGAAAATAAAATGCATATCCTTAATTTTTTGAGAATAGCCGCTGAAGTCCTCATCATTCAGAATAGCCTTTCCATAACAGGTAAACCACAAGAAACTGAAACTAGATCTCCTTAAATCATATAATTTATGTCATATACATTTTTGTACAGCTAACCATATATACTTAAACGTTTCTCAAACGAAGGCTCTACCCACTTCATATCTATTTTGTTTTACTCCCGGCCATGAAAAGAGAACCGAATTTCAATGACAACGTATAGCGACAGCTTTTAAAAGATTTGACTATTGCTTTAGCCTAGTGTATTCCCATATTTCTCTTCTACATAAAGGAACTAAATAATAAGACATTTGCCGGTATTCTTTATCTTGCTTAGCATTATGTAGATACAAGAATGGCCTTTCATAAGAATAGTTTGTGTGCCGGTATAGAATGACATGTGAATGTAAATCGTCAGACTTTTTCTATTAGTTTGAGTTTTAAGCATTTTGAATGCTAAGTGGGAGTTTTGTCACTTCTGGTGGTCGTGTAAAGAGCCGCATATATGTATAATATTAAAGGATAGTTGAAAATGAAATATTTATTCACAGCTTCAATATCAGTGATGTCCAGTGGTTTTTAATGTTAAAATGGGTTTGGAATTTTCTATTTATTGTTAATATTACAGTATTCGCCTTTAGAATACGTGTACTTTGTCATTGGAGTTCTATTTTTCGTCATTAAATCACACACGTTCATGTCATTATTCTGCATGCACACTTCCAGACTCTGAGAAGAATGGGGAACATTCTTGGCTAGAGATACCAGCCGGTAACCGAACCCGGAATCCCTAGCACAGTAAGGATTTGCTCTATGGACTGAGCTACGGGGCCACCCTTGTAAAACGTGTGTGAACAGAAACAAAAAACTGTCAACTCCTCGAGCTTTGTTTCTTCCAGGATGGATATTTTCTGAGATAGAACGTAACAGAGATATTCTCAGATGAAAGCAATTATCTCGTCGATAATGTTACTTTCTGTAGCATGTATGTACAATGTACATAGTGGATAGATGAGGTATTGTATTCCACCCAAAAATTCTATTCCCAGATTTCTTCGGAAATATATGTTTTGAGAACCCTGAATTTTTGGAAACGTGTTCGTGTGCGTGCGTGTCTGTGTATGTGTGAGTGTGTATGTCTGTCTGTGAACAGCATAGCTCAAAAACGAAAAGTCGATTAAATACCAAACTTATATCTTCCAAGAATGCGGCACGAAGATTTTCAAGAAAATCGCCCCACCCCCAAGAACTCTTTATATGGAACATTTTTTGAAAAGTTTGATGTTCTCAAAAATGGCTCTAACGATATTCATTAAAGCGTCATTATGTTTAAAATATTTTCATGACCAACTAAATGTATATCTTAAATTTTCTGGGAATAGCCCCTGAAGACCTCTTCATTCTCGATGACTTCTGAATAACTTTTGCATAACCGGTAAACCGTAAGAGATGGACAAAGACTTATCACACAAAAACTGTAGATCTCATTAAAATCAAAACTTATGTCATATGCATTGTTTTCGTAGAGTTAAAGTTTTCGAGATATTCCAGGATTCAGCTTTAAGGTACTTAAATAACGGAATTTCTATTCTTTCTGTACTCGTTTCTTCTTTCTCTACACATACTATGTACATAGTGTAAAGAGAAGGTATTGCACTCCACCCAAAAATTCTATACCGAGATTTCACCGGAAATATATGTTTTAGGGTACCCAGTAAAAGCATTTGTAGAAAAATATCTGTGTGCCCGTGTGTCTGTGAACACCTCAGCTGAAAAACGAAAAGTCGGTAAAACTTGGTATTTAAGTTTTGTATCTTCCAGAAAAATGAAACGAAGATTTTGAGAAAATCCCCCTACCCAAGATAACCCTTTGCGAAAATTTACCCATTCTCAAAAATTGCTCTAACGATTTTGGTTAAAATACCTATATTAAAAGTATCTATGCGGCAAAAAAATATATATTTCGAATTTTTTGGGAATAGCCTTTGAAGATCTCTTTATTCTGAATGAGTTTTGCCGAATTTGCGTAACTGGTAAACTATAAGAACTGGGCAAAATCTTACTACCAAAAAATCTGATGTGTACCATTCACATGACTTTCTCTATATCCCTGCAACAAATTATTCTTAAAAAGCTTATACTTCTATATACTTTATGCTATTCAGAAAAAATGAGCAGGAATAGTCTTATTACTTGCTTCCTTGTAAGTAGAAGCGAAATAACGCACTACCATAGGCTAAAATGATAGTCAAAAGCTGGTTTCTATGTCAATAAAGTTCCTTTGTTTATATGGATAGGAGTTGACAAGTTCCTATATGAGAAAAGTATAAGTTTCTCATAGCAGACACCAAAAATAAGGAATGTCTCAAAAACGACGAACTCATGAAAAAAATGTAAATGACATTTTTTGTGTAGTAACTTCTTGTCCATCTCTTTCGGTTTTGCAGTTATTCAAAATTCAATAAAATTCATCCAGAATAAACTACTCTTCAGAGGCTATTCCCACAAAATTCAAGATATACATTTTATTTGTCAGGTAAATATCTTTAATATACGAAATTTTAATCAAAATCGTTAGAGCCATTTTTGAGAAAATCAAAATTTTCGAAAAGAGTTCCATATAAAGGGTAGTTGGGGGTGGGGGATTTTTCTCAAAATCTTCGTGTCGCATCCCTGGAAGATACTAAACTTAAATACCAAGTTTGGTATTTTACCGATATTTTTTTTTTTTTATTTTTATTGTATGATATTCCTGTTTTAGATATTATAAAGCTTTAAAAACACAAGTGTTTGTATAAGGAAAATGCATTTTAGGAGTGTATTGTTTGGAGATGTTGAATGGAAAGAGTTTGTGTGGTCGTGTGACGTGGGGAACCTGCGCTCAGAAACCGGAATGTCCACTTGTGAGTGTCCACTACTCACTCGGAGTGATATATGGCCGACTCTCACCCCAGGGTCACAGGCGGGGAAATATTAGGTCTTAATGAAGTGCTGTGTTGTAACACCTCTCCCAGCTAAATATTTCATTCCTCTTTGGCACAGGGTTTGGTTCCCACGTGTTCATCTCCTTATTCCTCTTCCTTTTCTAATATTTTCAAATGTTGAAGCAATGGGAATAAACCCACTATGCTTTTGCTAATTCAGTTCTCGTTTATTGGCTGCATAATTTTTAGTTAAGGAACAAATAACTTGGAATAATTATTTTTGCACCACATGCTATACCGGCATTTTGCCATGGTAGCCCAGTGGCAGAGCAACCGGCTAGAGACCGGGAGTTCCGTGGTTCAAATTCCGGCTCTGGCATTGAATTTTTCAGTCTGACTCTACCTATCCAACTACTGTCCTACATACGGCTTGTGTCGAAAAACAATTATTCCAATACCAATTGACCATAATAGTTGGCTATACTATAAATCCTGGTTCTAAAGTACTTGCAACATCGTAAGTCGCCATTGAGGTTGTCATCTCAAAATAAATTGAGATCACCTCGTGGTTTACCGGGAAACAAGCGAGTCAGTTGAGAAATTCAATGCTATGCCGGCATGTTGCCATGGTAGCTCAGTGGCAAAGCAACCGGCTAGAGATAGGGAGATTTGTGGTTCAAATGCCACCTATGACATTGAATTTTTCAGTCTGAATCTACCTATCCAACAAATAACTTGTATTGCCTATACTAATGCTGACAGATTTCAAGGAACGTTTCTACAAGCTTCATTACTAAAGTGATTCATCTGTGAAATTGATTAAATGGTGAAAAACTAATGTTTTTAATAATAAAATTATATGAATTATAAATTTTGAGGAGGCGTATCGTTTTTCCTATTTAATCCACTTTAACTACTAATTAACTGAAATGTAAATGGATATGTGTATCATTACTAATAGGATCTTCCAACTTTAAACCTGCTCCGTAATGCTCCAATTTTAAGAAATAAACTTGAAATAGTGCGAAAAACGTTTTTGCACTATAATAAGGGCTAATATTAAAAATATAATATGATAGACGCATTTGTGAACCCATATGTGTAAAACTGAACTTTTTAAGTGAATGTTTTTAAAAATGCTTGGCGCGGCTAATTCTTATTAGAACCATTAATTAATCAATAAAACATTATTAAACAATGCAAGTTAGAATCTTGATACATATCAAAATATCACTATTATAAATTGTATAAATATCAGCAATGTATCTTACATATATAGTATATTTTACACTTTACAGATGCATCACCTTAATTAATATTTTTAAAATATATATACTCACCTGATATAAATATTGGAGACATATCTGTAAGTTATTTTAAAGATTTCAATGTACTATGTTATATATCAAAATATAATACCTTGTATTCCCATGGTGTTCTACATATTCTACAACAAACTGTTCTTACAAAAGCTTATTCTTGTACTTCATACTAATCCAAATAAACACCAGCACAAGTGGATTTATCACATTTTTCCTGAAATTGAAAGAGCAATAAGCAAATACACCAGGCTAACACAATAATCAAATATTTTAAGAGCGGTCGCTAAATAATGATTTTCAAATTCTGTTCTCCGTGCATGACTAAGATGGAAAAAAACGAATAATGTGTCCCGTGTAAATAAGTAAACCAATATTGGTAAATGTAAACCAATAAAAATGAATATCTCCGAAATAATTAACTCAAAAAATAATGTGTGCTTTAACGAGATCTACATTTTTGTAGAGTAAAGTTTTTATCTATATAATCGTTTGAACTATTTTTGAGAAAACAAAAACTTTTCTGAAAATGTTACATCGTAGTTTGGTGTGGTGCAATTTTCTCGAAAATCTTCCTATCATTTTTGGAAGATGCAGAATTTAAATACCAAGTTTGGTATTTTCCGATTGTTGGGTTTTGAACTATGTTGTTCACACACACGAAATGTTTTACAAACATGTAACTTTTGTAGGGGTCACATAGACTTTCAGTGAAACCAGGACACCAAATGTTTTGGTGGAATGCAGTACCTCCCCTACTTAGCATATGTACTGAGAAAGAAAACCTGTGATATTTTGAGAAGAGCCTTGCAAGCTGAAAACCAAAGAAAAAAAAAGTTAAGCTTTAAATCTAAGGAGCGTTGCTAAAGGTATATTCCTAAAAGTTAAATGTTATATTTATGTAGATAATCCTTAAATTGTTTCAGAAAGATTATAAAGTACGTCATTTAACATTCTAGATAAAGCTATAACTAGGTACCCACATTCAAAAGGTCGCAAGTTCGAATCGTTTAGGGTGAGTTACCCTGATATTTTTTTCTTTCCTTTTCTTTCTCCGGGGATTCGGGTAACTTTAAGTTCCATGGACCCCGAAATAATATTTTAATTATTAAAATACGCATCATTAGAATTTTTATTTGGCCTTTTAAGAAATAATTTTAAAAATCTGATGTGTCCATTCACATGATTTTCTCTACATCTCTGTAATAAATTATTGTTTAGGCTTATTCTTCTATCTACTTTGTCCTAATCGAGATAAACATTAGAAAAAATTGTCTTATTACCTACTTCATTGCAAGTAGTAGGGAAATAAGGGAGAACATAAAACGATAGTCAAATCTTTTAAAAGCTGGTTGCCATGTGATTTAAATCAATCTCTTGGCGTGACCAGGAATTGACAAATTCCCGTATGAGAGAAGTTTAATTATTTTAAAATACGAGAAATATCTTAGAAATGGCCAATTTCAAGAAGAAAAAATGAGAAAAATTGTGTTTTAACGATATTTACATTTTTGTACTGTAAGCTTTTGTCTATATCTTACGGTTTATCAGTTATGCAAAATTCAGTAAAATTCATCCAGAATGAAGAGAAATCTTAGACTATTCCCAGAAAGTCAAAATATACATTGTATTTATAATGAACGTCATTTTAATCAAAATCTTTAGTCATTTTTGAGAAAAGCAAACTTCGATTTTTTCCATGTTAAGTGTAGTTGGGGGGGGGGGAGTTTTTTCTTAAAACCTTCAAGTAGCACCCTTGGAAGATACTATACTTAAATATGAAGTTTGGTATTTTACCCACTTTTCGTTTTTGCGTTACCGTGTTCAGAGACACGCTTTTCTTCTGTAGTGTTTAATGCCCGCTTTAATTACTTATGGTACTGCAGGCGGTGACACTGATGATACTTGAATGAAGATGGAGCACCGGTGGAATGCGAAGGCGGGGGAAACTGTAGAACCAGGAGAAAACCCTCCCCAGCGCCGCTTTATCTCCTACATGCGGTCGCTTGGGATCGAACCCGGGCCACCTAGTGAGAGGCGAGTGGTCTAACCACGTGGCCACACAGACACACAGATACACGGAAACACACACGTACGTTTTTCTGAAAATACTCTTTTTTGGATACAAGTAACTCTAAAACGTATCTATCAGGTGAAATTTTGGTATCGAATTTTTGGGTGGAATGGAATATCTTCTCTATACACTATGTACATAGTAGGTGTAGAGAAAGTAAAAATAAGTATTGTTAGCTCGAAAAAGTAGAAGAAACTTTGACTTGGCCTTAAATTTCTCAGCGCTGTAGCACGGACGTACCATCATAGCAACGTAACAACCGTTAACAATATCTCTTACAATGGGCGGCGCACACTTAAATACTTATGCAAATTGAAAGTTTACGGATTGTTATCTAAATTGCCGTACGTGTGAACAGTAAATTACTTGCAATATATTAAAATTAGATAATACGTTGTTTTAACATATTAAGTTTCATAATTCAGCGTCGCAAGCAATAAGCAAGCTCTTAAAGATGCTGCGTGGAGGTGAAGAGGTCGGATAACGCAAGTATGCTGGGCAGTGAAGAAGAACTTTGACCTCCATCATGATGCTTTATTCCATTACTCAGCTCTGGATATTAAACGTGCTTTGGAACGCACGGCGCAATATCGTTCTTCCCAGCATGAGAGCCGCGTGTAAGTCTCACAAGTATGGGGATTCTCATGGTCATCTGGGACTGACTGACCGGTGGTGGCGTTCTCCCCTTCTCTTTGTTTTTACTTTCTCTACACGTACTACGTATATAGAGTATAGAGAAGGTATTGTATTGTACCCAAAAATTCAACACCGATATTTCACCGGAAATGCATGTTTTGAATAAAAAAATTAGAAAAAGGCCCTTGTGTGTGTGTGGATAGCATAGCTCAAAAACGAAAAGTCCGTTAAATACCAAACTTGGTATTTAAGTACAGCATCTTCCAAGGATGCGACATGAAGATTTTAAAGAAAATCCCGCCACCCCCAATTACCCTTTACATGGAAAAATTTTCGAAATTTTTGATTTTCTCAAAAATGGCTCTAACGATTATCATATATTAAAGATATTCATCGGACAAATAAAATATATATCTTGAATTTTCTCTAAAGACTGCTTTATTCTGGATGATTTTTATTGAATTTTGCATAACTGGTAAACCTTAAGAGATAGACAAAACTTACTACACAAAAAATGTAGATAACGATCAAACACACAATTTATGTCATATACATTTTTTTCGTGGGGTTGATCGTTTTTTTCAGCTTTAAAAAACTTACTTTTCTCATGTAGGAATTTGTCAACTCTTCTCCATAGAAACAAAGAAATTTCAGGCACATAGCAACCAGCTTTTTGGCTAATACTTTGGCCCATGCTATTCCTTTATTTTCCTTCTGCTTGCTTGGAACTAAGTAATAAGGCTATTTCAGCTATTTTTTCTCGATTAGCATGAAGTAAAAAGAAGCATATGCTTTTTAACAATAATTTGTTCAAGAGATGTAGAAAAAGTCATGTGAATGGAACGCATCAGATTTTTTTATATTGTAAATTATGTTTTATATAGCTAGTTGGGTTCCTCGGTCGAGCAACCATCTATTTACCGTTATTATTAATAACGGTAAAAGGAACTATTTGAGAGATAATACATTTGTAACTTTTATTTAAACTGTTTCATGATCCAATATAAACTGTTCAACTTAGGCTTCTAGCTCTCAGTAATTTTCACAATCTCACCACCAAGTCTTGCGTTGTCTTTTTTTAAAAATCAAGAACGTTCTTTTATAACCCAACTTCTATTGTCCCCAAAAAACTCGAAAGTTATATCTTCTCTTTCTTAACTAAGCTTACGCTAACATCGTCTAATAATATAATTTTATTTCTATTATTACATATATTTATTTACGTTATTTTTCTTGTTAATTATTTACGCCTTCTTGCAGCCATTAGTACCACCTCAGGTTATAATGCTTCCCTCTCTAAATATCTGATCATATTACTAAATTCTAAAGAGAACAAACCTGTATGTATATTCACATAACTTGCTCTTCCCATTTTTCAACAAACTTTTCTTATAAAAGCCAAGTCTTCCATCTTCTCACTGTTAAAGAGGATACAAATTTGCAGATTTTGTTATTAACAATGACAGTTTCTTGTCAGTAGTGACATTATTCCTGGACACTTTTTTGCTAAATTAACCTTCAAATTTGAATATTTCATTAAACTCTCATTCACGATCATAATTAACTGAAAAATCTGATGTGTTACACTCACATGACTTTCTCTAGCTACTCTACAAACGGCTTACAAAAGATAATTCTTCTTTCAACACCACGCTAGTGGAGATAAACATTAGTAGAATTTTATTACTTTGTTCCTTATAAGTAGACTGGAACTAAGGTAATGCACTAGGCTAAAGTGATAGTCAAGAGCTTTAAAAGCTGTCGTAATGCGATTGTCATTGCAAATCGCCTCTTTGCTTGACCAGGTGTAGAACAAAAGAAAAACGAACACTTCCGTCTGAGAAAAGTATAAGTATTTCACAACTGAAAATGATAACAAGGAACACCTCTAAAACGGCAAGTTCCATGAAAATAATATATATGACATAAATTGTGTATTTTAACAAGATCTACATTTTTTGTATCTTAGGTTTTTATCTATCTCTTACGATTTACTAGTTATTCTAAATTAAGCAAAATATCCAGAATAAACAGGTCTTTAGAAGCTATTCCCAGAAAATTCAAGATATAAATTTTATTTGTGATAGAAATTGCTTTAATATTTGATATTTTAATCAAAATCGTTAGAGCCATTTTTAAGAAAAACAGAGGTTTTCGAAAAATTGTCCATATAAACAATGGTTAGGGGTAGGGATATTCTTGAAAATCCTCGTGTCCCATCCTTAGAAGTTACCAAACTTAAATACCAAGTTAGATTTTTAACCGCCTTTTCGTTTTTGAGCTATGCTGTCCACAGACAGACACACACACACACATAGAGACCTGTTTCTGAAAATGCTTTTTCTGGATTCAGGGGGTCCTAAAACATGTAT
Source organism: Hymenopus coronatus (assembly GCA_030762935.1). Taxonomy (NCBI): domain Eukaryota; kingdom Metazoa; phylum Arthropoda; class Insecta; order Mantodea; family Hymenopodidae; genus Hymenopus; species Hymenopus coronatus. Next base: position 23,139,164 of record CM060886.1, on the reverse strand, counting down.
TTCCAGTAAAATTTCGACGTCGAATTTTTGGGTGGAATACAATACTTCTCTATTCCTATGTACATTGTATATACGGGGCTAGAGTAAGTAATCATTATAGCCACAAAATGTGTACTATCAAAATAATTATTGTACAAAAATCTAGAGGAAATGGTTAAAGAAAAGATCACGTTTCCTTAAAGACCTAGGGAGAAGGAATATAGTAACTGCAAAGAAACACTGACAAAGTTTCACAATTTCTTAGCTTTATATCTTTCAACAAGCAGCAATGTTTACTGTTAATGCATTTTGCTTAAAATAAGTTTTACATTCGTTGCATTTTAAGTTACAGGCCTTGAATTAACAATATAAAACTAATCTTCTGACCAAAGAAATGCCTGATTGTCTCGAATAGCAAAGTGGTTTTTCTCAAAAATAATTTGGAATCAGCGGAAACATATTTAACCCTAGAATTTTGCCCAAGCCGAAAGAAAGCCCACCTTGGCCGCTGTGCTCATAAAGACGATCTGTCCCTCTGTGAATCTTCAGCTAGACTGAATCACTCTCTTCCACGTAGGTCCACCGAAGACCGAATGAATGAGTAATTCGAACGTTTCCCATCAGGTCGCTCCTGAATCTCATATATGTCACAATGAATATGATGATAGGTATTCTTTGTCCTGTCAAAGTGTGACGTCAGTCTGGCTCACAACTTGTGAAAGAGGGTTAACAAACAACTCAACTGTTACGTAATATAGTACTGAACTTTTTACTATAAACTGGAGCTAATTTGGCCCTTAATGCGTTACTGTGACCAAAGTTTGGAAAATATATTATTTTTATAAAGGTATACATATATTTTTTATTTTATGTTGTATTGAATGTGAAAGTAGGAATTATATTGGGAAATTTAGTAATTTTATGGTTATAATATTTCAATACCATGAACAATATCCTGAACACCATAATCTTAAAAAATATCACATTTGCCCAACTTTGAGAGGAGTAATGTACTATATTCATATTGGTGCACAATAAAATGGAAAATGTATTTGTATCCAATATGAAATAAAAGAATTATTACTATCATATAATAGGGGGATCCAAAATTGTAAATCTGGTATTTTTAAGATTAAATATAGTAGTAAGTTGATCAATGCACTATTGTCTTGATAATCCACGTCGAAAATCATAATAAAACATAGCACGAATATTTTCATGAATTAATTCCATCTTTTCGCTGAGAAAGACGCTTTAAACAACCCAAATAACGCAATATTTACAAAATATCTGAAGCATATGCAGATCAGACTTTCCAGCGGAAACACCAGATGACAGCGACCAGTGTTGCAAAGGCTCAAAATGAAATAGTGTATGTACCTCGTACATTTTAAGTCGCCATTCAGGTATGTAATTTCAAAAATTGAGATCTCGTTGTGGCTTATCGGTAAAGTCTTGAATCAGTTGGGAAATGTAATGTTGTGTTGGATGCTGCCATGGTAGTTCTTGTTTGTTTGTTTTTGTAGATAGCGTTTAACGCCCGCTATTACTACTTGTGGCACCGCAGGTGATGACACTGATGGTATATGGAATGAAGATGGAGCACCGGTGTAATGTGATGGCGGGGGAAACCGTAAAGCCCGAAGAAAACCGCCTCTACGCCGCATTATCCCCGCTTGGGATCTAACCCGGGCACATTTTATGTTATATACATTTTTTTCATGGAGTGGATCGCTTTGGGTTATTCCTTGTTATTAGTTTCAGCTTTTAAAAACTTATACTCTTCTCATACAGGAATTTGTCAACTGCTGTCCATACAAAGGAACTCAATCTTATAGCAATCAGCTTTTGACTACTACTTTGGCATATACTCCCTTATTTTCCTTCTAATTGCATGGAAGCAAGTAATAATAACTAATTTTTTCTTTATTAGCATGAAGTAAAAATGTTGTCCTGACCGACGGACAACTTATTAAGTCACTCGAGCCACATTATACATTGGTGTGAGTCAAATTCAAAACATTTTGCACATGAGAAAACTTAGCCGATGGATTCCTTACAAAATGACTCCCAAAAACAGTAATTGGTCGAGTGGTGTAGAAAACTGTGGAAAATAACTCCAAATTGGTTTACAGGTGATGAATCTTTGATTTATTGTTATAATCCAGAAAAGAAAAGTCAATTCGTTCAATTGGCCTTGGAAAAAGAATCTGAGCTTACAAAATTTCGATGAAACTGAAGTTCCGGTAAGGAGATGGTTGCTAGTTTTTGTTTTCTAAAGGATCATATTGCTACTACAGCATGAGAAGATAGACATGCCGATACTGCCCTCTATCTGCCTGTGCAGAAATATTGTTTACGTTTGTTTTATTATCAATTTGAAAAAGCCATATCAGATTTAGTTTCAATTGACACTTTTTGGTATTATATTTGGAATAACATTTATTATAAATACTGAAAACATTTTATTCAATTTCGTTTTGCATAAATAATCCCGGGATATTGCTTGAATAGAAGAAAAAATACCAAATAAAATCTTCTATGGAATTTTATATGGTTTTATAGTGAAGTCATTATGAACATTACTATTCCCTCCTTGCTTACCATGAACAGTGCACACTGCAGGATCAACTGAAGACACGAGACTTCATCACGCCCGCCCGTCGGAAACTGGTTTCAGAAACTGGACTCAATAACCATGCCACTGACCATTGGCACGAGCGTGACCTCTGACATCGTGTTTGTGGACCCATGACCTATGATGACCAGTCCCGCTCAAGCGAGGGTAATTGAGTCGGACGTGTCTCTTTCATATTACAGTGAAGTAGAAAACTCGATCGTAAATCATGCTTGACAGTCTCTCAATAGCACATGCTGCTCAGAGAAAACAGAAAGAGCGTGCGAACTGGTTATGCAGCATGTGCTCAGACACCTGTCTCATAAAAACGTATTCCATACAGGAGGATACAGTATCAGTATGCGTCACTAAATAATAAATAAAGTCAAAACAATAAATTCTATTTTAATAAAGTTGTTAATAAATGTTTCCGTTTAGAAGAAAATACTCATAAACCAAAAAAAAATATAAAATAAAACATTATTAACATTATATTTTAATAATTTAATAACAAAATATTCAATATAATCTCAGCTTGCGTAGCGGAATCTACGGAATAATTAAAACCAAGCTCGTTACACAAACAATTATAATCTGATAATAAACTTTACTGTTAGGAGTACTTAACTTTAAAATAAACTAATATACTTCAAAGATAGAAACAAAGAGTTTTCTTTAAGATTTTGTATTTATTCACACATAGCGTTGCACTTCAGATACATTCCCAATGTTTTCCGTCTTAAATTGCAGTATTTATTAGGCATATTAGGAAACAATCCCATAAATCCAATATTTTATCAGACTTCGGGCCGGTTGTACGAAGTCGGAATAAACCTCTGTTAGACGCTATTCCATGGTTATGTACCAAATTGTGTTGTACGACAACGGAATAGAGACTATCAAGGGAATAAACATGGAATAACTTATTCCGTGAGTCCTTGCGGGGATAAGCCGTTATTCCGAGAATAAAGTACAACAAGGAAAATGGCCGCTTGTGTTCTGGGCACAATTTTGACCCATATTTGACCGATATAAACGATTACTTTCTTTATAATATGTTTTAAGGACATATTATAGCTTAATACAATATGTTATAGAGTAGTTCGATAAATGAAGACTGCTATAATGAGATTAAAGTTGAGAAAGTATATCACACTGAGTAGTTAACTTGGCAGCTATAAGGCATACGACAAGAAGCTAGATAAAGTAAAGTTGCATTTATAAAACAGTAAAACCTACCTATTCCCATCAAAATACCGCTATTTTTATGGAAAAAATTAAATTTGATCCTACCCAAGATAAACATTAAATAGTATATAGCAATTCACCAGTACAATGCATAGCGTTGTAAAGAACGAGGTTACGTTTTATTGACGAAATACAAAAAATTGGTTACTTCGAGTGCGATATGTCCGGTAAATACCAAACTTGGTAATTAAGTTCATAATCTTCCAAGGATGTGACACGAAGATTTACAAGAAAATTTTCCCATCTCAACTACCCTTTATATGGAAAACTTTTCGATAATTTTGACTTTCCCAAAAATGGCTCTAACGATTTTGGTTAAAATATCGTATATTAAAGATGTTTGTTATGACAAATAAAATGAATTTCTTCAATTTTCTGGGAACAGCTGCGGAAGATGTGTTTACTGTAGAGGAATTTTGCGGGATTTTGGTTAACTGGTAAACCGTAATAAATAGACAAAACTTACTTGATAAAAATGCAGAGCTCGCTAAAACACCCAATTTATGTTATTCATTTTTCGTGGAGTTAACCGTTTTTGAGATAATGCTTGTTATTGGTTTCAGGTTTAAAATGCTTATACATTTCTCATACGGGAATTTGTCAACTCCTGTCCATAGAAACAAAGGTACTTCAACCACATAGCAACCAGATTTTAAAAGATTTGCCCATCGCTTTAGCCCATAGTACACCTCTTTCTTCCCGTGTACTTCTAAGGAAGTAAGTAATAAGATCCTTTCTGCTAATGTTTTCTGGAGCAGAATTAAGTAAATAGAGGAATAAGCTTTTTAACAATAATTTATTGCAGAGATGTAGAGAAAGTCATGTGAATTGAACAATTCAGGTTTTCTTTTTAATAAGTTTCCCATTTTAATCTCTCTTTAAAGAAACTTATAATTCTGTAAGGAAGTTCACCATCAGTTGTTTCTCAAGTCAAACTCCCGTAATTAATATAGAAGTTAAAAAGAGTTTTACAAATGAAACAGTCGTAAACAAATAAAATAAAAGAAGAAGGGAGAAAGAAAATAGACTAAAACAATGGTGAAGAGGAAAATTATTGCTTGTAATGCACCGAAAATGATAGGTTAGAGGGATGACATTACTAAAGAAAGTCATTTGTGAACGAGGCGGAAAGAAGAGGGAAGCATGTAGACGGCTCAGTTTGCTTCAGAAGGCTGTTTTCCAAAGCAATGTAATAGCAACATTTAATAGTAATCTATTTCTAGCACTTAATATATGAGTATTAAATCTATTTTTCTAATATTTAAATACAGGATTAATTCATATTTATCGTCCGATTTTAAATAAATTGTTTAAAAATGAATCCTATATCTGTTTAAAAATTGTGGCTACGCTACTGGTTAGCATAAATCATAATTCTTGCTTATAAAAACACCAGTGAGTTGATTGTACCTTATAATATTTAAATATTTGGTATACAATCCAAAAATCTGATGTGCTCCATTCACATGGTCTTCTCTACATCTCTGTAACATTATTGTTAATAAGCTTATTCTTCAATTTAATTTAGCAGAAACGGTCTCACTACTTAGTTTCTTTAAGGGAAATAAGAGAATACACTAGACCAAACCGACAAACAGATGTTTTATAATGTGGTCGCTTGGGGATTGAAATCCGTTTTTTTGAGTAAGCAGGAGTTGAAGGTTCCCGTGTGAGAAAAGTTTAAGTATTTTAAAGCTGAAATCAATAACAATGGATATCTCTAAAACGGCCAACTGCAGGAAAAAATGTGTATGGCATAAACTGCGTGTTTTATCGCGATCTACATTAATACGTTTTTGTCTACCTCTTACCGTTCACGAGTTATGTAAAATTTCGCAAAATTCACTCAGAATGAACATGTCTTAAAGGCTATTCTCAGAGGCTATACATTTTATTTGTCATGTAAATATCTTAAATATAAGAGATTTTAATCAAAATCGTTAGCCAGTTTTGAGAAAATCAAAATGTTTGAATTTTTTTCCATGTAAAGGAAAGTTGGGGGTGGAGAAAAATCTTTCTTGGAAACCTTTGTGTCGCATCCTTGGAAGATACAAAACTTAAATGCCAAGTTTGGTATTTAACGGTCTTTTCGTTTTTGAGCTGTGCTGTCCACAGACACAATGTAGGTTTAATGCTTTCATCAATTACATAAAAAAATTGAATAGAGGGTAAAGCAATAGAAACTAGAACTACTGCAGGTAAAACGATGCAAATACGGACCTTTCTCTGTAAATGCTTTTTTTGGATTCAGGGAGACGCAAAACATGTTTTTCCGATGAAATCTCGGTATCGAATTTTTGGGTGGAATACAATACCTTCTCTATACACTATGTGCATAGTACGTGCAGAGAAAGTAAAAAGAAATAAATCTATAATCTAGTTTTGTTTCGAAATTGGCATGCATTTTATAAGGAAAGACCTTTAGACAGGACATTGTTATGAGCTTGCAGGTAACGTGATTGTTAGAGAAGGAGGTAGCAGTGTTGCCAACGCAACGGTTGGATGAACAACACAAGGGGATACAGAACAAACAAACTCTTGCGTGTATGTACCTTGGGGCGACACCCTCACACGTTTCCCATTAAAAATAATGCGAATTAACGTGACTCCTGTTGACTGAGTTTGCTGAACCATAAAACTGCTTCTGTAAGCGTCTGGGGACTCTCTTAATTGCTACACTGTTGGGTATTAGTGCGCATTATTACCAACTTTGTTTGAATTGAAACTCGACGTGCTGATGTTACACGTAGGAAATGGAAACATGTTCTGAAGCGAAGAGGATACTAAAAAAATAAAACCTGCGGTCTGTAATCCCCATTTATAGGTGTAGAGGGAGCTGGTGGAATGTAGAAACGGCTTATTGGCCAGAAACACGAATTCATCGCCACAAATTACGTTGGAGAGTGCTTGTATTGAATAATTACGTTAAATAATTACGATAAATACTTCTTCTTCGTGGATTTAGAGATCAGGCATTTCCAAATTTAAGGGTAGTCGGAATGTCCTATCTTGCCAAGGTAAACTTTGACCCATTGTCTCAGCAACAGTTTAAAATGGTGAGCTAAATTTTTCAAGGTATATTCACCAATAACCTTACTTTGATTGCTGAAAAATAGAATACATCTATTTATTAGAATAAAAAGTGTGATTTTTTTAATAAAGCTCTTAAATGTTTAATGAAAAATTATGATGGATAAATTTTAAAAAAACTAACTATTCCACAAACATACATAAACATTTTCTCGTTGAAATAAAGCCTATTTATGTGCAAATGTGTGGTAAAAATTTCAGCCTTTAGGTCAATTAGTTTCTGAGATAATCGGGCATTTGTATAGAAAATGCTACTTCTTCAGAAATAGTTTTCAAGCATAAAATTTAACAAAAAATGTAATCTAATTTTCCAAACAAAACTTCGCAGTGCTTCGAAACTCTCACATGAAGGAAATATTAGCGGGATGCTAATGCTGCGAATAGCTCAAGTAAAACTTTCCGATCAAAAAAAAAAAAAATGTATTTTCTCTTAACAGTAATATTTACAAAGTTACTGATATTTTACGAAGTGAGTGTACCAAAATGTCCTAAAAAGCTACTACAAAGGATTATTTTCGTTTCAAACTATTTACAGTTAGCCTACATGTATGAAAGTTATAACAAAATGAGCGAGAAGTATGCATGTGTAATTAAAACATGAAAATGGAAAAAATTATGAAAATCCCATTTCGACTCCCCTTAAGCAGCAGTGGGGACGGCGTAGTAACGTATTCCGTTCCGTGTGAAGCATTGGCGCATCCCGCTATGCGAGGTAATGGAATGTTTCTAATCACAAGGCTTTCCTCATCTGCATCTAGTATTGTCTTTTTATTTTCTCTAGCAATATGTATAAAGTACATAGTAGATAGAGAAGGTATTGTACTCCACACCAGAAATATGTGTTTTGACACTCCTGAATAAAAAAACACGGTTTTAGTGAAGGTCTGTGTGAGTGTGTGTGTTTGGACAGCATAGCTCAAAAGCGGAAAGTCCGTTAAGTACCAAACTTTGTATTCAAGTCTAGCATCTCCCAAGGATGCAACCCTAAGATGTTCAAGAAAATCTCCCAGCCGCAAACTACACTTCACATTTTTATTAAAGTAATATATATTAAAAACATTTACATGAAAAATAAAATGCAAATTTTAAAATTCCTGAGGATAGCTTCTGAAGACTTGTTTATTCTAGACGAAGTTTGTTGAATATGGCGTTACTGGTAAACCGCAAGAGATAGAGTTGACCTTTCAAAGATGTTATTGATTTCAATTGTAAGCTAGTAATTTTTCTCAATCGGGAAGTTACCTTTCGTTTTATCTTACTTTTGCTTTACTTCAGTTGTTCATATAACGACCAACTTTTAAAAGATTTGACTTTTGCTTTGGCCTAGTGTATTCCATTATTTTCCTTCTGCTTAAAAGGAAGCAAATAAGAAGAGTAGCATGCTATTGATAATTGAATAGTCTTTTGTAAGAATAATTTGTTACATAACAAGTAGAGCAAGTCATGCAAAAGGGGTATATCAGCTTTTCTTGTGACTAAAAGATGCCATTTCGGTGGTTGTTTTACTTTGTACAAGTCCATGAATATCGGCTACTGAAACTGATGTAGATAAACCAAATGATCGTCGAGTGGTCAACTGCGCTGCTGGTTTTCAATATAATTTAGTTAAGCTTTGCTTTCAAATGTATGTGGAGCCCAACATTGTCATTAATATGTGATGGAAATAATAGCAATTTGAAAAAAGAATCCTTTGGCAATAAATGCTTACCTCTTTTTTTCGAAAATTTTGTTCTAAAAAATTTAGACGCTGAAGTTGTTTTCCTTATTCAATATACAAGTATTCCTCGTCAAATGTGCCATAGGAATGATATATCCCGCGTTGCGAAGATGACTTTCTGTTTATGTTTGCTTATAAACAGCAACTCGCTGCAAACCACTGTAGATGTGACTCATCAACATTCCTTCATCGTGACTGGAGCTGAGGCAAACCACATTCTGACGTCAGAACCTCGTAAGCGTTACCTGTGGACATGTCTGATCTATAATATTGGTCGATTCAGTTTCTTCATTTATGTTGGTGTTGATTTCAGCATTGAAGTGGCAATCTATGGGCAGACATTCTTTCGACGTGATGCTGCCAAGCAAGTATTAGCTTCTGGATGTTTTCTGTTAGGTTGTACATGTTTAATTCTGATTCTGTTTTAATATTCTGAATACAAATATTTCAAATACATATCCTACGACAAATCATAATTGTCATGAAACCTGCAGGATTATGTTGAGATAACGATACAATTGTTGATAAGCTACTTGAGTAAAGTTTTCTCTGGACATGGACGGGGTTACAGCTATGTGAAATCGTCCATGAGCTACGGTTCAAGTTTTATAGAACACCCAATTTTGAGGATACAGTATTTCCGCATAGAGGTTATAGGTTATACCGCATGATGAGCTTGTAATATTGGTTGAATTTTACACGAGTTTAAGGGGTACGCAAAGTATTCAGCTACAAATTTCGTCCCATAGGTGATCATTTACATGCGAGTATTGAAATTCATACCAGCAATAATACACAACAATAGTGATATTTTTGCCATGTAACAGTATTCTATCTGACATGAATAATAATCCGTTTTATCTAAATTCATTGATCTAATAAAACTGAGCCACATTTTTTAAAATATTCGCATAAGAAAACCCAGTAAAGATTGTAAATGAGCACCCGGTGGCAACAAAACTGGTATCCAGCTCAAATATACTATTTCTTATACATATAAGTGATATTATTAATACTATATCTACTTTCCTCGTAAATATTTATTTTATATACCTTACCTACACTTCAACCTTAACGTTCAGGCTGATTATTATTATAATATACTTCATTAAATCACTTAACTTCACTATTTGTTAAAAAAAAAAAAGTTGTTGGATATGAAAACGGCCGACAGTTTTTTTCCCGGATGTTGTTTTTTTTTTCCTCAGTATAGAGTCACTCTGTTCCCAAACATGTTCACTTCCATTTCGCCGAGAAATACTGAGACAGTAAAACTGGGCGAGCACAATCTAACCTCTGTGCACTCTGCTCCGACATTGATACTTTGGAGCATCGCCTTATTCTGTTGGCAGGTTGCTGGCATTTGGTTGGTGCTTAGCAGCTATCTCACCAAATGGTGCCAGCCGGAGGCCCCCCGTGCTTGGAGAAACTCTGGTGCCTGGAATTTCGTTTCCCGAATACCTACCTACAGCACTGCGTGATTTGGTTGGTAGCGGGAACACTCCACTGGATCATCTTGAAAAAGAATATCAGAACTGTAGCAAAGAGGGAAGACTGATTCGGCTTCCTGAAACAAGAGCGCTGCAAGTTGATCAAGTCCGGGTTTATCGGCGATATGCAGCCATTTATCACACGTTTGAGGTTACCAATAATATTGTTGGTCCCTTTGTTGACTATCACCTCAACACTAAGAAGCCCTGACAATTTTGTTGGCTTAGGCTTCCCGCTGTTGTGCAAAATTACGAACACAACCAACGAAAAGAACACAATTCTCCAAGACCACAATGACGAAGTAAACACAATAAAATGACATGCAATAAACATAAACAATAATAATAAATAATAGTAATAATAATATCAGTAACCCTCCCTTGGTCCCACCTACTGGATCTTCCTCTCTCCTTTTCGCCTCTCACCCTCCCAGAAAATGTTATGAAACAAAAAAAACAAAAAAAAAAAAAAAGGCTGAATATAAAAACATGCTGGTCGCATTTCATTTTTCCACGAATTTCCTTTTCTGCTTCTCATGTCCCAATTCACCTGATTCATGATTGAAGTAAAGGTGACGGCGGTTGGTGTGTGGCTGCAGGACGATGGCACTGGCGCTTCAGAAATGATTTCTACCTGAATGTTTGATGGGTCCTCTTCCAGTGAGCTATCCCACCGGAACCAGTCAATGCTGGCTAGCGTCAGGATGATCTTCATACAGATATGCAAGAATCCGTCCTTGCTAATGCACATCTTCCCTTCCTTCTAGGCGTCATGTAGAAAGCAACAGATTTATGGCTACTTGCGACTGGGGGTCCCTCGTCTGTTTATTCCTAACGCATAGCGTGCAAAGTTTATTTGGATCAGAAAAAATCCAATACCCTCTTTCGGTTTTAAGACATCATAGTAAACACTACTCAGCCGGGAAGATGGCATTAGCTACTAGTTTAAAAAGAGATCCTTACACTATATTTTATGATATCGCGCAAGCGTCAAACTTGTTTATGCTCGCTTTACTTCAGGTCTGTTGTATCACCACATGAAACTCCACTCTTCTCCACTTTCCATTTTAACTCTCCATAACTGCTCTTCTTCTTGGTGTTATTTCGTATCTCTTCTAACACCAGACTTTCTACTCCTTTTATATTTCCTTCAATGGCATCTAGCATAGGTCTTCTTCTTCTTCTCCTGATGTGTCCTAACAATTGGCTTCTATCAGTTTGCGTGCAAGATGTGCTTATCTATTTTTATCCTTTCCTTAAAACCTTTTCGTTCGTTATTCTTCCCAAATAGAGAATATTCTCCATTTTCCTCCAGCATCCAGCTCTCTATAACCTCTTTTTCCGTTTTCTCCTTAACCAGTTTTACTTTTTTATACGTACTTGCGGCGGTAACGATTATAAGGGTTCGTATGCCGTGTAAAGGTTTTGGGGTTATTCAGGGACTGGTGTGGAGATGTGGATGCCCTAGCTCAGGATTTTGTTAGCATGGAGATTTTCCCAGGTGTGGTAAGACACAAGTGATTTTCTTCGAGCTCTAAATCATTACTGAACTCATGTATTCATCTTGTTCGACCTTTTCTGCCGTCGAACATACACGCATTCCTTCTAAATTCAACTACGCTTTACGCGCCTATCATTCCTTATTACTTTTGACTGTCTGCAGTGCATCAACACTGTTGCTATCGCGGCCAATGTGCAAAAAAGTGTCTCTTGACCAGCAAGGAAATTGTTTCCGTTTTCCTTGTTATGTCCATCCTCACCCTTCCAGTTCAATGTCCTTCCCTTAACGGTCCTATCCTACCTGGGTCGCTTGTCAGCTCGTGACAATGTTTGTCCTGGCCTTCTGCCCTAGCCATTTTCAATGTATATTTGTCCCCTCTTAGTATAATTTATATTATATTTGCTATAATTTATATCTCCCTTTTATATAACATTTAACCCCTTGACACGACATGTACTGTCTCATACTCCAAAAGGCCTATGTCGAGATTTCACCGCAAATATGTTTTGAAGTCCCGTGAGTCCAAAAAAAGCGTTTTATATAAAGGTCCTCTGTGTGGGTCTATATGTAAATGTGTGTGTGCCTTTGGACAGCATAACTCAAAAACGAAAATACTGCATTGATATTTAAATTTATCATCTTCCTAGAATGCAGCACAGAGATTTTCAAGAAAAATTCCCCTACTCCAAACTAGCTTTTATATAGCATTTAATTTTTAAAAACTTTGTTTTTCTCAAAATTGACTCTAACGATTTTAATTAAAGTGCCGTACAATAAAGATGTTTAGATAACAAACAGAATGTATATCTTGAAGTTTCTGGGAGCCCCTCTGAAGACCTCTTCATTCTGGATGAATTTTTAATAACTGGTACAAAAAGTGTAGCTGTCGTAAAGGAAATTTATGTCACATAATCTTTTTTGTAGAGCTATTTTTTTCGAGATATTCCTTGTTATTGGCTAAGGAGTTGAGCTATTTAAACTTTTCTCAAATGGGAAGTCATCTTCTCTCTTTTATTTTATTCAATTGTTTCGCAATGTGGTCGGCTTTTTATAGGATTTGACTATCGCTTTACCTTATTGTATTATCTGCTTCCTTTCTATGTAGAGGGAACTAATACAACCGTTTCTCGATTATCACGATGTAGATAAAGCAACAATAGTTTGTAGAGAAAAATCATGTGAGAGGAACACATTAGATTTTTCAGCTCGATATAAATTTTACACTTCAGTAACAGCATTTTTAAAATTCCCTCCTTAGCTGAATATCAAGTTTACTCAATAGTATCGTATTTATTTTGAAAGCAGTTTTGGCTATTGCAATTCTCTTGCTGAGTTCTTAGGTGCATGCCTCTTAAATAACAACATTGAGGTATGTTATCCCACTGTTATCTATAGCATTTGACTCCCTGCAGATGAAGCTGCAAAAGAAGCAATTAAACATCCCAACAGAAATTTGTCCATTGCCTATCTATACAAAGACATCAACAACTTTATTAAACATATGTATATGCAAAAATGGAAATGGAATGGTCTTCCATCAGCAGTAAATTTCAAGAGGCGCGCTCTGGCTGCACCAAACTTTTCTACATTCCCGAACTCTCAAAAGAAGAGATCAAAAGACTAAGGACCAACCTCCAAACTGAAAGAGCTGTGATAGCCTTAACCATTCAGCCTATCCTTATAAACTGTCCACTGCACAGTAGAAGTAGAAAGCAAGCCAGCATTTCCAGTCCTCCAAATGCGCTTCACACCCGACATGCCGGAGGAGACGCTGCAGTTTCTAATGGATAGTAACTTGGTGATTTCTTGTAAATGTTAAGCTAACTATAAATTGTGCAATTTTAAAATCATAAGTATTTTAATGGTCGGTCGTGAAAACGACCTTAAATAAACATTATAACAAATCTGATATAGTCCATTCACATGACTTTCTCTACACCTCTGCGACAAATTATTGTTAAAAGCTTATGCTTCTATTTACTTCATTTTAATTAACAAAATATTAGCAGAAATGGTCTTATTTCTTGTTTTATTGTAAGTAGAAGCAAAATAAGGGAGTAACATAGGTTAAAGTGATAGTCAAAAGCTGGTTGCTATGAGTTGACAAATTCCTGTATGAGAAAAGTGTTGTTTTAAAAGGTGAAACCAAAAAAAGATAATATCTAAAAAAACTATCAAATTCACAAAAAAATGTATATAACATAAATTGTGCGTTATTATGTGCCCTACATTTTTGTGCCATAAGCTTTTGTCCATCTCTTACGGTTTAGCAGTTTATGCAAAATTCTGTAAAATTCATCCAGAATAAACTAGTCTTCAGAGGCTATACCCAGAAAATTAAAGATATTAATTTTATTTGTCAGATAAATATCTTTATATACGATATTTTAATCAAAATCGTAAGGATAATTTTTGAGAAAATTCAAATTCTCGAAAAAAGTTCCATGTAAAGGTTAATTTAGGGTGGGGGTAATTTTTCTCAAAATCTTCGTGTCGCATCGTTGGAAAATATTAAATTGAAATACCAAGTTTGGTACTTTAAAGACTTTTCGTTTTTGAGTTATCGTGTTCACAGACACACGGACCTTTTTCTGAAAATGCTTTTTTTTTTTTTTTTTTTTTTTTTTTTTTTTTTTTTTTTTTTTTTTTGTTTACAGGGGACCCAAAACCATATGTTTCCGGTGAAATATCGGTGAAGTGCAATACCTTTTATATACACTTGTACATAATACGTGTAGAGAAAGTAAAAACTGTTATCTTCAAATAAGCAGTTCCTCGTTTTTCAATTACTTTATCACTTCATCTTAAAATAAAAGTAGAATATTTTGGTCCTTACCAAAGTGAAACGACGTGGTGTTGTGTTATTTATTTGTAGCTCGAGGCGAACTAGCAGAGATGCACACGAGAACAACATTGTAGCTATACACAGACACTTTATTGCTGATGTTAATTCTTAGCTGCAACAGGTTTATGTGTTCACACGTGTGTAAATATTTCTCTATGCAAGTGGATAAGAAACAGCCGAGAAAAGAACAGCACAAGCCATTAAGTTCTTTTGGAATAATTCCAAGTACTATATTGTTTTTCACACATAAATTGCTTCAGCAGAGTTTATTACTAGGATATTCAATACGAGTCCCAAGAAACTCTGCCATGGTTCAAACCATTCCTAATTTACATACGCTGGTCAGTTCTTGGGGAGTTATTACACTCTTTCAATATAAGTTGTAGTCATTTGTTTGAGAATATAACCTAAGTTTCAGCCTTCCTCCCAATTACCTACTACAGCTTTATTAATTAAACATGGCTTATCTTACCTAACTGTTAACGCATGTCATTCCCCACCTGAACGTTGCCGTTATAAATTTAAAGGCATTAAAATAAGATGTCAATACTAACTGCACAAGTCAATCTACTAGAAAATAAATGACATGTTCCATTCACATGGATTTCTCTACATCTCTGCAGCAAATTATTGTTAAAAAGCTTATGTTTCTATTTACTTCATCCTAATCGATAAAAAAATTAGCAGAAATAGTCTTATTACTTGCTTCCTTGTAAGCATAAGCGAAATAAGGGAGAACCAAAGGTTTAAATGATAGTCAAAAGCTAGTTGCTATGTGACTGAAGTTACTTTTTTTGTATAGACAAGAGTTGAGAAAGTCCTGTATGAGAAATGTATAAGTTTTTCAAAGCTGAAAATAAGGAATATCTAAAAAAAAAACAGTCAACTCCACGAAAAAATGAATATAACATAAATTGTGTGTTTTAAGATATTCTACATTGGTTTAGCAGTTATGCAAAATTCCGTAAAATTCATCCAGAATAAAGTAGTCTTCAGAAGCTATTCGCAGAAAATTCAAGATACACATTTTATTTGCCATATAAATATCTTTAATATACAGTGTTTTAATCCAAATCGTTAGATCCATTTTTGAGAAAGTCAAAATGTTTGAACATTTTTCCATGTAAAGGGTAGTTGGGGGTGGGGAATTTTCTTGAAAATTCGTGTTGCATTCTTGGAATATACCAAACCTTAAATACCAAGTTTGTTATTCAATGGTCTTTTCGGTTTTGAGCTATGCTGTCCACAGACACACACACAGACACACATGGACCTTTTTCTATATTTGTTTTGATTCAGAGGGACCCAAAACATGTATTTCTGGTGAAATCTCGGTATCGAATTTTTGGGTGGAATGCAATATCTTCTCTATGCACTATGTATATAGTACGTGTAGAAAAAGTATACAATTGATCTGGAGGAAAGTTTTAATGGTTAATTCGCTCAGAATCAATATGGTCAACCAGGGTAACATATTATCTCCATGACTTATTTCAAAATAAAAATACATTTTTTAATAAAATGCAGCTACAAATAATTTACCTTGTGGGTCATTTTATTAATGTAATTTATAATCAGTATTTTATTAATGTAATTTATAATCCGTATTTTATTAATGTAATTTATAATCCGTATTTTATTAATGTAATTTATAATCCGTATTTTATTAATGTAATTTATAATCAGTATTTTATTAATGTAATTTATAATCAGTATTTTATTAATGTAATTTATAATCCGTATTTTATTAATGTAATTTATAATCAGTATTTTATTAATGTAATTTATAATCAGTATTTTATTAATGTAATTTATAATCAGTATTTTATTAATGTAATTTATAATCCTTATTTTAGCACATAATAACAACTTTCGTTAGCCAAAGTGAAAGTCACGATACCAATAATAATGCTTCCCCAGTTACAACATTGAGAGGTTTTGTGTTTAGATCGTATAACTCTTCTTCTTCATTTCTTGTTTCTCGTATGACATCGTCCATTTTGTAAGACTTAACACCCTTAAAAACGTGTAAGCCAATACCTTGGGTCAGCAAAATGTTGTACAGAATGCGTTTCATCCAATTTCAAAAAAAAAAAAAATATATATATATATATAAATGGTCATAAGGCTCTAAATAGACAATATAGTATCTTTGAGCTTAGTCAAAATAGGCTTCAAGATTCCTAAGTTCCGTTGTGGAAATTTGATCTGTGCGACCGGGATATGTCCATGTATGAAGTAGCCTAAAAGTCCGCAATCGACTCCCGTAGTCTATATGTTACATACTACCTCTGGTTCTCAACATCGAGGGTTCAATAGCAGCGGAGGGCGATGGATTTATTTGAGAGCAAAAAGCCTTAACACGCTTCCGTTGGTCCCTTGTCGTAGATTATAGAACCTCAAAAAGAGGTTCTGATAAAGAGCAAAATTTAGCGGTTATTTTCGCCCAATATAGAATGGAACACTGACAACCATAGCAGTTAAACAGCGTCCATAAAAAATCTGATGTGTTCCATTCACATTACTTCCTCTTCATCTCATCAAATTATTGTTAAAAAGCTTATGCTTCTATTTACTTCATGCTAGTCGAGAAAAACTTACCAGAAATAGTCCTATTACTTGCTTCCTTGTAAGTAGAAGGGAAATAAGGGAGAACTATAGGTTAAAGTGATAGTCAAAACCTGGTTGCTATGTCACTGAAGTCCCTTTGTTTGTATGAAAAGGAGTTGACATATTCTTGTATGAGAATAACAAGAAATATCTCAAAACCAATCAACTCAATGAAAAAAAATGTATGTAACATAAATTGTGTGTTTGAACAAGGTCTATATTTTTTGTGTAGTGAGTTTTTGTCTATATCTTACGGTTTACTAGTTATGCAACATTCAGCAACATACCAGAATAAACTGGTCTTCAGAAGATATTCCCAGAAAATTCAGGATATACACTTTATTTGTGCTGTGAATGGTTTTAATATGTGGTATTTTAATCAAAATTGTAACAGTCATTTTTAAGAAAAACAACATTTTTTAAAACTTTTCCATGTAAAGGGTAATTAGGGGTGGTGGGGATTTTCTTGTAACATCCTTGGAAGATACCAAACTTAAATACCAAGTTTGGTATTAGCCGTCGTTTCGTTTTTGAGCTATACCGTCCACAGACAGACTGACAGACAACCACACAAACACATGGACCTTTTTCTGAAAACGCCTTTTTATTTTGGATTCAGGGGGTCAGAAAACGTGTATTTCCGGTGAAATCTCTCATATCGAATTTTTGGGTGCAATACAACACCTTCTCTATACACTATGTACATTGTACATACGGGGTTAGAGAAAGTAAAAACGCAATTTAATAGCCAGCAGTGACCAGTGTTTGCAGAGTTCCAATCGACAGATTTAAGCCATTTTTATTAAGTTTAAAGATTTAATTTAGTATTCCAGATATCGAATGTTTTAAAGCAAAGCCTGTATGAGTGCGTGTATTCGAATTCTTTTACGGGGACAACCAGGGTGTCTCTCTCTCTCTACATATCTCTCGCGCCTTCCCTCCATCTCTCTCCCTCTCTATTTTTCACACACATTCCCCCTATTGTACTGCAAGTAATACAAATCTGATTAGTTCCATTCACATTACTTTCTCTAGATTTCTATAACAAATCATTGTTAAAACTCTTGTTCTTATTTGTAATGGAGATAAACATTATCAGAAATGGCTTCCTTGTAAGTAGATGGTAAATAAGGGAGTACACAAAGCTAAACTGGATCGGTTCTATATCATTAAAAATCGTTTCTTTGCATAGACAGAAGTTGATAAATTCCTGTATGAGAAAAGTTAAAGTTTTTTAAAACTGAAACCCTTAACAAGGAATACCTCGGAAATGGTCAACTCCACCAAAAAAAATGTATACAGCATAAAGTGTGTGTTTTAACGAGATCTACGTTTTTGTGTAGTGCTTAAGTGTTTGTCTCTCTTTTTTGTTTACCAGTTATGCAAAAGTCATTCAGAATGAAGAGATCTTTAGAGATTATTCCCCCAAAATTCGATATTGATATTTATTTATATATTTAATTTGTAATGATAATATCTTTAATATACTTTATTACAATCAAAATCGTTAGAGCCAATATTTAGAAAATCGAAATTTTCGATTTTTTTTTAGAATGTAAAAGATAGTTTGGGATCTCCGTATCATATTCTTGGAAGACAACTATACTAAAATACCAAGTATTTTATCGAATACTTGTATTGAGTTATTATGTTCACAAGCACACACATGCCCAAAAACCTTTTGCTAAAATGCCTTTGGTGCGTTTATTTTTGTGAATTCTCGGTACAGATTTTTGGGAGGAGTGCAATACCTTCTCCACCCATGTACTAAGTAGATAAGGAAAAACAGGCATTAAACAATAACAAATCTCTCTCTGTCTTTCTCGCTAACAGTATAAAGGAACATTAGATATCGCAATATAATCGTTAAAGTTGGACTTTATCACCAAAGGTTGTTTTTAGCCATGTTGTTTTGGCTGGATCTGTGTGCGATGCAGTGCATATGAATCTCTGACCCTCGCAGCAGTCATTAACGGAAACGGCCACCAGCTGAGACCGCAAATTGTTGTTTTCTTTTCCTTTATAAAGCTGGAGAGCGGAGAAAGATTAATGGCGAAGAACTCTGCGGGAAAATTAAACGCCTGCAGAAGGACTGACTTTTGGCTTTAGTCTTCTCTCACTCCATTGATGGCAATCAGAAAACTTATAAGAGAAAAGAGAGAAGGGGGGGGGGACGTATTTAAGGTGACTTGAACGTAGGCAGAGGTAAGTGAACGCCAAATACCGTCACTAACGAAAATCTTCAAAATGAAAAATCTCCAGGTGAGCGGAATAAATCAATTTTCCAGCTTTCATAGAATACTTGTAATTTGATAACTAGGTTCGGCATCGAGTAGTTTTATTCGCAGTCTATTCATTCCAAGTGGGAATGGGCATCACAAGTTACCTTAATTAACGGTTACTGAATTAATGGAGGCAAACATGTCCATTAACGGTTATAAAAGTAACGAATAGAAAGTAACTAATTATCCAATAACGTTTAACAAAGTGATGAAGTGATGTTAACGGCTCCCGTGCATGAGAATCGCTTATCGTGAACTAGTATCTAAGAAGTTTTACTTAAACTAACCTAATTTAATATTGGTTTAATTGTTTTTTCACACAAGCCGTGTGTAGGATAGGAGTTGGATAGGTAGAGGCAGTCTGAAACATTCAACGCCATAGTCTGACTTCACCTATCCAACTCTCGTCCTACATACGGCTTGTGTGGAAAAGCCCAATTTGACCATAATAGTTGGCAGTACTATGAATGAGAAATTCAATGCTCTGGCGGCATGTTGCCATGTTAGCTCAATGGTAGAGCAACCCGCTAACGACCGGTAGAACCGTGCTTCAAATCCCGATTATAGCATTGAATTTTTCAATCTAATTTAAATTTAACATTTTGGAAAAGTTAATTTATTCCAATTAATAAAAATTTCCTTAACCAAAAAAAGTATACTACTAAACTAAACCTTTAAATTTTAACCCCAAAGAAAAAAATAAAACATTTAAGATCTCGTTACAGAGTACTAATCTCCTTCGTAAGAAATCGTGAGTAACTAGAAAAATGTCTAATATATATATATATACTATCTTATGTATATAATTAGCCAACTGAGATATCACAAATTTGTGATTTTAGACTGTGAATTTTGCAATTGTAAATCAAAGAGTTAGAACATAAACCTATTGTACTATCCAGATTTCACAGTTATTATAATGTATGTAAATAAATTATAATTTTTCTCCTGTTAAAGTGAAAGCAAGAAGGTCCTTACTAAGTCGCTTTAGTAATATCACCCCGTATATGAGCTGTGAAAACTTTTACTACACTTTTTGTTTTAATTCGCAGATCATCAAATTTTACAGTTTGTATCAACGACATTACGAAAAGGAAAATGCTTCCTAGATGGAATGTGATAAAATTACCGGTAGTTAATATTCAGCACCATTCTTTAAATGTATCGTTTAAATTTCATTGTGATTGTTGAATAAGGCATATATTGGCTGCCAGACTTTCATATGATAATTATCATTAAAATCTCAAATGTTATTCTCTTTCTGTCTTTTTTTAAGACTAATATACTATTTTATCTACAGCATAAGTCCTGCAAAAACATTTATAATTAAAATCTCTTGTGACTTAAACTGTGACTTAAGGCTTAATCAAACAAAATCCAATGTTTCACAAGAGAGCGTTACACTCACGAGGACTAGAAATGAAACTTCTTTAAAACATTATATTTTTTTTAGAAATGTCTTAAATCATTTTTTTTTTAAATTGTATAGTACAGTGGTCACTAAATTTAGGTAATATAATCTTGAAATGTTTTGTAACAAAAATTATATTTATTTTTCTGAACATGAAGTAAAGGTAATAATTCTTATTTGTGAAATGACTTGAAATCCTGTTTGAACTTGTTATTTCAATAATTGATTCTGCTTTACTAGAATTTTAATTATTTTATTAACTGGCGTATAGTTTTTACTGTCTATTTACAGATGCATATTTGTCAGTTTTAAGATGGTTTTAAATGTTCGCTGGATTCAATACCGGCTTCATAGTATTTCCAAAAAGCGTAACATTGTTTAGTTTTGTTATAAGAGGCTGAAAATAATGACAATATAAGTTTAAAAAGTGTAGTATATGGCGTACACAGCGTTTTGCTAAAAGAAGTGCAGGTGATCCAAATCGTCCGAACCGGCTACACGGTGTTTTGTCTGTCCGCGCCCTCGTTGCCCTCTGCCGCTATCATAGAAAGGCGCGGCTGAAACCAAGCAACATTTTTAAAATTACTCTTAAAGGCTTTACTTATCATTGGCATTAAAGGAGATGCTGAAACTGGCCACCGACATTTTTGGCACCTCTTTAGGACACTCTCCATTTATCTAAATTAGGCAAAAAATATTCGCTTAATTCAAATAGAGGATTTTAAAATCGGATGTGCTATACCAGATGGTCCAACTGGCCGTATTAAATGTGTGTGTGTGTGTTAAAATGTAGCAGAATTCAATATAGCAGTTGTAAACCACCAATAAGGAACTGGCCTGAGTAATCTTCGCTTTACCCCTCTCAAGGAATGCGATCCGCTCATCGTCTCCGCCCTTGTTGCAGCACAAAAGCGCATTTTTTTATCTAGCTCATACTTATCAAGATAAACATTAGCAGAAATTTATTACGATATTATTGTACAGGGGAATAAGGGAGTGCAATAAGTTGAAGTGACCAAACCGAAATTGTTTTTAAGAGCCGTCAATATGTAACGGTATTGAAATTCCGTTCTCTTTGCTTGTCCAGAATGAAAAAAATGTGAACAACGACATTTCATTTTAGAAAACTATTAGTATTAGAAAAATTAAGCCCAAAATAATATTTGGAAGTGGTTAGCTCCATAACAAAACTGTATTTGACGAGATTTACTGCTTAGTAAGTTCTTGTCTATCTCTCACGATTTATCGGTTATAAAAATCTGATGTGTTCTATTCACATGACTTTCTCTATATCACTGCAGCAAATTATTCTATTTACTTAATCTAATGGAGCAAAAATTAGCAGAAATAGTCTTATTACTTGCTTCCTTGTTAGTAGAAGCGAAATAACGGAGTACCATAGCTTAAAGTATTAGTCAAAAGCTGGTTGCTATATGACTGAAGTTCCTTTGTCTGTATGGATAGGAGTTGACAAATTCCTATATGAGAAAAGTACAAGCATTTCAAATCTGAAACTAAAAACAAGAAATATTTTAAATACGATCAACTCCACGACAAAAATGTATATAACATAAATTATATGTTTTAACGTGCTCTACATTTTTTGCTTGGTAAGTTTTTGTGCATCTCTTACGGTTTAGCAGTTATGTAAAATTCCGTAAAATTGACAAAGAATAAAGTAGTCTTCAGAGGTTATTCCCAGAAAATTCAAAATATACATTTTATTTGTCATGTAAATATCTTTAATGCACGATATTTTAATCAAAATCGTTAGAGCCATTTTTTAGAAAATCAAAATTTTCGAAAAAAGTTCCATGTAAAGGGTAGTTTGGGGTCGGGGGATTTTTCTCAAAATCTTCATGTCCCATCCCTGGAAGATACTAAACTTAAATACCAAGTTTGATATTTTACGACTTTTCGTTTTTCAGTTATTGTGTTTCAGTAACGAACACTATAATTTGGCATCTGCCAAAAAGTTCAGAGTACTTCCATCAAACGCACAAACACATATTCGGGTACTCCGTTTTAAACGTGCTATCAATGGGACTAAAAACGTAGAAATCTCTTCCTCTGTCGCAGTTGAGTGGTACAATGAAACAGCCTACATTATTAGGTACTTTATAAAATACAATTAATTTTAGCATTTTGTGTTAAGCATGTTGGTTGGTTTAGATTCGTTGGAGCCACCATAGGCTATTGTGCGTCAGACCAGGAGGGTAGCATTATATGAGAGTATTCGACGGCTGGCCGAAACCAACCGCGGGGAAATAGCTGTCGTGATGGGTCCCTCCCTAACATAGTCCAAGTGGTTCTTCATATCAACGCGGATAGCGTCAAAACCCACGTTCTTGGTCTTACTGAACAGTTCAAGGCTCGCCGAGCTGGGCTTCGAAAACGCATTCACCACCACGGAGAGGCGCCAGCACCAGTCTCACCGCCACTTAAAACCCTGAAATATATTAGTTGGAATGAAAGAGAAATGAAATGAAGAGAGGAATGAAGAAACCTTCCCGGGGAAGTCCACCGAAAAACCCATAGATAAGAAATATCGGCTATGAAAATCGAGCCCACGACCTCCCGAATGCCAGGCGCAGACGAAACGCCTGAGCTCGCTGACTCGTTAACGTGACTGTTTTTTAAAATATTTTAGCTGAGTATAATAAACATAATCTCCACTCGAAGAGAATGATAAATAAAAGTAAGATCGTTAAAGGAAGAATATATGTCACCATTGTTGAGCAAAGAGAGAAAGAGAAAGAAGACTACATTTGACTTTATGCACTTAACCTCCGCGCTGCACGTTGTTCAGTTTTTTTTCTCCGTTTCGCTGCTGTGACACGTGAAGCGCGCAGTTAATTGAAAAGGCTCGAGAGAGAGCAGCACATGTCGCGCCAGTGTTTTCCATTATTAACGTTTCCAAGGGTTCAGGACGATATTGCCACAACCCATTCATATCCCGAGCAGTTTAAATGTTTAGTTTTCTCCGTCCTCAATTTTAACAACAATACAGCCTCCTTTCTGGGGAGGTTTAATAATTCTGGAATTCAAACAAGGACGTTAATAGCTGGTGGGCCGCAGATGTGAAATATGACATGTGTCAGTGTTACTGCCAAGAAACTCAATACAAGCACATCAACGATCAAAAGGTTCTTGTGGTAGGGGGCGCTTCAATCAGTTCCAACATTGGATTTGATGGTGGAGTATGAGGGGAAGGAGTTAGCCGGGCTCGCGGAGGTGCGGCGGGGGAGGGGGTGCAGTCATTACCATCCCATGTAGAGAGAGACCCGGGCTCCTTGCTCGGCCTGCCTGGCAAGTCTTAGGACCCAATCCTATATAATGTTGCCCTTCCTTCGTGCAACAACGGCTTAAACGTCTTAGATCTTCTTCCAATTACCAAGCATATTTAATTGCATATTAAGGAGCTGAAGTCTTATTACACTGGAACTGTATGTAGAGGTGATAAAAGGCGGAGAATATGAGCACGTTAAAGCTACCTTATTGACAGTAATAGTGCAGCACATAAAAAAGATGTTTATGAAGTTTGTTAGGGGTATAGATACAGTTATTTTGACAAACAGTACCATAATGTGCATCTACTTCGGTGTGTTAGTTGTATTTCTCTTTGTGTAACAGTTCTTCCACAAACCAATCACATAATTTACTACCAGGCAAACTCAAAATCTAAACTATTGGTTTTTCTTCCGTTTTTCACACCCAAATCGTGACCTACTTACGTAGAATCTGTGGGGTCATTGGCCTTTCAGAAAGCATTCAAACTCAGTTTCGTATCAGCATTTGTTATAGCGAGGCCCGCCCACTAAAGGTTATGCCTTCTGACGTAGGGTTACAGGGAAAATAAACATTCATATCTTGTGTGTGCCACGCCGGCTTGTAGGTACTAATGAATCTGAAAACATAATATTCTGAATAATACAATTATAAGCCTGCAAATGAAACAAATATAGGTGTAATGTTATTTAATGACTATTATTAATTAACAATACAAATATCTGCGCCTATGCTCTTAATATGTTGAATAATACAACAATTGAGCACAATATGTATCACAAATCAAATAAATAACCTAACTAGACATTCCGAACTTATAATGTATTCTCCAAAAGAAATCGAAACTTGAACATTTAAGAAAACGATGAAAAGCTAAGTTTTATAGCACTTCGTTAGTCTAAATATCAATATCATTGAGGATAATACATTTTTAAAACAGTATTTGTGTAAAGAAATAATTTGTGTTAGTTTAATACTTTTTTCACATAAGCTGTGAGTAGGACAGGAGTTAGATAGGTGGAGTCAGGCTGAAAAATTCAATGCCATAGCCGGGATTTGTTCCACGGATCTCCCTGTCTCTAGATGGTTGTTCTAACAACTGCGCTACCATTAGCAACATGGCGGTACGACATTAATTGTCTCGACTGATTCGCAAGTTTCTCGGTGAAGCACAAACTGATATCAAATTATTGTGAGGTAATATATGCAACTTACAATGTCGTAAGTACTTGAAGTCCCCGGCTTCATAGTGTAGACAACTATTTGGTCAATTAGCATTAATTTAATTTGATTTATTATCAATTGATTCATTTAATTGACTTCCTGCAGTATAGGCAGCTGGCCCTACACACGAGTTTTAATGAAACTGATTTTTGCAGCGTAAATCCCTGATGTATATTGCGGCGGTAACTAAGGAGGTAGTGGGTTCGCATCCCCCGTAAAAGTTTTGGATATCTAGGAATGGTGTGGAGATGTGGGTGACCTAGCTCAGGATTTTGTTGGCATGGAATTTTTCTTAGGTGTGGTAAGACACAGGTGATTTTCTTGAGTTTCAGATTATTATTGAACTCATTTATTCATTTTGTTCGGCCTTTTCTGCCGTCGAACAAACCATATTCCTCCTAAATTTTCTACTCTTAAGTTACACTTTACTCGACCACGCCTATTATTACGCTTGGCAGTTTTTTGTGCAGTGATTTCATCCTATTCTGGTCCGTATTAAATCAGCGCTATTTCCGTCACAACCACGCTCCACCATGGACCCGAATATCACATCTTAGCTCCACGGATGTTCTATGCCAAGTGCAGAAGTGTTGCTCGACCAGCAAGATAACCGTTTATCTTGCTGTATTGTGTCCAGCCTCGGGCAGTGTAACCTCACCCCTTCAGTTCAATGTCCTTCCCTTAACGGTACTATCCTGCCTGGGTCGCTTGTCAGCTCGTGACAACTGTCTGTCCTCCCCTTCTTCCCTAGCCATTTTCAATGTGCATTTGTCCCCTCTTAGTATACTTTATATTATATTGGTTATAATTTATATACCTATCCCTTTTAGATAAATTTTAACCCCATGACAGGACATGTACTATCTCACAATGCAACTTCTCCGATTAACTGTATAACAGAATGCCCTACACAAGGGGTGCGAAAAGCTAACAAGATTGCATTGCTCAGCTTGTCATGTACTCGGTGACATTTTCTTCACATCTGCACAACACCATAGCAAAGGGAGCTAATCAGCTACCAACAAAAAATCCGACGAATAATCTATCACACTTATGCGGTGTTCTCGATTCCCCGTCCACAACTTGAATTTACATATCATAGTTGTAAATGGTGCACCCGTAATATTGGTTTATGATGCAGGGGTTTATAGGTAATATATATTTTAATCATATACGAGTTGCATCTTTAAACAAACAGGTAAACATAAAGTACATATAGAAAGCTCTACAGATGGGTGCGGGATTTGAATTCGGAACTTCTCCGTTAGAAATCCACCATCCAATCACTCCTACACAGAACATAGATGGGCATTGGTACTCATATTACAAACATTACAGTATTACACAAATTAGACAATAATATACAAACAGTATCTCGGTTAGATGGATGTGTTTGAGAGGAGGAAGAGTCGTGGACCCATATATTTGCAAGATGTAGGGATACGGAGGAATGGAGGGAAAAATATTAACCGCAATCCTTTACCATTGCGAAAGTAGTACTAGAAGCATGTTGGACGCTACTGGTAGGCACGGAAGACGGGGACGGACTAGGTAAATGTATAATTAAGGCAATTCAGCTGAGATCTGAGAAGGCTGACAATAGAAGGAATAAGAGGACCAAAACAAAAATGATTACATTGTTTTACATACATATATTTTATGTCATACTTATGTCATAGTTGTGTTGTGGTTTTATATATTGTATAAACTTGGTATTTAAGTTTGATATCTTCCAAGGATACGACATGAAGATTTCAAGAACATCCACCCACCCCCAACTACCCTTTACATGGAACTTTTTTCGAAATTTTTGATTTTCTCAAAAATGTCTTTAACAATTGTGATTAAAATATCGTATATGACAAATGAAATGTATATCTTGAATTTTCTGGAAATAGCCTCTGAGGACTACGATATTTCGGATGAATTTTACAGAATTTTGCATAAGTGCTAATCCAAAAGAGATGGACAAAATCTTAAAACACAAAAAATGTAGAGCACACTAAAACACACAATTTATGTTACATACATTTTTCTCGTGGAGTTGATCGTTTTTGAGATATTCCTTGTTTTTTAGTTTCAGCTTTGAAAAATATACTTTTCTCAACTTCTTCTCATACAAACAAAGGAACTTCAGTTGCATGGGAACCAGCTTTTGATTATCACTTTAACCTATGGTACTCCCTTATTTCTCTTCTACTTATAAGAAAGCAAATAATAAGACTATTTCTGATGATTTTTCTCGATTAGCTTGAAGTAAATCGGAGCATAAGCTTTTTAGCAATAATTTGTTGCAGAGATGTAGAGAAACTCATGTGAATGGAACACATCAGATCTTTTCTCTTCTCATCTTTTATTCATACAGTGTACACCTAAAAACTCAGCTCGCTATTCTGATAGCGATTATTCAATAAAACTTCACTTAATATGTCGGTATGGGTTGCTTGTTGGTTAGGCGCAGGCAAGCTGGTCGCAAGATCGAGGTTAAAGACCCGACCCAGACAGCCGGTGTTTAAAAATACAGTCCAATGTGAGTAGAAATGCTGCGGGACGATATTCCGGCACCCATGACGCTAAAGTCATTCTACCAATTGATAGCATAATTAATAAACATATTTTTTTACAATATAATACTGCATCGATATTTTTTTTTACCCACGCAAAGGTGTCCATGACATGAGGAATAGGTAGAGTCAGACTGAAAAGTTAAATACCATAGACAGGATTTTCAACCGCGGATCTCCCGGTCTCTAGCCGGCTGCTTTAACCACTGAGCTACCATAGCTACATGCTAATAAGGCATTAAATGTAAGTCAGTTGAATTAAATGATGTGTAGGCATTGTCATGTAGTTAGAGTAATCGGCTAAAGACCGGGAGATCCGTAGTTCAAATCCCGGCATTGCATTTTTCAATCTAACTATACCTAACCAGTATTATTGCTAGGTGCTAATATCTAACTTTTAATATATCGATCTCTCTTTCTTTTATCCAGGAGGAACCGAAGATGTCACGATGTAGACCCCACAATTATTCATGAAACAAAACGGTAAGTGACAATCATTTTTCAATCCATTATACATTTTTCTTTTGTGTTAGTACATAGTTGGAGGCTATCAATGTTTTAAAATTCAAAAAGCCTTAAAGCTTTATAGTTTTTTGAAATTTAAATATGCGCTTATATTTATTTTCCTGTTATATACTTGTTTTAAAATAAGTATAACTTCACTTCATAAGAAAAAAAGAATCCCCAGTTCCTTTACATAATTATCTTTCTGCTTAGATGTTTGTTTCCTCCATCTCCTCTTTTCCCGTATGATTCCGGAAGTTTGTTTTTAGACCATCAGCCGAAAGACTGTAGTTCTTGTTTTGCATATAAATAAAATGATTAATGCTCAGTATTATTTTAGTTTCTGTAGCAGGATATAACATAACTCTCAAAGCATATAAAAGGGAAATTGTACATAATATTATAATTATATAGAAAGCAATGTGGGCGAGCTAGCTTAATTCCAGGTAGCAGTCCACCAACCACCACTTGCTAATTAGCACAGGTTTAGGCTCAATAATGTAAAATAGAAAAGGACAGAGATAGAAACAAGTGAAACAGACGTAGAGACTTGTCCTCCAGGATGCACAGGGATGTGGTATATCCATGGCTACCACCAATCAGGGCAGTGGCAGATCATAACCTTACACTGGTAATTACATTTTAAATGGTTCTTTCAAGCCCATGATTCGAAATCCGTGTGCATTTTATTGGTTTGTTTTGTGATTCCATCACTGTACATCTTCTGCATGATACATTATAGAAATACTAATCACAAGGTTAGGCAGAAAGGGAATGTTTTGTAATAACTGCTGTGCAAAATATATGTTTAAACGACATTTTAATAATTCTCATTACTAACAAAGGCATTGCATTCCTTCATATGGAGTCAGACGTGTCTTGTAACCAGAAATAAATTACTTATTTCCTAACCTAATCAGAGATAAATAGAATAATTGACATTATTATGCAATTGTTTTATACTAGCTGGAGTATAATCCGGGCTTGTGGGCCGTGGTCTACTGGGCTCCTCCTTCTTCTTCCCAGACGT
The DNA here is from genome assembly GCA_030762935.1 of Hymenopus coronatus. Taxonomy (NCBI): domain Eukaryota; kingdom Metazoa; phylum Arthropoda; class Insecta; order Mantodea; family Hymenopodidae; genus Hymenopus; species Hymenopus coronatus. The sequence goes on along the minus strand of CM060886.1, from coordinate 23,109,764 downwards.
TTCGTCTGCGACTACGGCAGACATCTTCGGGGGCAGCGGCGAGGTCGAAGTGCTCTGGGAAGAAGAAGGAGGAGCCCAGTAGACCACGGTCCACAAGCCCGGATTATACTCCAGCCAGTATTGACACCGGTCGTGAAAGCCTAAGAATTTCGATGAATTGTTTTATAGTTATGGAAAAAGTAATTTACCATGTTTATCCTTCCGAACTATGTCAATAAACATTTGTCAGGAAATATACTTAGTGATCCAGCAGCACTGGACTTCACATGTGTAGATAACTGTTTGTACGTTTAAAAAATTGTAGAGCTTAACGGAGAAATGCAAGTAAACACCGGTCAGTGGCGGTGTTAGCGCCTTCTACTCCTCTTGCATATCAGCAGAAACTACGAGGGAATTACGCTCACTGAGAGGACGTCCCAGATTTGTATTGAGTCGTGATCTCGTATAAAGAAACAGTGCAAACGAGTGTTTGCCCCGTTGAGTTCAGCAATTCTTTAATCGTACGAAGAGGTATCCGCACACGTAAAACACGGCGCTGTAGAACCACGTGTGCTCATTACCTTTAGTCCAATGGAACGCTATTTAAAAGTTAAACAAATAGTGAGATTTTGTAGTTGAACCACCTCTAAGCTGGTAGGTCATATCTGACGATGTATGAAATAGGTGGAATGATGTTCAAATGAGCCCAGCGCCCATAGAACTTAGAGTTACCGTACATGCCTCTTTTCAGGATAAGGGAAAACCTTATTCGATAACTCACCCTAATCGAGATTCTAGCTCGAGACTTCCTGAATGTGAGGCACACGCTATCACACCATTACAGAGGCGGGTTCTGCAAGAAACTTCTACTTAGAAACTTACTCTCAACCTTCATTCTTGCATATTCATAACTTCATCAGCAGCATTTATTGGAAATAGTTATTTGTAAATCAAATGGCGAGAGAATAGGAAAGAAATAAAATACGAATCTTTCTTTCGGTTCAGATTAGGCATTAGTTTCATGATTGAAACTATTTCTGCATTTGTATTTCTTACAAAAAACAACGAATATCCTTCGGAATTAAGGATGCCGGTGTCTGCTGTGCACTTCTGTATCATCCATTGCGTTGATTGCGTGACATGACCTAGCAATGAAAACTTAAAAAAATAATAAAAGTCAATACCCCAACAGAATAAGGGATTTGCTTTGCTCTACCCCCTCCGTGGATTAAACCCATACCTAGTTATTCCCAAGAGAAAGAAAAACCAATTGAAAAGAATGAACTGTACCAAGAAAGACTTAGCAAAATATCCAAGAGATGAAACTGTGTATAGTAACGTCATAGAAGTATTTGTGTTGCCTCATTTTGATAGGGTTGAATGTGATTGGCTGTTAGACGGTTTTAACCGGGCCACGAGCTTGATATGTTCTTACCTCTAGAGTGGAAAGCCCTCTCTTTACCAACACATGCAGAGCTCCAGGAAGCCGCACACACAAAGTAAGAGGCAAAGCCTCCCAACCACACCCCCTCACCATCTTCCTCCCTTCTTTACAAAGAGCAACGCCAACTACAACTAACTTTAGCAAGAGCTGCTCCTCTTCCAGGAGGCCTTGTCTTTTCTTGCTTGTGCCATACTGTTTCTTGTGGTTTATTTGCCCGCCTTGCGCTAGCTAGCTAGTCTTTTGTTACAAGTAACTCCTTTTGTCTTGTACAACACACACATGTACACTGTTCCTATCCTCATCCCCATTACTCTTGCAAGCCTTCTGCATGTCGCCAAAAAATGTATTTATTTCCTCATTATGATTTAACACGTTTGTGACTGAAAAACTTCTGATTTTGGTGGCAAAATTCAAAAGTTGTCAGATCAAGCAGTGACTAAGCAGCAGAGAATCACTGTTATGGACTAAAGGAGATCTACACAAACATACAATCCGATCGATTATGAGTCCCCCTCGGTCCCCTCGAAATGAAGACAATCTTGCTTCCTCTTTGAGGATTAGGTTGTTAGCCTGTTCCGACCTCACCTTTTCTTCTTCCAATAGGATCATATCTAAAGACAAGCTTCGCAGTTCTGTTATGCTCCATCCTAAACGTCTGGTTTCCCAACCTATCTGTCTTTGAGAAATTCTGTCATTCAACGCTTTTAGGGGTTATCCTTTCACTGTTCTGAGAAACTGCATTTCAAGAATTGTATTTCATTTCTATAATTTATGTTATTCACCCACATTTCATATATCAATATTCATACACTCATAGTCTTATCCAATTTGAGTCACTTCTGCCACCTTACTCTACAATGTTCAGCAAATTGTTCCACAGAGATGGCCCAACTCTCACCAGTACTCCACTGGCAGGTTTTAACTTGAAATAGCCCCATTAAGTTCTGCAACCCTTATAACGGACCAACGGATATCTCCACATACCAAGTATGGAGAAGTTGAGTCACCTGGTATATTGAAATCGACGAAGCTCTCTCTTCACTTCGTTATCATCGTTAAAAGATAAATCACAACCTAGATAGATAAAAGTTGACATTTGTTCTGTTGCTTGGTTGATCGTCTACTATCTATTATCTTAGCTCTAATTTGATATTTTCCTTAATATATTTTATTTTTGTCCTTAATATCTGTAAATTAAAGATTTTAAACATGATATTTGTCACATTAATAATTTCTGCAGGATAGGTTGATAATCTGCAAAAAAAACATAGTAATTATGTAAGTCATATTGTTCTTAATTTTATTCCAGGGTGAACATGAAGATAATTTCATTACAAATCTAGTCCTTGGAAGGCTTGAAATCACAATGAATTATAAGTAAAAATATTCTTGACATAATTGACTACGCTAGACAACAATGATACCAACATCTAATGGTAAGGTGCAGAAAATGCATTCTTTTAGAGATGTTTATGTATCAACCAGTTGGCACAAAAGGTCATGGTGGGCCCAGGAAGAAATTGAAAAGGCATGCTTCCCTGAAATGGAGACAGAGTCTGGCCTGAATCATGAATGATGTGATGATAGTGATGATGATAACGAATGAGAGTTCTTCATCATTTTATTGATGGTGATGCTACTTGCTACAGTTCAAATTGATTATATCTTCAAGAAACTGAGATTAAGGCGCTCTCAAGAATGTTAGTTCTCCATTAAAGATGTTTGTTATAACCGAGTTTAATCTCAAATCTATAATTATTATCTTATTAAAAGAATATCCAGTCTTAAATATAGAACACATTGTTTTAAGTGGTAGACAAACTTGTCATCATCATAACATACAAGGTTCGTAGCTTTGGGATCTCCTCCGTCCGCATCTCTCCATCTCTCCTCGATCTTTCTGTCTCTTCTACCGGTTGGAACTAGTCGCTTACTACTTTAGGGAATCTGTCCCTGTTCACCCACTGTACCTATATGTGGTATCCAAATTCTGTTATTCTTTTAACTTTCTCTACACGTACTATGTACATAGTGTGTATAGAGAAGGTATTGCATTCCACCCAATAATTCGATACCGAGATTTCACCGGGTCCCCTGTATCCAAAGAAAGCATTTTCAGAAAAAGGTCCGTGAACCTGTGAACACGATAATTCAAAAACGAAAAGTCGGTAAAATACCAAACTTGACATTAAAGATTAGTATCTTCCAGGAATGTGACACGAAGATTTTGAGAAAAATCCCACCATTCGCCCCTTAAAATGGAAAAAATTTCGAAAATTTTGCTTTCTCAAAAATATGGTTTTCATTAAAATACCGTATATTAAAGATTTTATATGACAAATAAATTGGCATCTTGAATTATCTGGGAATAGCCTCTAAAGACCTCTTTATTCTGAATGAGTTTTGCTGAATATTGCGTAACTGTGAGAGATAGACAAAAATACTACACAAAAAATGTAGATTTTTATGTCATATACAACGTTTTCTAAGATATTCCTTGCTAATTGTTTCAGATTTGAAGTACTTAAACTTTTTTCACACGGAAAGCTGTAAACTCCTGCATAGAAACGGTTTTGGACCACATGGCAACCAGCTTTTAAAAGATTTGACATTCATTTTAGCCTAGTGAATCCCCTTATTTTCCTTCTACTTACAGAGAAGCAAATAAATAAGACAATTTCGGTAATGCTTATCTCATAAAGAAGAACAATAATTTTTAACAATAATTTGTTACGCAGGGATGTAGAGAAAATCATGTGAATGGAACACATCAGATTTTTTTATCCTTTTCATTAAGTTAAATATATTTAATACTTCTCTTATGCCTTCGTTTGTCTTTCTTGGGCGTATCAGTAAGGAATGGTATAGTTATTTTTATATAGCATTAATATAAGGTAATACTTTATGAATTAATTCAGTTTAAGTTGTGTTAAATTGGCCGTAATATAATTTACTTTAATGACTTTAATGCAATTTCTTGAGTTTAAATAATAATAATCATTATTTTATTTAATGTATTACATATCATTCGTGATGTTTACTTCACTTAATGCTTTAATACATGGTGTTTTTCCTCTCACAGAAGTTTTAAATTAAATTGTGTATAAAACTTGTATGGCATTTTTACTACCTCTACACGTACTATGTACATGGTATATAGAGAAGGTATTGCATATCACCAAAAAAATCGATAACGAACTTTCACCGGAAATACGCGTTTTAGGGTACTCTGTATCCAAAAAGAGTATTTTCAGAAAAAGTTCCTGTGTGTGTGTGTGTGTGTACAGGATAACTCAAAAACTAAAAAGTGGGTAAAATACCAAGGTATTTAAGTTTAGTATCCTCCAGGGATGCGACACGAAGATTTTGAGAATAATCCCCCCCAACCCAAACTACCCTTTACAAAAAAAATCGAAAATTTTGATTTTCTCAAAAATGGCTGTTACGATTTTGATTAAAATATCGTATACTTAAGATATGTATGTGACAAATAAAATGTGTATCTTCAACTTTCTGGGAATAGCCTCTGAAGATATGTTTATTCTGTAAGTTTACATAACTGGTTAACCGTAAGAGATAGACAAAAACTTACCACACACAAAATGTAGAGCAAGCTAAAACTCGCAATTTATGTTATGTACATTTTTTTTCATGGAGTTGATCGTTTTTAAGATATTCCTTGTTATTATTTTCAGCTTTAAAATACTTATACTTTTCTCAAACGGGACTTTGTTAACTCCTGTCCATAAAAGCAAAGGTACTTCAATCATAGGTTCTAAAAGATTTGACTTTCGATTTTGCCAAGCTTATTCCCTATTTCCCTTCTACTTACGAGAAAGCAGGTAATTAGACCCTTTCTGCCAATTTTTGCTCTATTAGAATTAAGCAAATATAAGAATAAACTTGTTAACAATAATTTACTGCAACTATGTAGAGAAAGTCATGTGAATGGAACACATAAGATTTTTTGTTCCATTTGTACCGCACCTTTAACTACATAGTTCATATTTGTGGCCAAATCTCTTAAGATTCACTTAATCTAAATTAATCGAATGTTAATAAAATTTTCTACTGTCATATTTCTCCTTATAACATTTTAAATCCTTTAGTTAATAACATTTGATAGAATGTCCTTTATCAGCACTAAATTCCTTTGTAACATTTTGCCTATCTATCGTCAGTAGTGTTAACTTGTGTTCTGCTGTCATTGGGTTTCTACTTTTTTCAATTTTATTCATAGATGATACAAACAATCAAACTCCAATTCATATTTCCAGATTCAGGGGAGCATAGGAAATAATCTTGTTTAGTGCAAAATTCGCATCCCTAGCCAGGAATCCAACCCGGGACCTCTCGCATAGCAGCAGGAGCTCCATGCTACCGATACTTAGTTTTACTTTCTCTAATACGTATGCATAATTTACAGAGTCGGTAGAGCAGGTGCTGTATTCCATTCGAAAATGCTATACAGAAATTTAACCGAAAATACACGTTTTGAAGACCCCTGAAACAAATATAAAAGCATTTTTTGAGAAAATTCTATGTGCGTGTCTGAGTGCGCGCGCGCATGTGTGTGTGAATGTGTATGTGTGTGTGTGTGTCGTATATGTATGCTTGTGTATAGTAAAAGCGAAAAGTCCATTAAATACCAAACTTGATATTTAAGCTAGGTATCTTCCAAGGAGCGACACGTAGATCTTTAGGCAAATCCCCCCACCCCAATCTACCCTTCACATCGAAATGTTGGATGTTCTAAAAAAATCCCATAGTGAGTTTGATTAAAATGATGTATATTAAGATATTGACATGGCATATAAAATTTATTTCCTGAATTTCTTGAAAAAAGCCCCTGAAGTGCTCTTCATTCTGAATGATTTTTACATAACTGGTAAACCTAGACGGTAAATATTTTGCTCACCTGTTTACTACAAACATTTATTCTTGATGTCTTTAGGAAATCTAACCTGCCCATAGTCAAAAAATTACTGCCCAAAAATGCCATGTGTAGTTTTTTTTTATTTAAGCTAACCATTTCCGAGATATTCCTTATTGTTAGTTTTAATTTTAAACTACTTAAAATTTTCTCAACCAGGAATATCCGTTTTACATCTCTTTTGTTTTACTCCTGGTCATAGCAACAGAACTAATTTCAATAATTGCAAAGAGACAGCTATTAAAAAAATTGGCAATCGTTTAGCCTAGTGTGTTTCCTTCTGCTCACAAGAAACTAAGTAATAAGCGTATTTCTGATACTGTTTATCTTGATGAGCATTATATAAGTCATTTAACAAAATGATGAAATTAAATATCAAGCTAAATATAAGCTTGATATTTAACCGAGTTTTCGATTTTGAGCTATGCAATTAAGCAGCAAACACGCGCGCCCTAAAAGTTCTTGTTTTGGATTCGTGTGTCTCAAAACATGTATTTCCGTTGACATTCGGTATCGATATTTTGTGTGGAAATAATATCTGCTTACCTCCTATGTAGTGTATTGTACATACGAGTTGAGAAAATAATAAAATAAAGACAGCAATTAAAATATATCGTATACTATCAGTGATAGCTGCGATATAGAATACTGCACCCAAATGATGTTATTGTTTGCCCTTTGAATTAAGCTAATACACTAAATGTACACTGTAAATGGTTTGTCTACTCTCATCCATAAGTTTTGCATCAGTTGTAACCAACATCTTCATAGTGACGTATGCGAAGAAATTCAGCTGTAGCCTGGTGCTCGAACTACTCATTCCTTCCGCTCTTCGGCAAGCCAACGTGAGAGATAGTCCTTCAATCTATCTGGAAATTCGCCGAGGAACATATGGTCTTTAAGAGCACAACAACGTTTCGTTGAGTAGCCGCTAAGGGTACACTAAAGAGGGCTTTCTTTGGACTTCGTCAAAATGTTTCAATGAGTCTAAATTATTATTACATTGAAAAACCAACTTTGCTGGTCGGGACAATAAGGCATTTGTTTGATCGCAAGATTTAGTTCTCCAATTGTTAATTTAAGGTCTGTACAAATGTAACGCATGTAAAAATTATTCTAAAGAAAATGCACTAATAGTAAACTTAGTTATACCTTTAATGATTCTTTGTTAAAGGAGTTTAAGTTAATAAATAGTCAAATTTTGCCAGTGTTTCTTTGCGGTATCCTGGAATCTTTCTTCCTAGGCCTTTAAGGATTTTTAACGATTCACTCTAGATTTGCATAACGACAGTGCAAGTGTAATAAATATGCTAAGCTACCAACTGGTGTAGTTGTGAAGCACCTCTAATACACAAGGTTACGGATTCAAACCCAGCAAAGGGTGATGGATTCTTCAGGATATAACAATCCTTACCGCAGTTTCCTTTAGAAGGGAAGTAAAGTCATTGGTTCCGTGTAATGTTATCTGCACATAAAAGAATTCCATGTTTTAAACCTTGGCTAAGCTCCACTATTTTCACCTCCGCAAGTCATAGTTTCGTCATATAGTGCTATCTGTGGGCAATGAGTTGATACCTCGTCACCATGTGCGGATAGTAGCGAACTCACGGACGAAATCCCCTTGATCAAGAAAACATCGCTAAAGTGTCCCAATGCTCCAACGTAGCCTAACGGAGCTTGAATATGATGAGTTACACGGATATTTTTTTTTTCTTTGACCTGGTTTCCTATTATGGTGAGAATACATTGGATAACTTTAAGCTCCATGAACTTCGGGTTCATATTAGCATAATGTCATTCATTCATTCATTGTCCTTTGTAACCTACTAGGTTATAGGATGTTAAACTTAAAAATATGATGTGAGTAGTCTATAAAGGTTCGTCCTGGCCGACATTACATAACAATTAGAGCAATTAATTTCCATAATTAAATAATTTGCATATCAAAAATGTTTCACATAAAAATTTCAATAATAATTATATCAATTTATTTGCATATCTGACAGATACCAATCACTGATGCATATTAATGAGCCCACGGGCCACGCCCACCGCGGGCCACGACCCCCACGCTCTCGCGAAAAATATCGCGGCTCGACTATTATTGAGGTACATGAGACTTTGATGGGTCATTTCCAATTGAAATTTAATCAGGATTCTAATTATCCAATCCAATTTTACCTATGATTGCATAATAAAAACGTTATACATTACCCGATGTGAATATTCATTATAATTAATTTAATGGTGAATGAATAGGGATGTCAAGGTATAAGATCACAAGATGGCATCACACGTTACCTGCTTGGACATGAAAATAATTAGAAACGTTTAATACCAACACTTAGCAAAACTAAATCCAAATTTCAGTTTCGCGAAATCCGCTTAAAAAGTCGTCCAAATCACAACTGGTGGGAATATAAGCAGAACATATCTTCAAATATTTTATCACTTAAGTGTATAACTAATAAAGGAAATGCACGACTCAAAAAAATGAAAAAAGTAAATATATATTTTATTTATTTATTTCATTGCAGAGCAGGGGATGAGCTCGGAAAAATGACTCTAAGAGGGGGTGAGCATTCATCAAATATTTCAAGAATAAAAATGTTGATGAATCATCAGCATGACAAATTCAAATACGATGCAATAGCGCTTCAATGAACAAATATCACGCCAGCGGGAATCGAACCATGATGATCAGAATTTACATACACAGATACATACACAGACACATACATAAATTCATATATTCAATAAAAAATCACGAATTTAAATGGAATGCAATGGCGCTACGATGAACAAACATCGCTCAAGCAGGAATCGAACCCTGGTCATCAGAACCTACATGCATACCTGCACGCTCACACGCACACTTACACTTACACGAACATACATTCACACACGCACACACTTGCAAGCATTCACACATTAACAAGCACAAATCTCATACATACACATGCACACACATGCATACTTGCACGCATGCACACGCGTACAATCCCACACATACATGCACTTACAAGCATTCACACATAAACACACACAATCCCACACATGCACACAGTCTCACTTGAACGCACACACACACAACGTAATCTAACAGATACATATACATGCACACTTCCGCGCACGCGCACACACACAAACACACATACACACAGTTACACGCATACTCAGACATAATGTTCCTAATGACTATACTTGCATTTGATCAACCACGCATACATAAACTAGAACACGAATTTCAATAACACGAGTTTAAAAGATTGTCACTGGAGTATTAACAAAACTACGAGATTGGCTTTTACAGTTTAGTCAAAATATCAATAATATACAATATCAACAATTTTCACTAATATAATACGGCAAGATTGAAATAGTAATCTTCTCCTACTACATGCGTACAATATATCTAAACAGGAAATCGGCCAACAACAGAAGTGCTCCTGACCAACGCTAAAACCACTCTGACCTGAAATGCAAATGGGCACGTATAATGACTTCCTTCATGGTTGACCCAACATTCCATTGCAAGTCCAAAGGCATTATCTCCCATTGTATGAAGAAATATTAGTGTCAGAAAACCGCCACTTTCACACAGTCCCACAAGACCGAGATAAAAGTGACAAAGTCCAACTAAAAAGCCTGTTTTCCTATGACATAGCACATATCATTCCATAGGAACCTAAAAATAAAAATCATACCAATTTTATTAAAACTAGAAATGTACCACTAAGTTTCAATGTAGATACCAACCACATACTTATTTCCTACACTTAAGACATTTTCAGAAACATACACTACATTATAAACTTACAGGTGCCTAAAATATTAAAATCGAACCAATTTTACTCAAACTCGAATTGTACCACTAATGTTCCAAGTTCATTACAACTACTTACTCATATTCTACCCTTAAGACATTTTTAGAAACATACATAACACCATAAACTTACATGTGCCTAAAAAATTAAAATCGTAGCAATTTTACTCAAACTAGAAATGTACCACTAATTTTCAATGTAGATACCAACTACATACATTCTACACTTAAGACATTTTCAGAAACATACACCCCACCATACCAATTCTACTCAAACTCGAAATGTACCACTAATTTCCAATGTAGATGCAAACTACTTACTCATATTGTACACTTAAGAAATTTTCAGAAATTTACACAGCACTATAAACTTACACGTGTCTAAAAATTAAAATCGTACCAATTTTACTCAAACACGAAATGTACCACTAATTTTCAATTTAGATACCAACTACATACTCATATGCTACACTTAAGACATTTTCAGAAACATATACCACACCATAAATTTACAAGTGAATAAAAAATTAAAATCGTACCAATTTTACTGAAACTCAAAATGTTACCACTAATTTCGAATGTAGATATAAACTACAAACTCATATTCTACACTTAAGACATTTTCAGAAACATATACAACACCATAAACTTACAGGTGCCTAAAAATTAGAAACGTACCAATTCTACTCAAACCACTAATTTTCAATGTAGATACCATATATATATAGTCATAGTCATATTTTACACTTAAGATAATTTCAAAAACATATACCACACCATAAACTTACAGATGGCTAAAAAATTAAAATCTCACCAATTATACTGAAACTCGAAATATGCCAGTAATTTCCAATGTAGATACCAACTACGTACTCATATTCTACACTTAAGACATTTTCAGAAACAAATATAACACCATAAACTTACAGGTGGCTAAAAAGTTAAAATCGTTCCAAGTTTACTCAAACTTGAACTGTACCACTAATTTTCAATATAGATACTCATATGCTACACTTAAACTTCAGAAATATAAACCACACCATATACTTACATGCGCCTATAAAAATTAAAATCGTTCCAATTCGTTTCGAAATGTACCACTAATTTTCAATATAGATACCAACTACATACTAATATTCTACACTTACAACATTTTCAGAAACATAGACTGCATCATAAACTTACACGTACCTAAAAATTACAATCGTACCAATGTTACGCAAACTCAAAATGTACCATTAATTTTCAATGTAGATACCAACTACTTACTCTTATTCTGCACTTAAGACATTTTCAGAAATGTATACAACCATAAACTTACACGTGCCTAAAAAATTAAAATAGTATCAATTCTACTCAAACTCGAAATGTACCACTATTTTTCAATGTAGATACCAACTACGTACTAATATGCTACAGAGGACATTTTCAGAAATATATATCATACCATAAATTTACAAGTGACTAAAAATTAAAATCGTACCAATTTTACTGAAACTCAAAATTTACCACTAATTTCCAAAGTAGATACCAATTACTTACTCATATTCTACACTTAAGACATTTTCAGAAACATATGTAACACCATAAACGTACAGGTGCCTGAAAATTAAAATGAAACCGTTTTTGGTGAAATTTCAAATTGTATTGCTAAATTTCAGTGGAAATCCCAACTTCATAATCACATTGATTTAAGATATTCATGAAATGCACAACCAAACAAGAGCAAGAAAATGATAGGTACCGATCTCAACCTGACCTAATCTTATCTAGTCTAACCTAACCTATGGCTATCCTAAGCTAGTTTAATCTAACACATCTATGTGATCTTAACCCACCTTAACATGAGAGGTTGGAGAGGTGCTAATGACTTCCAGGCACTCTATTCTTTTACGATGTTACGGCACAGAATTCACACCTCTACTTACATAATATCTAAAGAAAAAAAACATTACATGGAGAGAGGGATAGCGGATTGCCACAGAATTCCTTAACATTGTCAGTATTATATTAAAGACATATAAAGGGAACTTTGAAAAATACATTTCTGTTTTATATAGCTAAACTAGCGAAGCATTTAAAAATCGGCATATCTACAATCTTTATTTCAAATCGGATTTGCAACCAACAAAATAAATGATAATGCATCCCATTAGAATTTAGAAATCATTTTAACTAAAGCTGCATATAGAGCTGCAAGCTACACCTTCAAAGAAACACTCAGCGAACTTTTTAAGAAATACAACAGACCTAACCAAACTGGCAACATTGAATTGCACCTCCTATCAGAAAGCAAAATTCTACACTAAGCAAAAATGCAATGAAAGTTTCACTGTTTTGCATTCTAATGCATAACTAGAATAAAACGAATATATCACTTTAGAAAGAAATAATTGAATCTGGAACACATCTACAACCAGATGAGCATCATCTAGTCATACCTATATAAAGAAAAAACTCGTAGAAAACCAGAATACTGATGAAATAATAAGCATTTGTGATGGTGCTAACTACTTGTATAAAGCAGCACAGCACGATTTAGCTAAGGAGTTCAACAGACCAAACATGATTGAGAGATACAATTATAAATTTAAAAAAGGCATCAGGAGTCAAATGAAATGAATGCTATATTTTCATTCAAGGCAAAATAAAATAAATAAAGTTACAATGACAGGTGACAGAAGAATGACATTTCAACAATGAAAAAACAAAATAAACAGCAAAGTAAGCAGTGGACAATGAATATGAGAGAACTAACCCATCACAGCTGACTTCCTCACCAAGCAGAATGATGCAAACATTATAATACAAGAACTCTGTTAAACGAGCTCACATAGGCAGAACCAAAGAGTGAACAAAATGGCTGCCTGAAATTAGAATTTATCAATTCACATTCAAAATAAATGATATAATACTTTAACTACACGGATCAATAATGTCTTTTTTTAAACTAATTAGGTCTATGACATATCTATATAAATTTACAAGATTATTCTGAAAATGGTAATATCACAAAGTATTGTGTATAATCATTTTTCTTGATAAATACCATAAGAATCAACAATAGTGTTTTTATTTACACTTATAAAACACCATATCCAATCATTTTCATCCAATCTAAAAAAGAGCAACTCTAATCCAATGCAGATGAAATGTAGGAAATAGCATTCTATGTCAGTCATTCGGAGATTTGAAGATATACTACATTTATGGAATGGTTTAAAAGCAGGAGTAAAGCAGCACATATAAAAATCAGTGCAAATCTCTGGACATATCTCTTCAAGACTCTTTTACCTAACCTAACCTAACCTAAACTACACCATGTAATTAACACATTAATAAAAACACATCAAGAATCTTTAACCTAACCTAATTAACCTATTCCAACCTAGCCTAACCCAAAACTAATGATCCTAACCTAATCTTTGCCTCCTAGGAGAACACTTAACATCAAAAATGTTCGTTAATTAACTACACCACGTAATTAATCACATTAATAAAAACACATCTAGAATCTTTAACCCAACCCAACACAACCCAACTAACCTATTCCAGCGCAGCCTAACCCAAAACTAATAATCCTAACCTAATCTTTGCCTAACGTCTAGGAGAATACTTAACATCAAAAGCTTTCATTAATTAACTACACCGCGTATTTAACCACATTAATAAAAGCACATCAAGAATCTTTTATCTAACCTAACCTGATTTAACCCAACCTAACTAATCTAATCCTTGCTTCACTTCCAAGGAGAACACTTAACATCAAAACTATTCATTAATTAACTACACCAGGTAATTAATCACATTAATAAAAGCACATCAAGAATATATTACCTAGCCTAACCTGATCTAACCCAACCTAAATAATTTAATCTTTGCCTCACTTTAGAATACTAAACATCAAAACTTTTCATTAATTAACTACGACACGTAATTAATTGCATCAATTACCTACGTAGTGTAATTAATTTCATCAATTAATTACATATAGCGATTAATTGTAACCACCATAATGTATTATTTTCACTAATATGTTGCAAAAGGATATGGCTGAATATGAGAAACACAATTACATTGTAAACATCATTTATTATAAATCATTTTGGTACATATGACATTTTCACTTTATAACACCTGAATTTTTCAACTCCTGTATATCAGGGAGATTTCTTTTTACTGATCTCTTTTGTAAGCTGCTTGAGAGCACATTATCAAGCGTAGATGAATAACCAGAGGATTTGGATCTTCATAAGAAAATAATCTGAATGCATCCTTCTCAATGCTGACGCAGTCCAAGCACTTTAATCCACAATGCCCTCCATTTTCTTTATGTTTATTATGTTCAGATGAGACGATGCTATCACTACCATGCTAGAGTCTCTTATTTCTTCTTGAAATCATTTGTGATAATGAGAGATTAGATCATGGTGGGATTTACCTTCCTAATACAATGTCAACGCCTGATGATGGAACTGATTCAACTAATGATCCTGGATTATCTACTAGTAGTGCTATTCTGGTTTCAAGAAAAAACAAGAGACTCTTCAATGGTAGTGATGGCAAGTAATAAGACCCTTTCTGCTGATTTTTTTCACCATTAGCATAAAGTAATAGAAGAATGGGCTTTTTAACAATAATTCATTGCAGAGATGTAGAGAAAGTCATATGAATGGAACATATCATTTTTTTATTGTTATACCCGCCTTTACCTGGATTGTCCTCCCGGTGGTATTTCTCTGTGAAATATCTATTTGGTAGTGATGTAGATTCGTGTTGTTCGTTGTTGTTGGGCTTCAATTTTCATTAATTTTATTCATTAGATCCACACACACACACACACTCACACACATATTTACACTCACATTCATAGTGCCAGACCCTGGAGAGGATAGGGAATAATTTGGGCAAGAGAAAAATTGCCACGTTCTAGTTACGAATAGAACCCGGGAGGTGTTATATATTATGGATGAAACATTGCAATCATTTTTTGTGTGTGCAAATTCTTTTTAAAAGGTGTGTCAAAATGAAACTGCGCATCTTCATTTCCAACATCTTCCATAACTAAAGTGTGTGATTATTGTAGTTATAATCTTTACGGCAAACCTATGCACTGGAATACTCGATTCCGCAGGCAAACAACATGCTTCCTGTTGCCAAGTAAATTTCCGTTCAACTGGCTCCGCGTCTAAACTAAAGATCTGTATTATACGAAAATAATGGCATCATGCCGAGAGGGATGGCTCAGCCGGTTTCGTTTGTTGCCCGCATTCGAGGTGCGCAGGTTCAATCCCCTGGTCGTCCTACTTCACGTGGGTTTTAGGGGGCAGTTCCTCGGTTTGCCAAGCAAATGCTTGTTGGTTTCTTCCATCCCCGATCTTACTGTTCCTTCAGTTCGTCTCCATCGTCATTCCATATATCCTTCATCCCATTGCTTTCTTTCAGGGTTAGAAAGGTCGGCGATGGTGCTCGGTGCGACATGGCAGAGACAAAAGAATACCTTTTATAACTCTCTGCGTCCCCCAACCAGCTAGTTGCCGCGAAGGTGTTGGCCATGCGAGATTCGGGATCCCCTATCTAATTGTCGGACTGTCAGGATACTTCAATCGGGAAACTGCAGGGATCTGTCATTGTCGTGCCAAAACTGCTGGTTCCGGCCATCTGGTGTCTCTTCTCACCTCATTCCTCGCGGGAACAGCCCTGTGGGGCGCAGGAACAATAATCGCACCTGTGTCGAGTCTCCTCTGTCCGTAAGTGGCCAAATGTATAAGTTCTAAAACATCACTCAAAATGGAATATGCCCAGAACCTTTTGTATGTATTGTATATTTCTTGAATTACACTGTCCTTTACAGATTCACTCTTATACAAATAAAGTACGTTTGCATCCACTGTATACAACGGGACAAGCGAATGAACTTATGAAACGAATAATATGCTGGTTTTCTTTTTTAACAATGTGCGTAAATACTTACCTACTCGTCTCTTCTCTGCCTCTCTTAGCTGAATGAGCACTGGAAATTATGGAGATAGTTTTATTCGAGACGAAATAATATAATCAATTCTATGAGAGATCAGCCTCATATAGTTTTCTATTCAAATAAAGTCCTCTCAACAATTACACCCATGAAAATTCGTGCTGAAAGGGACGGTTCATCCTGTTCCAGCACCTCTTTCAATTGTCTCCTAACAAACAGTATTTGTGCCAATAGGTCTTATACCGGTATGCCAGCGAAAAATGGAGAGGTAGCTACTACAGATAACGCGCTCAAGGGCGAAATAAGCACTTGATCAGCAGTAGAACGATGTGGGGAAACAAATTACCATGGCAAAGCGTCTGAAATGGGAAGGCTACATTGCAAGAATGTGTAACAACAGCTGGACTTACACCAAATGGCTCAGCTGTTCTTATTTGGCGTGTACAGTTATTCCTTCGTGGATTAAAAGAGTTGCAGAACTCAACGGGGCTATTTCAGTTAAAACTGGCCAGAGCAGAACTAACGAAAGGTAACTTAGTTTTACCCCTCTACAAGACCGCGGCCGCATAACTGTCTCCACGATAAGCAAGAGGGGTAAAACGAAAGCTCCACACTTACCGAGTTTAACTTGAAAAGTACCGTTGTATTCTGCAATTCTTTTAACGCGCGAAGGGATATCCACACACACCAGATATAGACTATTGGTAGAATAACCATATAGGATTCCAGAACCAGAATAAGATGCGTGAACAGGAACAGCACCAGATGGTTGGAATGCTTTAAACAGAAAGTGGGACATTTGTGGGTCAAACGTGTAAGAGTCAGGAGAAAGAACTCTTATAGGAATAAATTTTAATGTAAAATACAGTTGTAATACGGAAGGATTTTCATAAGATGTGTGTGTGTGTGCTCGCGTTTGTCTTTCTGACTGTATGTCTGTATGGGTGGGGAATAACTCAAAAAATTAAAATTCACTTAAAGATTAAGATTGGTGTCTCCCGAGATTTAAAAAAAAAACATCCTTACAAGGAAACTATTCTGAAATTTTTATTTTTTCAGAAGAGGCTCTAAGATTTTGATTAAAATAGCGTATATTAAAGCTATTTGCACTTCATCTGAAATGTATCCATTGAATTTCCTAGGAATAGCCTCTTCAATCCGAATTATTTTTAGCATAACTGATAAACCGTAAGAGATACATAAATTCTTGCCACAAAGATGTAGATATCCCTTGATATTGTTTTCAATTTTAAAATTCTATCTCAACCAAATGTCATTCATGATTATTTTGTTTTACTCCTGGCCATGCAAAGAAACAAATTTAATGACAATTGCATAGCGACAGCATATAAACAACTAGGCTTTAGCCCAGTGTATTCCCTTAGTTCCCTTCTACTTATAAGTGACTAAGGAATAAGATTATTTTGCTAATGTTTATCTTATTAGCATATGTTAGAAATTATTTTTTTTTTTTTTTGTAAGAAGTTTGTTTGCAGAGAGGTAATGGTAGGTTTGGGGTATGCTGTTCACAGACATATAGATACACAGACACACACTCGGGCCTTTTTCTAATTTTTTCTTTTGATTCAGATAATCTCAAATCCTGTAAAACCCGAATTGAGTTTTTGGGTGGAATGGAATACCTTCTCTAACCACCATGAACATTTTACATACGCGGATGAGAAGTTAATGAACTTTCGTAAGAATAGACTGTAAACTACTAGAAAGCGATAAAGGTTACATACATTCATGTGAATATAAGTTTAAAGATTTTAATTCACTGAGTCAATATTTTGTTTTGGAATACCGTATGATGCGAGCGATGCACAACATTATAAAATAAAAGAAAATATAAACGAATTCCTTTACCTAAATGGCAAGCTGTTAGAAGATAATATGAATCCTGCAAGAGAAAATAGGAATGGGAAATCAACTACAAAAGCTCCCTTTCATCTATACTCGGTCTAGAAGCTTGGGGTTCGAGTCTCCACTGAGAACGGACGTTTCAATGTGCATTAGGGTGCTAGAAGAGAGCGCAAAAAGAGGATAAGTGGGCGTTTCAGAGTTTCTCAAGTGCACCAGAAGACGCAGAACACAAATTGCAAGAGAAAAGTGAATAGATACAGTAGCCGCAGACCCATGTACTTTCAACATGCACTTGAAACAACACTTCAGAAAAACTTAGTTACGCATTTCAACTTTTTTCTTCTTTTTACCTTCTCTACACTGCTATGTACATAGTGTATAGAGAAAGTGTTGTATTTACCCACAAAATCGATACTGAGATTTTACTGGAAGTACATGATTTAGGATTGCCTGTATCCAAAAAAAAAAAAAAAAAAAAAAAGCCTTTTTAGAAAAAAGTCCATGTGTGTCCATGTGACTTAACACGATAACTCAAAAACGAAAAGTTGATAAAATACCAAACGTAGTATTTAAGTTTAGTTTCTTCCAAGGATGCGACACAAAGATTTTGAGAAAAATCCCCCCAACTCAAAACTATCCATTACGTGGAAAAATGTTCGAATTTTTTATTAAAATGCCTTGTATTATACATATTTACAGCACAAATAAAGTGTATATCTTGAACTTTCCGGGAATAGCTTCTGAAGACCTGCACGTCCAGAATAAATGTTTATGCATTTTGCATGACTAGTAAACCGCAAGAAATAGAAATATGTAGATCTTGTTAAAACACACAATTTATGTCATATAGATTTTTACTTTCTCTATACGCACTATATACATAGTGTATAGAGAAAGTATTGCACTCCACCCAAAAATTCGATACCGAGATTTCCCCGGAAATATATGTTTTAGGGTCCCCAATATCCAAAAAAAGCATTTTCACAAAAAGGTCCCTTATTGTGTGTGTGTGTGTGTGTGTGTGTGTGTCCGTGTGTCTGTGAAAACGATAACTCAAAAACGAAAAGTCAGTAAAGTACCAAACTTGGTATTTAAGTTTAGTATCTTCCAGGGATGCAACACGAAGATTTTGAGAAAAATCCCCCCACCCCCAACTACCCTTTACATGGAACTTTTTTCGAAAATTTTGATTTTCTCAAAAATGACTGTAACAATTTTGATTAAAATTTCGTATATTAAAGATATTTACTTGTAAAATAAAATGTATATCTTGAATTTTCTGGGAATAGCCTCTGAAGAGTAGTTTATTCTGGATGAATTTTACTGAATTTTGAATAACTGCTAAACCGTACGAGATGGACAATGACTTACTCCACAACAAATGTAGAGCACATTAAAACACACCATTTATGTTATATACATTTTTTTGTGGAGTTCGTCGTTTTTGAGACATTCCTTATTTTTCGTTTCTGCTATGAAAAACGTATACTTTTCTCATACAGGAACTTGTCTACTACTATCCATATAAACAAAGGAACTTCAGTGATATAGCAACCAGCTTTTGACTATCACTTTAATCTATGTGTCTCTTATTTCGCTTCTACTTACAAGGAAGCGATTAATAAGACTATTTCTGCTAATTTTTTCTGATTAGCATAAACCAAATATAAGTAAAAGCTTTTTAAGAATAATTTGTTGCAGGGATATAGAGAAAGTCATGTGAATGGTACACATCAGATTTTTGATGTAGAATTGACTGTTTTTAAGATATTCCTAGTTATTGGTTTCAAGTTTAAAATAATTATACAGGAAGTGTCCGTTTTTCTTTTGTTCTACTCCTGGCCAAGCAAAGAAGCCAATTTCAACGATAACTTTAAAAACATTTGACAATCGCTTTAGCATAGCACATTCCTTTAGTTTCCTTCTACTTATAAGGAACTAAGTACTAAATATATTCTGCTAATGCTTATCTCAGTTAGCATGGTGTAGAAAGAAGAATAATCTATTGTAAGAAGTCTGCTTGTAGAACAGTTAGAGAAAGTCAAGTGAGTGTAATATATCAGATTTTTATTTTTTCTAGTACGTTTGTACTTGCAGGTAGGTACGCAGTGGATAGAGGAGATTTTGTAAACCACCCAAAATTCCGATATCGAGATTCGTAAATGTAAGTTCTGATAACCCCTGAAAGCAAAAAAAGAACAAAAAACAAAACAAAAAACAAAAAAAAAAACAGCATAAGTTCGGTTAAATACCAAACTTACTATTTATACAATCCAGCTATGATTCCTGATATTCTTGATATTTGAATACAGAAAAACACGCGTTTTCCAAGTATGTTACATAAATTAGAGCTCAGACCATTGTCAAGCCTTAATCACATTTCAGTTAAAACCTAACACAGCTCTACAAAAACCTCGTTTAATGAACGGTACTGTAAATTGGGAAATATTGAATTCAACCCTGACGTTTGCAAATAGTTTGTTAACACGATCTGACATTGACAATGCCGTTCAGCAATTTAGAGAAACAGTTTGTTTTTGTGTTAGAGAAGCAACAATTCCTTCATATAGACATAGATCGAGTTACAACCTACTAACGCAGATTCTGGAGCTTGTACAAGAAAACACAGAATCCGCAGGCAATAGCAACGTGAGAAGCAACCATGGCAACGAAGAAAACTCAACTATCTTATACCTAAAGCTAAACATGAATTAGACCAGCACCGTTTAAACACTTATTTATAATCCATTTCGGCAAATGAAAACATGTTGTGGCAAGCAACAAAGCGAATCTTACAAGAACCAACCGTTATTCCGCCTCTTCGTGCAAATAATTGTACATTTACTGATAATGAAGACAAATGCAATGTATTTGCATCTTATTTTGAAAAAGTATCTTCACCCAACAACCAGCAAACCGCATCAGTTATTGAAAAAGAACTTCTTGAACATATCAATAAACCAAATGTGCCGAATAAAATTGCATACACTTCTCCACAGGAGCTACTCTATTTTATCCAGAAGCTGCCAATTAAATAGCCACCAGGACCTGACCTTATCTCCAATATTGTATTAAAATAACTCACAAGAAACGCTCTTGTCTATTTAACTAATATTTTCAATAACTCATTGAAAATTGGGTACTTTCCTCAAACATGGAAGTTAGCATAAATTATCGTATTCCATAAACCACAAAAACCTAAGCATTTACCATCCAGCTATCGCCCAATCCGCCTTCTTCCTACTTTATCAAAGTTGTTTGAAAAAGTTATACATAAGCTCATGTCAACCTTTATTTATCACAACAATGTTATTCCCAGCTTTCAATTTGGCTTCCGTCCTCAACATTCCACAACTCATCAATTGCTAAGAATTACTGAGTGCGTCATTAAGAGCTTCGAAAGAAAACATTACACCACTGCACTATTCCTAGATAGAGCATAAGCTTTTGATACTGTATGGCATGAAGGTCTACTGGTGAAATTATATGGATTAGGACTTCCAGATTATCTCATTCAAGTTGTTAAAAGTTTTCTTCGAAGCGTCAGTACGAATAGACAGCTTTACATCAACACCACGCTCAATTCTTGCGGGAGTACCACAAGGTTCTATTCTCGCTCCCACACTCTTCAATATCTACTGTTATGATCTTCCAGAGATAAAGCCCACGTGTACTGCTATGTATGCAGATGACACGGTGATATTTTACTTGAATTCCAACTTGAAAATGGCAATCAAACGTCTTCAGACTTCTCTCTCGCTTCTGTCGGAATGGTTCACAACTTGGCATATATCACTAAACAAGAACAAAACTGAGTCCAAAATCTTCTCACTAAAAGCATACCAATATCCGCCGCCATTACACCTCCTACATCAGTCATTAACATGGCTTCCATCTGAAACACCAGTAAAATATATTGGAGTCCTGCTAGACACAAAGCTGACCTGGAATGCACATATTACTCTCACGGTCTCACTAACTTCTTCTCGAATCACCAAGTTATATCAGTTGGTCAACAAACGTTCCAAACTTACGTTGGAATGCTCAACGTTGTTATATAAATCACTGATACGCCTACTCATCACATATGCAGCTCCTGTGTGGGTGCAGCCAGCAAAACATATATTCATCGACTACAGGTACTACAAAAAAAATTCATTCGAATTGCCACAAATTCTCCTTGGTACGTAAGAAACAATCAACTGCATCAAGAACTAGGAATTCTTCCTTTACAACAATACATTAGGGAACTATCAAAGTCTTTCTACAATAAACTTCCTCAAATCTCTGGAGCTCACACATATCACATAGGAACAAAAACTCGAAAGAGAACAAGGTTAAAAAGCAAATTACCCCAAGACAGTCCACTCAGTTATTTCGATGGCAGCGACTTTTCTCACCTTGAATAAATTACACTGTAGCAAATGTTTTATATGTTTTGTATTTATAGCTTTATTTTCATTACTTAATTTGTTACCATACATTTACTGCCAGAAATAATACTGCTAATCGGTCAAAAATAAATTATTAAAAAAAATACCAAACTCAGTAGTTAAGTCAGTATCTTCCAAGGATGTGACACAAAGATTTTCAAGAAAACCCCCCACTCCCAACCATCCTTTGGATGAACAAATTTTCCAAAATTTTGATTTTTTCAAAAATGGCTTTAAAGATATTGGTTCAAATGCCATATGTTTAAGATATTTTTGTGGAAAACGAAGTGTATATGTTGAATTTACTGGGAATAACCTCTAAAGACCTGTTCGTTCTGGATGACATTGGTATAACTTGTAAATCGTAAAAGCTAGATAAAAGCTTATTTCAGAAAAATGTAGACTTGGTTAAAATACACAATCTCTTAACCGTTTTCGGGATATTCCGAGTTATTGGTTTCAGTTTTAAGCTACTTAAACTTTTCTCAAACGGCAAGTCTCCTCGTTCTCTTGTTTACGCTAAGAAGCAAGAAGCATCGAATTTCAATTATTGCAGATAGCGTCCATCTTTTAAAAGAGTTGACTATCTCTTTAGCCAGTGCATTCCCTTATTTTCCTCCTACTTATATAGAAGCAGGTAATAAGACCAATTCTGGTAATGTTTATCTCGACTTACCATAATTTAGATAGAAGAATTGTTTGTGGAACACCTAGAGAAAGCCATGAATGGAATGCATCAGACTTTTTGATTACATTTTATTTTAATCGCTTTAACTTTGAGCTCATATCGAGACCGAACTGTTCTAAAAGATACCTCGTTGACGGTATGTGGTGGACAGTAGTCTTTCAAGACTATCCCGGTACCATTTTTCGTTTTGTGGCAAGCAGATGGCGATAGAGTGCCACAGTCTGACTGATTTCATCATTCATAGTCTGATGGCGCGCACAGGCAGATATCGTGGCCTCTAGTCTAGCTGCGCCCACCATCCGTAATCAGATAGTCATGCACTGTGCTACTTTACTCCGCGACCAGCAGATTCCTTTAGAGTAGCATTCAATCTAGCTGCTTTAGATAGCAGCGCCGTCGCTATTGTTTTACTGTTATTTTAGACTGTAAGTGGAAATTTGAATCATTGCATTTAATATACAATCTGATATTCACCTTCGCGAAAGACGGAAACCAGAAAAACTCCTGAGCCAGATTGATCGGTCCACGTGGTTTGAATCTGGGACCTCTCGAATGTGGACCACAAACCGCCTCAGCGATTAGCTCGGTTTCAAAATTGTTGTTTACTTAAAGCAGCAACCCTCAACTATATTCATATTAGGTACAATAGTAAGTATTATTATAATATATTCTTATTATTATTATTATTATTATTATTATTATTATTATTTCTAGTCTACTATTATAATGACCATTATTATCAGCATTTATATTAATATAATCATTATTGTAAATGCTCTGTCAAGTATAACTCAATAAATTGTTCCAGTTTTACAATTACTTTGGAAGGTTTAATTGTTTTTCCCCCAAGCCGTGTGTAAGACAACAGTTGGATAGATAGAATTAGACTGAAAAATTAAATGCCATAGCAATTAACTCAATACTGATTGCCCATAATAGCTGGATATACTATTAACTTTGGGACTTAAAGTAAGTCACCATTGGGGTATGTCAAAATAATTTGAGATCACCTTGTGGTTTACCGGAAAACACGCGAGTCAGTTGAGAACTTCAGTGCTATGCGGCATGTTACCATGGTAGCTCAGTGGTAGAGCAACCGGTGAGAAACTGGGAGATCAGTGGTTGAAGTCCCGTCTATGGCATTGAATTTTTCAGTCTGACTCTATCTATCCATACTTTAGGAGGTACTATTAATTGAAGTTGAATATTTTCTTAGCTATGTAGAAATGTGATAAGAGATAAAAAGTGTACAACTCATAATCGTACTATAGGGATGGGACATGCAATACAATCAAAAGAACTGAGGAATTTTTCAGAATTCAAAACAGTAAAAGTACATTCACGATCTCGGATAGCAGATGCAAATCTATGTGCGCAGTTAAAAACAGTCACATGTGACGTGCTGAAGAACATTAGGTTGGAATCGTAGAATATCGTTTCGGACTTTTAGAGTTTAATATATTTGGCTTGATATAAATGATTTATTCAGTCTAACAAGGTTCTTCTAAGGATTCTGGGGCTTTACGAAACCATGCTGAATATCCGGTATAGACCGCAACTTAAGACGTTCTTGCAAATATGCATATCCATAAGAAATCCCAGTGGTAAACCATATCAGGTAACATTCTCATATACTGGATAGGTAGACTCAGACTGAAAAATTCAATGCCATATCCGGGATTTGAACACGGATCTCCCGAACTCTAGCCGGTTGCTCTGCCACTGAGCTACCATGGCAAAATGCCGGCATAGCATTGAATTTTTCAACTGACTCTATGTTTCCCGGTTAACTACAAGGTGATCTCAAATTATTTTGAGATGACAACCCTAATGGCGACTTACAATGCTGTAAGTACTTAAGTCCCAGGATTCAAGTATAGCCAGTCTGACTCTACCTATCCAACTCCTATCCTACACACGCATGTATAAAAAAGCAATTAATCCAATTCTCATATATGTTCGCATAAACATATTCTTAAGCTATGTATGGCTAAATTCGTAGAATACACCGGAAATGACACTAGTATTTAATAAGGACCGATCGGGTCCGATCGAGCGACCACTTACTGCTCAGCACAGCACAGCACATTATTCTATTATTAAAATGGACTTAATGATGAATCCATGATTTGTTAATGTCTCAAAGGCCAGCTGTTTCCCTCGACCATCTCCTTTGTCCCCAGCACAACGCAGTCGTGACAATATTTAAATACTCTTGTGTCATAATTACTCTATCAAGTCCCTCTTCACTGTGACCTGTGGCATGCATTTACAGTGCAGCACTGCAACTTTCTCCCCTACCTCCAACTACCCTCAATACCTTCATAGTGCGGTACAATATCTCAGTATCTTTGGAGACCCTGAGTAAGGATATGACGACTCAGCAAATAGTTCACGGTTGCTGTAGTTACAGCTTTGACATGGCGTCACCACGCTATCAGTAGCGCGAAATAGTAGCCAATCTCACACAAACACAAAACGCTTGAAGCCCTTACTGTGAACATATCATCCCACGCGGACTAAGTTGAGTAGTACTAAAATGCCAAATTGAATGTTGGAATCAAGTATTACTTTAAGCATTACCGCAAGGACTTGCCATGTGCCACGTGATTATTCTGAGTTGCTATTCTCGCAAAAGTGTGCCATGTACATATCAAATTTGCTAGGAGTATTCATCGCTAACGGAATATACTACATATTTCAAAAGTTGAACGTGTAAAATTGTTGTCTCAGCCATCTCTACGCAGCTCGAGAAGAAAAAAATATGATCTGTTCCATACTCAGGACTTTCTCTACCCATTCTGCAAAGAAACCATTCTTACAAAATGATTATTTTATCTACATCATGCTAATCGAGACAAACATTAGCAGAAATGATTTGATTACTTGACTCCTTCTAAGCAGAAGTTAAAAATGGCTGAAGCCGGTTGCCATGTGATCAATATAAGTTCAGTTCCCTTTAAAAGGCCAGCAAGCAAGATGAAAGGAAAAGTAACCCTGTTTGAGAAAAGTTACATAGTTTAACTTGAAATCAATAACAAGGAATACCTTAGAAATGGCCAACTCTACAACAGAAATACATATAATATAAATTGTGAGTTTTAACGAGATCTACATGATTGTAAAGTAAATTTTTGTCAATGTGTTATGGCTTACTACATAGTTATGCAAAATTCAGCAAAATTCTTTCAGAAGTACAGGTCTTCAGAAGCTATTTCGAAAAAAATTCAAGATATACATATATTGTATCAAGATATAACATTAGAGCTGTTTTTGAGATAAACAAAATTTTTAAAAAAAATATTCTTTGTGAAGGATAGTTTTGAGAGAGGTATTTTTTTTTTTTTTTTTTTTGAGATGCTTCGTGTCGTAACATTGAAAGATAATAAAACAAAGGTTTCAAAAATGTTTCCATATAAACGGTAGTTTAGGGTGGGGGATTTTGTTAAAAATCTTCGTGTCGTATCCTTGACTGAAAGCTAAATACCAAGTCTTTTAGTTTATGAGTTATACTGTCCACAGACACACACAAACACATATATACACACGGACCTTTTTCTAAAAATGCTTTTTTTGACCTCAGGCGACCTCAAAACATATATACCTCAAAACATATATTTCGAGATATCAAATTTTTGGATGGAGTACGATACCTTCTCTGTAAATATGCACATAGTACTTAGAGAGAAAGTAAAAGCTGATGTGTTCCATTCACATGACTTTCTCTGTTCTACAAACAAATTATTCTTAATAAACATTATTCTCCAAACACATATTTCAGGCGAATACTCCGTATCAACTTTTTGAATAGAATACAATAGCTTCTCTGTAAACTATGCACATAATACGTAGAGAGAAACTAAAAATCTTATATGTTCTATTCACATGACTTTCTCTGTTCTGCAAACAAACTATTCTTACAAAACGTTATTCTTTTAGCTACGTGATTAACCAGACAGGGCGATAAACAACACGTTTAATCACGCACCCATCCTCCTGAATTCGCGGGTTCAAATCCAGTTTGGGGCGAGAGATGTTTTTGAGCGTAAAATCCCTATCCTGGATTCCTTCGAAAGAAAAATTAAGCCAGAAACTTTATATGATGCATTGTTTTATGCAGATTAGTTTGAATATGTTAATACTTGATATTATTAGGAGATAGTCTTAATCTACAAATATTTATCTGCTTAATTGTCACCCATGTTATAATGTGTTCTTGGCAGCCGAATATAATAATAATAATAATAATAATAATAATAATTCCATGGCTCGACAGCTCACAAGGAACCTTGGCCTATCACCAGGCCACTGCGTCCCCCATCTCCGTCCATGACAGACGTCAATGATGGAGTGCAGTATAGGAGAGTGAGACATGGTCAGCGCCTCTAACACCCCGGCCGGTTAATGCGGTCTTCATGACCTGGAGCCGCTACTTCTCCATCAAGTAGCTCCTCAATTGGTCCCTCAGGGACCTCAATAGGCTGAGTGCACTCCGGACCAGGTCTCCCAGAAAAAATTCGCACGCTGGTACCGGGAATCAAAGCCAGGTCTCCCGCTGATAAGCAGCAACGCTACCACCGCGCTAAGGAGACGACTGGCAGCCGAATATAGGTCTGGGAAAAAGCATCGCGGAATTGTTTGGCCCACGTAGAGAAGTGGGGATCCAATCGTCCTGTGGGAAACCACTGCAATCAGCCATCGTGAGTTCTGGCGCTTGAATAAGGGAGGAACTGCCCTTATTTCACCTCAAGAACAGAGGATTTTGAGTACTAGCGAATATCTAGAACAATTGAGGCAGCAGGAAAGGGCTAGCCTCTACCTTAACACAGAATAGTCTTGCCTGGGGGCAGGAGGCTGCCCCTCCACCAGGCTAGCTGGTCGTTGGGCTAATAACCCACTCTGGTGAAATTTAACTATAAATATTCAGCTGGACAGATCATCAGAACACGACCTAGCAAGACAATTTACGAATAGACACGTGGACTTACGTCGCTGACAGGGAAAGAAAGGGATTCATTGAGAAAATTGAAAAATACAACATTAATATTTTAGACACAAGTGAAACTAAGAAGAAAGGGTCAGGAGAGATAATTTTATACAAGAATTATGTGCTTAGACACTCAGGAATGGAGAAAAATAAACAAGAGCCAAAGAGGGAGTGGGAGTTATTGTATCACAGTAATTAAATAGGAGAGTAATGAAATAGACACCGATTAACTCTGAAATAATAAGCCTTGACTTGGGACTAGAGGAAAATATAACATCGATACAAATATGCGCCCCTACAGAAGACTCAGAGGAAGATGAAAAGGATATCTTCTTTGCGACCCTTCACAATACAATAGATAAAGCTTTAGAAGAACGAAAGCATCTAATTACAATGGGTGACTGGAATGCCCGTATAGGAAACAGCAGAAGGGGGAATGGGAATATGGGTAAATATGGAGCAGAGAGCGCATTCGACAGAAATGGGAACAAGATGCTTCAAAATTGTATAGATAACAATCTTTTAATTGACAATAGCTTCTTTCCACACAAAACGATACGCTAGATAGCCTTTGCATCTAGTACAAGAGATGTAAGAAGGACTATTGATTATTTTACATATGTAAAACAGTCCAATTATGCTGTAACAGATATAAGAGTTTTCCGAAATGAAGAATCCAGTAACGCACATTGATTCCTAATCATGGACACAGGATTCAAAACTCCAAGGAAAAGAAGAGAAATAAAATGTACTAGAGTTAAAATCAGAGGACTTGAAAAAAGAAGAAAAAAAGAATGAATACACAAAGAAAGTGACGGAAAGGCTTAGTAAGGCACAGAAAGAAAAGGAAGATTGAGAAATTTGGGATATAGAAGACATGTTGAGAATACTAAAAGAAACCATTAACAAAACAGTACAAGAAGTATGTGGACTGTTTAATAGTAATAATAAAAGGAAAAATATCAAATGGTGGAATAACACTATGAAGGTTAAAACAACAGGAAGAAACAAGACATGGAATAAATTTATAAGGACTAACAGAGAAGAAGATCGATTACAATACGTACAAAAATGAACAAAACCAAAATAGAAGTGAAGAGAGCAAAAACTGAAAGTTGGAAACATTTTGGAAAGGAAATTCAAGATACATAACTATCCATCAAATCAAAAACATTAGTAACTGGTCAAAAACTTAAAAGGGGATATAAAAGCGAATATGGGATATCATAATAATAATAATAATAATAATAATAATAATAATAATAATAATAATAATAATAATAAAAAGGGGAAATAAAAGAAATATTAAAGTTCTGGAAAGAATATTATGAAAATATATATTTTCGGAAATAGACATACCTGTAGTTGAAACACACAATAGAAATAATAATAATAATAATCATAATAGACTGGCGGAGGAAAATGAAGAAGAGGAGGCAAAAATATTATCAGCAGAAATAGACCACGCCATTCAAAGACTGAGAAATGAAAAAGCTGCAAGAGATGATGGTATACCACCAGAATTGGTTAAATAAGGAGGAAGAAAAGTTAAACAATTGCTGACTGAATTATTTAGACAGAAGTGAAGACAAGAGGAAATTCCAAAAGATTCGGTGAAAAACATTATAATTATTCCTATACATAAATTCGGATCTACAGTTAAATATGAAAACTAGAGAGCTATATGCCCACAATCAGTAGTAATGAAAGGGTATTCAAGAATACTAAAGCAAATTGAGGCAGGAAGTTGAAGATAATATGGAGGAAGAACAAACTGCTTTGAGGTCACAACAGATACAGGATCATATATGCACATTTAAGATATAATAGATAAAATGATGATTAGAGAGAGGGAACTATATCGGCTTTTATAGACCTGAAATCAGTTTTTGACGGAGTACCTAGAGAACAACTGTGGAAAGGTCTTAACGATGAGAAAACATCAGAAGCATTGTTAAAGAAGATAACAAATGTTTATATAATAAAGTGACAGGGGAAGTAAGAATAGGATGTTCAAAATCGGAAGAATTTGAAATGAATAGAGAAATAAAACAAGGCGAAGCCTGAGTCCATTACTGTCTATTGTATACACGGACCAAATAAGTAAACAATGTAAATGAAGAACTAGACGAGTGAAAATAGGAAATTGGAATATCAGAACAGTTTACACTTAGACTCCAGTTTATGCAGATGACATTGTCCTAAAGACCAATAGCGAAGAACTAAAGAATTCAGGAATAGAGTGGGCCAATATAAGCAAAGATAGAGGCATGGAAATAAATGTGAATAAAAGCAAAGTAATGCAT
Organism: Hymenopus coronatus; assembly: GCA_030762935.1. Classification (NCBI taxonomy): domain Eukaryota; kingdom Metazoa; phylum Arthropoda; class Insecta; order Mantodea; family Hymenopodidae; genus Hymenopus; species Hymenopus coronatus. The sequence continues at coordinate 23,079,325 of CM060886.1, read as the reverse complement.
GTAACAAAAGGAACACAGAGACGAATAAACATCGAATGGAACAGAGAAACTATGAAGCAAATTGAAAATGTTGAATACTTAGGGACATCATCAATTCAAAAGGAAAAATAGACACAGAAACAAAATCATAGAATAAATAATGCTAACCAAATCTATTACCAAATCAATCAAACACTAATAGGGAAAAAGGAAATTAACAATGATACAAAAATGCGAATATATAACACAGTTTATCTCCCAACAATTCTTTATGTCTCAAAAATCTGGACAGTATTGTCAAAACATAAAGTAGAATTGAAGGTACAGAAATAAAGTATTTACGGAAATGTATAGGGAAGACCAGAAGGGACAGGACAAGAAGCAGTCAAATAATCAAGAACCAGATAAAAACGATAGAGACAATGGTTTTAATATGGTTAGGTTACATAAATAGGATGGATGAGAGCAAGAAACCGAAATAGGCACGGGTGGCCAGAGGGGAAGGAAGAAGAGGGTGAGGACGACCAAGCAGAGACTGCAGCGATTATATAGAGCAAATGGTGAATAATAAAGGAAAGACTTAGAGGAAAATTAAACAACTAATGAGGAATAGGACAAAATATAGGAAATGGACAATGGCCGGCTGAGGAACCCCAACGCTCATAAGGGCATAAGGAAGACGAAAAAGAAGTAGAATTGTTTGTCCAGCTTTATGGCACCCCTCCATTCACACAAACACACACACACACACAAACGAGTGCATTTTGCTTTCTGTACACGTACTATGTACATGGTGTATACAGCAGGTATTGCGTTCCAACCAAAAATTAGATACCGAGATTTCACTGCAAATACATGTTTTAGGGTCCCCTGTATAAAAAAAAGTATTTTCAGAAAAAAGTCGCGTGTGTGTGTGTCTGTGTGTCGGTGTGTCCATGCGACTGTGAACACAACTCAAAAACGAAAAATCGATTAAATACCAAACTTAGTATTTAAGTTTAGTATCTTCCAGAGATGCGACACGCAAATTTTGAGAAAAATCCCAGCATCCCAAACTACCCTTTACTTACAAAAATTTTCAAAAAGTTTGATATTCTCAAAAATGGTTCTAACGTTTTTTATTAAAATTCCGTATATTAAAGCCATGTATATGGAAAATAAAATGTACATCTTGAATTTTCTGGGAATAGACTATGAAGACCTCTTTATTCTGAATGATTTTTTTCTGAATTTTGCGTACCTGGTAAACCATAAGAGAGAGACAAAAACTGATTGCACAAAAAATGTAGATCACGTTAAAACACACAATTTATGTCATGCGTTTTTTTTCGTGGAATTGACCATTTCTGAGATATTCCTTGTTATTTGTTTCAGATGTAAAATACTTAAATCTTTTTCACACGGAAAGTTGTAATTTCCTATCCCTGCAGAGAAATGGATTTCATCCGCATGGCAACCAGGTTTTAAAAGATTTGACTATCGTTTTAGCCTAGTGTATTCCATTATATCTCTTCTACTTACAAGGAAGCAAGTAATCAAGACAATTTCTGCTACTGTTTATCTCGATTATCATAAAGAGATAGAAGAATATGCTTTTTAAGAATAATTTGTTCTAGGATGTAGAGAAAATCCTGTGATCATATTTTTTTACTTAAATCTTCTTAATTTAATAATTAAAACATATAAGTCTTAATTTATTCCAATGGATAAAAATTTTGGTATACACACAAATACCGCGCGCGCACAAACACACACACACACACACACATACCAGTCTTTGTCTAGAAGCTGAGGATAACAATTTCTTTATGTTTTGTTCAATTTTGGAACGTTAGGAAAGTTGTAATTTGTGAGTAAAGGCTTTTGAGAACGTTATATTGCATATCAGCCAAAATTTCACACTTGTTATAGTTATAATTATGTCATAGCGTCACCATTGTATCGGCAGCGCTAAATAGTAACCAATCGCAAATATGAAAAGTTCCGAGTTTATCCATGCTCTTATTGTGAATATGTAATCCACGCCCAATTCGCTTCACAAGTATAAATTTCCGTGCCTAAAAATAGTCATTTAAAATAATACTCCTGATAATAAATCGAGTAGTGATAAAGTGTCAATGTGAATTCTGGCAGCAAGCATTATATCAAGTTAAAATTACACGCATTGTGAGATTAATAAATGCCGCGTGCCTATTCTGATTTGCAAGTTACTGTTCTCGCAGAAATATTTCGCATATAAAATATTTGCTTGGAATGTATGCCCCGAATTAACAACACCAGCAAAAATGTAACGTAGATTTACGACACATAAAAGAACCTCAAACCTGAGAAAGACCTTTGAGAAAAATTTCGGCCTTACACGCCCTATATGATAACTGTCTCTCGTCATGGTCCGGCCCCATAACTTGCAAATTGCACAGCGAGTTCCTTTCTGTGCTGCTACACATAATTTAAATTTTGTATTTAAAGGAAATCAATTTATTATCTTTGTCACATTGCAGGGCTATTGACTTGCCGTTACACGGTGGATATTTTATTTTAAGAGTCATTCTATTGTCTCATTGCCTTTTGTGTTGCTGTACTTTTACCTTCTCTAGCACGTATGTGCAATATGCATATCGGTAGAGAAGATATTGTATTCCACCCAAAAATTGGATACCAAGATTTCACCAGAAATATATGTTTTGAGACCTCCTGAATTCATAAGAAAAACATATTTAGAAGTAGATCACTATGATGTACGCAGTATGTGTGTGTTTGTGTGTGCGTGTATGTGTGTGTGGACAGCATAATTAAAAAACTATCAGTCCGTTAGACACCAAACTTTGTATTTAAGTTTGGTTCCTTCTAAGGATACGACACAAATATTTTCAAGAAAACCTCTTCAACTCAAACTATTCTTTACATGAACATTTTTTTGAAAATTCAAATTTTCTCAAAAATGACCCTAACGATTTTGGTTAAAATGCCGCATATTAAATCTTTTGATATGACAAATAAAATGTGTATCTCTAATTTTCTGAGAATGGGCTTTAAAGTGTTCTTCATTATGAATGACTTTAACCGTATGACATAGTAACAATTGTATTTTGTTTGGTAATCGGCCTACCCTCCCGTACTTGTAGGCCTGACACCCCCTAGGACCTTCAAACCAAAACCTAAGAGTCAGAAGCTGTAGTAAAAAATGTATGCACTGAAAATGCAGATCTCCTCAAAACACACAATAAATATATTTTACATTTTTGTTCTTAATTCAACTGTTTCCGAGATATGCCTTGTTATTGGTTTCAATTTTAAAATACTTATACTTCAGTCAACAATAAATTGTCCGTGTTTCTTTTGTTTTATTCCTGTTCATGCAAAGAAGAAGATTTCAAGGACAGTCGCATAGTGACAGCTTTTAAAACATTTGACTAAAGCTTTAGCCCATTATACTCCCTTCTACTTAAAAAGAGCATATGCTTATCTGGATTATTATGGAGCAGAGAGAATAAGAATCATTTTTAAGAAGTTTGTTTGCTGAACAGGCATAAAAAATTGTGTGAATAGCAAATATCAGATTTGGGTGGAGGAGGGCAGAACAGTTGAATGTGATAATTTACCTAATAGAATATTGTTTTACATGAGAATTTTGGTTTATACATTAATTTATTTATCGTAGAGGTCCTTTGTATATATTAATGATTTTAATTATTTAGTATATTATGTTTCTCCTATTTTTACTTTCTCTAGGCGCACTATGTATATAGTGTATAGAGAAGGTATTGCACTCCACTCAAAATTTCGAGACCAAGATTTCACCGGAAACATATGTTTTAATTTCCCCTGTATCAAAAAAAAAATCAGAAAAAGGTCCCTGTGTGTATGTCTGTGTGTCCATGTGTCCGACTGCCCTTTACATAGAACTTTTTTTGAAATTTTTTATTGTCTCAAATATGGTTCTAATGAGTTTGTTTAAAATGCCGTATATTAAAGATATTTACCTGACAAATAAACTGTATATCTTGAATTTTCTGGGATTAGCCTCTGAAGACTACTTTATTCTGGATGAATGTTTCGGAATTTTGCGTAACTGCTAAATCGTAACAGATGGACAAAGCACTAGCACACAAAAATGTAGAGCACGTTAAAACACACAGTTTATGTTAGTTCTTATTTTAATTTATGTTATATTTTTTTCGGGGAGTTGATGCTTTTTGAGATATTCCATGTTATTAGTTTGTACAAGTACAGGGGTTTGTACGATATTGTCTCCAATTCCCTTTTATTGTTAAATTTGTGGCATAACGTTTTCTTTGATCTCACATATTAAATATGTACAGAACATAGCTTTCTAAGCTGTACTTATCATTTTCCAAAACTCTCGGACCTTATAGGGAGGCTGCAGTTTGTAATATAAGAGTGATTTTGCTGTTGAGATCTGGTAAAACATGAACATTTCAGATGTCTATTAGGAATAAAAGTTGAATTCATTCTGCAAGCAACGCATTTCTTCATCTTAGGACGTTAGAAGCTACATTCTAAAACTTCTTTTGGTAGACGACCACCACTAAGATCCCTGTTCAGTCCGATGCTGAAAGCTATTTAGCAGCATGAGTTATGGCTGGCTAGTTTATACAAAACGGTTCATTTTAAACACTCTCCAGTCATTTTAGGTGGTTATGTGATACATATAAGCAAAATTTCTTTCCCTGCCCGTTTTTATTCATTCTCCTTTTGTTCTTTAAGGAGTTTCACGTCTGTGTTGTGCTTGTTCACTCGCAAAACTAGATAGGAAGGCGAATTCGGAAATAGCTTCGCCTGTAGGAAACACGATTGTATACTTTTCAACAAAACCACGTACTTTCTCTGAAAATATTTCACGCATACCAAATTTCTATATATGATGATCATCTACTCTTGGAACAGAACAAATGCTTTTAATCTGCAGATCGGGAGCTTTAAGTAGCCGAAAAAAACTTTTATATCATACAGTTTTTAATGTATCATTATAATCGCTTATGAAACTTGGCACTGCACATCTCTCCGACATTATTGTGCAATATCTATACACCATAACATGGAAATACTGGAAAAACACATAATCAAGGAGAACATCTTCCTCTGAATCACGCACATATAGAATGCAACACTTACAATATAATAGTTGAAGTTAAGTTAATTTCAGCCAAGTAGCCCTCTAGTGCCCACGTGGAATACGTAAATTGTCCGACACCGCCAGATACTACGAAATCTAAATACACACATTGAAGGATGCAAAGGGAATGGAATGAAAAAAGGAAATCACGGTAGACCAGAAATCATCAGCGAACTCTCCTATCGACCAGGGAAAACCACGAAAAACTCAAGGTTAGAGTTGGCAGTTGATAGGATTAGGCGGATCTGAATACAAGCCTTATGTGTTTATTGCGGAGCCAACTCTTCTGATTATGATATGTTGTTTAGGAGTATTAAAATACAAACACTTAAATAAAGTAATTTTTTTTAGTCATATGAAATATATTAGATGTTATTAAGCATTTCAATAGGAAAATGTATCTTTCATACACATGGCATCTATTGAATATGTTAAATTAAAATACCACTTTTACTTTCGTACCAAATTGGGTAGTTCATACGTATAAATTGCGGCCTTGATTAGGTACCTTCAACGACATTAGATGTTATTTAATCATGAAGTTAAAAAACAGAAATTTGTCATTTACATTCAGACAGAAGTTTATAAGCTAATCTTTTTGGCAGGTGCTTTAGGAAATAATACAAACGTATTGAAAGCATTTGGTATTGCGTTTTTCTGCTTAAAATGCATAGTGACTGATGTAGAAAGTATTAAGAAAGTGTTTAGACTTATGTAAAATTAATTTAAATATTTCTTGAACGTTTATTTTTGCTACAAAATCATTATTAGTTTCCAAAACCTCACATGAACACTTAGAGAGAATAGAATAGAGAGAAAAATATCAAAATAGAAATCAAACTATGAAGGTAAGCGGGTACCGAGAGCTCGATAAACAGAATCGAGAATCGAACCCTGGTATGAAGGTAGAGCAGAGGGCGTGCCAAGAGATAAGTCAGCCAGTTTGTTCTGAAAGAAAGGATTTTACTCGTGCTTGGTTGCCAGCACCGTGTAGCAACGTACGGTTCAGATCTTCCTCCCTCTTCCTTCCGCCTGCCTCCCTCTCTCCCTGTAACCGCCGCCACAGGCAGAAATGAACGCAACGTGACACAAGGAGAACGGAGAAGTTTGCTTCTAACTAACCAAGAGCTCCCTTCTTCCCTCCGTCCGACTATATATCTGCTCTCACTTGCCTGGCTAAAACCCATTCGATCACAATGTGCAGGAACGGCTTACGTACCTTCTCTACCATATCCTATACACATAACCTGCAAACCTGTCATGTAAAACAGAACACAATACAGTGTACTCTTTAATTCGAACTCAAATGAGAATAATAGAAAATTCGAACTATTCAAACTTCGAATTGACAATTATGATATTTAATAATATACAGGAACGGCTTACGTACCTTCTCTACGATATCCTATACATATAACCTGTAAACTTGTAATGTAAAATAAAACATAATATAAAGCACTCTTTAATTCGAGCTCTAATAAGAATTATAAGAAATCCCAACTACCCAAACTACGAATTAACAATTATGATATTTAATAATGTGCAGGAACGGTTTACTTACCTTCTCTACGATATCCTATACACATAACCTGCAAACTTGTAATGTAATATAAAACATAATACAAAGCACTCTTTAATTCGAACTCAAATGAGAATTATAAGAAATCCCAACTACCCAAACTACGAATTAACAATTATGATATTTATTAATGTGCAGGAACGGATTACTTACCTTCTCTACGGTATGCTATACACATAACCTGCAAACTGTGCATGTAAATTAGAAGTTAATACAACGCTCTCTTTAATTGGAACTCAAATAAGAATTATAAGAAATTCGAACTATTCAAACTTTGAATAATAATTATGATATGTAATAATTTACAGGAAGGTTGCTTACCTTCTCTACGATATCCTATAAGATAACCTGCAAACTTGACATGTAAGGTAAAACATAATACACTGCACTCTTTAATTCGAAATCAAATGGGAATTATAAGAAACTCGAACTATTCAGACTTCGAAATAACAATTATGGTATTTAATATAGAAGACATATCTTCGAATAAATTCATTTCATGCAAATAAATAACTTGCTTTGCAACTCACCCTGGTGGCCGCGCCGTGGCTGAATGGTCAGACCACTCGCCTCTCATCTTGACCGCCCGGGTTCGATCCCAAGTGACCACAAGTGAGATTTGTGGTGGACAAAGCGGCGCAGGGGCGGGTATTCTCCCGATTCTCCGGTTTCCCCCACCATCACACTCCACCGGGGCTCCATCTTCATATATCATCAGTGTCATCGCCTGCAGTGCCAGAACAGTAAAAGCGGACGTTAAACTACCAAAAAAACAACACACCCTATTAATTTTCACATTTTATCCATGAAATAATTTATAATACTCGTAGAGTGACACCATTTTCAAGGAATTCAGGATAAAAATTGCGATGTGTTTTGCAAACAAACTCTACTTCCAAAATATTACGTTATTTACTCATTCTAATTGAGATAAACATTAACATACGTTGTATTATCACTTGCTTTCTGGTATGTAAAACGGAAGTAAGGGATAAGAGCTCTTGGCTAACGTGATAATCAAACGTTTTTAAAGCTGGCCGCCATGTCAAACAATTGAAGTTCAGTTCTTTTTTCTTGGCCATGAGTAACACAAAAGACATTAAATCCAGTTTTAGAAAGCTTTAAGTAGTTTAAAATTGAAACAAAAGAAGAATATCTCAGAAACAGTTAACTCTAAAAAACATTATATTCAACCATGTGCATTAACGAGATCTTCATTTTTTATGTAGTAAGCTTTTGTGTATTCATGAGGATTTACCACTTCCGCAAAATTTGTTCAGAATGAAGAGATTTTCAGAGGTTATTCCTAGAAAATTCAAGATGTATATATATATAATTCAATATGTACTTTTTTTTATTCCGGGAACCTCTAAACATATATTTTCGGTTAAATCTTAACACCGAAATTTTGTATGGTATACACCAGATTCGCTATCCACAAATTAAATAGTGTATGTAGAAAAAGTAAAAATTCGAATTATCTACACATTGATTTAACACATATGCCCTTTAGTATACAAATTGCACCTTCAAATAAATTCATTTCATATAAATAAATAACTTGCAATGCAACTCTCCATGAAATGCGTTGTAATATTATGACTCAAAGTTTCAAGAAATCCTGCAGAAAAAAATCACAAAAAACGGAAATACTATACACATACAGTACTGTTCAAATGATCATTAAGCAAGCAAGTTTACACTGAAAGAAATGTGTTGCTTTAGTTTATTTTGTTGGTGTTTTTGTGATTTTGTTGTGCTTAGTTTTGTAGGATAGACAAAATCTTCAACAGTTCAATTGTTGATGTTAACTTTTTTGCAAAGATGCATGCAGCTACTAACTGACAATAGATGGTTGTGGAAGAGGTGTATGTTTTCAAGAAGTTAGACAGAGCAGGTAAAGAAAAGGACAGAGCCAGCAAGTTAATCTCACAGACACTAGGAATGCAATAAATCGAAGATGAATTCTTGGACTTTTAATAAGCTCAACAACTGAGATAAGCCACATTTGAACGTTTCTAAATTCTCAATTAGTTTTTCATTATGAATAAAATAAATTGTGATTTCGAATTATCGGAACGTTGGTTTCAAAAATTCGAATAAAACGTTATTTTAATGTTACCTATTTTAAATAGGAATTCCAAGATAAGTTTACTTTTATTCAAATTACCCCAAAATTCGATTTATCAATCTCGAATTAACAAATACTTACCACATATTTATCTATTATACTTTTAATTTTGCTTAATGGATATTTAATTTATAGAATAATAAGTAAAGACAACACAGCATAACGGGATGTTACGACATCGACTGCCAGAGATAGGTATTAATAACCACACTTTGTACTTTCTCTATACGTATCTATATATTACATAGAGAGAACGTTTTATATAGCACCCAAAAATTCGACACGGAGATCCCACCTGAAATATACGTTTTGGATCCCCCTGAATCCAATAAAAGCATTTTTAAAAAGAGGTCCGTGTATGTCTTTGGACAACATTGCTCAAAAATGAAAAAACCTTTAAATACCAAACTTGGTATTTAAGTTTGGTATCCTCTAAGGATGCTTCAGGAAGATTTTCAAGAAAATCCCCCCAAGCCCAACTACCCTTTACATGGAAAAATTTTCAAAAATTTTGAATTTCTTAAAAATGACTCTATTGATTTTTATAAAAATATCATATAACAAAGGTATTTACATGACAAACATAATGTATATCTTGAGTTTTCTGGGAACAGCTTCTTGAGACACCTTTATTCTAGATGAATTTTGGGAAATGTTGCATAACTGGTAAAGCGTAAGAAATAGAAAAAAGCTTACTTTACAAAACTTGTAGAACTTGTTAAAACTCCGCATTTATGTTATAAACATTTTTTGTGAAGTCGGTCGTTTTTTAGATATTCCTTGTTAATGTTTCAGCTTTAAAATAGTTTTACTTTTCTCATGCGTGACTTTGTCAACTCCTGGTCATACAAACAAAGGCACTTCAATGAAATGGCAATCAGCTTTTAAAAATTTGACTATTCCTTCAGTCTAGCGTATTCCCTTATTTCCCTTCTAATTTTGCGTCAAAGTTAAGAGTTGTACAGCGCATTAGAAGCTCTCAAATTTATGCTACTTCCACTTCTTTGATCCCAAAGGTCCAGAACCTCTCTAGAACAGGTATAACTTAGTGTTATTAACCCTTTATGAAACATATCGACCTAGGATCAGGATACGTCACCGAATCAATGCGGTTATTGTACCTACGTTCCAGGAGGGGACGCCCCCGGGAGGGAGGACATGAGAGGATAAACCAAGCGACCGGAATTTAGGAGCGATGGCACAATAATAACAGGGTTCCTATAATTTCTAAGTTGAAGCGCCCGGAACGCAGACCAGGAACCCGGCTTCACACAGGGTTTGGTTCGGTGTTCTCATCCAGGCAACCAGCCGAAGTTGGGGGACGGAAAAGGTTACAATGAGCATCTTTTTTCCCCTGACACATCCTGTCGAGTATCATCACCGACACTTCTGGCCCTGAGAGAAATCAATGTGGTGAAGAAATGTCAGTTTGATGATATGGCTGGACAGGAAATTCGGGGAATGGAACGAATCTGCCCAGTATTAACTCTGGGGAGGTTAAATTGAGAGAATAAATTGATTTATCTAATATTTTAAATAAATAAAGTGAGATCAGAAAATTAAAATAATAATAATAACAATAATAGTAATAATAATGTTCTCAATATTGACAATAATAAAATAAATAATAAAGACCTTTTTGTGGAATTGATAAACCTAAATAGTAGAAACTTACTATACATAAGTTAATAGATGAATTGAGTGCTGGTTTCCAGCACATTTACCGCTGGCTTCCAGTAAATAGAAGTTAGTTTTTGTAGTTAGGTGTAATAGGTTATAAGTTACATTTACTGGCTTCCAGTAAATATTAGTTATAATTGTATTTATCGTTTATTATTTATGTCGTCTAGGTTATACTGTAATAAAAACACGTATTCTTTATTATTTCTTGGAAGTAAATTATTTTTGTTTTATTTTGAAGTGTAAGATATTAACGTGTTTTCATGTTACTATGATTGTGAATAGGGGTGACTTTTTTTAATGGAATTTTGTCTTTTGTCCTCAAGTCTCGGAACGTACAGGTAGATGCTTTTTTGAACTGTAGTTTAAATTTATTAGGACGTATTACATCATATGAAATTTAAACCAAGAAAACACATTCATAACAAAATTAGTGGTGCTGTGTTGTATCACATGATGAATTCACTTCTAAAGGTGCTCAAAATGGCCTCCATTTACTGCCAAACAATGCTAAAGTCTGTCTTTGAAATTAATTAACATTTCCAGCAACACTGTTCGCCTCAACAACTGCATTTCTTGCCTAATTTTTCGCTTTAACTCCTCAAGATCTCTTGGTCGGTCCTTGTAAACCCTCTACTTCAAATATCTCCACAAGAAAAAGTCTAATGGGATCAATTCAGGAGATCTTGGCGGCCATTCAATACTTCCTCTCTGCCAATCCATCTTCCTGGAAATTCATGATTTAAGTTCACCACTGCCTTCCTTAATAAGCAGGGGCACCATCTTGCTGAAATAAGATATCAATTTGAATTCTTCCTCCTTCTCCAGGGAATAAAGTAGCACAAGCAGGAATTATTTCATTTTGTAGAAGGCGTAAATACACTTCAGAATTTAAGTTGCCATCAATGTAAAATGGGACTATCAATTCGCCATTAATTATTCCAGCCCACACATTTACTTTTTGTGGACGTTGTATATGTTGTTCAAAAATCCAATGGGGATCCTCTGGGAATGTGACGCTTTACATTCCTATTTAGGTAGAAAATAGCTTTATCAGAGGACACAATTCTATTAGTGTTCTGATCGAGAATGTCATTCAACTGAGTACGTCTGTCAAAGTCATCTTCACTGAGGTCTTGTAGCAACAGCTGTACCTTGTATGGGTGCCATTTGACTGGCTTCATTAAGTTGGATATGGACTTTTGACTGACATTGTGGTTCATTGTAAGCTGGTGAGTAGATAAATGTGGGTTTTCTTCCACTGATAATAAAACATCAAGAGCTTTATCAACACCTGTTTTGGCCTTTCAGATTTTGCCTTATTTTTAACACTTCCAGTTTCATTGAATTTTTTCAAAATGTTGCTGCCTGAAGACTAAGTAATCCTTCATTCTGGATGCATTTCATTAAACAAGGATCCTCCTCCTATCACCATATCCGATCATCATTAGTATTTCAATTCGTTGTCTTTCTGTAAGATGTGCCATGGCTAATTATATTCAGAAAGATTTTGCAATGAAGTAAGCATTATTATCCTTATTAGCTTAGCTTTTGTCTGTATTTTTTCAATCTAAAGCCACATATTGAAGTGACCTATTGTATTGTTTAATTCCAAACCTTCTCAATTAGAAGTAATATAAAAAGTATCACTTCATAGAGTTGCAAAAGCAGGCATTGCTCCATACTTTTTACTCACCCTGATTAACCTTCTGTTCTCAACATTTTAAACGCTTTAAAGCATTTTACTCAAAATCAATATTTTATTTTATATTATTCATTTCATTAATTTAAATCAGTTGTAGACTTCATTATTTGAAACATATTTTATATCTTTCACTTCTTTCCATGATAATTTACTGCGGAAGTGTTTTAGGTGTTTCAAGAACATAAAATGCAAATGCTGGTAATGTTGTAGTGGCAAACGACCGAGCGGGGTTGGCACTCTCCCTTTCAAAACTAGAAACCAGGTTTCTCTTTCGTCTGCCGTGTTTGTTTTGATTGAGAATTCATAGAAAATAGAATCGATAGTCCTCCCCCCCCTTGCAATTAATGTAGGCTGTTTTGTTTTTCTCCGAAAGTTATTTCTGAAACTGACCTATCTTCACCCAGCAGAGTTGATGTCTCTAAACGAATTACATGTGCAAATCTGTGTTCGGAAAATGAATAATTAATTTTCAAAACCCTGTAAGATGTTGCAAGTTTGGAAAAATAAGCATTAAAAATAACGGGTCGCATAAAAATTTTATTATCTTTTTTTATTTTTTATTTGATTATAGGACCCTTACGAAGTAGATTTTTAGAAAAAATATAATAAGCTGTTTTTCAGCCTGTACATGTTTATAAATTATAACAATCCTTCGGAACATCTAAAAGTATAAAACTGAATTACTTAAGAAAAACATTAAATGTCTTATCTTTGAACAAGGGAAAAAGTTAGAAAATTAAACCTTAAATCTTCATTATAATAATGTGTTATCTACATCATGCCAATCAAGATAAGCATAAACAGAATTAATATTTTTACCATATTTTTTTGTAAATAGAGGTGGAAATAAGAAAATGTGATAGTCCCATCCTATAAAAGCAGATTTGCCTGGCTTGAAGCCCTACTTTTTATACCTTTCGATCTTCTGGACATAGGTTTCCAAAAATAGCAAACATCCTTACAATTATAACTAGATGAATTTTCCGGGCTGAGAATCCGTGGTCTGCTGGAGCTTTCAGTCTAACTGAGTTGCGACCAAAACCTTCACCGAGAAGACTTAGACCACGCCACTGAAGATGTTCACCGCAGTCATGAACGAAGCGTCTGGACCTAAAAATCCACCAGACCACGGCTTCTCAGCCCGGAAAATTCTTCTTGATATAATTTGGACTCCGGCCGGAAAGCTTACGAGTACTGATCCTTACAATTCTCGTTTGCGTCCAAGTGTGTATTTAAAAGCTTTGAAGTACTACGGCCGCTCTTCATGTGTTAAATATACGCCCCTACGACAATGAGTGCGATTACTTAAAGAAAGAAACACCAACTAAGCTTTCCAAAACCAACCGCTAACTCAGTGCCGCGATTACAGCGACTACTGCTCCCTCCTCGGGGCTGGTGGTCCCGGCCAGCACAGATGATCCAAGGTACAACCAGCTTCTTCCCTTGGAGGGGGGGTCGCTAGATGCGATAGGTCATAGAATTTATCCTCTTCAGCAAAAGTACTACTGTGTGAAAATTCCGGGAATATGCCAATTAAACACAAAAAATGAATTATTCATCCAATTTTACTTTATTGCCTTCAAAGTAGGCCCCTTCTGAAATTACACATTTATGCCAACGAATAATCCAATCATGAAAACATTTTTGTAGGCACTTTTAGGAATCGATGTCAATTGTCGCCGCGAATTTTCCTTCATGATTCTATCGATTGAAAATGGGTGCCTCGAAGTGCTAACTTGAGTTTTGTTCACAATAATAGCCTTGTGAGCTGGTGCGTTATCGTGGTGCAGAATCCATGAGTTGTCGTTCAACAAATCTGGCCTTTTTCGGCGCATTTGTTCTCTCAAACGCCGCATAATTCTCAGATAATAGTCTCTATTTACCGTCTGACCTTCTGGCAAGAACTCTGAGTGCACGACACTGCGATAATTGAAAAAACTGTCAACATGTCATCCAGTTTTGATCCAGTTTGACGTGCCCTTTTAGGTTTCGGTTCAGTTGGAAGGCGCCATTCGGAAGCTTGTTTACTTGTTTGAGTGTCAAACTCTTAAATCCACGTCTCATCATCAGTTACAATGCGTTTCATGAATGGGGGTTGGAACTGGCTCGTTCTAGCATGTCTTCAGCAATCCTTACGCGATTGAGTTTTTGTAGAAAATTCTAGTCTTTCGGAACTAACCGAGCTGCAACGCGTGTCATGCCCAAACAATCGTTTAAAATGGTACGAATCGATTCGTGAGACACAGAAAGTTCAGCGGCAATCTCTCTCAGACCTAAATAACGATTTTCAGACACCATTTTCTTCACTTTAGCGATGTTCAGTTCAGTTGAAGCCGTTGATAGCCGACCAGAGCGAGGCAAATCTTCCACCACATCTCGACCACTTTTGAATGCACTGTACCACTCATATGTACGTGCTCTTGATAAAGTCGATTCACCGTTAGCCCTCTGTAACATGTTCAGCGATTCGGCACACGAAATACCATTTGCAATGCAAAATTTGAGACGGAAAGCTGTACCAACTTAGCGACAATAATAATTTCGAATCCCCTTTTAAACAGGATTTTTAAATGATCAATTCCCGGTACTTTTCTGACAGAATATAAGGCCCTTGCCATGGTTGTTGAAACTTGGGGCAGCGCCCTTTGGACTGGGTAGAACGATATAGCCACACCAGATGACCTTGGTGTTCTGATGTAAAATTTTACTTTCGGAGCCTCTGAACCTAATGGACCAACTGTTTTTATAATGTTTAACGCCCGCTTTTACTATAAAGGCACCGCAGGTGATGGCACTGATGATCCATAGAATGCAGATGGAGTACCGGTGGAATGCGATGGCGGGGTAAACCAGAAAACCCTCCTGCGCCACTTTGTACACAACAAATCTTATATGCGTCCGCCTGTGATCGAAACCAGGTCGCCTTGATTTGAGGCGAGTGGTAAAACCACTCGGCCACGGTACGGCCAACAAACCGACTGGCCGTTCAGGTTCTTGGAACTCTACAGCCAGGTGCTCGTACTGTCAGGAGCTCTATCAGAGTAACTCAGTAATAGTTCTTCTACCTGAAGATGTCATGCCGTGGTAGGTTATTACCCGCTCCTTGTCATCCTGGACCTAGGATAGTATGTTACCAATACCGGTATTGCCGGTATCGGTGTCCACAATAAAGTCGCCTGCAGCTTGTGGAAATCCTCAAATAGGCGCACTGCAGAGAACTGGCTAGCGGCTGGAACGTGCTCTGCCTCTTCTGACCATCTGTAAAGTCGGTGTGAGAGATTTCGCGATGTTGGAGAAACCTCTAACAAACTGGTGGTAGTAGCCAAATAGGCCCAGAAAACTTCGCAACTCTCGTTTGCCTTCAGAGCGAGGCTAATCTCTCACTACCCGAGCCTTCTCAGGATCTGTTAGATTATGTGTCCCAAGTGGTTCCCCTCTTACAGAAGAGTTGTCACGTCTTCGCTTCAGCTCCAGGTTGTCTGCCTGCAGCCTTTTTAGTATCTTGGTCTGGTTTTTCCAGGTTCTTCAAAGTTTTTGCCTATGATGATGCTGTCTGTCCATATAGAGCAGGCAGGCGACGTATGTCAATTCTCTCATCACTGATTCCAGGAGTTTGTTGAAGGTGACGGACACGTTACAGAGGCTAAAGGTAAATTTTCAAAGTCCCTGGTGTTCAGAAAGAGGTATTCTCCTTGTCTATGGAATCTAGGGTATCCCTATTTCAAAACCAAAGTCGATAACTACCTGGCACCAGCAAGTGTGTTCTAGGTATCATCAATTCGGGTTTGTGAAAAACAGCTTTTTCTGATGACGGCACTCAGCGTCCTATAGTTCGTGCAGAAGCGCAGCTCTCCGTTATACTTCTTTCCAAGGCTACAGGGGAGCAGCAAGTGTCCAACTCTGAAATGACCCCCTAGATCGCAAGTCCACCAGCATATGCCACACCTCCTCTTGTTTCGTCACAGGAACATATCTTGGTGATTGCCGCATAGGTCGAACATCTCCAGTGTCGATAATGGAGTACTCAACCAGTGTAGCCATAATAGTCATTCTATTCGCTGCAGACAGTCTGGTATCGTCTCTGTAGGGCCGGACTCTCGCTAGTTATAAAGCAATCAGATGGTCAGCAGCCTATTTCTGCCGGTCTTTCAGTTGTGGCCCCTGACCTGTGACAGTGCTGGCTGGTCAGATTCGTCTGCAGTTCGCACTTTCCTAATCACTTCCAGGTCAGATATCCTGATTGTAGTCGATTGGGTTCAGCAACCTCAGGATACTTCCTCCCTACAAGGTAATAATGCCCGGTAAAACAAGTTCAGTGATATCTTTGTGCACAGCACTAGGATCCTTGACCGTGGGCCCTTTAGGTATATCTACTCTACCACCTCACTTCTTGCGGGCACAACTAGATCACTTCAGGATCACACTGCAAATCGCCTAATGTTCTTATGCGCTCCGGAGCATCACCTCGTTTTGCCCGAGTTGAAAATCCTTTGGCCGATCTCAACGTTGCCTCGTGGCTTCTGAAGTCATCAAGTTCTAGTATCTCATGGCGACGAACACCACAATGCTCCGTCCTGATGTCAACTCCAAAAGAGCCTCCTTCTTTATAGGCAAGGGTCACCCGACGCCGTCACCAGTTATTAGGGCCGACTGATGTTCTAGTCGACTAGCCCGTTGCAATGTCGTGTCTGATTACAACCACGGCTGCACCTATGGTTAGTATTATCCGGTGTAGCTTTCCTTGTATCCAGCCGTCTGCGATGAGACTGTCGTTAACTCTTCTGCCCAAGGCACGTAGCGTCACTCGAGATGTTATTGATGACGAACCTGATGTGCACCACCATTGTTTCCCGCCTGTTTGTCGCTTTAGTCGTGGACAGTGTTTTGGTGTTCTGGTTAGTTACATTCCTAGCACACGCCGCTTGAAGGTAGCCGTTGTCTTCTATGTCTAAGTGCATAGCTCATGCTATCAATCAGAACCTAATTTGCTTATCCGATGCTTCTCAATAATATGTTGAAAATGTTACAGCATTTAGAGTATTAACACAAGGAATATGTAAAATAGAAAAAGTACAATAAAAACATATTCATTATTTATTAATTTTATGAAGATGATCTTAACATTCTGGGCAAATTTCAAACTTTAAGGCTTAGTTAAAACTATTTTATTGCAAATAAAGTCAACTTGCATTACATTGTCTTAGAACATTTGGCGAGTACCTGGTTAGAAAACTGCTTGTCGGGGCTCCTCTCTGCATTAAGCCACATGCTCGTGATGTATTTCCATTTGGAAGGCTCTACATATAACATTTGTCAGTTGCTGTTATTTGTTTGTTTGTTTATTTTTGCCTTACGTGTTCTACGTCAATCAACGCAACAAAAACAATCAATCACGGATAAAAATGTAATTCAATTTATAAATGGTTATTTGCCAAAGAACAAACAATCAATCAACGGAGCACACTTTATTTCAAATAATTAATTAGTGATTAAGTACCAGCAAAAGATCGAACCTTTAATAGCTATCTGTTTAGATGTGTAACTTTCTTTGCTGTTTAGATGTTGGAGAGACACCACCATATACTTTACATATTCTTCTCAATGCTATTATACATGGCAGCCGGGCTTGTAGGCCGTGGTCCAAATGATTTAATTACCGACGTTTCGCCGAAATCTGCCACTCCAGTCTTGTTGGACTCCGGAGCTGATCTAATAGCTTTGTTCCCTGAAGATGCCGGGCGCATATTGCGGCGAAACGTCAGTAATTAAATAATTTGGACTACGGCCTAAAAGTTCAGCTACCACTTATAATCAAGTTGACAACGCCAGCCGTGAAAGGCTAAGTATTTATGTTCTTCTCAATTACTCAGATTCGGGACACACATCCGCAACAATTTTCAACCAGTTAAATGGATGACGGTTAATAAAACACTGTTCGCAAAAGTCACATATAAAACTATCAATGTGATCAAATGGTAGTTTATTTCTATTTCCAGACTTTATAGTTGCGTCAAACTTCAGTATCCATCCTATTGTCTAAATTTTCTTCTCGCGTTTCCTTACCATCTATCCACGATCAAAATATAAAGACATTCACAGGAGCATACTACAGGAGCACTGTAACCTCCTAAATACACACCAGAGCTGTGTGTAAAATGTTAGGATTTAGCGATAGCAGGATATTTCTCTAACACTCTATTGAGGGGATCCGTCCAAGACATTAGAACCGCAAGAAGGATGAAGGCCAAGTTTACAATCCCACAAAATGCGTACAATAAGGTCTGAACAAAACTAAAAGCTCTAGTAAAATACTGTTAAATGCAACACGACACTTCCATATCAGAGTAAACTAATGTTATAGTGATTACTCCCGGAGTAAGTTTCTGTCGAAATACATTTTGAACACCACTATAATCTATAATGTTACTACGCAAATAAGCAGAGCGACTGCAGGTTAGAATTTAGTCTCTTGTCTTGATTAGACTAAGTCCTTGAGAATTGAACAACGATACCGCATCGTTTTGATATCGAAATATCGAATATGTATTGCCATGTTCATGGATTACTTATATTACATTGTGAACAGCTCTTAATATAGAATATGTCATAACTGCAGTACGGATGTTGCATTGGTACCAATATTTAGAAATAATGGAGAAGGAAAGAAGGTACAGACGGATAAATTGATTGTCTCCCATACGAAAAGGGAAAAGAAGTCCTGTAATTTCACTGGTAATGTGTAAATAAAACTTGGCTAAATGTGTCCTAGAAGACGAACAGAACATACAACGGTAGATCACTGTGCTAAGCAGGAATATGAAGTAGCCGCTGAAAAATAGACAGCTGAATTTTTACTTAGTCGTCCTGAAGTATTTTATGCAAAATGTTAATACAGTAGTGGATATGAGGGCTAGAATTTGAGTTATTTTTTCTAAATAATTACACCTTTTGATTGGAGACTAATTTTCTCGGTCTTCCGACTTCTCTTCTTTCTTCGGGCGTATATTTGTATATATTGGCTGAGATATGGCAGAAACTATCTTACATTGATGTTCATATCCTTGTTTCTTGTAGCTGAAATGTTTCTTATATTTAGTTTTCTTTTGATGTGCTCGTTTATCTTATGATCTGAAAGTGAGTATACAGCCCGTGATCTTAATAATTGTATTTCTTTCTGCTATTCCATTATTCCTTATTTATATTTTTAATGCCCAATTCTCAGCAGCATAGAGTTTCGTCGGTAGGACCATAGTTTCCTAAAAGTTTAGAATATTGTGCCTCTGGACATGGTTTAATGATTTTGTTTTAATAGTCTATTTAGCTTTAAAATGTATTTAGTTCATTTTCTTAATAATTATTTCCTGAAGTAGAGGTTTGAATTGCTGATTTTTTACTTTCTCTATACTCACTATATACATAGTGTATAGAGATTGTATTGCACTCCACCAAAAACTTCGATACCGAGATTTCACCGGAAATATATGTTTTAGGGTCCCCTGTTATCCAAAAAAAGTATTTTCAGAAAAAGGTCCAGGTGTGTGTGTCCGTGTGTCAGTGTGTCCGTATGTCCGTGTGTCTTGAACACGATAACGAAAAGTCGGTAAAATACCAAACTTGATATTTAAGTTTAGTATCTTCCAGGGATGCGACACGAAGATTCTGAGAAAAATCCCCCCACCCCAAACTACACTTTACATGGAACTTTTGTCAACAATTTTGAGTTTCTAAAAAATGGCTCTATCGATTTTGATTAAAATATCGTATATTAAAGTTATTTACCTCACAAATAAAATGTATATTTTGAATTTTCTGGGAATAGCCTCTGAATACTACTTTATTCTGGATGAATTTTTCATAACTACTAAAACGTAAGAGATGGACAAAAACTTAACCCACAAAAAAATATAGAGCACATTAAAACACACAATTTATGTTATATACTTTTTTTCGTGGAGTTGATCGTTTTTGAAATATTCCTTTTTCTTTGTTTCAGCTTTGAAAAACGTACACTTCTCTAATACAAGAATTTGTCAACTCCTGTCCATTCAAACAAAGGAACTTCAGTCACATAGCAACCAGCTTTTGGCTTTCACTTTAACCTATGGTACTCCCTTATTTCGCTTCTACTTACAATAAAGCAAGAAATAAGACTAATTCTGCTATTTTTTCTCGATTAGCATGAAATAAACAAAAGATAAGCTTATTAATAATAATAATAATTTACAGAGATATAGAGAAAGTCATGTGAATGAAACACATCAGATTTTTTGGTTAGTGTTAACGCCCTCTGTTACTACTTGTGGCACCGCAGGCGATGACACTGGTGATATATGGAATGAAGTTGGAGCATCGGTGGAACGTGATGGTGGGGGAAACCGGAGAACCCCTGCACCGCTTTGTTCCCGCACAAATCTCACATGCGGTCGCTTGGGATTGGACCGGGCCGCCTATGTAATGATTATAGTGAGATAATATGCACAGATTACAAATTAAAATATGGTGATCAGGTCAAATGAGCCCGGGTTTCTTAGATACGAAAGTTGCCATGTATTTTTTCAGCATAAGGGGAAGATGCTAATCAGATCGCTCGTCGTAACCAATTTATAACGTGGACCCTTGGACTAAGAAGGCAGACGTGGGCTGCTAGAACAAGAGTAGCGGTTCAAATCCTGGTGAAAGTTTTGCCTGTGTTCCACCAGCAAATGTGGGCCCCGACCCCAGAAGATGAATTGTCCCATCTCGGCGCTGTTAAGAATACCAACTCGCGTGATATTGATATACTGCACACTTAGACCACCTTCGTTTTAAATCACACGCCCGTGTTTCCTGTCTCTGTTTAGACATCCGATCCTTATTCAACTCCCTTCACTGTCTGCTGTCTGTCCAATTTATCTCTCATCCGAGTTCGGTCCGCGTCCTCTTCCCCACGGGGGTCCACACACACACACACACTCGCTCCCAGTTTAACTTGCTAGTGACGTCATGTACCTTGTTAGTTTAGGCAGTGTGGTTCTGCATGTCTATCTCCCAGGGGCACAGCGCCCCCACCCCCTTCCAAGACGTTTGCTCCAAGAGGTCATGTAGAAATGAGTCCTTTACCCGAGCCTTTCTGGCATGAAAACGGCAATGAATTCCATTAAAATTGCATTTATTTTCTCCAACCTGAAACCTACCTAATGATTTCTTATCATCATAAATTGACAATTAAAACGTTTTACCTTTCATATTGGAATGAATATTTTATCAAGTATGAGCAGTTAAATTTTATAGTTTCATTTTGATACTGTATAAAAACAAAAATTGTTAAAGCAACTTGTACAATAATTTATATTACATGTTAATGAAACATAATGAACATTTTTATAACGGCATTTTTATATTTTAGGATAATATATTTTAAATTATTTTACTTAAGTGAATATTATTGAACTGCACATAGATTTATTTATTTAATCGCTCTAATAAGGATTTCCTATTTCTTTATTTAATTTAATTATTAATTTCTGTTTTAATAATATTTAATTTGAGAAAATATATTCAGTCCCGGCCTTACAACTCTCTCATCAAGGTTTCAATCCCAGGCAACTTCATGTGGTGGACAAAACGGCGTAGGAGCGGGTTTTCTCCTGCTTCCCCCGCCACGGTATTCCCCAATGCTCCATGTATCTAGCATCAGTGGCATTGCCTGCGGTGCCACCAGAAGTAAAAGCGGGCGTTAAATACTTTACAAAGTTCTTCTAATAATAATTGCAGTAAAGAAGGTAGTCATGCTTCAGATTTTGAGCTAAAGGTTTAATTCTGTGTATGCAGTAATGTCCTGAAATGTCTTTCGTATCGATTCAATTGTTTTGGGATTATGAACATCTTTAAAGAAAACCTTTATTTTTCAAAATATTTTCTAATTCCTGAGAATTGTCTATAACATCTGTAGTATGCATAAAATTTTACACTAGAGATGTAATAAGGCATATCCCTAATAACTTACGGGTTGTATTTATATCGTATGGATAACTTTCTAGTAGATTATAAGCTACCTATCTGCGGGACACAACGGGTCTATCCGCCTCTCTCATGAAGAAGACGATGACGTAATAGGGCAATAATAATAACAACAGTAACGTTATCTGTAAAATGATACTAATTACCATTTATAGTGCATAAAATGCAATGGGTAGTTAATGCTAAAATTGAAACCACAATTTTACATCCGGTTCTGACGGCACTGGACATCACCAGTTTTGTAGCTGTCCTATAGCCTTATTAATGCCAATGTAGATAATTTATAAGGAATACATATTTCCATCTTAATGAAACAAAAATACGATGCGTTCCATTCCCATAACTTTCTCTAGCTTTTCTATACGCAAACTATTCGTACAAAAGATTATTTTTATCACATGCCTCCTTGTAAGTATATGGAAAATATGGGCATACATTAGGCTAAAGCGATAGTCAAATCTTTTTAAACCTGATCGCTATGTGAAATAATTGACGTTTGGATCGCTTAGCATGCTCTTGTTTGAGAAAAGTTAAGGTAGTTTAAAATTGAAACCAATAACAAGAAATATCTCGAAAACGATCGACAAATGTAAATGGCATAATTTGTGTATTTTAACAAGATCTATATTTTTGGGTCGTACTTCCTTTTTGCCTATCTCTTACGGTTTAACTATTATGCAAAATTCTGCAAACTCATCCAAAATAAAAAGTCTACAGTCTACAGAAAATTAAAAATATACATTTTATTTGTGATATAAATATCCTTTACATATGATATTTTAATTCAAATCACTAGAGCCATTTTTGAGAAAACATTTTCAAAAAGTTTTCCATGTAAAGGATAGTTTGTTGCTAGGGATTTTTTATTAAATCTTCATATCGCATCCTTAAAGATGCTAAACATATACCAAGTTTGATATTTAAATTTTCATTTTTGAGCACACACACACTGTTAAAATGCTTTTTTGGGACTCAGGGACCTCAAAACATTATTTCCGGTGAAATCTCGACATCAAATTTTTGGGTCAATACATTTTCTGGCTACTATTTACATTGTATGTGCATAGGTCCTAGAGGAAGTAATAATATAGTACATTGCACTTCATTTAATTTTTACTTTCTCTACGTGGTTACCATGCTAACTTCATATACCCAAGGTCGCGGGTTCAAACCCGGCGGAGGACGATGGATTTTTTCGGGCGTAAGGGAAGTAAAGCTATGGGTCCCGTGTCGTAGATTTACGGCACGTAAAAGAACCTCAAGCCTGATAAGAGAGGCCTCTGAGCAAAATTAAGCGGTCTTTCACGCCCAATATAGAATGGGACACTGAGAACCAAAGCAGTTAAAGAGCGTCCATAAATAACACGCCATTTTTTTTCTACATAGTACATGGTACGAAAATAGAGAAGGTATTGCACTCCACCCTAAAATTCAACACAGAAATTTCACCGAAAATACACATTTTAGGGTACCCGGTATCCGAAAAAGCATTTTTAGAAAAAGATAATTTGGTGTGTGTGTGTGTGTCCGTGTGTCTGTGAACACGATAACTCCAAAACAATAGCAAAGGATCTAGTTTCTACCTCTCACATCCCTACTCCTCATCGAGACCTTTCATCAGTCATAGCCACCAAATTCAAAGCAGCATGGATAAATCATTGGAACGACACATCCTCCAGCAAACTACATGAAATAAGGTCAATAAACAACCAGAGTGTTCTCGATAACAAATTTCACAGAAAAGATCAAGTTAAGATACTAAGATTAAGAATAGGCCATACAAAACTAACACATTCCTATTTACTGTCAAAAGAAGCACCACCACATTGTGATGTGTGAAGTCCTCTTACAGTTAAGCATATTATATTTCAGTGTCCAAAATTCAGTCATGTCAGAAAACAGCACACAGTTTCAAAAAACTTTGCATTAACACTTACAGACACAAAAAGTTTAGTCAATGTATTAATATACCTTAAAGAAATCAATATATATAACTGTATATAACTCTCAGAATTATAATTACTAACATGTTATACCTAATTTAATTGTCACTGTTTGTTGTAATATAATTTTGATATTATTATATTTTTATACTAAATTATTGTTTTCATATGTTATAAACATTAGAGGTATATTTTAACCCCTGAGTGTATAATGATTTACTTATGTTCAAAATTTTCATTGTTTTAGGGATGTAAAACTGTAACAAGATTTATAATGTGGTCGCTATAAGACCTTGTAGTTCTGCGACCGAAAATAAAGAATAAATAAGAAAAAAGAACAGTTTTTAAAATATTTGACTATCGCTCTAGCATAAGGTGCTGCCTTATTTCCCTTCTACTTCCAAGGAAGCAAACACAAAGACCATATCTGCTAATAGATTAGCATGAAGTAGGTAGAAGAATAAGATTTTTAACAATTTATCATAGAGATAAGAGAAAGTCATTAGAGAAAGAGTGGAATACATCAGATTTTTCGATACTGGATACTTAAATTTTCATTGCCAGAATTTTCAGATTGCAATTATCTATAGTTAATAATAAGGATTTTTGTTAATGGTAAAAGTATTTTAGGTAAGAGAAAATACCACAATGTTAAAGGCTAGACAGTGACGTGGGATTTTTCACGCACTTGTGTGCTGGCAGTCTCCGGGTAGAAGGGATGAGGTGAGGGAACCACAGGCGGCCACAAGAGGCAGGTTACAGATCTACCGGAAGGTCTCTAGTTTTTCATTCGGGCAACAACACCACAGGTTTCATATCTGGTCAAACGTCACCGCGAAGACAGCGACCACAACGCCGCCTCAACGCCTGCCGGTCGCTAAAGCGCATCGCTTTGATTCTTCGTGGTACAGGGGATCCTGGGTTCAAGTCCCACCTTGTGCATGGGTGTTGTGTAAACGAAGACAATTTAGGGGAAAAAGGAAAAACAGAGGAATAGGAAAAAGAAATACAGCGCCGGGGCTCCGATCAGACTCTGGAACAGTTTTTAATTAAAAATATATATAAAAAAAATGCCGAGAACAGTATTTATAGTTCTCATACATCGAGCCTTCTGCTCGCACTACCACACACTACGAGTCTGCAAGATGATTAGGAATTAGAAATCATAGGGAAATCATGGGGGACAAGTGGGAACCACGAAAAACTGCGCGATCGACGGGGATCGAACCCGAGACAGGTTACCGCGGCACACTCGCTTGGTAGTACAATACTATTACTGACACGGACACTTTCTCTCAACAGAGTTTGTGCGTTCTCATCTGCCACAAATCTGTTGACTATTCACGCCGGAAGTACATGAACTGTACTTAACTTGGCATGGCGTAGCGTGAAGCTCAAACTGAAAATCTATTAGGATGCACTTTAACTTAAAGGAATTACTCTTCTGTTTCTTAATGCCGCAGCTTCACGCTGATTGGTTCCAATGACCATGTGATATCACTTAACGTAACGCGTGGCTAACGAGAATCAGCGTTACATAAAAGTCTGGTGCGTTCAATTCACATGACTTTCTCTACATCTCTATAACAAATTATTTTTAAAACGCTTCTTCTCTTCATGCTAATCGAGATACTCATTAGCAGAAATTCTTTCTTGCAACTAGAAAGTAAATAAGGGAGTGCACTAGGCTAAAACGACTGTCAAATCTTTTAAAAGTTAGTTGCCATGTGGATGAAATCCGTGTCTTTGCATTGCCAGGAGTTGACAAATTCCCGTATTGAAAAGTTTAAGTATTTTAAAATCAATAAAAAGGAATATCTCAAAAATGGACAAATCCATGAAAAAGTGTATATGACATAAATTGTGTGTTTCAACGAGATCTACATTTTTGTGTAGTAAGTTATTGAATATCTCTTATGGTTTACCAATTCTGCAAAATCCAGAAAATTTCATCCAGAATAAAGAGGTCTGCGGAGGCTATTCCCAGAAAATTCAAGATATACATTTTATTTGTCGTGTAAATATCTTTAATATACGGTATTTTAATCAAAATTGATAGAGCCATTTTTAAGAAAATCAAAATTTTCTAAAATTTTTCCATATAAAGCGAAAAGGTTTGGAATGGGGGAATTTTCTTAAAAAATATTCGTGTCGCATCCTTGATAGATACTAAACTTATGCTCCAAGTATGGTATTTTACCGACTTTTCATTTTTGAGTTATCGTGTTCAAAGACACACGGACACGCGAATGCACATACATACACGGGGCTTTTTATAAAAATCTGATGTGTACCATTCACATGACTTTCTCCATATCCCTGCAACAAATAATTCTTAAAAAGCTTATACTTCTATTTACTTTACGCTAATCAGAAAAAAATAGCAGAAATAGTCTTATTACTCGCATCCTTGTAAGTAGAAGCGAAATAAGGGACAACCGTAGGTTAAAGTGATAGTCAAAGGTTGGTTTCTATGACAATGAAGTTCCTTTGCTTATATGGATAGGAGTTGACAAGTTCCAGTATGAGAAAAGTATACGTTTTTCATAGCAGAAACCAAAAATAAGGACGACGAACTCCACGAAAAAAATTTATATAACATAAATTGTGTGTTTTAATGTGCTCTACATTTTTTGTGTAGTAAGTTTTTGTCCATCTCTTACGGTTTAGCAGTTATTCAAACTTTATTCAAATTCGTCCAGAATAAACTACTCTTCAGAGGCTATTCCCAGAAAATTCAAGATATACATTTCATTTTTCAGGTAAATATGTTTAATATCCGAAATATTAATCAAAATCGTTAGAGGCAATTTTGAGAAAATCAAAATTTTCGAAAAAAGTTCCATGTAAAGGGTAGTTGGGGGTGGGGGGATTTTTCTCAAAATCTTCGTGTCGCATCCCTGGAGGATACTAAACTTAAATACCAAGTTTGGTATTTTACCGACTTTTCGTTTTTGAGTTATGTGTTCACAGACATACGGACACACGGACACACGGACACACACACACACACACACACACACACACACACACACACGGACCTTTTTGTGAAAATGCTTTTTTTGGATATTGGGGACCCTAGAACATATATTTCCGGTGAAATCTCGGTATCGAATTTTTGGTGGAGTGCAATACTTTCTCTATACACTATGTACATAGTGCGTATGGAGAAAGTAAAAATGGTTGTCTTAAACTTGGTTAACGTTTAATAGCTCCGTGATTTAATTGTATCTTTTCTACAAATTTAACAAGAAATTGATTTATATGATTAGAACATAAATATATTAGACAACTGTAATATTACTTCTTTTTTAGTGTTTAACGTCCACTTTAACTACTATGCTACTACAGGCGATGACACTGATACTACATGGAACGAATGGCGGGTGGTTTGCGATGGCGGGGGAAACCGGAGGACCTGGAGAAAAGCCGCCCCCTCGCCGTTTTGTCCATCACAAATTCCAAATGCGGTCGCTTGGGATCAAACCCAGGTTTTAGTGAAAGACGAATGGTCTAACCACTCAGCCACGGTGTGGCCTAATTTTAGTTCATCAGTCCATGAATGGACTAGCAGAATCACGTGATTTCTTTTGCGCCGCAGCCAATCTCGATAGCTACGGCGTAACGGGAAGAAGTCTGACACTGCCAAGCTCGTAAGTTATGACGCGTTAAAACAATTTTAAATAGCCTCCATTTAATATGTGCTAGATCATTTTGTTGTTTTCTCACAGAAACCGAGGGTAGGACAGGATTTGTATAGGTAGAGTCACACTAAAAACTTGAACCACGAATATCCCGGTCTCTAGCCGGTTGCTCTTCTACTGAGCTACCATGGCAACATGCCGGTATAGCACTGAATGTCTCAACCGCCTCGCATGTTTCCCGGCAAACTACAAGGTATTCTCGGATTATTTTGAGATAACTCCAATGGTAGTAAGTACTTTAAGTCCCAGGATTCATAGGCAACTATTATGGACAATTGTGATAATTTTAATTGTTTTCTCATAGAAACCGTGTGTAGGACAGGAGTTGTATAGACAGGGTCAAACTGAAATGTGCTAGACTTTCACTTAACGTCAGGTTAAGTCAAGACACCTTACATTAGATTCATAGTAATTCCGACATTAATGTAGAAGTGTCTTCAAAGTATTGGACGATTTCATAAGGCTATATTTTCACTAAAGGTTAATTTAAATAAAACACTACCAGTTTGAAGTTCTGTTTTCACTTTATATGCACCCAATGTGAGCACCACATGCACCTAATATGGCAGACGTCCAGCCGGCGATTCCATTCATGCCACATCCTCACAAGTATGTCGTGTATAATGTTCTCGATGACTGCGGTAATGCGCCTTCTCAATACCGCCAGCGTCGATGGAAGTGGAGGAAGACATGTGTAAATTTAGGTGAACACACTATAAGTTTAGGTGAACGAGTGACATTTGCAGAAGTCTTGTCTGGACTGTTGCACGACCAATCCATCTTCCTGACAGGTTTCGATTGAGAGACCCACAGACATTCGTATGCCAATGTGGAGGATCCCCGTCTTTTCTGGAAAATGAATCCCGATTCCTCTTTGTGCATGGGTTGTGGCATTAACCAATTTTGAACATCCCTAGGTACACGATTTGTTGATAGCGTTCTCAGTGAAAAAAATGAGCCAAACACACGACTTCAAAATCAGCACAAAACACGTTTATTTTGGACTGCCACATTCTATGTAAATTACAGCGTGGAAGTTTTCAGATCCCCATATGCAGATATTGTTTCTATTGGCTTTTCCTGGCACACGAAATGTCGCTTCATTGCTCATTATGATTCGTTCCATCAAACCCTCATCCTCCTTGATCCTGACCATAAAACAAAACCCTTGCTTCTTTCCTGGATCATCAGGCTCAGTTTTGTTTCAGCTACAGTTTATACGTAAATAATTTCATTCGATTCCGTAATCTTCAACACTGTTGATGTTGACATCCGCAATGTTGACTGGGACACGTACTGATTTTTAGGGCTCCGTTTAAAACTTCCAAGGACTCATGACAATCGTTTCTTCGTTTACACTTGGCCTTCCCAACATCATCTGTCGCAAAATTGTTCGTACCACCTTCGGATTGACGACACAGGAGGTGCATCTCACCGGATGATAAATGAAAATTAGATGTACAACATGAAACTTCAAACTTCCCTCTTTCAAATTTTACTATGCCAATTTATGTCAAGTATTAATGAAAATACAGCCTTATGAAATCGCCAAAAACATGTAGACATCCCGTATATTGGTCAGAGACAGTGCATTAATATGCCTCGATACAGCAAGATGTGTTTTTCTGTGGCCGGGTTACGAAAATATGACTTATCTATCATTTGGCCAATGAATATTGGATGATGTCGAGATTGGTTATGACTACAGAAGGAAAATAAATATTAAAATTAACATTCCATGTGCAGTGTTCTTTTAATAAAATAGTCTGTCCAAAATCAGGCCAGACATGGCTACTGTGCCTTATGCTACCACGGATGTCAGCGAGGAAGAAAATAATACAATAGACACTCATACCTTTTTATTTCTCCTCCGATATGTGAACCTATTGAATCGCCCGTGAAAGCGTGTGTAGGACACACGTTGGATAGGTAGAGACAGACTGACTAATTAAAAAATTCAGTGCGGTACTGGCATGTGGTTATAACATACAGTTAGACACCGGGAGATCCGTGGTTCAAATCCTGGCTATGGCATTGACCTTTTCATTCTCACTCTTCCTATCCAACTTATTACCTACACACTGCTTATGTGGAAAAATAATTGATTAACATTACTTGATCTAATAACTGCTTTACCTGTTAAGTCTGAAACTTTTACGGCATTGTAAGTCGCCATTGGGGTATGTCGTCTCAAAATAATTTGAAATCACCTTGTGGTTTACTGCGAAACATTGTGAGCTAGTTGGGGAATTTAATGATGTGTGGCAATTTTTCCAGTGGTTAGAGCAACCGGCTAGAGACCGGGAGATCCATGATTCAAATACCGGACTGGCATAGAAATTTTTAGTCTGGCTCTACCTATTAAAGAGGAAATATTGTATTCCACCCAAAAATTCGATATTAAAATTCACTAAAAATGCATATCTTAGGGCTTGAAACCAATTTTAGAAAAAGGTCCTTGTTTTTTTGGTAGTGTTTAACGCTTTAACTACGTATGGCACCGCAGGCGGTGACACTGGTGATACATGAATGAAGATGGTGCACCGGTGAAATGCGATGGCGGGGGAAACTGGAGGACCCGGAGAAAACCCGCCCAGCGCCGCTTTTTCCACCACAAATCTCACATGCGGTCGCATGGGATCGTCTAGGTGAGAGGTGAGTGGTCTAACCACTCGGCCACGGCGCGGCCAAAGGTCCTTGTGGGTGTATGTGTCTCTTTGTTGGTGTGTCAGTGAACATCATGGCTAAAAAATCCGATTTGCTACATTCACATAGCTTTCTCTACCAATGCTGCAACAAATCATTCTTAGAGAGATTCTATGTCCTCCTTACTTATAAAAATAAACATTATTAGAAATAGTTTTACTATGATATTATTTTCTTGTACAAAGGAAATAAAGCAATAAATAAGATAAAGTGATCATCAAATCTTTTAAAAGCCGATCGCTAAGTAATGGCATTGAAATTCTGTTACCTTTGCTTGATTAGGGTGAAAAATTATGAATAACGATTTCTCATTTCAGGAAACTTAGGTATTGGAAAAATTTAAATCGACAGCATGTATCTCCGAATTGGTTAGTTCCAGTTGCCTTTTATCTCGTAAGAGGCAAAAGCTATAAGAGCCTACTTCCGGTGCTCTGCCCCAAGGTCCTGGGCCCCCGTCAATGTCTAATCCTAGCCCTTCCTTTCTGGATTATCTAGGTAGATATGTTGCTTTCTGGATTATCTAGGTAGATATGTTGCTGATATATGGATTAGTTGCGTAGTCACCTTCTTGTAATGTTGCTTCTACGCGTAGATATTCGAATAGATTATGGTATTTAATCGGTGGCGGAAAGAAACGATGTCTGATATGCAGAATTCGAATCTGAACCACGGGAATATAAGTTACAGAAGCTATCAAGATGTGTTTCACCCGGCAGGCAGTTTAGTTGGTACAATATCCAAATGCAAAACAATGTTTACACCAATCTTTAGAATTTAAAATTAATCTCGCTCATGCTCCACTGGCTACATACTTGCAGTAATGGATAGCGTACCTCCTCGCTTCTAGGAACCTCAAAATCGACTGTTGCGGCGGAATTCCAATTACTTCACGAACATTAATCTGTAGGGTCTGACATTCATGTCGACATCCAAGTGCTCCTCTATACGCAGTGCTTCAGTGTCTTGGATTCCAAGTGCTCAAATCTATTTGGCTTCCGTGATCAAGAAACCGAGACGTGATTGTATAATATGCTCTCTGGATGCAACTGAGACTATAAAGGCATAATGTTACATGGTACCAAGAATAATGTTCACTTCCATAGTGCCGATATACTATATCCGTCTCACATTAGAGGTCCCGAGTTCAAATCACGGTGAGTTTCTTGCAAAAGATTTTGTCCAAGGTTTTCGCTTATTCTCAAAGGCGAATATCCAGATCACATCATTTAAGTATAATTGCATAATATCCATGGAAAAGATTTCTGGGGTAGATATATGGGGTAGGTTGAAGAGAAAGCTGTCTATTTGAAGGATTATCGGATACAATATAACGTTCAGTGCCTTCGCCTTATGCCAAGGCAGCAAATGGCGCGAATGCGTGCTCCGCACACCGTCTACTACACTGACATTCCTAAGGAAGTCACTCACGAGACAAGTATTGCCTAAAATGTTCACAACACGAAGCAACGACCCAGACAGCTCACAGCTATTAAACGTACCCTTGATACGTAGTGCGTCACCTCTGCGTAGTGGCAAAATACCGAGTTCACAGCTGATTATTCAGTGTGCATCAAAACTTGTATTTCAATTAACTACCTTTGGTAGTTGTCCTAAACCGTGGTGCTACAGACTAGAGCATAAAACTCTCGTTAGCGGTGTTCGAAATGCGGGAGTGTTGATTTCAGTCTCCTGTACAAAACCGTTGCGCTGGTCACTCATAATCAGAATCGTGAGCTGCGATAGATAGCAATCCTGGCTTCGTTAGCCAAGATTCCGTCTCTTGGATGTGTGAGGCTGGTCAGTTTACATCTCAGATCGCCTCTCAAATTTAAACAAAGAATCAAGATTTTTACTTTCATGAAATATTTCAATTCGTGCCCTTTGACTATTTATAAAACTTGCCAATTTTCAATCCAGTTCCTATTTTTTTCTCTTCTTCCTTCTTCAAATGTTCAATAACGACAACGCTATATGAAACGTTGTTGTGCTGATGGGTGTCTTCTAAGCTCAGTTTTTTAATTGTCAGGTGAGGATCGACGTCAGCAGACCTTGTGTTTTCTTCGCCGAATTTTGGAAACACGTCTCTCAGGTCGCCTTTCGGCTAGCGAGTTGTCCAGCGGGAGAAAGCCAGGCGAAATGCTGGATTGGAATTTTTGTAGGGGATAATCCTAGACAGAATGGTACTTGTATTTCCAAATTCAGTTCACTTTTCACTTTGCCTCGTGCAAGGTTTGTTGTCTCTGCAACGTTCTTTTCCCACACAACGGTGTATCTCTCATTATCTATAATTGTCATAAATCCTCGTTTTTATTTGGAAGGCGTATTATACGTTATTTACACGCAATTTCCGAATCAGTTTCTTTAAGTGCAGGGAATCTACTTTGTTACAGAACATTACTCTATTTCTCAACGTAATTGCTAATGCAACAAGTGTTTATTGTCATATAGTACCGTTTTTCAATGCATATTTTATACTCTTGCTCCGCTCTGAGCCAAAATGCCACTGTCACGTTTCCATCAACCCAAAAAGTCATATACGGTGTCCAAAGTGAAACATTGGTTTTTCTGAATGTTGTATTCAACATTTGTATTCAACTCCTCCATAACGGCTGATGAACTTCCATTCGGTCTTTATGGTGTATACTGTTTCTTCCTTGATTACTCATAATTGAAAACTCGTTCACTGCATTATCACTATACACTATTTGCTTATAAAATTCGACTGGTTGAACATTTTATGCATTCAAAGAAAGAATCAACTCTTTGGCGATAGAAAAGTATAACATCCACATTGAAACTGGTACCACGTAACAATAAATGTCTTGACAGACTGGACGTTTAAAAACAAGGCAAGGTATTGTAACTTTGTGAATAAAGGTCCCAAGAGACTGCACTTGGGATTTGTGGTGGATGAAGTGGCCTTCAGGGGGGTTTTCTCCGGGTTCTCTGGTTTCCCGCCAATCATTCCATCAATTGCACGATAATCTTCTTTCTTGTCATCCATTACACTGTCAATTTGTATCATCCAGTTCCTTACATTCATAGCAGGCATGAAATAATCTCCCATCTTGACACTTCTCTGATCCAGAACCTCTTTTCCTCAACAGTCATCTGAACCTCGGCGCTGGGTTGTACGTTTTGGGGGGCTGTAAGTCCTACTTGCGAGGAGGGTGAACAGAGAAATAAATTTTAACATCTCAACTGAGGAATGGTCCAACTATTATAAAGGTACATAAAAACTCCACTGTAAAAGATTTAAAAAGTTATAGACAATATTATAAGGATTTACAAAGCAAAGGTAAGATATATCTTTAGCCGTTCTTTTTCCTCTTCTGAGAAAAGCTAAATGCAAGAAAGAGGATGAAATTAACACAAAAGGTATCAATCAAAATAAAGCAAAGAGATTGGTTTTATTAGTTACATACCGATTCGATCATTCCTAGCTTGAAATATTACATACAAGCTCACATAAAGAAGAGTTTTCTAAAATAATGCATAAAATAATTTTCCTGAGCTTTCTTCCTAACAGATAACATGCGACTCCGAAAAAACGCTTTATTTGCATTTTGCTGAGAAACATGCTGCTGTTGAAAGACGTTGGAAGTGACTTGGGGAAAGGCAAGAGTCCGTGTGGACTGCTGGCTGCTGATTGGGTAGGATATTACGTCAATTTGGAGGGAAAGCGCTGAGCGGACCAGCATCTTCAGCGCTACCATCATCTCCAGGTCTCTTGGGTGCTCGCCGGCTTTCAGCTTGATTCTTGCTTTTGCGGCAGTCTCTGTGCGCGCAACAAGGATACCAGGCCTTCTCACTACCTTGCTTGAGGGCGCGCCATCCACAAGTCAATTGTTTATGTAAAGTAGTAAATGTCACCCTCTGTTCACATTTAAATTATTTAACTGACATACATGTTTCTGGCGTCAACATGGTCAAATAAAGTGCATTTCCAAAACATTTCAATACATTAAAAATCTGATGATTTACATGACTTTCTCTACATTTCGGTAATAAATTATTATTAAAAATCGTATTCTTCTATCTACTTCACGTTAATTGATTAGCAGACATGGTCCTATTACATGCTTCCTTGTAAGTAGAACGGAAGTATAGGAGTACCCTATGCTAAAGCATAGTCACATATTTTAAACGCTGGTTGCCATGTTATTGAACCTTTTTTTTTTTTTTTTTTTTTTGTGTTTTTTTTTTTCCCCATGACGAAGAGTTGACAAATTCGCTATGAGAAAAGTTTTAAGTATTTCAAGGGATGTCTCAAAAAAATGTATATGTCGTAAATTGAGAGTTTAAGGAGATCCACGTATATTTTTTGTGCAGTAAGTTTTTGTCTCTCTCTTACGGTTTATTAGTTATGCAAAATTCAGTAAAATTCATCCAGAATAAAGACATATTTAGAGGCTATTCCCTGAAAATTTAAGATATGTTTTTTATTTGTCTTGTAAACATTTTTGATATAGGATAATCATTTTTGAGAAAATCAAAGTTTTCGTAATCTTTCCATGTAAAGTGTGGATTGGTATTTTATCCACTTCTCATTTTTGAGTTATCGCGTCTACAGACACATGGACACACATGGACCTTTTTTCTAAAAATGCTTCTTTTTGATACAGGGGACATAAAACGTGTATTTTTGGTGAAAACTCGGTATCGCATTTCTAAATGGAATGCAATACATTATCTATAGACTATGTACAAAGTACGTGTAGAGAAACTAAAAAATCATGGATATTGCATTCACATGTCTGTTCTGTGTGTTCTGCAAAAGCTTATCATACAAAAACGTACTGCTCTATCAACTTCTCGTATATCTATATAAGTATTTGCAATTTCCTTGAGATTCATAGTGACAAGGGAATACACAAGGCTAAAGCAATAGTCAAATTCTTCCAACAGCTGCTGGTTGTGATACACTGGAATCATTTTCCAATTGAGAAACGTATAGTTATTTGAAAATGGAAACCAATAACGGAATATTTCGGAAACGGTTAACGCTACAGAAATGTATATGACATAAAGTGTGTGTGTGTTTAAATCAGATCTACCTGGTTTGTATGGTAAGATGTGTTTACTTTCTCTAGCTCCGCATGTACAATGTATATAGGGATAGAGCAGGTATCGTATTCCACCAAAATTCCATATCTAGATTTCACGGAAAATATAGGTATTTTAGGGGTCCCCTGTATCCGTAATAACCATTTTTAGAAACAGGTCGGGTGTGCCTGTGGACAGCATAGCTCAAAAATGAAAACACCGTTAAATACCAAACTTGGTATTTAGATTTGCTATCTTCCAAGAAAGTTACAGAAGATTTTCAAGAAAATCTCCCCCACCACAAACTACTCTTTACTTAATAAATATTTCGAAATTTTGAGTTTCTAAAAAATGGCTCTAACGATTTTGATTAAAATGTCGTATATTAAAGATATTTACATCCCAAATAAAATGTATATCTTAAATGTTCTGGGAATATCTTCTGAAGACCTCTTTAATCTGGATGGGTTTTGCCAAATGTTGCTTAACTGCTAAACTGTAAGAGATAGACAAAAACGTGCTGCACGTAGATCTCGTCAAAAGACAACCTTTTTGTCCTTTACGTTGTTGTTTTGGAGGTAATCGTTTCCGAGATATTCCTTGTTACTGTTTTCAATTGTAAAATACTTATACTTTTCTCAGACAGGAAGTTTCCGTTTTTCTTTTGTTCTATTCCTGGCCAAGCAAAAAAGCGATTTGCTTTGACAATTGCATAACGATAGCTTAAAACGTTGTCTATCACTAGCATAGCGCATTCCTTTAGTTCCCTTCTATGTATAAGGAACTAAGTAATAAGAATTTTCTGCTAATGTTTATCTCGATACGTGGAAAGAAGAATAATCTTTTGTAAGAAGTTTACAAAGCAACTAGAGAACTGAGTGTAACACATCAGATTTTCTTCTATCTCTTATGGTTTACCAATTATGAAAATAACTGACATTCAGAATAAAGAGGACTTCAGAAAGTATTCTCAAAAAAAAAACAAGATATACATTTAATTTATCATAAAATATCTTAAACATGTGTAAGCAGGCTAATGTTCCATTCGTAATTAAGGGGATTTAACCAGGAAGTTTGAGGAAATAGGTTTAGTTGCTAATAACAACAAATATTGAAGGCCAAAGGTAATTAATTACATACATCTTTAGCGATCAGTAAAAACTTTCCACCAAGCTGGCCGCCGTGATCTCCAGTTCTTAATCCGACCGACCTTAAAGAACGAGTTTTTGCACAGCCAACAACTCGGCAGCAGCTGAAAAACACTATCTAGCAAGAAATTGCTAATATTCCTAGGCATTATCTACAAATATGTGCATGGAGTCGCAGAAAGAATAATCTACATTGAACAAAGAAAAAAGCATAATTTTCCCATCATTTATCCAGTTTCTTTTGTCTCAAATATTATTATATTTATAAAGGTTTAAAGTTTGAAGTTATTTTTCAAATAGCCAATATATCTTAAAATTTCTGAAGTTCTCTTCATTCCGGAGAACCTTTTAAAAAAAGAAAAGATTTTTTCCATGAGATAGAGGAAATATTACTACACAAACGTATAGATCTCATTAAATATATGAACTTTTTCCTTTTTCTTCTTTCTTTTTCCTATTTTTGTGAGTTTCATTCCGAGATATTGTTCGTTTCAGTTTTAAAATACTTATACAAATCGAAACGGAAAGTCGTCATTCGTTTTGTTTTTGTTCTACTCCTGGTCATGCAAAGAGAACCATATGTCAATCACATAGCACTCAGCTTTTAAAAAAGTTGACAATCGCTTTAGCCTAGTGAATGTCCTTGTTTCCCTCTACTTACAAGGAACTACACAATAAGACATTTATTTAATGTTAATGTTTATCTCGAGTAGCATGAATTAGAAGAATAATAGTTTGTAATAATAGTTTGTTTGCAGAGCAGGAGAAAAATTCATGTGACTGAAATACATCTGATGTTTTAGGTGTTTCTTACTATCCTCAACATAAACTTAATTTTTATAAACCACCATTTTCTTGATTTGTTATTTTATCCTAAATTACTATTTTTTTCATCTTATCTCACTGCTATAGTGAAATTTTCATTTATATTTTCTGGGTGGAAAGCATTAAAATGAGATTCATCGTAGATAAGTGATGTTGCGCTGCTAGTTTTAAAATCCTCTAAAATATATAATATGTTCCATTGACATAGCATTCTCTATCTGTTCTACAACAAATTATTCTCACTCAATATTAATAAACATTAATCAAAACCATTAGAGCATTTTTTTAAAAAATGAGTTTTCTAAAATTCTTCAAGTAAAGGCTAGTTTAGAGTGTGGAATTTCTTAAACATATTATTATCATTGGAAAGTTTGAACTGAAATATTAACCTTTTTTATTTAAACGACTTTTGGCTTTTCAGTTATCCTATCGATACATAGCTACGCACCTACATACATGCATACATAGATACAAACATACATACGATAAATACACTACATACAAACATTACATACATACATAAATACATACATAATACATACATGCATACATACATACACACATACATACATACATACATACATACATACATACATACATACGTACATACGTACATACATACATACATACATACATACATACATACATACATACATACATACATACATACATACATACATACATACATGCATACATACATACATACATACATATTCACACTCAGGGGATTCAAATGTGAATTTCCAGTGAAATCTAAGCATGCAATTTGAGATGGAATGGCCTTCTCTCATGTACTTATTTTGTAAAGTAAAAAAAACAAACATACATGTTATTATCTCGACCTTCTAAACAGAGTTACATTCCATCCACAGTTTGATAATGCCCACCTCTGTGTTATGCACATACAGTTTATATTTGAGTTGCGTGTGAGTTACTGGAATAATATTTTATCCTGAAGTATGTCAAAGTAGAATGTTTTCCTGGTACCCTCAGCACCCATACTCAACATTAGTTACGCATGTTTCTCGAACCAGGAGGAAGAAGAAGGGGAATGAGGGACAAGAACATTTTAGTAGCTAAGAACCCATCTCAAAAATCGCCTAGCGACCAGTGAAAACGAAGCAAAGAGCTCTTTGTCAGGTTTTGAACCTGGATGATTAACAGCAGCTGATTGTGTAAAATTACCCAGAAGCAGCCTGGACGTCTCTTAGACAGTAAGCTAGACCCTCACGTCTCATCTTCAGGAACCTTGCTTTTTTTACTTGCGTTCCGCGTAAGCACAACCGAGTCTTTTTAGGGACGCAGTTATTTTCCCTAATAGAAACCTTACGAAGGGAGAGTCACTCGGATGACATCTTTCCTGGGTCGAGAGAGGAAGCTCACGTTGTACAGAAAAGATCTATTAATTATGTGATTTTTACTTTATCTTCACGTAGTATGTACATGGTGTATAGAGAAGTTATTGTATTGCACCCAAAAATTCGGTACGGAGATTTCCCCCGAAACACATGTTTTGAGACTTCCTAAATTCAAAAAAGCAATTTTATAAAAATGTCTGTGTGTGTGTGTGTGTCTGTGGGCAGCATAACTCAAAAACGAAAAGACCTTTAATATCAAACTGTGTATTTAAGTTTGGTATCTTCTAAGGAAGCGACACGAAAATTTTCAAGAACATCACCCCAACCCCAACTACACTTTACGTGGAACATTTTTTGAAAATTATGATTTTCTCAAAAATGGCTCTAACGGTTTTCATTAAAATATTTAACATATTTGTGTGACTAGTAAAATGTATAGCCTCTGAAGACATATTTACTCTAGTTGAATTTTGGGGAATTTTGAATAACTGGTAAACCGTAAGAGACAGACAAAAACGCACCACTCAAAAAATATAGAACTAGTTAAAACACAAACCTTATGTTATATAGATTCTTTTTTGAAGTTGACCATTTTTAGGTATTCCTTGTTATTAGTTTCAGCTTTAAAATGCTTAGTTTTGTCATACGGGAATTTGTCAACTTCTGTCCATACAAACAAAGGTACTTCAATAACATAGCAACAAGCTTTTAAAATATTTGACTATCGATTTAGCCTATGGTACTCTCTTATTTGCCTTCTACTTAAAAGGAAGCAGTAATAAGACCCTTTTTGTCAATTTTTTCTCGATTAGCATTAAGCAGAAGATATTACAACAATTTAACAATAATTGATGCAGAAATGTAGAGAAATTCATGCGAATGGACACTAATCAGATTTTTTTTTATTTCCTCGCTTTCCCTACATCACACCAATAGGGAAAGGAGAACGGTAACTCCTACAACCTGGCTAATCCTAAGTGTACTGGATAGACATGCGGAAAGCTTAACCTACCTGACGGTTTTATGAAGCAACTATACACATCCTGGAAATACATGATTCATTTTCGCCTCATCCAGCGGAACAAGATTCATTTTTATTTCTTCTTAAAGTACCATGCGCATTCCACCCAAGAAATCGATATCCAGATTTCACAGGAAATATATGTTTTGAGGTTTGTGGCGGTATCGTGGTTACGGGTTCGTACCCGAGGTGCAGGTTTTTGGGTATTAGGAATGGTGTGAGATTTGTGGGTGTCCTAATTCAGGATTTTTACTAGCATGGAAACTCTTTTCAGGGTGTGGTACGACACAAGTGCTTTATTCAGTTAGTTCGGCCTTTTTCCGCCGTCGAACACACACGCGTTCCTCTTAATTTTCTCCTGTAATACTATACTTTACGCGACCGCGACTATTGTTACTTATTAATTTTGATGCAGTGATACCGTCCGTACGCAGGTCTGTATTACAATAACTATTTCCCTCACAATTAAAGGTAGCCTGTTCGGCTCTACCACGGAACCTAAATATCACATCTTTGCTCTGCCGATGTTCTACGTCAAGTGCCTCAAAAAGTGTCGCCTGGCCAGCGGTAGCATCTCTTTTCCCCTTAATTGTAATCTCACCCCTTCGGTTCAATGTCCCAACCTCTTAACGGTACTGTCCTGCCGGCTCTTGACAACTCGGCTACTTAGACATGTTTGAAATTTTTCTTCTCTCCCCACTTTCAATGCACATTTATATTTACCTTCTTGGTATAATTTATATTATTAGCTATGATTTATCTTTCCCTTCTGAATAACTCTTTGCCCCTTGACAAGACATGTACTGTCTCAGGTTCTGAGTTCAAAAAACCATTTTTAGAAAAAGGTCCATGGGTGTATGTCTGTGGACAACATAGCTCAAAAACTAAAATACCCTTAAATACCACAATTGGTATTTCAGTTTGATCTTCCAAGGATGGAACACGATGCTTTTCAAGAAAATCCCCCCATCCAAAACTACTCCTTGGAAAATTGTTTTGAAAGTTTTGTTTTTCTAAAAAAAAGAGGCTTTAACGATTTTGATTAACGCTTTTTACATCACTAACAAAATGTATATCCTGAATTGTCTTTTCTTTTCATCTCATTTTGTTTTTTCTGAAAATGCAAAGCGAACTGAACTTCAATTGTTCACATATCGACCCGTTTTTAAAATTTTTGACCATCGCTTTAGCTTGATGTATTCTTTGTCTCCCTTCTACATGAAAGGAACTAAGCAATAAGACCCATTCTCTTAATGTCTATCTCGTTTGTCATGACGTAGGTACAAAAATAATCCTTTGTAAGAATAGGTAGAGAAAGGAATATGAATGTAATGCATAAGATTTTTCGTAAGCCTCTCACGGCTTGTACTTCATAATTTCCTTTAAAGTTTAGCGTTTTTTGTTTCCATTAAATACTTTATTCAGTACTTCAGAACCAACTCTCTTCTATCGTAACCTAAAACCGAATATGCAAGAGTTATCCAAATTTCAAAGCAGTTTTATTTCTATTTTATAGATTATTCCCAACGCCTACTTACTACTTAGCTTTGCTAATTTTTATGACTACTTACATATTCATAGAAATAATTGAAACGTAAATGCAACAACACCCAATTTGTTAAGCATAGGCAACAGTCAACTGTTTGGAAGTAGACTCATATTTACTAGACATTATATCTTATAACAGTAAATGCCACAGAAAGTACATATTTTAACAAAAACCTCAATTGTTCGAGATATCTGTTATGAGTTCTTCGAAATGTTCAATATTTGTTCATACCTTTAAAATTCTGTCGATTCTCAGTTCTTTCTCTAACAAAAGGTAAGTAGATAAATAGTGTTGTGAATAATCTGTAACATAGAAATGAAAATGCTTTGAAATGTATTTCCGGTCAAATCTCGGAATCGAAATCTTCTCTAACTATTTCTCAATATTTTCTCTAACTACTATGCGCATTGTATACACGTGCTAGAGAAAGTAAAAATATACATATTATAAACTGAATATTTTAATGAGACATAACTACCTATATATTTTTGTATGGTAATTTCTCACCTTCCTCTTATGACTTACCAGTTTTATAAATGTCATTCAGAATGAAGAGGACTTAAGAGGCTATTTCCAAGCAATTCTAGTCATGCATTTTATTTGTCACGTAAATATCTTTAATATACGGTATTTTAATCAAAATCATTAGTTATTTTTGAGAAAATAGAAAATTTCGAAAAATTCTCCATGTAAAAGGTAGTTTGGAGTGGAGGATATTCCTGAAAACCTTTGTGTCGCATCCTTGTAAGATACTGGACTTACGTAGGTATCAAGTTTGACATTTAAATGACTTCGGTTTTGAGTTATCGTGTTCACAGACACACAAACATAGACGCACATATATACAGAACATTTTTCAAAAGATTTTGTTTTACTTTCTCTACACGTACTATGTACATAGTGTATAGAGAAGCTATTGTACTGCACCAAAAAATCGATACCGAGAATTTACATGTTTTGGATCCCCTGACTCCAAACAAAACATTTTTGGAAAAAGGTCCGTGTGTGCTTGTGTGTGTCTGTGAACATCATAACTCAAAAACGAAAAGGCCGTTAAATACCAAACTTGGTATCTTCCAAGGATGTGACACGGAGATTTTCAAGAAAATCCCCCTACCCCAAAATAGCCTTTATATAGATAAAATGTCGAAAATTTTGATTTTCTTAAAAATTGCTCTGATGATTAATCTATATTTTAGATATTTGTGTGATAAGTAACATGTATATCTTCAATTTTCTATGCATAGCCTCTAAATACCCCTTTATTCTGGGCGACTTTTATTGAATTTTGCATAACTGGCAAACCGTACAAGATAGAGAAAAACTTACTGCACAAAAAATGTAGATCACGATAAAACAACCAAATTATATCATATACATTGTTTTCGTGGATTTGATCATTTTTTAGATATTATGTTTTTGGTTTCAACTTTAAGAAAATTACACTTTTCTCATACAGAATTTGTCAACTCCTGTCCAAACAAACAAAGGAACTTCAGTCACATAGCAACCAACTTTTGACTATGAGTTTAACCTATGGTATTGCCTTATTTCGCTTCTATAAACAAAGAGGTAAGTGATAAAACCATTTCTGCTATTTTTTCCTCGATTAGCATGAAGTAAATAGAAGTATAAGCTTTTTAGCAATAATTTGTTGCAGAGATGTAGAGATAGTCATGTGAACGGAACACATCCGATTTTATTTTTTATATAGATGTATATTTCTAGGAAATCCCGTAACAAAATGTTGGGTGGAATGCAATATCTTTTCTTCCGAAGTACGAATAGAGAAAGTAAAAATTTCTGGGAACTTCTGTCACATTTTACAAAGATATTTGATGGTGTTACTATGAAGTGAAAAGCAACACATGTGTTATAGCGTGGTAAAGACATTACGAGAGATAACTGAGAAGGAGTGGCACTTAGACCGGTGCTGCAGGCATTGTCCAATCTATCTACCTCAGTGTGTGTGTGTGTGCTGTAGCAAATGGTAATGTAGGACTTGAGGCTATGGGGAGAGGGAGCAAGGTCTTCTTGCATCTTGAGATGTTGGAGTTGTGGGGGTGGGGCTGCTGCCATGTTAGAGAAAACGACCAAGGGGAATTTACTTGGGAGAGCACAGCCTCCCCACTCTAACAACGGCATAACTCCGCATCATCTTTACAAAGGCAAGAGCCGGCCGGAGTAATTGGCAACTTCTTGCCCTGCAGCTTCTCTTTCTTCCTTCCTTCCTTATGCTCATTGAAAAACTAGCCTTTAAAGAGTAGTGGCCGCTTTTGAGGACATCAAGCATTCCTTCAGGATAAGAACTTTACCAGTTTAATGAAGCACCGTTGTGACCAGAGTTTTTAACACTGAATATTACATAAATAAATGAGGCTTATGGTTAAACAAGAGCAGGTTAGAAAGCGTTACCCCCTCCGCCAGCATATTGTTTCCAGGGGATAACATTTTAACCTACACTAAACAAACAACAAAGAGAATACATTTATATTTCCTCTTAAATATTTGATGATTCATTTGCACCGCAGTTAGTTCATCAAACTTCCCAAACTAGTTAAAAAGTTACCTAATCCAAAGGAGCGAATACTGTGGAGTACTCAACAGCAGTAGAATTTTACCTCAAATGTCATACTGAAAGCTATTCCAGCTTGAGAGTACCAAGTTACTGATGACTCACACGAGTCTGCCTGCATTATGCAATACAGCTAGCAATTGAGGAAAGCTATCATCATGGCTGAAATAAAATGTGAATGAACTGGCAGAAAAGACAATCACTGTGTTATGACCAGAGCTAGGAAGTTCGTACCGTTCGCCGTTCCGCAATATTGATTGCGACCGGTCATCTCGCCGCAT
The DNA here is from genome assembly GCA_030762935.1 of Hymenopus coronatus. NCBI lineage: Eukaryota > Metazoa > Arthropoda > Insecta > Mantodea > Hymenopodidae > Hymenopus > Hymenopus coronatus. The sequence goes on along the minus strand of CM060886.1, from coordinate 23,034,959 downwards.
CAAAACAAACCATACACAAGAACACACAGTGGAGAGGTAAACAACCCTGTTATAAAGCAAAGAGTACTGTTTCCAAGAAAACAAAAATGTTTTATGAGACATTCGTTAATGCACACCTATTTAGATTATTAATTATGTACAACATACAAATTGTTACATATATAGGCTGACTCTCACTGATTTCCTTCTCTATATATGTAAGTACATTATGAAAACACTCAAGCAATTATAACACGAATTGTAGTATTTATTGATCAAATGTAAAATAATATCTAAATAATAAAATGAATTTCTTAAGTATCTTAAGACTCTTACTAGGTAAAAACTAAAGCAGGAATTAAACTAAAACTTTACGCAACTGCCGCCGATGTTCTTCTGCAGCCTTTCAAATGAGAAACTCATTCTACGTTCCGACAAACAAGATTTGTAATGTAAAAAACTTCATTTCACTCGTATCATGTGATCGTGGCATATGTCAATGTCACCAAGCAAATAACATTTGTTGGGATTAAGCTGCAGCTTGTATGCGATACATCACATTAAACCCTGCATTCTTTTCATGTTCATCTTTATTTTGGGTAGGATGGTCGTGGTTTGCTAGATCCGTCTTGACAGTTCTTCCACATGCCACACAGATTCAGTTCAGCTCCATACCTCTGGAGTGTAACAGTGGGCTAGTTGAGTGTAGCGTTTTGAGGATAATGTGTAAACTTAATTTCATTGTTTTAGTTTTTTATGGTGTTCCGGTAATAATCCAATAGGAAGTGGCAACCCTTTATCGGACTGCGGGCACTTTAACATTATACCAGCTTTTAGTTTTCGAACATCTGTGTGATAGTTCAACTGAAATGTTCTACCCATATGAATTCTTTTGTCTCTTGTACAATATATTTTTTATGTATTTTATTATCAATAACAAGTAAAATTATCGTTTTAGATATCAATGCATTTTAATAACGATTTTGTTGTTTATCCGAAAAAATTGCTGCTGCGAGAAAGTACCGGGAATATTAAATACTTGGTATGAGAATGTGGTAAAAACATAATTTTAATTTCACCTATTGAATCTCTGAAATCCAGAAGTAAGATTCTACCGTAACTCTAATAGAAATTATGTATAAGAAGTTCGTATAACCGTATAAACAGGTATCTGCATAATAGCAACAGCAATTATTATAATAATAATAATAATAATAATAATAATAATAATAATAATAATAATAATGGTGGAAATGGAAACGGCGTGTTATTTATGGACGCCCTTTAACTGCTGTGGCTCTCAGCGTTCCATTCTTTATTGGGTGTGAAAGGCCTCTTAATTTTGCTCAGATGCCTCTCTATAAGGCTTGAGGTTCTTTTACGTAAATCTACGACACGGGACCAACGGCTTTACTTCGTTCCGAAGGAAGCCATGCTAAGGGATTTTACGCCCGAAAAAATCCATCGTCCTCCACCGGGTTGAACCCGCGACCTTGGGTATGTGAAGTTAGCATGGTAACCATTACACCAGGAGGGCGACAATAATGATGTAGATAATAACAATAACTAATAATATTAACTCTAATAATAATAACGATGATAACAATAATAAAAATAATAATATCACTGCCCTATAGCCAGTGAGGAGCCTCAGCTTGCTAGCCGGCTTCACGCCCACGTACGCTCGGCAGAGGTAGGAGATCATTGATTGCATACGGGGAGATGATGTGGCCAGCATTATGTGACCCCATTCGGAAAGTTGGCTTTCTTGGGATACCGCTGGGTATCGCAGTTCTTCATTTTCTTCACGATGTTTAGTGGACACTGGTCCTAGACCCGAGAGTTAAAATGCGCACCCGAAAAGACAGGATCGAACACAGCCGCATTCCATGACTAGAGCATTCCGCGCTCTAGCCCAGACCGATTCACGCAAATGCTGCAGTACCAGTCTCAGCCTGTCGCGCTGAGCGGGAGAGAGGAATGGAGTGTTGAAGTGGCAGTAGTGGATGTCTTTGCATGTAGCAGTGTTTCATTCAATAAGATGTGTATTAATAGCTTCGTGAACAGAAACAGTAGATACCTAGACTACACTGAAATAACAATAAAATCTGATGTGTTCCATTCACATGACTTTCTCTACACCTCTGCAATAAATTATTGTTAAAAAGCTTGTGATTCTATTTACTTCATGCTAATTGAGAAAAAATTAGCAGAAATAGTCTTATTACTTGCTTCCTTACAAGTAGAAGAGAAATAAGGGAGTACCATAGGTTAAAGTGATAGTCAAAAGCTGGTTGCTATGTGACTGAAGTTCCTTTGTTTGTATGGACAGGAGTTGACAAATCCCTGCATGAGAAAAGTATAAGTTTTTCAAAGTTGAAATTAAAAACAAGGAATATCTTAAAAACGATCAACTCCACGAAAAAAAAAAAACTAATAATATAACATAAATTGAGTGTTTAAATGTGCCTTACAGTTTCTGTGTGGTAAGCTTTTGTCCATCTCTTACGGTTTAGCAAGTATGCAAAATTCTGTAAAATTCATCCAGAATAAAGTAGTCTTCAGAGGCTATTCCCAGAAAATTCGATACATACATTTTATTTGTCAGGTAAATATCTTTAATATACGATAGTTTAATCAAAATCGTTAGAGCCATTTTTGAGAAAATAAAAATTTTAGAAAAAAGTTCCATGTAAAGGGTAGTTGGGTGTGGGGGGATTTTCTTGAAAATCTTTGTGTCGCATCCTTGGAAGATACCAAAGCTAAATACCAAATTTGGTATTTGACGGTATTTTCGTTTTTGAGCTATGCTGTCCACAGACACACAGACACATACACAGACACACACACGCACACACACGGGCCTTTTTCCAAAAATGTTTTTTTTTTTTCGATTCAGGGTGATCCAAAACGTGTATTTCCGGTGAAATCTCGGTATCAAACTTTTGGGTGGAATATAATACCTTCTCTATACACATAGTACGTGTATAGAAAGTGAAAATATAAAGAGTGAACGCGGAAAATAAAAAGAAAGGTTTCAAATATAGCATCTTAGATTTACAACACTCAAACAACGGTAAACCGTACTTTGATGTATTATTGTGCCCTATTATGGTAAACAAATACACTTAAAGGGAAATATTTAAACACAACACTAACGATGGCCGAAAATTGACAAGATATATAAAGCAGGATCATCACATTTTATTCAAGATCGAGAAAAATTCCCTTTTTGAATGCATTTGTTCTTTTGTACTCAAAACGTCCCTCACAAACAGATCTCAGACCTTAACTAACTCGCCGTAAGCAAACATTTCCTCCGCGTCTTCCATGCCTGCCAGTAGCGCTCAACGTACCGCTCAACTTTCCATTCGAGGTGGTAAAGGATGGCGGTAAATACTTCTTCCTTCCATTCCTCCGTACCTTGCCAAGATATGTACCCACAACTCTTCCTCCTCACAAATGGGGCAGAATGATAAACTCATCAATGAGTTTATCATTCGCCATGTTTCTAGTCACGTGAGCTCCTGTCTAATCGGTTTGGTACCTGTTTCATGTATTGTTCAATACCCCACTCCGTTTTTAGACCAGACTGTATTTCTAACGAAAACCTTCCCGTGCATTGCCTAATTTCTTGCAGTTGTCAATATAACACAGGCGGTTCTTAATTTTTTCTCCAAACAATCCTACTGTTTCCCTGCCCCGTCATCCAAATGTATTACATTCAAATGGTTTCCAACCTTTCTTTAATTTTGATGCCCACGTCGAATTACCTTCCATTCTCAGCCTTTCACGGTAGCCGACTGCCCTATTTAGAGTTTAGACTCTGTGAGCAATTCCCATCCAATATTTCACTGATCTGATTTTGCACTTGATCGTTTTACTATGCGTCCCAAATTCCCTCATTATTGCGCAGTTGACTTTCCTTATTCCCAGAATTCCTTCAAAAAGTGGATCCTAACTCTCCTTGTTTGTTCCCTCCCATTTATTTATTCTCCACCATGTCAACTTGGATTTAACTATATAAAAAGTGAATTAGATTTAATTTGATTGCCTCCATAGTCGAGTGGCCAGCCAGCAAACTTCTTACTCTACGTTCCAGGTTCGATTCCCACCTAGGGCGGGGATTTTTTTAACCAAAATCATTCCCTATGCTCCACAGAGTCTGGAAATATGTATGTGAGAGTGAATGTATGTGAGAGTGTGAGAAAAGAAAATTATTAAAAACCCAACATTAAAGAACCTACAGTAAATGAGTTGTTTTAAAGCACAGCCCCCGATAGATATGATCTTATAGGTGCTATATAAATGAAACAACAATGCAAAAACTGAAAAAATATTAAATTATCTAAAATTTCGAGAAAAATGGTGTCTCTAAGTGTCATAGTATTTTACAAAGGGAGTGTAAATAGTTGAATACAGGTTAATAGGAATACTCTTCTTGTTCCGTGCTTATTCAGTTACTTATAAAGGAGGTGAAAGTAGCGAAAAAATAAAGCAAGCTAAAGGGTTTAGGAGCGGCAATAATGGAGGTGTCAACAATCAATGTAGAGTTTTCGCACCGTAACGTTAAACATTATCTTGCCCGAAGCAATGATGTAATAAAGTTAACGTGATGAAAAAACTCTTTTCGCCTCACGTAATTGCGTTATATCCTTCGTAAATGTGCGGAAGTATTCTTTTTTCTTGGCTTTCGTTGTTAAATTCTGCTGCCAGCTGTGCTTTACTTTCTCTACACATACTATGCACATAGTGTATTGGGAATGTATTGTATTTTTCGAAAAATGTTCCATGTAAAGGGTAGTTCAATGTATGGGTGGGGAGATTTTCTTGAAAATATTTGTGTCGTGTTCTTGAAAGTACAAAGTAGTATTTAACCGACTTTTCGTTTTCGAGTTATACTGCAGAGAGAGAGAGAGAGAGAGAGAGAGAGAGAGAGATCACATAAGGGATCTCAAACCAGTTTCCACCTCAAAATATATAATTCCGGTAAAATCTCACCGAATTTTTGGGTGGAAACCAACACCTTTTCTAGCTACTGTGCAGATACATTGTACATATGTACATACGTGCGAGAAAAAGTAAAAAGACATCATCTATCCTTAACAATATTGAGCGTCATGTAGTTTACAATTAATATTTTTACCCTACGCTTTTATTACATAGCCGCAAACAGTTCAGCAACAATAAGTATGTAAAATATGGTTGCAAAGGAAAATAAATTACTGCTACTACATTATAGAGTTGTAGTAGCGTAAGATGCACTCATGTCGTACGTGCAAGGGGGGAAGAGAATAATAAGAAGACAAAGATATGAACAGGAGACACCGAACTTGGGTAATTAAATAACACAGCCACCTGAATCCATCTCAGTCTGGGCCATGGGTTGCTTTTATGAGTCTGAAGCCCCTGCACTTTCTGCTAATGCCGCGCCTTAATGAAAGCTTGTAGCCCATACATACACACACTGAAGTGCAACTGCACTTTGGTCAGCTCGACTCCAGTTTATAGCGGCAGTTATTAAGTTCTCGAGGTCGGACGAAAGTTCACCCCCTTATGGCTCTATTAACTGCCAGCATCTCTTTATAGTTTTTATATTACTTTCTGAAGAAAGGAGCAGGGTTTTTTAAAGCGGAGCGTACAGAGAGGCGCACCGTCTAAGGTTGAGATGATCTCAGATTCCATTAGCAAGTAGTGGGTCAGCCCAGAGTATTTACTTTCTCTATACGTACCATGTACATAGTGTATAGAGAACGTATTGTATTCCGCCCAAAAATTCGATACCGAGATTTCACCGGAAATATATTTTTGGGTCCCCTTGAATCCAAAAAAAGGCAGTTTTAGAAAACGCTCCGCTTATGTATCTGTGTGTATTTGGACAGCATCGCTCAAAAACGAAAAGACCGTTAAACACCAAACTTGGTATTTAAGTTTGGTATCTTCCAGCGATGCCACACGTTGATTTTTAAGAAAATCCCCCCACTCACAATTACACTTTACATGGAGCTTTTTTCAAAATTTTTGATTTTCTCAAAAAATGTACCTAACGATTTTGATTAAAATATCGTTTATTAAAGATATTTACCTAACAAATAAAATGTATGTCTTGAATTTTCTGCGAATAGCCTCTGAAGACTGCTTTATTCTGGATGAATTTTACGGAATTTTGCGTAATTGATAAACCTTAAGAGATGAACAAAAGCTTACCACACAGAAAATGTAGAGCACGTTAAAACACACAATTTATGTTGTATATATTTTTTTCTGGAGTTGATCGATATCCTTGTTATTGGTTTCAGCTTTAAAAAATGCATACTTTTCTCAAACAGGAATTTATCAGCTCCTGTCCATACAAACAAAGGAACTTCAGTCACCGAGTAAGCAGCTTTTGACTATCACTTTAACTTATGGTACTCCCTTATTTCGCTTCTACTTACAAGGAAGCAATTAAGACTGTTTCTGTTAATAGTTTCTCAATTAGAATGAAGTAAATAGAAGCATAAGCTTTTTAACAATAATTTGTTGCAGAGATGTAGAGAAAATCATGTGAATGGAACACATTAGGTTTTTTTAAATGTGATCTTCTGACTTCAAAAATAGTTAACGATTACATTTAGGGGACACTGGGAATGAAATTGCAAATGTCTGCGTTTGTGAGATTTTTATTTTACTGCATATTACATGGTACGTAGGTAGAGAAGGTATTGCACTCGATTAAAAAATGCCATACCAAAATGTCACCGAAAATACGTATTTTAGGTCCCCTGTATAAAAAGCTGGTGTTCCATTCACATAACTTTCCCTACATCTCTACAACAAATTGATTTATGAAGGGTAAATTGGATTGATTGATGAGGGGTGAATTTGATTGATTGATGAGTGGTGAATTAAGTAAAATTACTGTTAAAAAGCTTACGGTTCTATTTATTTCATGCTAATTGTGAAAAATCAGCAGAAATACTCTTATAACTTGCTTCCTTGTAAGTAGAAGCGAAATAAGGGAGTACCATAGGTTAAAGTGATAGTCAAAAGCTGGTTGCTATGTGACTGAAGCTCCTTTGTTTTTATGGACAAATTCCTGTATGTGGAAAATATGTTTTTAAAGCTAAAACAAATAACAAGGAATATCTAAAAAACGATTAACTCCATGACAAAAATGTATGTGACAAAAATGGTATGTTTTATCGTGATATATATTTTCTACGTAGCAAGTTTTTTTCTGTCTCTTACGGTTTACCAGTTATGCAAAATTCAATAAAAATCATCTAGAACAAAGAGGTCTTTTGAGCCTATTCCCAGAAAATTCGAGATATACCTTTTATTTGCCATGTTAATATCTTTATTATACGCTATTTTAATCAAAATCGCAAGACCATTTTGAGAAAATAAAAGTTTTGGGATTTTTTCCATGTAAAGGTAGTGACTTTGACTTCTCCGAAGCTTGATGTCGCAACCTTCAAACTCTTCTATTTAAAGTTTTATGTGTATTTAAAAATCGCACATATTTGGGATTAGGCAGCAAAGGAACAACAGTTGTTATTTGCCATACCCACATGTTATGTTTTCCATTACTGAGGTAACCCGTGCCTCGCCGGCGTATCTATCAAACCACGCCTACACCACGCAACTGGGACCTTCGCTAACAACCGGCATTTCTCTTAGAGTGGACCAGGCACATGCCATTTGGTTATGTACGACTGCCTAATCCATGGTCATTTTATGGCAGTTTTTGTATGTGCCGTTTTAGAGCTGAAAATTATATGCACGTATCACGTACGGTATGACCAACAAGGTCCACATCTTCGTTTGGTGTCGTTTTGAAACACCTGTATATTACGCTCCCTCTCTAGCTGGGCTCCGAGCTCTGTATTGAATACGTGCAAATCCTCTGACTCAGAGGAGTCGAGTTAGAACTACCTGATTTAGGAACAGTAATATAATCCAAAGAAAACAAAGTTTACGCCGGTAACTTATATTTATGTTACTCAATTCATACTTATTAATAATATAATTTTATAACTTTTATAACTGACGAGGTTTGTTCACGTCTCATAAATTACTAATTAGAAAACAAAAGTTGTATAGTTGGAAGGCTTAATTTTGATAGGTATATAACTGACCACAGCATTATTTGTAAAGTCTGAATTCCGTAAGTACTAAATTAACTCTATGGGATTTAATGGCGATATATAATCTGTTTATAATCCTGTGTGTAAATCCATTTGTCTAATTATACCCTAGAGTTTAAAATCAATTCTTGGTATTTTCTCTTGAGAAATAAACCGTAGAGGAAGTACGCTCTTGGACAATAAAGGTGTCACTGGGCGGAAAGAGTCCGAGTATAATGCAAGCGGCGTGAGACATCAGCATCATGCGACAGAACAGTGCGTACAACTGAAAGATTTCCACTGTAATTTCGTCGCTATAACATTTATTCAGTGTTATGAACGTACCTATGCACCAGATGGTTTTGGATTGTCCATAAGGTTGCCCAATGTGCTCGGCGTTCATAAGCTGCCAGTTGAACTTTCACTTTGGACTTTAATCATATGTACAACACCTTCAACATGATTGCTTGAAATGAAATGTTGAAGCTTTACTAACGCTACCCAGAGAGCTTAAGAAAAGTATAATCAGAAGAAAAAGCATAGCAACTGAGGATCTCTTCACGGACAAATACTTCGTTGAACTCATCTACACAACACATTAGCCGAGGATTAATGATCAAGTAAAGTCTCTAGGATTAACTAATATGAGCATTGTGTCACTTTTACCCCAAAATGTTGTTTTGGCAAGAGGGCAAGGAAACGTAAGGGGTCTTTCCTGGTACTAGAAGCTTGAGGTAAACGAGGGATGAGTTCAGTATGGAGGGTTGGTTGGTTGCCTGCTTGGTGGTGGGCGTCAGCAAATATATATAAGGGTGGGAAAAGCCTCTTATCTCTTGTCGTCCATTCTCTCCCCTATGGTCCGACGTCCTTCCTTATACCTACCCTCCCATAATGGCCGTCACTGTTATCCGTGCGCAGGCGCGCTGCGCCATCTGCTGGCCTCCCTCTGCCTCCCTTAGGAGTGGTGGAGGTCAGTCCCCGTTCCTGTATTGAATATTCGCTGGAATACCTTCTGCATACATTAACACAGGGAATAGATCTGGAGGCATGGCAACTTTCACAAAACCATTCCCAATATATTCATCCGAATGCTTTTATGGAAATTATATTATTTTATCACCAGCACTAATATCCTCATCAAAATATAAATAAGTGCTCTAAGTATTCCTATCTATATTCATAATAGATTTTCTATAATACTTAATATGCATGAACAATTTAATGTAGCAAGAAGTGTTACGAGTTAAAGATGATAAATGAGATTCCTAAAATAGTTGAACGAAAGTTATTAGAAATGCTATTGCTGACAGTTTTGCTGACATAATTAAAGTAAAATTCAGGACATTTATGTTAAATGTCCCACACCATAAAATATTTTTGCATTTGGATATCAAGCCTCAAAATTAATTTCCTCACAGCAGGTAGCTCAACTGTCCCGTATTTGATGCACGTGGATATCCCTTGGTGCGATAAAAGAGTTGCAGAACTCAATGGATGTGTTTCAAGTTATAATATGGCAGTGGAGTCCTTACAGAGTGACCTTTCTTTGCACGTCTTGCTACCAACGGAGACTGTGAGTGGGTCACGCTCATTGTGAGCAGTCAAAGAAGGTCGCTGGAGGCTTTTAACTTGAAATAGCCCCGTAAGGTTCTGCAACCGTTTTAACGCACCAGTGGATATCTACTCATTTCAAATACGGGGCAGTTGGGCCACCTAATATAAAGTCTCAACTTTCAACAATGCATGTCTAACTTTCCACTAAAGCCCTCAAGTCTTATTTACCCTATTCCATTTCTAGAATCCTACTACTTGAGTTATTGAAATAGTTTCAGTCTGTCATTTCTTTTCAATTAGTATCTGCCATATTGTTCTCTTGCTAAACGTTAATGTCATACTGTGGTAGTCCTAAAGTTTTATGATTGCCTTGTTCTCTTATTCGTCCATACATGACATCTTCAGCATAGGGCAGAGCTTGAGTGTAGCATACGGTCAGCTACTTAAGCTTTCCGTAGATTTTGTGGTAGGAAGCAAATGTTCTATCACGCAGCATCTCAAGTAGTCCCCAATGATCTCGTGAGAAAGCCTACTTCAGAGAGCCCAGTATGAACCATGCAGACTCCCTTTTATTAGGCAGCTATCAAACTAACTTCACAGTCAGACTAAGTCATCCTTAGCAAGGACAGTGCACACGTTCATTCAATTTGAGTCAATTCCCAGTTAAAGAATGCTATAGCGAGGTGAGTGGAGGATTGAGACTGTTGACCCTGAAAGAGAGAAAACAAAACAAAAAGAAACAGAAAAAACGAATTAAAGAAATCTGATGATTCCATTTACATTATTTTCTCTACCTACACTGGAAGCAAATTTTACTTACAGGAGATAATTTTTACTTTCTCTTCTATCATCTTACATCTACTATCAATAGTTGACATGTATAGAGACAGTATTGCATTGAACCCCAAAATACGATAGCAACATTTCACCGGAAGTACATATTTTGAGATTCCTGAATCCAAAAGAGTATTTTTAGAAAAAGGCCAGTGCGCTTATCTGTCTGTCTGGGGTTAACATAGCTAAAAAAATTAATTCCGTTAAATACCGAACTTACTATTTAATTTAGTATCCCTCAAGAATGTGACACGAAGATTTTCAGGAACTCCTCCGCCCCAACTACCCTTTACAAGGAAAAACGTTTGGAAATTTTTTATTTTCTCAAAAAAGGCTCTAACAACTTTGATTCAAGTACCGCATATTAAAGATATTTACATGATAAATAAAATATATATCTTGAATATTCTGGAAATTGCTTCTAAAGACCTCTTTATTCTGGATAAATGTTACTGCATTTTGTATTACTGGTAAACCGTAGGTAGCTCTCGTTAAAACACATAATTTATATCATATATTTATTTTGTAAAGCTGACCGTTTCTAAGATATTGCTTCAGATTTAAAATTCCCCTATCTCCCTCCTTCTGATAAGAAAGCAAGTAATAACATTACTTCTTATAATTTTATCTCGATTTGCATTAAACAGAAGAATAAGCTTTTTAACATAATTTGTAGCAGATATTTAGTGAAGGTCATATGAATGGAAGACGTAAGATTTTTGTCTATATAATGCTTACAGACATTGTCTCATTGTTTGCTTTCCTGCAAGCAGAAGGGAAATAAAGTGATATCTTGTAACAGCTGTCGCTATCTGAAACAATTAAAATCCGATTCTCTTTATACCAGGTGACCTAACTCTACGCGTGTTCACTGTGGCGCTGTGGCAACACGTATATTGCTCCAATGCTGAGTGTCCCAGGCTCGCTTCTCACATGTAGCAAACATTAAAATTGCCGGTCCCCATGGCCGCGCTCACTAAAGTGTCTGGCTTTGGTGTTTTGTGGCGGGTTCGAGTCCCGCCTTGGGCATGGGTGTTTTGTGATTGTAAATGTGTGTATAAGTATGTATATTTGGAAATTAAGAAAAGGTAATACGCAACAAATAAAATGTAATGAAACTGGAAATTAAAGGAAAAGGGAATACAGAAAAAAACTGCCCAGTATTTGGCATGTACAAATTATTCGTTGGTGCGTAAAATGTGTTGCAGAACTCAAAGGGGTTATTTCAAGTTAAAACTCAGCAGTGCAGAATTGTGAGTGTTGTGTTTGCAGCTGTTAGTGATGACTCAAACGTTTAAGAAATGTTTTTATTCCGCCCTCTGAGAAGTGCGTTCCATATTATCGCTATTAAACGCAAGCAAAGTTTAATCAGCTAAAATTCGTCGTAAACTTGTAGAGATATACGGTAAAAAAATAATGGTAAATGTAATGGCGAGAAAGTGGGCTAGATAGTTCAATGATGAGTGATCCGATATTCATGACGAAGCACAGAGTGAGCGGCCTTCTGTTGCCACTGATGCTTTGGTTCAACAATGAATGAGACAATTCTTGAAATCGAGTTTCACAATAAAAATGCTTTATGATGTTTCCGCAAACATGATATTCAACAAAGGTTGTCTTCATTGGCGGCAGCTTTCTTTGAAGAGGGCATACCAATTGATTCCCCGCTATGACAAATACCTAAACGATGCGGAGAACTATGTCGAAAATAGTTTAAGAAAGGTTCTTTCATGTACAAATAAATGTTGCTATGAAAGCAAATATTTTATATCTTTGTCCAAATCGAACTTAGTTTCCGGACATACCTCGTGCATTTTAAATATTTGAACTCAAGTGGGAATACTTTAGCCAAAATTCTTATCTTTCATCAGAAACTTGCTGTTCTCCTAATATATCTAAGGTTTACTTCTTAGGCTGTTTTCTTCCGCTTTCTTTCTTTTTTGAGCTACTCACCTTCAACGAGAAAGTACTTTGCCTTGTATCAAAACTTATACTTTGAAGAAACTAAATAGTTTTCAAGTAACAGGCAAAACCACTCACACTATGCTCCACATTTCCGTATAAACGTATGTTTATGTTATATATGCATCAGATGTATAAATTCACATGGGCCGCATATTGGTAGTAATGGAATATCTGAGGGGGAAAGGAGATGTGAGCAGCCCCTGATCAATATGCAGCTCGTTACACAGGCCGTTCTTTTCCTTTTAACCTTGAGAATATGCTTTGTTGCACAACAACTCTTACAGGAATGAATCAGTCTCTGTTATGGACTTCTTATAGAGAGAAGTTCTGTTTCAACAAGAATTTATTTATATACCTAAAATTGCAGGAGAAAAAAACTGACAAAGCCAAATTTTCTTCTGTGCTTTTGCTTTGAGGTCTCAACTTTGGTAAAGAAACCCGTTGTATTATGAATACTCTACAATTTGACTTTGGTCCGTTTGTTAGATTTAAAGGCATATAAAAATTTTATTGCTATATTTATCTTCTCTACTGTTTAGCTTTTGTGGAAGTAGAGGAAGCATTATATTCCGCCTAAAATGTCGATATTAAATCTCACCCAAAATAAGTTTAGATTCCCTGAATCCAAAACAGCATGTTTTTAAAAAGGTCCTGGTGTGAGTGTGTTTCTGTGTATCTTTAAACAGCATTGCTCAAAAATAAAAATTCGGCTAAATACCTATCTTTGTATTTAGTTTCAGCATCTTCCAAGGATGTATACGAAGTTTCTTAAGAAAATTTCCGCACTCTAAACTAATCTTTACAAGGAACATTTTTGAAGTTTTAATTTTATCAAAAACGGATCTTACGATTTTGATCCAAACAAAAATATGTTTAAGATATTTACATGACAAAGGAACTGAACCAGCTGACCCAACTGCCCCGTATTTAAGGTTTGCAGATATCCCTTTGTGCCTTAAAACAGTTGCAGAACTCAACGGAGATATTCTAGTTAAGACCTGCCAGTATTGTACTGGCGAGAGTGACCTTCGCTTTGCATAACTTGCTATCGCACACTGTGAGCGGGTCGTGTAGGAGGAAGGTTGCTCTCGCCCAGTTCTCGCCCCGTTGAGTTCTGCAACTGTTTTAATGCACCAAGGGATATCTGCACATGACAAATACGGGGTAGTTTCGCTATCTGGTTTATCTTTAACTGTCTGGAAATATCTTCTCAGAAGTGAAGTCCGCTTCATTGGGATGACATTCTGGATTGTTTAACTATGCAAAATGTGAAAAATCTGTTAAAGTACACAGGTTGTTTTCTTTCTTGCTTGCTTCTTATTTCCTTTCTTTCTTGCTTGCTTCTTCTTTCCTTTCTTTCTTTCTTCCTTGCTTGCTTCTTCTGTTGTTTCTTTCTTGCTTGCTTCTTCTTTGCTTTCTTTCTTTCTTGCTTGCTTGCTTCTTCCTTCCTTTCTTTCTTGCTTGCTTGCTTCTTCTGTTGTTTCTTTCTTGCTTGCTTCTTCTTTGCTTTCTTTCTTGCTTGCTCCTTCCTTCCTTTCTTTCTTGCTTGCTTCTTCTGTTGTTTCTTTCTTGCTTGCTTCTTATTTCCTTTCTTTCTTGCTTGCTTCTTCCTTCCTTTCTTTCTTCCTTGCTTGCTTCTTCTGTTGTTTCTTTCTTGCTTGCTTCTTCTTTGCTTTCTTTCTTTCTTGCTTGCTTGCTTCTTCCTTGCTTGCTTACTTGATTCTTCTTTTGTTTCCTTCTTGTTTGCTTGCTTCTTCTTTCCTTTCTTTCTTTTTTGCTTCCTTCCTTCTTCCTTTCTTTCTTGCTTCCTTCTTCTTTTCTTTCTTTCTTGCTTGCTTCTTCCTTCCTTTCTTTCTTGCTTGTTCGCTTCTTCTTTCCTTTCTTTCTTGATTGCTTATTTCTTCTTTTCTTTCTTTTTTTCTTGCTTGCTTGCTTCTTCCTTCCTTTCTTTCTTGCTTGTTCCTTCTTCTTTCCTTTCTTTCTTGATTGCTTACTTCTTCTTTTCTTTCTTTCTGTCTTTCTTTCTTGCTTGCTTCTTCCTTCCTTTCTTTCTTGCTTGTTTGCTTCTTCTTTCCTTTCTTTCTTGCTTGCTTACTTCTTCTTTCCTTTCTTTCTTCCATGCTTGCTTCTTCCTTTCTATTCTTCTTTCTTTTCTTTCTTTCCTTAATATTCGTGATATACTTTCTCTGAAGTTTTATGTTCAAATACTTAACTCTTTTCCCTTATTCTATTTTACCCCGTGGGCATGTAAAGAGAATGAAATTCAAAGTCATTATAAAGCGGAATTCTCTTTTAAAAAGTTATTATTGCTACCTACCTACCTACTATATTTTACAACTAAATGTGTAAAAGTGAATTGCTAGTTTATCTGAAGTGGTTATAATGCAGTGACTTAAGTAAGAATAAGTTGTTGAAGAGTGAGAAAAGAAAGCGATGTGAATGTAACCAATCAGATTTTTAAGCAATTCTTGTTGTGCTGCCACCTTTAACATCTGAAGTCACAACATAGGCTTTTGGTTTGCAATCAACTGCTGGCACTGATGTTAACTCTCTCAACTTAATATTTTAGCCACTGAACATTTTTACTTTAAAGTTTAAATTCGGAATTATTCACATATTCAACATTTAATTTATGTTTCTAGACTCCCGAATAGATAATACATGCTTATATGGATAGTCTGTAATATCCTCTAAATTCTAAAACAGGGATGTTGCTTTGTGTCACCGGGTGACATTACCGGCTTTTCTCTTGAGCTGTGTGCTTTGCTGGTAGCTGGACATTAAGGCGGTACTGCGCTGACGAAATAAGAACTCCTTGAGTTATAGGCAAACCGATAAATAAAATATATTTCTCTCCAATTCTATAGAATCGGAACAAAAAGTCATGTGTCATGTTACATATTAAGTTTGTTTTCTTTAAACTTTAAAAACATTAAATTTGAAACGCTTATAAATATAATGTAATGAGAGTTTAAACTTACATCATGTCGCCCTTTGTGGTGTAATGGTTACCACGCTAACTTCATATACCCAAGGTCGCGGGTTCAAACCCGGCGGAGGACGATGGATTTTTTCGGGCGTAAAAATCCTTAGCATATCTTCTTTTGAGGGAAGTAAAGCCGTTGGTCCCGTGTCGTAGATTTACGGCACATAAAAGAATCTAAAGCCTCTGAGTAAAATTAAGCGGTCTTTCACGCCCAGTGTAGAAAGGGACGCAGAGAACCACAGAGCGTCCATAAATAAAACTCCATTTACATTTTTATTTAAACTTATATCATGTATACACCTACACTATCCTAAGCAATACTATTCAGCGTTGTGGTAAAAGAGACCAGATGCAAACATGCATTGTTGCTTTCTGGATCTGGAATTAAAGCAGCATCTTTGTCGTATTTACTATACGTTTTAGAGGCTACAGATAACAGTCAGCAAATTAAACTCACTATAATGTCTTTATAAATAATTTTACTGTCTTCAAACTTACAGAAAACACAAACTAGATATCCTTTCTCAGTGTTATCAGCTTGCATCATAAACAGATTTCTCCACTAATTATTGAATGACCCAAGCATATGCAAAATATTTATTACAACTTGGATACTGAAATACCCAACAGAACATAATGCCTTTGAAGAACATCATAACGTTAAATATATATTGGGAGAAATGTGAAAATAAGTATAGAATACATGAATATCTATGTAATTTAATATTATCCTAAAGAATAAATATAGTATTCAGTAAGCAATTTGATACAGGGTATAGATACAGATATTTTGATAAAGGTATCTTAATGTGTCGGTGCGTCAGTTGTGCTTTTCTCGTCATCTAACAGTTTTCTCACAAACCAATTATATAATATACTTCCCAACAGTTTTTCACGGTTTTAAGTGATTTTAGATTATCCGTTCTTTCCTCACGTTTTGACACCTCAATACCTCAATACCTGAGGCATAGGTAGTGTGGGGTCATTGTTCTTGCGGAAAACATTCAAACTCATTCATACAACATTCGTTATAGCGAGGTCCGCTCACTCAAGGTTACACCCTTCTACCCACAATTTTAGGCAAAATAAGCGCGAATGTTTTGTGTGCGATATGCTTTCTTAAATGTACTGACCAACCTGAAAACATACTACTGTTAATAAGTGAAATTATAAGTCAGCAAAGGAAGTAAATATTGATACTATGTTGTTCATTACAGTGTTCTTAATTACTAATACTAATATCTGCACTTATACTCCTAACAGCATGTATGTTGATGCTGTAGTTAAGAGAATAACATTATTTTGTAGGCAATTTTTCAGATTTGATTAAGACTGTTTTTAAGTCTGTAGTTCCGAAACGTGAAAGGTATTACAGTCATCAGAGTATCCGAAATTTATCTTGGTGTATTTTGCCTTTCTTTCGTCTTGGTTGTTTTTCTCTCATTTTACCCAGTCATATTTACGCTCATCATTTTCCATTGCTGTCTTCTCATCTCCTGGTTAAGCTTCTCCGCTCCCAGTTCTTTCTGTAGCATTGTTCCCAAATTCTTTCTGTTGCGTGAGTTGGGAGGTAAATGGTTCGGCCTCTGTATTCCGATATCCCTCGTTGCATACATTAACAGCGAGGGCAAGACGAGAGCTCTCGGCAAGTTGATGGCTACTCCACCATAACATCGATTTCCGATATCGAGAACACTGCGAAGTGTATAGCGTCGCTTAGAGACATGCTTGTGTTTGAGATGGTGAAGCTGTAATGGTGTTACCTTTGAGATGAAAATAATGTGCCTCGCCCAAATCGGCTCCAACCATCATTCAAAAACCTATAATGAATAACGAGACAGCAGGTTTTTAGGGATCGAAATTTAGTTTTAGGGTAAAACAGTATACAATGTATTCTCGAAATCCTTTTAATTTCTCTTTTTATACTAAATTCTGGAATTTCGTTCATTTTCGATGAAGCAAACAGTTATCTTTGTGACCCTTACAGTGAGGGAGTTCTTAAGTAGTGAAACTTTTAATGACTTCCAGAAAATATCTAATATATATTTCAAAAAAATGCAAAACCATATAATTAGATAATGTACAGCAAATTCTAAGGTTAAAATTAGAATTCTTAATAATTAAATCAGAAGAGATGTTATTATTGATTTTGGTTCTTCCAGTATTTCTCAATAATTTATTAGAAGGTAACCGACAGTTACATCTAACAGCTAAAGCACTAAACCTAATAGCAATTCGCTTAAAAAGCTTACACAATACTAGAGCAAAACATAACCTAACCTAATTGAGGATATATCTTTATCTCTATTAGAAACTATAGTCTCTGATAATCATATTTTGAAGAGATCATAAATGAAAACAGCTACTCCTTGAAATGTAGGTTATTGTTAGATTTTGTTCATTTTACGGTACAGTATACCTTCATTCCTGCATCATTCCACTCTCGAAACTAAAAGGAAATTCCCCCATCCAAGAGAAAAATCTAAGGCAATTTCTATGGTTTAAGAAACACGAATTTTATCCACTTGACTTTGGAACCGTTAGTATTGAAATATTGTGTGATGTCGTTGTACAGGGAGAAGGGGGTAAAACTAGGAAATCACTAACCAGATTTTGATAATTATGTCGCTATTATTACGTTCATCCAAAGGGGTAAATGGGGAGGTATAAAATATTTAGCAATGAGTTCCACTTCGATTTGGTTGACATTTGCTATCAAGGAGTAATTTCGGTATGATTTGGACAGAAATTCCTGCGTATGGACTTAAGAATCTGGCAAAATATAACTTTCCAAAGATTATTTTCAATCCCTACGTTCATCAGCTCTTACAAATCATAATATTTGACCCAAGAAATTTACAATACGTTACAACTCTAGAAACCACACTGTGAATAGAAATCTGCACTTTTAACTCTTTTGATTAAAAAATTGTACAGTTATATTGAAGTTACTATCGTAAATATATGTGACCCAAACAATAATTGAATAGAAATCTGCACTTTTAACTATTTTGCTTAAAATATTGTACAGTTATATTGAAGCCAAATTCGTAAATATATGCGAACCAAATGAGATGGCACCGTGGTTACGTGTGGTACTCGCATTCGGGAGTTCGCGGGTTCATTCCCGTCGACTTGGGGTTTCTCGTGGTTCTCCCTTGTCATTTAGACGAATGCTGGGAATGTTTTCCTCAATTTCCTTTCATGCCGTTATCTTTCATGTGTGTGTGTGTGTTTCTGGGCTCGTGGTGTATGGCAGTGCTGGCAGGTGGCGCGCGGATGCATATGCTTTGTGCTGTTCTCAGCGTTGGGACGAATTGTGGTTGCTGCTCTCGCGCGGGCGGGGATGGTTGCCTAGCAGAAACCCGGAACTTGTGTTATTGGTTGCATGGGAATACTGGCGCCGAGATGAACAACTATCAGCCAAGCAGTTAGGGTCATTCGTGCGATTCTGTGACCTGTCTGCACCCGGCCTGTAGTTTCCTCACTTTATCCTTTCTCCTTGGAGCGTATAGCCTTTACCCGTCATTGTAAAGCTTTCTTTAAATAAATTTGGGATTGGAAGGTGGAATTTGAAAGCACAGGATGCTACAGTTGGTTAAAGAAGAGTAAATCATTTGTGGTTATAGCTATTGCAGCAGCAGTAGTAGTAGTAGTAGTAGTAGTAGTAGTAGTAGTAGTAGTAGTAGTAGTAGTAGTAGCAGTAGTAGTAGTAGTAGTAGTAGTAGTAGTAGTAGTAGTAGTAGCAGCAGCAGTAGCAGCAGCAGCAGCAGTAGTATTACAAAATTGGAGCTCAATACAATTATTTACACCATTTAAAATATAGTTGAATATATTTGCTACTATTTATATAATGAACTATTTACAGCATGTTAACAATAAATGTGTATAACGGTTATATTATATTTGCAGAATACGTGTTGATAAAAGCATTTAATTGCGGGTTTCTTCAATATTCCTGTTTTTCAATAATTTGTGCCTCTTCTCGCCCACATTACCCGGATAATCGAGAGTATACTGTATATTCTTAATCAAGGATAACCACACACTTGGCAACATTATTTTTGCACTCTTTTCACTTATATGAAGACTCAAATGCAGTGCAGAATTGGTTGAAAAGAAGTTAAGCGTCTATTGCATATCAAACCCAGAAAGCTGAAAGATGTAAAAATGTGGATGTTATGAAACTGATTCACCCTTAAACTAAAGTGAGAAAAAGTAGCTACCTCTGTAAAACAGAGGAAATACCTTATTCAACAGCTTTGTTATTATTAACCATGTTCCACACCAAACTACCACCCAATTATCACATAAAAAGAGTACGTTTTTATTTCCCTTTTCCCGTTCCTTGTCGACAACTGCAGTTTGTTTGTTGTTTTTTTTTCCTCGTGTATGCGGTGCAGGGAAGTCTCAAAGTGGCATACTTGCCGTGTGTATAAAGCGTTCTCGCTGGGAAAGTGGAGAAAAACGAGTTTTCAGAATTCATAACAGTCCCAACTCACGTACTAGCTGGCGGGTTCTCCCCTGCCTCTTGAACCCTTTCACTCGGTCCGGCCAACAAGTCACAACACCAAGGGGTTTTCTGTATGCGAAACCATTACAGGAGGGATTCTAATTAAAAATTATACGTCCCAGATGAGAAATAATGGCACGACTTTAGAACCGTAAAAGGGGTGATTTCGCGGGAGTAAAGGTTGGGCTAGGGACTACAGGGACATTGCTAGGGACGGGGGCGTGAAGTAATGGGGCAAAAGTTTATGATTAGAAGCATTTGAAACTCGCAGTACTTACCAATTTTGGAGTCCGGACGCACCCTACCATAAAGATACAAACCTCTGGAGATGTGGTCTGTTTAGACAAGCCTAATAGATCGTAGATGTGCCGCGAGAGGGAGTGTGTGTGTACCTTGCTTACTGAGTCTCATTTACCCCTCCAAATTACTGCTGGCTTGCAAGAAAAGGATCAGTAAATCCAACTCTGTCTTAGTGCACGGTCTAAAAAGAAACACCGACCGACTTGGCACCTTGATAACCATGCAATCCGCATTTAAGACTTATCGGGTTTGCTTCCAGGTAACCGCTTACTCTGACCCGTGAGTTTTTCGGGGTTTCTCCGGGTCGTCAGGCCAATACTGGATTGCCTTCTCTGATTCCCCGAATGTTCTGCACATTCATCCCTCTCCCCATTTAGTCTATTCAGGTTTGGAAGTGTCAACGATGGCTCTTTGGTTCAGGTAGTAGGGAGAAGAGTGCAGTTATATATAAGTTGAATAATGTATGATAATAAATTTTATTTATCATATACATTGTTATTGAAAATATAATTTGAAGGTGGGTTTAATTGTAATTTTATGAAGATTAATAAAATAATTCTATATCTATATTTGCACACATTGCCCGTCACTCTCGTTATTAAGACGTTCTGTGGAACTTTTTCCATTCCTCGGCCTTCGGCAGTTTCCTAGGTGGGGCAGAGGTCTCCGGGCCGCCAGTGTGAATGTCGGAGAGTCTGGAAACTTTAGAGACCCCGTCATTGCTGTGCCTTCACTCACGTCTCCTCTCATCTCATTTCTCCCTCCCAGGGTGCTCCTTCGGGCGCAACATCCTCAATGGATCGGTGCCGATTTTCCACCGAAAACGCCCTATCCTACCCTATAAAGGGTATTTCATCTTCGATGTATGTACTAGGTAAAGCAGTCCCATAAGAACAACTCTATCTTTAATAAGGAGGACCTGTAAAATCATTGAGCCAACGTGACCAGTACAAACATTTCCTTCAAAACTCACCTCAGCACCATGGAATTATCGCCAATAGTATTTCCATTCCACTCTATTCTTTAATAGAAAATACTATTTTAGTGATATAGAGAAATCAAAACTTCCGATGCCAAAATCAAGTGCATTACAATTAGCCTACCAAATGCTGGTATCAGTTTTGATATATCTATTCTTAAGTAAAATATTAGTACAAGAATTGGGCTGATTTCTCATCCTAGATATGCAATGATCCAGAGTTTGCTTCATTCTACACAGGCTACTCACTATTGGATCTTAAGTCCTTGGAGGTGGAGTGTGATCCGTTAAACAACAAAATTAGTGCCAGAGAGTGGTGGTCTAATGAGTCATTATAACCAGATATAGGAATTTTTAAGCAGTTGGCTTCAAGATATTTATTCAATCCTCTGTGCCAAAAGGATGCAAAACAAGCGACAGGAAAATAAAAAATTGGCCGAATACCGTCTACCACCTCCAAGAGATTTTCGAGAGTTTGAGGATTAGGATTCGTTGTTTTCTATGATGTCTTTGCCTACAGTCTAGTGGCAGTTTGTGCAAATTACGAGTTCCTCGGACCAAATACCATCATTTCCGAAAATTTGAACAGTTCGGATCAAATTATATAGTAGTTCAAATCCCGGCTATGG
The DNA here is from genome assembly GCA_030762935.1 of Hymenopus coronatus. Taxonomy (NCBI): domain Eukaryota; kingdom Metazoa; phylum Arthropoda; class Insecta; order Mantodea; family Hymenopodidae; genus Hymenopus; species Hymenopus coronatus. Next base: position 23,013,112 of record CM060886.1, on the reverse strand, counting down.
CGTTGAATTTTTCAATCTGACTCTACCTATCCAACTCCTGTCCTACACACGGATTGTGTGAAAAATCAATTAAAATTATCAAATTATATAAATGTCGACAGTCAGCAGTCACCGGGCGAGAGCGGTAGAGGTCGGACTGTGTTAACCACTGCTGCTGCTTCCTGTCTAGTCCTGTATTGTGCTGATTTCTCAAGTTTCCCTTCTTTGTGAGATTGGAGTGATGCGTTTATTTACACATTTTGGGTGCTGTTGATATACTCTCAAGATAACCCGGATAAAGACGCTCAAAGCTGCAAAGCCACGGCCCACGCCGATGGATATACATCGCTGGAGATGAATTACTACATATTGAAGAAGATCACTTAGATACGCTCCAGCTAGTGGATAAATATAACTTGGTCTTTATTAAGTTGACCAATCGTGCTACTTTCGAACAATTGCTTCACGCTCACCAGCGCACTCATCCCTTCCTCACAGATGCGGATACTATGACCCCTGTTAGCATTACTGATGCCAGTGCAGCGTTTACTCACGTACGAGTTTTCAATTTGACTCGTGAACTACTTCATGAATCCGTTCGACACAGTTAGCAAATATACGATAAAATAGATCAAATTGAGCATAAATAATGGTCTCGGGGATATGCATTTTGTGCTCGCAATGGAGTGCGCTCTGTTCAGATAGAATTGCTGTAACCAATCCCTTCCAATATTTTGATCAACGAACACGAACCCTATGTCACGCATGTTGGACGGCCGTCCACCAGTAATACCTGTGGTGAAGCCATTATTGTCCATACCAGAAATTTAAAGCTAGGGTTCCACCAACACCACGAGTGCCGTTGTTGAGTGATACAGTTTCTGTCGATCTCTCGGGTACACGCATTCAGTCTCCTCCACTATAACTTTTAACAAAGTATGGGATCATTCGAAAATGACCATGAATTTTCCTGGAGATATTTACTAAATACTCATACAAAGTTTGAGTAGTTCAGAAAATTTTGAAAGTTTAGAACAAATGGAGGCACTCACATAAAGTTGTAGAAATTCGAGTAATGTCTTTAAAACTCGGTAGTTTAGAGAATTTGTCAGCACCTCCGATAAAGTAAAAACATATTAAACTATCAGATGGTGTACAAACTCATCACTCGAAGTTTAATGAGCAATTAAATATAAGAAAATAAAATATATAATATACCCTGGTACCTAATTTTGTTATACAAGGGCTAATATCTTTATTATTATTATTATTATTATTATTATTACTATTATTATTATTATTAGTAGTAGTAGTAGTAGTAGTAGTAGTAATTAATTCATTATTTATTTATTTTCTATTTTAGCTAAATTTTTCAGCTCATAAAACTTCAACTCCATAAGAGGTATTCTTAATTTATCACTATTTTTATAATTCTTAAAATCACAATAATTACTCTATCTTAAAGTATTTATAAAATAATAATCCGTTCGTAATTTTTCCATGTTATAATATAATGTTAGTTGACAACAATTGAATATTATAATATTTATATAATCAATTTATTTTTCTTATAATACTTTTAAAATATTATATCATATATGATGCTCATTATTATTTATATTATATGTTTATTTTATTTAATGAATAAATCCACGTTAAATATATTATTCAATACATTAAATTTAACTATACTCATAACAATCTACTTTATTTAATGGTAACTAATAGATTCCAAATAGTGGAAGTTGTTCGTGTATTTCGAACATATGTTGAGCAGCTAAAAATTTGGAAATATAGCATTTAAAACGGTTTAAAAAGTCGTGGAGTTCGAAAAGTTCAAGTTTCGTAATAAAAGTGTAAGAAGACTTTTAGTATTTCAGATAAAGTTAAAGCCTTTCCAATAAATTTTCACAGTTCAGATAAGTCTAAGAAATTAGTAGGAAGTTTGGAAAATTCGTTTTTACGCTATGCTGCTCACACACATACACACACGGACAGTTAGCTAACTTTTTTGGATGCAGATGGTCTCAAAACATGTATTTCCGTTGAAATCTTCGTGTAAATTTTTGTGTGGAATACAATACCTTCTCTATCTACTATGTACATGCGTGCTATGGAAATTAATATAACTGAATAAGTGTTGCGAAAATGTTATTAATGTGTATTCTCCACATTTTTACATTGAAAGAGATCGTAATGTGATGGAAATATCGATTTGTGGGTATCACCTAGGTTCGTTAGTTTATCGTAAAACTGCAGCCCATTTACTGTTCAGTATATATCATTCATTACGACTTAATATATTTTCCGTTGTAAATAAATATACCAACAAATTAAACCCAACATTTTATTTCCACTGAAATAAGCTTTCAGTGATTTTTATTTTCTACACACGTACTATGTACATAGTGTATAGAGAAAGTGTTGCATTCTACCCAACTATTCAATACCGAGATTTCACTGGAAATACATGCTTTGGGTCCCCCTTAATCCAAAAAAAAAAACATTTTTGGGAAAAGGTCCTTGTGTGTTTGTGTGTGTGTGTGTGTGTGTGTGTGTGTGTGTGTGTGTGTGTGTGTGTGTGTGTGTGTGTGTGGGCGCGCCTGTGTTCCTGTGTGTCTTTGGACAGCATAGCTCAAAAATGAAAAGACCGTTATATACCAAACTTGGTATTTAAGTCTGGTATCTTCCAAGAATGTGACACAAAGATCTTCAAGAGAATCCCCCCATCCCAACTAGCCTTTACTTGAAACTTTTTTCGAAAAAGTTGATTTTCTCAAAAATGGCTCTAACGATTTGGATTAAAATATCGTATGTTAAATATACTTACCTGACAAATAAAATGTATATCTAGAATTTTCTGGGAATAGGCTCTTCATTCTGGATGAATTTTACGAAATGTTGCATAACTACTAAACCGTATGAGATGGACAAAAGCTTACCACACAAATAATGTAGAACACGTTAAAACACACAATTTATGTTGCATGCATTGTTTTCGTGCAGTTGTTCGTTTTGATATATTCCCTGTTTTTGGTTTCAGCTCTGAAAAACATATACTTTTCTTATATAGGAATTTGTCAACTGCTCTCCATGCAAACAAAGGAACTTCAATCACACAGCAATCAGCTTTTGACTATCACTTTAACCTAGGGTACTCCCTTATTTCGCTTCTGCTTACAAGGAAGCCAGTAATAAGACTTTCTGCTATTTTTTCTCAATTAGCATGAAGCAAATAGCTTTCCAACAATAATTTGTTGCAGAGATGTAGAGAAAGACATCACATTTTGGTTAAATTAACTTTGAAATGTGAATATTTGAAGTTACCACAATACAGTACTGAACCCTTTATCACAAACTGGAGCTAATTTGGCCCTTAATGAGTCCCCTTGGCATAACTTTGAGAAATATATATTTTTTACCGAATATATTGTGTTATATTGTATGCAATGTAGAATTATTGCTCTCATGTTAAATAGAGGATCTCTTTACTTAGATACGTAAATCAGTTGGTAGAGCATCTGCCTCCTGTACGAGGAGTCTCGGTTTCAATTCCCTGATGGGGATGGAAATTTTTCTTTAGCCAAGATTATTCTCCGTGCTCTCCAGAGTCTGGAGGTATGAATGAGAGTGAGTGGAATGTGTGCGCGTACGGTTAACAATCCAAGCGACCGCATGTGAGATTTGTGGTGGACAAAGTTGTGCGGGGCGGTTTTTCTCCGGTTTCCCCCGTCATCTGATTCCACCATGGTAGTAAAAGCGGGCGTTAAACACAATAATTCACCTAAGATTAAAAGCCTACAGAAAGAGTGGACATTGCAATGAGCAATTATTCCATAGGAGAAGTCACTGACGTGACTTAAACGTTAAAGGGATATACATAAGAAAGTTAATTATGGTATTAAAAGCTTTAAAGATATTATTTGTTATTGATATGAATTTTCAAATATTTTATACTTGTCTTAATCGGAAATCGCTATTTTTTCTTGTTTAAGCAGAGAGAACGTAATTTCAAAACCGTCACAAAGGGAGCTAATTTTATAAGATTTTTATTACCGCTTTAGTTTAATGTATTTTTTTGTACCCACAACGAATAGCAATGAAAGTTTACCTCAACTAACAAGAGTAGATAGAAAAGTAATATTTATAAGAATAGTTTATAGAAGAGTGAGAAAGGAAACTCATGTGAGTGTTAATAATCACCTTTGTAGTTTATATGACGTCAATCAACTCAGCTTCAATATTCACCCATAATAGCATTCTGCAAAATTAGCACCATATATCTATTCTGTTGTTTTTCTAATGCCAATATTCCTCTCAGCCTGTAGAATATATTGAAATGTGATTGTTCCAGTAACATAACTTACCTATTCTGTAAAGAAACTAATGTTGTAAAAGATTATTCTTCTATTTACTTCATGCTGACTGACAAAAATATTTTCAGAAATTGTGTATTACTTACTTCCTTGTAAGTAGAAGGGAAATAAAGGAACAGACGTTTAAGCGATAGAAACTCTTTTAAAACTTGATCACTTTGAAATTTGGTTCTATTTGTATAGCTAGGAGTAAAGCAAAAGAAATATAAACCGAATGGTAACTTCCCGTTTGAGAAAAAGTGTTTTAAAATTGAAACAAATAACAAGGATTATCTTGGAAATCGTGTAAATACATATGACATAAATTATGCGTTTTCACTTTCTCTAGTCATATGTATATCGCGTATAGTAGACAGAGAAGGTATTGTGTTCTACACAAAAATTCGTTAGAAAGATTTCACCGAAACATGTATTGGCACTCCTAAATTCAATAAAAGCATTTTTAGAAAAATATCTTTGTGTGTGTGTGTGTGTGTGTGTGTGTCTGCGTGCAGCATAGCTCAACGAAAAATCCTTTAAATATTCAAGTTGTATTCAGGCTCAGTATCTTACCAGGACACGAAGTATTTCAAGAAAATTTACTCACCCAACTATGCTTTACATGGAACATTTTCAAAAATGTTGATTTTATCAAAAATGGCTCTAATAATTTTTATTAAAATGCCAACCATATGTTTAAGAGGTTTTCATGACAAACGAAATGTATCTTGGATTTTCCGGAATACCTTCTGAAGAATCTTTATTCTGGATGACATTCGTAAACCGTAAGAGAAAAACTTAATACATAAAAAATGCTCTCTTGGAGGACGTTGAACTTAAATATCAAGTTTTGAGTTTATGTGTCCCCAAACACACTTATATTAGGACAATTAAAATTTATTTCAATAAATTAAAAATAAGTAGAAATTAAAATATTTGAAAAAATATATACATACTACTGATGCTTTTCCAAAAATGTTTTATACAGAGGAACCTAAACGTTGTATTTTCAGTGAAATATCGGTATTGAATGTTTGAGTGGAATGCAATACCTCCTCACCTATGATTATATACAAAGTAGAGAAGGTAAAAATCACATTTTAGTGACTACAGAAACCACTTTAAGAAGAAGCGTGCATTAAAATTTCATAAAAGGGTGATGAGCATGCGCGTACCGGTGGCTGAATGTACAAAGGCCACGTTTCTCGATGATGGGAGAAGTTGTTCGTGTAATGCGTGTTTGCACACATGTTTAACCACGTATGTGCTATGTTTGAGGCGTAACCGGTCAGAGGTCCCCTTCCGGACCTATAAATTATACTTCCGTTCTGCAACTGGACCGGTCCATACCTGGATGTCCATACATTTCTAATTTCCCGTGCAGGCGTGAAGACTACTGAATTGCAGGCCGGGTGCTTTGTATGGAATTGAGGACGTTGCAGGCCTACTTCTTTCCGATAGAAAAGCTAATAAACTAAACACATCTTCTATGAAGCTATAAACATGTTATAACCCATATTATATCGTGTGGAAGAGGTTTTCATCACATTCTCATAAGAAGAGACAAATTAAAAATCTGATGTGTTCCATTCACATGACTTTCTCTACATCTCTGCAACAAATTATTGTTAGAAAGCTTACACTTCTATTTATTGAATGCTAATCGAAAAAAAAATAGCAGAAATAGTCCTATTACTTGCTTCCTTGTAAGTAGAAACGAAATAAGGGAGTACCCTAGGTTAAAGTGATAGTCAAAAGCTGATTGCTGTGTGATTGAAGTTCCTTTGTTTGTATGAACAGGAGTTGACACATTCCTGTATGAGAAAAGTATAAGTTTTTTAAAGCTGAATCCAATAACAAGGAATATCTCAAAAACGACCAACTCCACGAAAAAATGAACATAACATAAATTGTGTGGTAAAGCTTTGTCCAGCTCTTACGGTGTAGCAGTTATGCAAAATTCCGTAAAATTCATCTAGAATGAAGTGGTCTTCAGAGGCTATTCCCAGAAAACTCAAGATATACATTTTATTTGTCAGGTAAATATCTTTAATATACGATGTTTTAATCAAAATCGTTAGAGCCATTTTTGAAAAAATCAAAACTTTCGAAATTTATTCCATGTAAAGGGTAGTTGAGGGTGTGGGGATTTTCTTAAAAATCTTCGTGTCACATCCTTGAAGGATACCAAACTTAAATATCAAGTTTGGTATTTAACGATTCTTTCGTTATTGAGCTATGCTGTTCACAGATACACACACACACTCACACGGATTGGTGAAATCTCGGTATCGAATTTTTGGGTGGAGTGCAATACTTTCTCTATACACTATGTACATAGTACGATGGAGAAAGTAAAAAAGCGTCCAGAATTAATGCCTTTTTTATTATAATAAGATTTGGCAAGACTAGTTTGTTTCAACATAGGTAATGAAAACCATGTGATTGTAATACACAAATGAATAAATACATAATAGCCAGTGCAATGACTAAGTGGTTATGTATGCAGACATAGACACGCTCATACACTACAAGTTTAGCCAACGCTGTAAATCAAACTTCATTATCTAGCCTTTAATTTTCGAATTATGTATTCAATGAAGGGTCAGCTCACAGGTAAGGGTTTAAAAATACAGCTGTTGGCGGCAATCATCGGTTGGGTTTGCCTCTTTTTGTCAAGGAAAGAGGGTCTGTCCCATTAGGGTATGGTCCGAACTGGACGGAACCGGTCCGGGATAACCGGCACGGTACCCTGGTCACAGAGGTCACGCCCGAGTCCAACTGTCAGGTGTGCTCAGGTTTGCAAGAATATATCGTCCGCCTATTGGAAATCCCATTTTTGAAAAACATTTTTATCCCGCCCCCCCCCCTCTCTCTCCCTCAAGCAATTACTTAAGTGCAGCATCTAAATTGTTGAGTTTAGTAAAGCTGAATTTCCAAAAAATTCACTGTATCAGGCCCTGGTATCCCAAGTAGTAAGAACATCGTGCCTTTTCTTTTTACAGTCCCGGAGCCCGGTGAGCACTCCTGCGCTAAATACCCCTGTTTACATTTACCCCCCCCCTAATTTTACTGTATGATTACTGTTCCTTTACACAAACATATACACATTGCATATAACACCCATGCTCAAGGTGGGACTCGAAACCACGATCCCCTTTCCACGAAGCACCAAAGCCTTAGCGATCGTGGCCATGGGGATCGGCTGTCTTGAGCTCTGGTCATAGAATTCAATTTAACTTCCTCTAGCACCCCAAACTTCGATACCGCAATTACACGTTTTAGAGTCCCCTGTGTTGAAAAAAATCGGATGTGTTCCATTCACATGTCTTTCTCTTTATCACTGTAACAAATTATTGTAAAAAAAAGCACATCCTTCTATTTATTTTATGATAATCGAGATATACATTAGCAGAAATTGTGTTAATTACTTGCTTCCTTATAAGTTGAAGGAAAATAAGGAAATAAGCTAGGATAAAACGATACTGACAAATTTTAAGTGATTGAAGTTCGAAGTATTTAAATCTGAAACAAATAACAAGAAATATCTCAAAAGTGGTCAGTTAACGAAAAAAACGTATATATCATAAATTATATGTTTTAATGTGATCTCATCTCTTGCGGTTTACCAGTTACACAAAATTCAGCAAAATTCATTCAGAATAAAGGAGTCTTTGTAAGCTATTCAAGATATACATTCAGGATATACATTTTATTTGTAAGGTAAATATCTTTAGTATACGATATTTTAATAAAAATTATTAGAGCCATTTATGAGAAAATCAAAATTTTCGAAAATTCTCCATGTAAAGGGTAGTTGGGTGGAGGATTTTCTTGAAAATCTTTATGTCGCATCCTTGGAAGATACCAAACTTAAATACCAAATTTGATATTCAACGGTCTTTTCGTTTTTGAGCTATGCTGTGAGCAGACACGCGGACCTTTTTCCAATTTTTTTTTAATCAGGGGGGACCCAAAACATATATTTCCGATGAAATATCGGTATCGAATTTTTGGGGTGAATACAATCCTTCTCAATGCACTAAATACATAGTACTTTAAAGAAAGTAAAAAAAAGTCGGTTACATCAAACTTGATATTTAAGTTCAGTATCTTCCAAGGATGCAACACTAAGATTTAAAAGAAAATCCCTGACCCCAAACTACTCTTTATATGGAAAAGTTTCGACATTTTTATCATATTCAAATAGCTGTAACGAATTTATAAAACAGCCCGTATTACCGTAACTTACATTGCCAATAAAAAGTGTGTCCTGAATTTTCTGGGAGTAGCCTCTGGAGTCCTCTTCATTATTCCAAATTAGTTTTGCATAACTAGTAAACCACAAGAAATAGACAAAACTTTACCTCACAAAATATATATATCCTTAAGACAACAATTTATGTCATACGCCTTTTTCTTTCTCTTTCTTTTTTTCTTTTTTTGTAAAATAAATTATTTCCGAAAAATCCCTTGTTATTGGTTTCAAATTTAAAATATTTACATTTCTCAAATAGGAAGTTGTCATTGCTGTTTATTTGTTTTACTCCTGATCATGCAAAGAGAAACGAATTTCAAGATCAATTGTGTAACGCCAACTTTTAAAAAATTGTCTCTCACTTTATTATTCCCCATACATACATGCATACATTCATACATACATACATACACACATACATACATACATACATACATACATACATACATACATACATACATACATACATACATACATACATACTACATTCATACATGCATACATACATACACATACATACATACTACATTCATACATGCATACATACATACACACATACATACATACATACATACATACATACAAACATACATACATACATACTACATTCATACATACATACACACATACATACATACATACTACATTCATACATACATACACACATACATACATACACACATACATACATATTACATTCATACATTCATACATACTACATTCATACATGCATACATACATACACACATACATACATACATACATACACACATACATACATACACACATACATACATACACACATACATAAATACATACATACATACACACATACATACATACTACATTCATACATGCATACATACATACACACATACATGCATACACACATACATACACACATACATACACACATATATACATACATACTACATTCATACATGCATACATACATACATACACACATACATGCATACACACATTCATACACACATACATGCATACACACATACATACTTACACATATACATGCATACACACATACATACATACACACATACATGCATACACACATACATACATACATACATACATGCATACACACATACACACATACATACATTCATACATACATACTACATTCATACATGCATACATACATATTTACATAATACATACATACTACATTCATATATGCATACATACATACATATTTACATACATACACATACAAACACACATACATACAGATACATACACACATACATGCATACATACACACATACATACATACATACATACATACATACACACATACGTACATACACACATACTTACATAAATACATACACACATACATACACACATACATACATACATACATACATACATACATACATTCATACGTGCATACATACATATATATTTACATATATACACACATACATACACATACATACACACATACACACATACATGCATACATACTTACATACGTATATACGCACATACATACATACTTACACACATACATACATACATACATACATACATACATACATACATACATACACACATACATACATACATACATACATACATACATACATACATACATACATACATACATACATACATACATGCACACATACACACATACATGCATACATGCACACATACACACATACATACATACATACATACATACATACATACATACATACATACATACATACATACATACATACATACATACATACTTCGCATCAGGTTCATATTGCAGTCGAATCTAAACGGGTTTATCATAACTAGTTGAGTCATGTTAGCTTTACTGATCGTTTATACTCCTTCGAAGGAACTAAGGAATGATGATAGCAACATTTGCTTTCCGGACTTCAAAACAAACAAAAATCTTTGGAAATTACTGGCATTTCCAACCTTAGTTCAGGAATAATGGAAATAGCATCGATATTTGAAATGTGATTTCATTTGTTCAGGGGCAATTACTTTTTATGCTGTTGTTTAATGATATTTTCTGGAAGTACTACAGTTTAATAAAGTCTCCAGATTTATTTTTGTCACTTTAGTTGCGGAAAAGCAGTTTCTTTGTAATACTTTGATAGACCATGAAAACAACCCAAATTTAAGGCTGATGCTTTATGGAATTTGAAATTGGCCTTGCTTTATTTTTTGAATTTAACAATACATGTGTATTTATGAATATAATACTTGTGTTAACATTCATTAAATTTTCTAAGAACATTTTTTTTCTGAGTATATGTCTTTTGGTTGCTGGATGTTTTTCAATACGACGCCGAAACAAGAGGTGAGTGATATGAAAATGTAGTTTTCCACGCCAATATGAGTAGATCAACAAAACAGCTGATGGTCAGGTGTATTAGACAGTTACCTAGAAACAAAGCCGCGTGCCTGGCCCACGCCAACGGAGGAAACGCAGGTTGCTTGGGAATTCAGTCGCGTGCATTAGTAGTTTTTTCGTAAACATGCCAACATGATGCACAATGATTAGCTAATACTAAGGGATTTCATACCTTACGAATAGTCTTTAGTATATAATTTAGTTTCTTCCTTTTTTATTTCTTCCAACAAAATTTCATCATAACAGCCAATGAATAAAAATAAATGACTAGTAAAATAAGATGAAATACTTTCGCCGTTAATTTACAGTAAATTTAACGTTAGTGATCTTGAGGATGGAGGCAAAGATCTGATTAAGGAAACAAAGGAAAGAATACTATAAAAATACTGCCAAAGAATTGTAGATAAAGTTAAACAAATATAAATCCCTTTTGCAGTGAGCTAAGACGTTTATTTTACTGTATTTAACTCGTGAAACTAAATGAAACGTTTGTACGTTTTATACTAAGTTTTTTTAGATATTTACATCAATATTGGTATCATTACAAAAGTATTAGGATATTAAGTACAAGATACTTGTAGTTAGAGCAAAATACCTATGGTTTGCACTCAATAGCAACCACAAAATTATCCCAGTCATAAATAGTTTTTTGAGTATGTAACTGTGCTATTTAATAAAGGTACTTCCCTCTCACCAATAAAAATATCTATTAAAACTTTAACTCGAAAATGCTGTCCTTAGCATCTTTACCTTCGAGCTGGGACAGGTTTATTGGTAATGAAATAGGAGAACTCGTTTGTTTTAATGACACGTGCTTGCCAAGAACACCACCTGAGTTGCGAGTATGTGGTCATCCCACACTAATGGTTTGTGCTTTGCTAATCTCAAAAATTTTTATGTTACATAAAACACCTTTAAAAGCTGCGACATCAGACTCCGTGCTAGTTTAATTATTAGCTACAAGAACTTATATTTTTTCGGTGTCACTTCTAAACTGCCTATAGAAATGGCACTTAATGTAGGCATATGGTGGATGTATCTACTGTACATGCGCGACGTTGCTATTACAAACGCTCCCTATCTCGGATTTATAGTTGGCTCTTAGGTGGCTCTGGACGGGTCTAGTTAGGTCAGACCTTGTTCAGTAGGGTACTTACCCGAACATGCCACAACGTTACCCTATCAGAAGCACACACATACAAAATGTCTGTCTTTATAATATAGTAGAGCGTCTCTAATGGAAATGGGGAGACCATGTTGCAAGGATAAATAACAACAGATAGGCTTATAGAGCAACCATGTGGGAGAAGATGCATGGGCAGGCACATGGTGGACTTCTTTAAGCAGAAAGTGGACATCTGCTGGAATGTGCAGGAGACAAAAATCTTATTTGTTGCATTCACATGACTTTCTCTAAATCTCTGCAACACATTATTGTTAAAAAGCTTATACTTCTATTTACTTCATGCTAATCGAGAAAAAAATAGCAGAAATAGTCTTATTATTTGCTTCCTTGTAAGTAGAAACGAAATAAGGGAGTACCATAGGTTAAATTAATGGTCAAAAACTGGTTGCTATGTGACTGAAGTTCCTTTGTTTGTAGGGACAGGAGCTGACAAATACCTGTGTGAGAAAAGTGTAAGATTTTTCAAAGCTGAAACCAAAAACAAGGAATAACTAAAAACGATCAACTTCATGAAAAAAATGTATGTAACATAAATTGTGTGTTTTAACGTGGTCTAAATTTCTTGTGAGGTAACTTTTGTCCATCTCTTACGGTTTACCAGTTATGCAAAATTCCTTAAAATTCGTCCAGAATAAACTAATCTTCAAAGGCTATTCCCAGGTAATTCAAGGTATACATTTTATTTGTCAGGTAAATATTTTTAATAAACGATGTTTTAATCAAAAATTTTTAGAGCCATTTTTGAGAAAATGAAGTTAAGTTCCATTAAAGGGTAGTTTGGTGTGGGGGAATTTTTCTCAAAATCTTCGTTTCCTATCTCTGGAAGATACTAAACTTAAATACCAAGTTTGGTATTTTACCGACTTTTTGTTTTTGACTTACCGTGTTCACAGACACACAGCCACACACACACATACACACAGACGGATCTTTTTCTTAAAGTGCTTTTTTTGGATAACGAGACCCTAAAACATACATTTCCGGTGAAATCTCGGTATCGAATTTTGGGTGGAGTGCAATACCTTCTCTATACACTATGTTTATAGTGCGTGTAAAGAAAGTAAAAACGTGTCGAAAGAAATGCAAAATATGCACGTTATAAAAGGGACAGACAGTGTAATAGGAAGAACTTTCAAAAATTTATTGTAAAATTATTGTTAATATTAATATGAAGTTGTGTACTGTGTAGGACAAGAGTGAAATATTATACTCCTTAGGGTAACTCCCCTAATGAGCCTTTTGGAGCTACCCTGCGAATAGATAGGATACCGTAGGCCTTAACGGACGAAACAGGGTACTAAATAAATTAATATTAGTATAAATTAGCTAAAGTGGTTAAGTTTTATTAAATGCATATTTGTTTATTATAATAATAACACATTGTTCTTATGGTCCAGTGATTCATTTATTTAAGTTTAGAAGTTTATCAACCAGAAGCTATTGTCATTCATTACTTTCTTTTTACGAACTACTCTATAATAGGTCGAGTCTAACTTAAGATAAACATACGGTTTATGCTCTAAATATCACACCAATTAGATTTCATAATGTCTTTTGATCCGCATTCACACAAGTATTTTTGCCTGTTCTTGGAATACAATTCTTATATAATACATTACATAATTTACCTATTGATATTTACCACGTCAGCAGATTTTCTTTATCCTACGGTAAATTATTGACAATAGTATATTGATTCATTCGCTGTATATGTGTATCAACATTGCCAACATTTGTTGTATGGCCTTTTGTTTTTATAGTGTTATGATTTGTTCTGTTAAAACTATAGTATTTTTGTGCATTTTTTAAGTTTTTCTTACAGATTTTTGTAATTAAAGTGATTCTGTAATTTCCTCTTCTTTTAAGTAAATGTTGTAATTGTGGAAGTTCGCACAGCAAGTGAATAATAAATAAATGATTGGATAGGCAGAGTCAGCCTGAAAAATTCATTGCCACAGCCGGAATTTGAGCCCCGCTCTCTAACCGATTCTGTAATCACTGAGCTACCATGGCATGAGAAATTTTATGCCATTCCAGCATGGACCCGCATTGGTTAGAGCAACCGGATCGAGGTCGCAAGATGTGTGGTTCAAATCCCGGCTATGGCATTAAATTTGTCAGTCTGCCTCTGGCCCTATACACGGCTTATGTGAAATAACATTAGGTTAAATATGAAGGATTGTTAAAACGAATCAATTTTAAATAAGCATTATTAATTCTCACAACTGATTCAAATATTCATGTAGTAAATTCATCAGTCCCCATCTTTCTGGGGCTTAGCAATTAAAATACACACTTAAAATTACACCATAAAGTGCCCCTAAAACTTAAAATTTTCATTAAATTTAATAGTTGTAACAAGATTTATTTATGTTTGATTGTTCTTTGATCTCGTCTAAAGCTTTAATCTATTTAAATATTTTAAAGTTCTAAAATATGTTTTGAACGTTCGGAGCAAAATATTTAAACATAGGTAATTGAACACTATAATGTTCAACTGTGGAAATAAATCTTAGCATTTTAAAAACTTCCCGTATACTCAGAATAACAGCTCGGCGTTACAGCTTCAGATCATCATCTCAATATTCTCTGTGTATACTCTGTGTGCGTGCGCTGTGCGTGTTTTGACGAGGAATGGAACCAATAAACATCTCTTATATTCCATTCACATGACTTTTTCTACATCGCTATAACAAATTATTGTTAAAAAGCATATTCTTCTATCTATTTCATGCTAATTGAGATAAATATTAACAGAAATGTTTTCTTAAAGTAGAAGGAAAATAATGGAATACACTAAGCTAAACTGATAGTCAAATATTTTAAAAGCTGGTTGCCACGTAGATGAAACCCGTTTTCTTGCAGAGTTAGGAGTTGGCAAATTCTCGTATGTGAAAGGTTTAAGTATTTTATGTATTTTAAAACTAAAACCAATAACAAGCAATATCTCAAAAATGGCCAACACCACGAAAAAAATGTATATAACATAAATTGTTTGTTTCAGCAAGATCTACGTATTTTGTTTGGTAAGTGTTTCTTATCTCTTACGGTTTACTAGTTATACAAAATTCAGGAAACTTCATCCCAAATAAAGGGACTTTCAGAGGTTTTTCCCAGAAAATTTAAGACATATGTTTTATTTTTCGTGTAAATATCTTTAATGTACAGTATTTTAATCAAAATCGTTAAAGCCATTTTTGAGAAAATCAAAATTTCCTAAATTTTTTTCATGTAAAGGATAGTTTGGAGTGGGGGGGATTTTTCTTAAAACCTTCGTGTCGCATCCTTGGAAGATACTAAACTTATATGCCAAGTTTAGTATTTTACCGACCTTTCGTGTTAGAGTTATCGTGTTCACAGACACACCGACACGCGGACCTTTTTCTAAAAATGCTTTTTTTGGACATTGGGAACCCTAAACGACTATTTCGGGTGAAATCCCGGTGTCGAATTTTTGAATGAAATGCAATACCTTCTCTACACTCAATGCATATAGTACGTGTAGAGAAAGTACAAACAGAACTTCTCCATTGTTTCAACAACAACTGCAATTCTGTTCTTGTCGCCCTATTTGAGAATAAGAGGAAATGCTCTTGCCTTGCTAATAGCATCTCTCAAGTTCCCTAGTTTCCATTTCGAACGCTAGTGGCGATAATTTCGCAAGATGCGTTGATGGAAAGCGTCATTTGTCACATGAAAACCTTTACCAGATTAATGGCGGTGTTTTGAGTCATAACCGAAGAACATTACGTAGAGGAAAGGAACGAATTTGTTGGAGGATAAAGACTTCCCTGCTAATAAAAGCGAGGGAAAGAG
Organism: Hymenopus coronatus; assembly: GCA_030762935.1. Taxonomy (NCBI): domain Eukaryota; kingdom Metazoa; phylum Arthropoda; class Insecta; order Mantodea; family Hymenopodidae; genus Hymenopus; species Hymenopus coronatus. The sequence continues at coordinate 22,997,138 of CM060886.1, read as the reverse complement.
AAACAGTCTTTAACACCTTTACCACTAAGCTAACATTCTATGAAGAAGGCAGACAAGTGCTACACGCACATACACATGCTGGGCTGAACTCAATCTGTAATGAATTTCCTTTCTCCACACGCCCCATGACATCTAGCGACTTTATTGACAACTTCCGTTTGTGTTTTAGATCCCCTTAGTCAGTAGAAGTTATAAGTAACTTGCTGGGGAGAGAGATGAGAAGTTAAATAAAAATGAATTTCAATTCCTCCTCTTCCGTCCCTTTTTCTTTCCTTCTTTCCACCAAAGACTTCCCTTACGTAATCTCGCTAAATTACATCCTCCTGCCAAAATTTTATCGAGCAACTCTGCTAGCACATGAGTTTACGTAAGAGATTTTCCGCTAGGGTTTTATGAAGGCAAATATCTGTGCAAATGACAAGTTTTAAAATTCGTAACTAATATTTGTTTATATGTATTAGTTAAAATGCAATAAAATTACAGGAAGTAATTAAAAACTTCTTACAAACGTATAAATCCCTCAAAAAATTATGAATGACTGATCTATATTGAAATTATTTACCTCACATTTATTTTCTCATAACTTACTTCATGCATACATACATACATACATGCATACATACATACATACATACATACATACATACATACATACATACATACATACATACATACATACATACATACATACATACATTCATGCATACATACATATCTACATACATAAATATATAGTGTCCAGGCTTAACCAGTTTTGGTTGTTTAGAATCAAATCACAGAATGCTGTCCTTCGTCTGTTTGAAGCTAAAAATACTTCCGGCAATATTTTTTTCTTAACATCCTCCATCTACACACCATCTGCCAAAACATGCGTCCAGTCTTCCTGATACTCGCATAATGGGCAAATCCGCCTACCAGCTTCATCAACTATCTTACGGGTTTTCCAACCTCCCAACCTGAATCACGCTATTCCAGACCTTTCTTTCATACCCAATATCAAAACATATGTTTCCTTACCCCACCCAATTTTTTATTTTGTTTCGTAACTGCAATGACGATTTTTTTCTATATTCAGATTCTATTTTGCCATATATCAATTAAGCCAATCTTTGATAATCCCCGTTGTAGCCCCGCCGCCCACCATTTTGGATGTTCTATGTTATCTATCAGATAAATAACATAGATAGCACATTGCTCTTAGAGTTGTTTGATCACGTTTAATTATTCGCAGCCAGTATCTAACTACAATTAATTTAGTATATAAAGCATCTTCCCAGCATCCTACCTCACGAAGAACGCCGTATTTAGAAGTACCCCTCCTCAATCCCAGAATACGTTTCCAGAAACGACATTGTATTTTATTTAGATTATCTACCCTATCCCATCCCCACACCTCACTTCCATATGGTAATGAGGACAGTGCGTTTAAAACAGATTGCAAACCATTTATTAAGTTTGGTATTCAACGGTATTTTCGTTTTTGAGCTATGCTGTCTACAGACACACACATACACACGCACACACACATGGACCTTTTTCTGAAAACGCTTCTTTTTTTGGATTCAGGGGACCCAAAACATGTATTTCCGGTGAAATCTCGGTATCGAATTTTTGGGTAGAATGCAATACCTTCTCTGTACACTATGTACATAATACGTGTAGAAAAAGTAAAATATAATGCACAATTAGCATGTATATGTTACACAGAACATTTAAATAAAACTGCATTTAACATCTGAAGGGGTACACTTCTGCATATCCCTCGCAGACGTTTCTAAATTACAGAGTACCATACACTGATATGTTATGTACGTATACATTACAATTGTAAGCAAGTTCGTAATTGACGAAACAATATTATCATTGTATCAAATGACTTCATATGAAATAAAATTCTGATGTGTTCCATTCACATGAATTTCTCTATATCTCTGCAAAAAAGTTATTAAAAGTTTATGCTTCTATTTACTTCATGCTAATCGAGAAAAAATTAACCGAAATTATTACTTATTTGCTTCCTTGTAAGCAGAAGCAAATAAGAGAGTACCATAGGTTAAAGTGATAGTCAAAAGCTGGTTGCTATGTGACTGAAGTTTCTTTGTTTGTATGGACAGGAGTTGACAAATTCCTGAATGAGAAAGGTATAAGTTTTTCAAAGCTGAAACCAATAACAAGGAATATCTAAAAAAAAACAATCAACTCCAAGAAAAAAATGTATATTACATATATTGTGTGTTTTAAAGTGCTCTACATTTTTTGTATGGAAAGCTTTTGTTTAGCAGTTATGCAAAATTCCGTAAAATTCATCCAGAATAAAGCAGTTTTCAGAGGTTATTCCCAGAAGATTCAAAATATACATTTTATTTGTTAGGTAAAAATCTTTAATATGCGATATTTTAATCAAAAGCGTTAGAGCCAAAGTTCCATGTAAAGGGTAGTTTGTGTGCGGGAATTCTCTTGAAAATCTTCGTGTCGCATCCTTGGAAGACACCAAACCTAAATAACAAGACCTTCGTTTTTGAGCTATGCTGCCCACGGACACAAACATACACTACACACACTCACACAGACAAACAGACCGACATACTTTTTTAAAATGTTTTTTTTTTTGGATTCGTGGGGCTCAAAACATATATTTTCGGTGAAATCTCAGTATCGAATTTTGGGTGCATTACAATACCTTCTCTATACACTACATAGTACGTGTAGAGAAAGTAAAAGAGCGCTGAAGTAAAATAAGTACCTGCTTAAAACTAATTAAGAACTACGTACTAGTGAGGAAAGTGCATTCAACTATTTCATCTCTAAATGACAGACAAATAGAAAGAGACTTCAAATAATATACAATATCCAAAAAATAAAATACAACAGGTCACCAGAGGAACTGTTCTATGTGACAATCTGCTTTACCCTGCAGAGATTGCACCTTCGAAGAAATGAACCTCGCATCCTGTCAAAAATTTCAGGAGGTTGTGAACCGCACCACAAGGAGCTAAGGTTCGCGTAATTGTTTATCTGATTCAACGGGCGAAAAACCATAAACTATCACAATGGTACCATGTGACAGCAAAAAGTACATAAGCTCAGAAATTCGCAGCTTGTATTAGCTTAGTCTGTGTGATCTCCGTTTCGTACCTCGTTGAACCAATCTATTTCCTTACACATACTTTTACAATATGAAGATGATATTTAATAATTCTTGGTTCTCACAGTAGCCATTTTAAGCATTCAACAAGATATTCAGAAGTATACTCTCGCAGGACCACACTATCTCAGGTGGTTAAAATGGCATAATATCTACATTCGGATAAGTTCAAAGTATCACTGTTCGAATCTAAGCAATAATCAGGTTTTTACTTTCTCCATACGAACTATATACATAGTGTATAGAGAAGATATTGCACTCCACCAAAAAATTCGATACCGAGATTTCACCGGAAATATACGTCTTAGGGTCCCCTTTATCTAAAAAAAAAGTATTTTCAGAAAAAGGTCCGTGTGTTTGTGTGTGTGTCAGTATATCCGAAAAGTCGGTAAAATACCACACTTGGTATTTAAGTTCAGAATCTTCCAGGCATGCGACACGAAGATTTTGAGAAAAATCCCCCCACCCCAAACTACCCTTTACATGGAAATTTTTTCGAAAATTTTGATTTTCTCAAAAATGGCTCTAAAGATTTTGATTTTGAAGGTATTTACCTGACAAATAAAATGTATATTTTGAATTTTCTGGGAATAGTCTCTGAAGACTACTTTATTCTGAGTGAATTTTCAGGAATTTTGTATAACTGCTAAACCGTAAGAGAGAGACAAAAACTTACCACACAAAAAATTTAGAGCACATTAAAACACACGATTTATGTTATGTACATTTTTTTCTTGGAGTTGATCGTTTTTGAGGTATTCCTTATTTTTGTTTTCAGAGTCGAAAATCTCAACCTTTCTCATACAGGAATTTGTCAACTCATGTCCATACAAACAAAGGAACTTCAGTCACATAGTAACCAGCTTTTGACTATCGCTTTAACCTATGCTACTCCCTTAATTCCTTTCTACCTACAAGGAAGAAAGTAATAAGACTATTTCTTCTAATTTTTCTAGATTAGCATGAAGTAAATAGAAGCATAATCTTTTTAAGAATAATTTGTTGCAGGGATATAGAGAAAGTGATGTGAATGGTACAAATCAGATTTTTTTTATTCTACCCCAAAACAGTTCAGTTACTACATTTCATAGCACACATTACAAAAATGTTTTCTGTACATCTAATTGTTTCATTACATAATCTACGCAGGTTCTTTGAAAATTACTACACTAAATATTGAATACTAACTATAATTACCATTCAGTCTTTTGAAAGTAATTTGTACTGGAGGATTTATCTTCTTGGCTTCAGAAATGTAAATTAAGCGTAATAGTGCTGCTCAGATTTTGTAGCTCATTGAGAAAAACAAAAAAACTAAAAATGGAAAGAGCGACGTGATTTTGCATTGTGAGATTCGATGACCAGCGATATACCGACTCAACCACCAGCATGTAGAAGTGGAGTGCTCACGCTAACTCCATGTGATATGAAATCAGCCGAACTGTTATCAGCGGCGTGCTCATCCTCATAGAACAGGCAATTTTACCAAAGTCCGAGTCCAATAGTTTTAAATATCGTATAGATTGTGCACCAATACTTCATTCAGTCGACTGCTGGCATATAAATAAGGCATTCTGAATGAAAATAGGACACACACGTCCACATTCTTTTAAGTTACAGCAATTGTAGTGCGATCCAGAAAAAAAGCTACAACTTTGACATTTAGCAAAAGCTACAATAGGTTCCCATCTCAACTGTTTATCTAAGATCCCTCTACAATCCTGTAAATTTGTGCGGTTAAATTCTGAGACATTCTCTATAATACAGTAAATCTAGCCTTAGATTAGACCCACTCTCTAGTCTTTGGAGTGGACTGTAGTTGCCACTTTCAAAATATTTCTTTCCATTAGTTTGCATTTTCAAGTATTTGTAGTTTTCTCAAGAAGGAAACCATTTGTTTATTTTTCCCCTGTTAGTCGTGCAATGAGAACGGAACATATAGCTCTTGAAAGATTTGAATAGCGTTTTGAAGCATAACTTACTTCCCTAAACCCTGTTGAGCCTACAAGGGAATATAATGCAATAAAACATTTTCTGCAAATGTTTATCTCGAAACTTGAAGTAGAAGAATAAGCGTTGTAAGAGTAGTTTCTCAAGAGTGGGTGGAGAAAGTCATGTGAGTGAATACATCAGATTTGTTTAGTTGTGATTTACGCTGTACTTCATACGGTGGCACAGGCAATGTACACTGGCAATGAATCCTGTTATGCTTTGGTTAGATCCTTTAGACACAGTGGAAGAGGAAGTCATGGCTGCACCGGTGGCTACAGCAAAGTTCTGCTACACGTGCAGGTGGAGCGCCAGTTGTTGACGAATGACTTTACTTTCTCTAGCCCCATATGTACAATGTACATAGGGATAGAGGAGTATTGTATTCCACCCAAAATTTCGATACCGAGATTTCACCGGAAATACATGTTTTAGGACCCCCTGTATCCAAAAAAAAGCATTTTCAGAAAAAGGTCCGTGTGTGTCCATGTGTTCGTGTGCCTGTGAACACGATAACTCAAAAATGAAAAGTAGCTAAAATAGCAAAATTGGTATTTAAGTTTAGTATCTTCCAGGGATGCCACACGATGATTTTGAGAAAAATCCCCCTACCCCAAACTACCCTTTACATGGAACTTTTTTCGAAAATTTTGATTTTCTTAAAAATGGCTCTAACAATTTTGGTTAAAATATCATATATTAAAGATATTTACCTAACAAATAAAATGCAAATTTTGAGTTTTCTGAGAATAGCTTCTGAAGACCTATTTATTCTGGATGAATTTTGCTAATTTGGCATAATTAGTAAACCGTAAGAGATAGACAAAAATTTACTATACAAAAAATTTAGGTCTTGTTAAAATACACAAGTAATGTCATATACATTTTTCTCGTGGAGGTTACCGTTTTCGAGGTATTCATTGTTATTAGTTTCAGTTGTGAAGTACTTATACTTTTCCTAGACGGGAGTGTCCGTTTTTCTTTTGTTCTACTCCTGGCCAAAAAAAGAAGCGATTTGTAATGACAATCGCGTAACGAACAGCTTTTAAAACATTTGATTATCACTTTAGCTAGTGCATTCCCTTACTTCCATTCTACTTATAAGGATCTAAGTAATACAATTCTGCTAATGTTTATCTCGATTAGCGTGTTGTTGAAAGAAGAATTATCTTTTGTAAGAAGTTTGTTTGTAGAGTAGTTAGGGAAAGTCATGTGAGTGTATAACATCAGATTTTTAAATGAAGTTAGATGCCAGTGACTTACTCGCCTTTACTGGAGCATTGGCACACGAAGCAGAAACGGCATTCAGTTGTTGTGTACGTTATTCTCATGTTTCTATACTGCAGTAGTACAGCCACTACAAATCAAATGCCACACTTCCAGTAATGTGAGTCACATGTATTGACTCTCAACCTCGGTTATTGCTTCCACTACACTTTACACCTAACGTTCTTGTATTTCTTCTATAACCGACATTTCTCATCTTCTTCTTCTTCTTCTTCTTCTTCTTCTTCTTCTGAGTTTCTGTCATTTTCATTAATGACTAAACATCTCTGGTTAAAAACGCTGGCAATGGCATAAACCCGTAACACAAAACACTTTGCAGTAAACTGCAGCTCTGTATTCTCTAAACGTAATCTTAAGGATTCAGAGTATAAACTATTTGTTGACCTGTTTATCAAAGGTAGGTGAGCTTCGCTAAAGGTCATTCGTCTAAAAGGAACGAATAGCCTGTTACACACTGGGCACGGGCAGCCTCTTTGCTACTTTTGCCTATTCCAGTATCTCAGAAGACTCTAACTAAACTTCACGCGCCCTGTTCTTGATATTATAGTGAGCATTCGTTACAGAGTACAGTTCTCTATGCAGGTAAAAGTAGCTTTTGCTCTGGTGAATTTCTTTATTCCACCAGCCTTGAGGGAGCCAATCTCTTATTGGTTTGAATTCAAGTTCGACACAAGCATGAGCCTATGGGCATAGACCAGTTCTGGAAGAATGTGGAATAAATTCTTTACACCCAACTCCCTGGGCGAGTGCGGTTGGTTGATGTCAAAAAACAATTAACCTATGAGTACATATCGATTTCAGACTCAGGAGCGAAGGGAAAGGGAGCAACAAGCAAACATTAAGAGGAATGCTAGAACCAGGCAAGAATAGGAACGTTTAGAACTTCCTTATCAACATGAACCACTGCACTATTCTACGCAATTTACTATGTGTATTGTTAGGCTATTTGAGTTTGAGGCCATGTGTGCTGACTTGTACATCACAACATAATATTGCTACCTTTGTTTCATTTTACTCAATTCACCCCTCACCAACCAAACCAATTTAAATTAGTTTGCCATTTCAGACAACTTCATTTTTGCTTTCTCTTCACGTATTGTGAACGTATTGCAAAGCTTGTGCACAGGTACGATAAATATCCCAATCTTTGTGGTTATTATGTTGAAATGAAACTATAAGTGAACAAAACTTTTAGTAATAAAATAATGTTTTCTATGAACTACTCTTTTATTTATAGCCTATCGGAGGTTGAAAATATATTATATATATATATATATATATATTTATATATATATGCTATTCATCGGAAATATAAGTTTTGAGTCCCCCTGAATCCAAAAAAAATCTTATGTGTTACATTCACATGACTTTCTCTAGCTGATCTACAAAACTCCTACAAAAGATTCTTCTTCTTTGTACACAATGCTAATCAAGATAAATGTTAGCAGAATGTTATTACTTAGTTCCTTATAAGTAAAAGGGAATAAGGGAATGCACTATGCTAAAGTGATTGTCAAATGTTTTAAATGCTATCGTTATGCGATTGTCATTGCAAATCAATTCTTTACTTGACCAGGAGTAGAACAAAAGAAAAACAGAAACTTCCTATGTGAAGTAAGTACTTCACAATTGAAACCAATAACAAGGAATATCACGAAAACGGTTACCTCCACAACAAAAATGTAAAGGACAAAAATAGTGTGTTTTGCCATGAGGTACATTTTTTGTCCAGTACGATTTTTTTCTATCTCTTACGGTCAGTTAAGCAAAATTCAGCAAAATTTATCCAGAATAAAGAGGTCTTCAGCGGCTATTCCCAAAATTCGAGATATACATTTTATTTCGGACATAAATAGCTTTAATATACCACATTTTAATCAAAATCGTTACAGCCATTTTTAAGAGAATCAAAATTTTCGAAATTTTTTCCATGTAAAGGGTAGTTTGTGACGGGGGGATTTTTTGGAAAATCCTCGCGTCACATCCTCGGAAGATACTAAACCTAAATACCAAGTTTGGTATTTAACGGTCCTTTTGTTTTTGGGCTATGCTGTCCACAGACAAACACACACAGACAGACACACACTCACACACTGACCTTTTTTTAAAAATGCATTTTTCGGACTAAGGGGACCTCAAAATACATATTTCCGGTGAAATCTCGGTATCGAATTTTGGGTGCATTACAATACTTTCTCTATCCCTATGTACATTGTACATATGGGGATAGAGAAAGTAAAAAAAAGAATTTATAGAAAAATGTCCATGCGTGTCTGTGTGTATGTGTGTGTCTGTGTATGTGTGTGTCTGTGTATGTCTGTGGGCAGCATAGTTCAAAATCAGTTCCCCAAGGAACCCAAGGACTTTTAATACTTTTTATAGTATGTATTGAAACAATTAGTAATAGTGTTGCAGGTCGTGTGTGTCTGCAAGCAGCATAACTCAAAAATGAAAATACCAAACCTGATATTTAAGTTCTATGTTTCTGAAGGATGCGAAAGTGCATTATCTGATATGTTCCATTAACATGACTCTCTCTACATCTCTACAGCAAATTATTGTTAGAAAGCTTATGATTCTATTTACTTTATGCTAATCGAGAAAAAAATAGTAGAAATAGTTTATACTTGCTTCCTTGTAAGTATAAGCGAAATAAGGGAGTACCATAGGTTAAAGTGTTAGTCAAAAGCTGGTTGCTAGGTGACTGAAGTACTTTTGTTGGTATGGGCAGCATTTGATAAATTCCTGTATGAGAAAAGTATTTTATAAAGCTGAAACTAAAAACAAAGAATGTCTAAAAAAACGATTAACTCCAGGAAACAAATGTATATAACATAAATTGTGCGTTTTGACGTGCTCTACATTTTTTGTATGGTAACTTTTTTCCATCTCTTACGGTTTAGCAGTTATACAATATTTCCGTAAAATTCATCCAGAATAAAAGAGATCTTCAGTGGCTATTCCCTGAAAATTCAAGATATACATTTTATTTGTTAAGTAAATATCTTTACAAAATGATATTTTAATCAAAATCGTTAGAGCCATTTTTGAGAAAATCAAAATTTTCGAAAAAATTCCATATAAAGGGTAGTTTGGGGTGGGGGATTTTTCTCAAAGTCTTCGTGTCTCATCCCTTGAGGATACTAAAATTAAATATCAAGTTTGGTATTTTACCGACTTTTCGTTTTTGAGTTATCGTGTTTACAGTCACACAGACACACGATACACACACATACACACACACACACTAGGCCCTTTTTCTGAAAATGCTTTTTTTGAAAACAGGGGGCCCTAAAACAATTATTTCCGGTGAAATCTCGGTATGAAATGAAATGGCCTGTTATTTATGGACGCTCTTTAACTGCTTTGGTTCTCAGCGTCCCATTCTATACTGGGCGTGAAAGATCGCTTAATTTTGCTCTTATCAGGCTTGAGGTTCTTTTACGTGCCGTAAATCTACTACACGGGACCCACAGCTTTACTTACCTTCCGAAGGAAGCCATGCTAAGGATTTCTACGCCCGAAAAAATCCATCGTCCTCCGCCGGGTTTGAACCCGCGACCTTGGGCATATGAAGTTAGCATGATAACCATTACACCACGGAGGGCAACAAAATCTTGGTATCGAATTTTTGGGTGGAGTGTAATAATTTTCTATACACTATGTACATAGTACGTATAGAGAAAGTAAAAATCCCCTCATCAATTATCTTTTAGATTGAACATGTTTAAAAAAAATGATTTTCTTAAGTGACGTTTATGGAACTTGTGTTTTAAGATATTTTCACGCAAAAAAAAAAAAAAAAAATGCATCTTGAAATTTCTGAGAATAGCCTCTGAAATCCTCTTCATTCTGGATGAATTTTAAATAACAGAAAACCCATAAAAGAGATAGACAAAATGTAGAAATATACATGTCTTTAAAGAAAAACCGTAGCGACTAGATCTTAAACGATTTGACTATCGCTTTAGCCTGGTGAATCTTCTCTTTCCCTTTGTGCCTACGAGTAAATAAGTAACAATACTATAGTATATAGTATTATTAGAACCAGTTGAAAAATTCAATGCCACAGTCGTGATTTGAACACGGTTCTCCCGCTCTCCGTGCGGTTGCTCTAACCATTGAGCTACTGTAACATTTTCAATGCCACAGCCGGGATTTGAACACGGTTCTCCCGCTCTCCGTGCGGTTGCTCTAACCATTGCGCTACTGTAACATTTTCAATGCCACAGCCGGGATTTGAACACGGTTCTCCCGCTCTCCGTGCGGTTGCTCTAACCATTGAGCTACTGTAACATTTTCAATGCCACAGCCGGGATTTGAACACGGTTCTCCCGCTCTCCGTACTGATGCTCTAACCATTGAGCCACTGTAACACTTTCAATGCCACAGTCGGGATTTGAACACGGTTCTCCCGCTCTCCGTACTGATGCTCTAACCATTGAGCTACTGTCATTTTCAATGCAACAGCCGGGATTTGAACACGGTCCTCCCGCTCTCCGTGCGGCTTCTCTAACCATTGAGCTACTGTAACATTTTCAATGCCACAGCCGGGATTTGAACACGGTTCTTCCGCTCTCCGTGCGGTTGCTCTAACCATTGAGCTACTGTAACATTTTCAATGCAACAGCCGGGATTTGAACACGGTTCTCCCGCTCTCCGTACTGATGCTCTAACCATTGAGCTACTGTAACATTTTCAATGCCACAGCCGGGATTTGAACACGGTTCTTCCGCTCTCCGTGCGGTTGCTCTAACCATTGAGCTACTGTAACACTTTCAATGCAACAGCCGGGATTTGAACACGGTTCTCCCGCTCTCCGTACTGATGCTCTAACCATTGAGCTACTGTAACATTTTCAATGCAACAGCCGGGATTTGAACACTGTCCTCCCGCACGGGTTGCTCTAACCATTGAGCCACTGTAACACTTTCAATGCAACAGCCGGGATTTGAACACAGTTCTCCCGCACGGGTTGCTCTAACCATTGAGCCACTGTAACACTTTCAATGCAACAGCCGGGATTTGAACACCGTTCTCCCGCTCTCCTTACTGTTGCTTTAACCATTGAGCTACTATAACATTTTCAATGCCACAGCCGGGATTTGAACACGGTTCTCCCGCACGGGTTGCTCTAACCATTGAGCTACTTTGACAACTTGCCGTGTTCAAATCCCGGCTGTGGCGTTGAATGTTTCAACTGGTTATAATAATACTAAGTGTTATCCCTGTGCACCTTTCAATATATATAATTATACTATGTTAATTTTTATAGCTATTATCACGAAGTCATAGGAGAATAAGCTTTTGTGAGATCAATTTGTTGAAGAGTAAAGAGAAAGTCATGTGAACGGGACACATCAGAGTTTGATTAACATATTGTCCATATATGTTCAACTAATTTCTCTTTGGAAGCCATTGTGCCTCTAAAAGATTGGGAAACTTGCATAAATATGAAACGACATTTCAGAAACTACTTTCAAGCTATGGTTAATTAAAGTTTGTCGGACGATCGCAGAGTTTACCTTATCCTGTGTCAACACGATTTCTTCCTATTTATTACGGCAGGGAGGCTCAGGTTTACGGGCCCGAGAAACTTCCAGAACGTCGTGCCCTATCTCGAAAAGGACCAGGGCACGTCGTCACCCTGCCAGACAAACTTTAGAGAGCTTCCTCTTAATGGTAATACTCTGCAAGGCTTTAAAATACTAGATCGTACACTTTAGCCTAAGTCCTGGCGCTGTTGCCCATTTACAGCTCAACTCTCATATCTTTCCAACAGCGTTCACAGCCATACATCCAGTGCAATTTTAATTTAATCATTATATTTAGTTATCTTATGAGTTTGCTGTTAGCTGACAAAGTGTGAAAAGTTAACATTTCCTATAATTTATAATATTATATTATTATGTATATTATATATACGACACTTCATTTCACTTATGACTTGTAAGTGAATAATAATAATAATAATAATAATAAGTGGTGTTGGATGACAAAGTGTAAAGATCTAGCCTTTTCCTAAAAACATAACAATGTAATCCCTTTTCCTTTAACCATAATATTTTGAATGGAAGTATAAAACCCCCAATTAATACATTTTAACATTTAAACATCATTGGGATGTTTAAATTACACATGGCGAAGAACAATATATAATCCTAGATTCAAAAAGTCCCCAAAATCGTCTATTTCCTTTTTAATGTATATATGAAAGTAGATGATATTTTACTTTTAGGTGTTGGTAACGTCCATGGCGACACTTTATTTCAATTTTCATGCTAATAAAAACTGTTGTCTTTACTTGGCGACTAGATTTTTTGTGTATGCATGTTCGCTTATCGCATTTAAAAATGTTAGCAACAGAGCAACCTGAAGTTTTGTGTTTTGTTCAAAAAATCTCCCTCAGAGACATTGAGAATTATGGAAAAAATATGGTAAAGAATAGCTTAAGAAAAAACCCAGGTTTATGAATGGCATAAACGTTTCGGTCAAGATTTTCAAACGGTGGAGAGTTACTGTACATGCGACAAGGGCACTACAACAGGTATATAGAAATGGCTTCCAGGAGTACTTCCAGTACTTCTCTTACACGTGGGGGCAGAAGAGTGTCTGGAAGGAAACTATTTTGAAGGAAATGTTTTGTAAATTTCCTTATGGTAACTTATTTCTGTGTTATTTACACATTCCGGTAACCTTTTAAATGTAGTATATATATAACACAAATTAACTAAATTACAATGTGTGTGGTGCCACTAACAGAACTTTGAGAAACAAAACAATTATAGAGGCAGTTTTAAGATTCTACAAAGTTCTATATGATCCACTTCTAGCACACGGAATTGAGAATTGGACTCTAAACAGAGCAAAGATATGAATAATCGAATCCACAGAGATGATAATTTTAAGATAAGTACTAGGATATTCTTTAAGGAATCCTATACACAACACAGATATAAAAGACCAATTAAAATCAATATTTTACAAGATAAATTTGTTTCATATAACAATATCTACATTTTTGTGCAGTAGCGTTTTGTGTCTTATTGTTTATCAGTTACGCGAAAGTTATTCAAAATTTAGAGGACTTCAGAAGCTATTCCCAAATGTTTCAAGATATACATTTTACCTATGATGTAAGTATGTTTAATAGACGGTATTTTAATAAAAATCGATGGAGACATTTTTGAGAAAATAAACATTTTCAAATGTTTAAAGGGTAGTTTGGGTTGGATATGTTCTTTTAAATTTTCGTGTCGCATCCTTGGAAGATGCCTAATTTAAATACCAAATTAGGTATTTAACTGACTTTTTATTTTTGAATTATCTGTTCATAGACACACGGATACACAAACAACTCGCGAGCGCGCGCACACTCACACACACACATATACACATACATCACACATAGAACATTTTTCTAAAAATTTATGTTTTGAAATAACAATGGTACAGACATATCGATAGAACCTATCTCTATAGAATGACAAAACAAGTAGTTCTTTACACCTCACGAGGCAGAAAATCAATGGAAAGACCAAGATGCCAAAAATTCCATACCGAGATTTCACCGGAAATATAGGTATGTTTTGGGTACCCCAGAATCAAAAAAAAAAAAAACATTTTTAGAAAAAGGTCCATGTGTGTGTCTGTGTATGTGTGTCTGTGTGTCTTTGGACATCTTAGCTCAAAAACGAAAAGACCGTTGAATACCAAACTTGGTACTTAAGTTGGTATCTCCCAAAATGCGACAAGAAATATTCAACAAAAAACCCCACCCCAACTACCCTTTAGAAGAGATTGATTTACTCAAAAATGGCTTTAACGATTTTGATTAAACTATTAAAGACCTGACAAATAAAATGTATATCTTGAATTTTCTGTGAATTGCCTCTGAAGACTTCTTTATTCTGAATGAATTTTGCGGAATTTTGCATAACTGCTTAGCGATGCATAAAGACTTACCAAACAAAAAATGTAGAGCACGTTAAAACACACAATTTACGTTAGACATATACAGTTTTTCGTGAAGTTGGTCGTTTTTGAGTCAGTCCTTGTTATTGGTTTCAGGTTTAAGAAACGTATACTTTTGTCATAGAGGAATTTGTCAACTCCTGTTCATACACACAAAGAAACTTCAGTCACATAGCAACCAGCTTTTGACTATCACTTTAACCTATGCTACTCCCTTATTTCACTTCTACTTACAAGGCAGCAAGTAATAAGACTATTTCTGTTAATTTTTGTCGATTAGCATGAAGCAAATAGAATCATAAGCTTTCTAACAATAACTTGTTGCAGAGATGTAGAGAAAGTCATGTGAATGAAACACATAGATGTTTTTAACCCAAGAGGCAGTATAAGTAACCTGCTACATTTCTCAAATGTCATCTCAGCAACGTCTATACTAACTGCCCCGTACTTAACGTTAGAAAATATCCCTTCGTGCTTTAAAAGAGTTGCAGAACTCAACGGGGAGGACGATCTACGTTTTACCTCTCGCAATGAGAGCGACCCTCTCACCGTGTTTGAATTAAAACACATTTTTTTTTTATTTATTTGGCATAATTTTGAAATTATGTATAGGCTTTTTAGCTCAAATTTTAAGAATATATCATAGTTTCAATAGTAAATGTTTGTTATGTATTCGACATAATTTTGAAATTATGTATAGGATTTTTTTCTCGATTTTTAAGAATATTTCACAGTTTGGATAATAATATGTTTTTTAAAGGTGCATTTTGCATAGAGAATGTAAATTTATTTTGTTACAAAAATAAAACTTTTCATTTAAATACGTCTTCACACTACGTTTGGAATGTCAGCGAAAAGAAGTTAGTAGTTACAATTCTCACAGAATATAATGTCAATACTGTATACAAGTGCAGAGAGCCAAATTGTTAAATATTAGCGAGTGATCACTTGGAAGCAGAATAAGGACACTTGCATGCCAATATCAGATATTCAGTACAAGACAGTATAAACGTTTTCTGCCATATAGCTTTGTCTTTTGGCATAATGGAACCCCATTACGCCAAAAAATTGGTGATATAATAATGATAAATGTTTTAGATCACTTTTTTGAGCCTTCAGTGCTGGTTATTAAATTAAACATCCTCGATTTAAATAAAGAAGAGTTGCATTCAACCGACTAAATACATTTAAATCTAGTTTTATTAATTCTAAAATTACTGTTACTTTAGTTTCCTGTTAATTATTATTTCAGTAATGTTATTTTCAATAGTTTTACCCGAAATTTAGGACGAAATTAATGCAAATTTATGAAAAAATATTTACCACAAAACTTCACCAATTAAAATTGTTAATGTAAATTATTACTTTCTCTACACATGCACATTATAAGTAGAGAAGACACGTATTCCAATCAAAAAATCTATGTTAGTATTAACTGGAAATATATGTTTTGAATAAAAAAAACACATTAAGAAAAAGGTCCGCGAGTGAACCTGTGAACACGAGGGGGCCGCGCCATGGCCGAGTGGTTAGACCACTAACCTCTCACCTAGACGGCCAAGGTTCGATCCCAAGCGACCATATGTGAGATTTGTGGTGGACAAAGCGACGCTGGGGCGGGTTTTCTCCGGGTACTCCTATTTCCCCCGCCATCGCATTCTACTGGTGCTCCATTATCATTCATGTATCATCAGTGTCACCGCCTGCGGTGCCATTAGTAGTTGAAGCGGGCGTTAAACACTACCAAAAAAAAATGTGAACACGATAACTTATAAATGAAAGTCGGTTAGCAACCAAACTTGAATTTAAGGTCAGTATCTTCGAAGGATGTAACACGAAGATATTTAAGAAAATTCCCCACCCCCAAACTACGCTTTTTATGGAAACATTTTCCAAACATTTTATTTTGCGTATTTTAAACATAGCCATATGGCAAATAAAATGCATAATTTTAATTTTCTTGGCTTAGTCTGAAGTCCTCTTCATTCTGTATGACTTTTTACATAACTAGTAAACAACGGTAAGATATATACAAAAAGTTATTACACAAAAATATATCTAGATCTCGTTAAAACACAAAATTTATGTTTTAAACATTTGTTATGTAGAGTTAACGATTTCCGAGATATTATTTGTTATTGGTTTCACTTTCAAAGGTTTCCCAAACTGGAAGTTATCTTTCGTTTCACATCTCTTTTGTTTTGCTCCTGGTCAGGAAAATAAAACCGAATTTCAATTTTTTCACATAACAACCAGTTTTTGAAGGAATTGACTATCGTTTTAGCAGAATGTATTCCATTATTTCTCTAATAATACTTACAATGAAGCAATTATTAAGTCAATTATGCTAATGTTTATCTCAATTAGCATGATTGTAAAAAAGGAAACTCCTTTGTAGCAATAATCTGTTTGTGAAATAGGTCAAGAAAGTCATTTGCATGGAACAATGTTTAAAATATTTGTTAACGCAAAGGTTGCCTCTACTAATAGACTGTGCATTGCTCAGGGTTATGAAGGTGAAGTATCAGAAACTGGTGGGTGTGTGTGTGTGTTTAGATAGTAGCATTCTTCAGTTTACTTTCCCTCCAACTCCTCTTGGGTTTCCACATCTCGCTTTTAACTCTTCCGCTCTGCCACCGCCATCTCCCCTCTTCCTCAATTATTCAACTCTTCTTCCGCAATTTAGTAATATTTGTATATCTCATTCCATCCATTCTCTCCCCTCTGCATTAATCTGTTTCATTGCTTGTACCTTGTCACATTGAAACACGTTGGTATTTTGAGATAAGCGCATCAAATGTATCACTTTATTAGCTGAAATGAGTAAAAAAGTTATAAAGAAACAAATAAAATAATCTTTTCATTCTATTTTTATTTTCTCTAGAACGCGTGTACATACAATGTACATGGTAGCTAGAGAAGGTAATACATGACAATATTTCATCAGAAATATATGTTTTGAGGTCCCATGGTTCCAAAATAAGTATTTTTAGAAAACATGTGTGTGTGTGTTGTGGAAAGCATAGCTCAAAAACTTAAAGACCGTAAAATACAAAACAAGTTTGGTATTTAACCGACTTTCCGTTTTTGAGCTATGCTGCCTACACACACACCCACACCCACTCACACACACACACATATTTCAAAAATGCCTTTTTTTGGACTCAGGGGGTCTCAAGGCATGTATTTCCGTTGAAACCTTTATATCGAACTTTTGGGGTGGAATACAAAGTGGTTAGACCACTTACCTCTCACCTAGATCCCCAGTGACCGCTTGCGAGATTTGTGGTGGACAAAGCGGCGCAAGGGTGGTTTTCCGGTTTCCACCGGTGCTCCATCTTCATTCCATGTATTACCTGTGTCATGCCTGCGGTGACGTCAGAGCTTGGTTTCGAATACAGAGAAGCCTTGAGGAGCGAGCATAAGAACCAAGGTCACAACAGCGTCGGTGTGGGCCTATGTTTTATGTGTGTAACGCAGTGTATTGCCATAGCATCAAAGAGTGGCTTACCTCAAAGAACCTCTACTCCAACAAATTTTCCTCCTATTTGGTAAGAGTAGTTCATGTTTGTGGATACTGAAACAGTCCAAAGTTCAGAAATTAAATTTATAGAGACACTACCCTTGCCATGCTGCTGAATACGATAAATACAAGTAGAAGGACGTGCTAGCATAATCATGAAACGTAAACATAATGCTGAAACAGAATCGCTCTTGTATATGCCTGTATATGATATACCTTTCTACACAGAAAAGGCCTATTAGATTTCGAGTATGTGATACATTTAACTGATGATTGTAATAATTTTAATTGTTTTCTTACAGAACCCGTGTGAAGGAAGGAGTTGGATACGTAGAGTCAGACTGAAAAATTCAATGCCATAGCCAGGATTTGAACCACGGTAGCCCATGGTAGCTCAGTGGTAGAGCAACAGACTAGAGACCGCGAGATCCGTGAATCAAATCCCAGTAATAGCATTTACATTTTTTTAACTCTACCTATCCAACGCGGTTTCTGTGAGAAAACAATTAAAAGTATCACAACTGGCCATAATAGTCGTCTATACAATGATTCCTGGGGCTTAAAGTTCTTGCAACGTTGTTAGTCGCCATTGGGGTTGTCATCTCAAAATAATTTGAGATCACCTTGTGGTTTACCGGGAAACATGCGAGTCAGTTGAGAAATTCAATGCTATACCGGAATGTTGACATGGTAGCTCAGTGGTAGAGCAACTGGCTAGTGACCGGGAGATCTGTGGTTCAAATCCCGGGTAAGGCATTGAACTTTTCAATCTGACTCTACCTATCCAACTCCTGTCCTACGCACGGTTTCTGTGAGAAACCAATTAAAATTGTCACAATTGGCCATAATAGTTGGCTATACAATGATTACTGGGGCTTAAAGTACTTACAACATTATAAATCTCATTGGGGTTACCATCTCAAAATAATTTGAGATCACCTTGTGGTTTACCGGGAAACATGCGAGTTAGTTGAAAAATTCAATGCTATGCTGGCAAGATGCCACGGTAGCTCAGTGGTAGAGCAACTCGCTAGTGACTGGGAGATCTGTGGTTCAAATCCCAGCTACGGTATTGAATTTTTCAGTCTGGCTCTATCTTATACATTTAAGTGATGTTTTTGTTTTTTGCGGATTTACTATCGATATGTAAATACAATAGTCCCAACTCCCTTTGATACCATGT
Source organism: Hymenopus coronatus (assembly GCA_030762935.1). NCBI lineage: Eukaryota > Metazoa > Arthropoda > Insecta > Mantodea > Hymenopodidae > Hymenopus > Hymenopus coronatus. Next base: position 22,978,037 of record CM060886.1, on the reverse strand, counting down.
TTACCAAGCATCTAAAAGAATAGTGAAAACTAATCCCAGTGTTGCTGGAGTATAACATTCATGGTGCTAACGCCACTGCTCCGACAAGGCCAGCAGCTGCATTTCTTCTGCACTCTCTTCAGAGCAGAGAAAAGCTCTGAGTATCACAGAGCATTCAGTTGGAAATGCTTGTGGTAGAGAAACCTTGATCTCCGGGGAGCGAGATAGTAAGGCATTTCAAATAACAATTAGATGCTCAGTAACCTTGGACTAGCGCACTTTATTGCATTGTGAGAGAATGCTTATCGCCTAGAGGTGATCGGGTCACACTCGCTAAAAGAGGTAAAAGGAAGGTCGCTCAGACTAGCTCCTCACTGGCGAGTTTTAAAATGAAAGTGCCCCGTTGAGTTCTGCAACTGTTTAACACTCGAAGGGACATCTCCACACATCAAATATAGGGCAGTTGAGCGTTTGGTATATTTCTTTTTATTTTAAATCGAGTTCTTATACAGGATAAAATGCAGAATACGTAATATTTATTTATGGACAATCCCAAGCATTAGAGCAAATGTGATGTTACTCAATTCGTTTACCTATATTTATGGTTCGCATATGTGCTAGTCTGGAGCATTTAACAAGTTTAGATATTTCCAGTTATCCGTTCCTATAAACTGACCATTTAATGCTTATTTACTTAAAAAGTATTTTACGCGTCGAAAGATTTTCATCACTCATTGCTTCTGATAGAATTAAACAAGTACCAAGTTTGTACATATTTACATATTCACAATAAACAGGTTTGCACACAATTAAAAATAAAAATTTGGTTTGAAATACCAATTGGCTCAACTGCACCTAAGTTGACGTGTACCGATAACCCTGGGTGCGTTAAAAGAGTTGCAAAACTCAGCGGGGCTATTTCAAGTTTAAAGACGGCCAGTGAAGAACGTCTCTCAATGACAGTGACCTGTTTAACTCTCCACTGAAAAGCAAAAGGAATAAAACGAAGGTCTCACAGCCAGTTCCCCACCCTCCGCCGTTTAGTTCTGCAACTCTTTTAGCGTACGCAGGGATATTTACAAACGCCAAATACGGTCCAGTTAGACCACCTGGTAATAGGTTTAGGTCCCACGTGAGCATAAAAAAGTAATAGCATACACAGTTGTAAGAGAGAGAGCGAGAGAGAGAGAGAGAGAGAGAGAGAGAGGGAGAGAGAGTGTTTGATTTAGACACTTACCTAGAAAATCGAATTCTCTTAACACTTAAATTTTAAGGGTACACTGCTGTCACTTGAAACTGTTATTTATTCCGAATTGTATTGTGGTTTTGAATCAAAAGAAATAAATTGTAATGTTTCATATCAAAAATCAGATGTTACATTCTCTACGCATTCTTCAAAAAATTACAACAGCTTATTCGCCTGTCAACTTCATTGTATCGAGATAAACATATACACATATTGTTTTTATATATATATATATAAATATATAATATATTTTGTTGTTGATTTAAATTCTCAACTACTTATATCTTTCTCAAATGAGAAGTCGTTCATTTATAATTTTTTTTCCTTGGCCATATGGAGAGAAAATAATTTCAAAGTCATCATTCTTGTAAGTAAAAGGGAATAACCAAATCTTTTAAAAATGGGATACTCTGTGATGACTTTGAAATTATCTTCTCTCCATATGACCAAGGAAAAAAAAACAATAAACGAACGGCTTCTCATTTGAGAAAGGCATAAGTAGTTGAAAATTTAAAGCAACAACAAAAAATGCCACGGGTGGAATAAAATACCCTTCCCCTACTTACTGTAAGTAGTAGAGAACGTAAAAATGAACAGAGATTTTCCTCTTCAGAAATGATTATTTTAATCTTCAAATAAATTTTAAAAATTTTCTTGGAAATAGATATTTCGAGGCATCCAAAATACACAAAAAAGAATAAGAAAAAAACATTTGTAGAAAAATTATTGTGTGCACTCGTGCGGGCTTCTATGTATGTAATACGTAACTCAAACACTATAATTTTTAAAAATGACAATTTGATCATATAGCTTTAATATCTTCTAAAGATGTGACACAAAGATTTTCATGAACATCCTCCAGCTCCAGCTACTCTTTACCACGAAATATTTTCGAAATTATTGATTTTCTCTAAAATAACTCAAACAATTTTGATTATATGTTTAATGAAATTTTAATAAAAGCATAATGCGTGGAAGTAAAATGAATAACCTCTGAATTCCCTTCATTTGAAGGAATCAGTATAATTTTGTACAACTGCTAAACATATGACACAAAATATACACACCACTTTAAAACTCACTATTTTTGTGGCATAAGAAATGACTCTAAGGATTTTGATTACAATATCATAAGTTTGAAATATTTATGACACAAATAAGCTGTGTAGATTCTTGAATTTTCTGGGATATCTTGTGAAATCCAGCTGTTTCTGAATCATTTTTATAAATGCATATAACTTCTAAATTATAAAGTAAGGAATGGACAAAACCTCGGTACACAAAAACGTAGATATGTTCAAATATACATTTTATGGTAAGTATTCGCTTATACTTAGAATGCAATCACTATACAATAAACTACATCGCTTAAACAATGATATATATCATATGAATATTAACAGTTTTGCTATATCTTGTCATTATCTATTACAACAGTAGATTAATAGATATAAATCAATGTTACCAACTTTCTATTTTTTGTGTTTATGTTGTGGAGTTTTGTATTTTCTCCTATGATTTACTTTGTAATTAATTTTGTGATGTTTTTGTAACTTATTTTGTAATCAAAATGATATTGTAAATTTTGAGTGAACCTTGTAATTGGGGAAACCTGTAACGTTCACATTATAGGTAAATAAATTAGTAAGTGTGTGTTATTTCCGAGATATTCGTTGTTAATTAAATAAATTTAAAAGCACATATATGTTCTTTTGAGTTTAATGTCAATATTTGTTTACTACGTAGAGAAGGGAAATATAGTTCTCTCAAGATTTCGCGATTTCATCGAAAGTATATATTTTGAGGACCAATGAATATAAAAAGCATTTGTATGAACAGGTATGCTCATGATGTTTGTGAGACAGAGAGTGTGTGTTTGTGAGCATGTGTAGATGTGTGTGCGTGTGCGTGTGTAAAAGTGAGTTTGTGTGGTACTCCATGTGAGTAAGTGTGAGCATAAGTGTGTGTGTGTGCGTGTGTGCATGTGCGTGTGTGTGCATGTGCGTGTGCATGTGCGTGTGTGTGTGTGAAAGAGAGAGAGAGAGAGAGAGAGAGAGAGAGAGTGCACGTGAGTCAGTGAACAACATAACCCAAAAACAAAAGCGCTAGTCGGTTAAATACCAAAATTGAGTTTTCAAGAAAAATCTCCAACCCCAAACTATTCTTTACATAGAATATTTTTCGGAAAGTTTGATTTTGTCAAAAAAGTGTTTAATAAAATACCATATATTTAAGATATTTTCTGAGAAATGACATGTATAATGTACACTACATTATCTTGAATTTTGCGGGAATATCCTCTGAAGTCCTCTTTATTCTGGTAAACCTTAAGAGATTAACGAAATCTACTCAAAAACTAAATATCCCTAAATTGTACTAATGTGTTACTCAACTGAGATGTGTTTTTTTTTTTTCTTTATTTTACTTTTCTTCTCTTTATTATACAAAGATAACGGAATTTCAAAGCATCACATAACGACAAATTCTTAAAGATTTTTTTTTTATTTCATTTATATAGCCCCCTTTAACATCATATCGGGGGCTTTGCAATTGTAACAACTCATTGTCAGTAGGTTTAAATCATTTTGCTTTCTTAAAGCGCACACACACATTCACTCTCACATACATACTTCCAGACTCTGTGGGGGATAGGAAATAATTCTGGCTAAAGAAAAATTCCCCGCCCCAGCCGGGAATCTAACCCGGGACCTCCGGGTGAGAAGTCAGCTCGTTGACCACTCGACCACGGAGGCAGTCTCTTAAGGAGATTTGAATATCATAAAACTACTTTATTTCCTTACTTCCTCTCTAAACATAAGGAACTAGATATGTAATAAAACTATTTTTAAAAATGTTGACTCAATCAATAAGATGAATATAGAAGAATAAGCTTTTGAAAGAATAGGTTATTGAAGAATGGATAGAAAAATCATATGATTGTAGCACATTAATTTCCTTTTTTCGTAGGCTTTGAAAGATTGGCATTTCAAATACGGTATACAGCGAACCATCTTTTACTTTTCTACCATATACATAGTCGGTAGAGAAGGTATAAGATTCGATCCCGAAATTTTACCGGAAATACATGTTACGAGGTACATAAATAAAAAAAGAAGCATTTATAGAAAAAGGTCCGTGTATGCACCTTGAACAGCATAATTCCAAAAGGAAAATTCGGTTAAATGTAAAACTTTATATTTCAGTTCAGTATTTATCATGGCTACGACACAAAGATTCTCAAGAAGGTCATTCACCCCTACTATCCTTTACATGGATCGTTTTTCAATTTTTTTTTATTTCACCAAAAATGGTTTTAACAAATGTCATTGAAACATCATATATTTAAGATATTTTATGATAAATTAAATGTATTTCTTGAACCTTTAATGTTCATTCTAGATGACTTGGACATAACTGGTTAACCATAAGAAAGAGAGAGAGAGAAAGAGAGAGAAAATCTTACTATATAAAAGTTGAAGATCTCATTAAAGCACACCATATATCATGCCTATGCATTTTCTGTGGTGTTAACAGTTTCAGAGATATTCCTAGTTATTAGTTTCAGCTTTAAAATACTTATACATTTCCCAAAAAATGATCGTTATCCGGTTTGCCTTCTCCTGGTTAAGCTAAGAAAATTGAATGACACTGCATCACAGTGACCAGATCTTGAAATATTTGATTATCGCTTTAGTCTTCTGTATTCCCGCGTTACTACAAGTAAGTATATTTCTGCAAATATTTATAACGACAGATGTGAAGTAGATAGAAAATAAGATTTTGTAAGAATAGTTTGTTTAAGAATAGTATAGACAGTTATGAGGATTTAATACATCAGATTTTTAAAATTTTGATTAAATATCGCTTAAGTTTTCTTTATATCCCTTGTACCTACAGTGAAATGTGTAATAAAAGAATTTCTGCAAGCAATATCTTTATTAACACGAAAGAGGTAAAAGACTAAACGTAGTGAGACTACTCCGTAGAAGATTGGGTAGAGAAAGACTTGTATGGCAACATTTCACATTTTATTATCTAAAATACAATACCAAATAATTTTGGCCTCCGAGATCTTTGGAATTAATAGTGCTCTAAGTTCGTCCGATGTTTCAAAGGGCTGTGAAAAATCACTGGCTATGATTTTTTTTTACTTTCTCTACACGTACTATATACATAGTGTGTAGAAAATGTATTGTATTCCACCCAAAAATTCGATATCCAGATTTCACCGGAAATGCATGTTTTGGGTCCCCTGAATCCAAGTAGGCCGCGCCGTGGCCGAGTGGTCAGACCACTCTCCTTTCGCTAGACGACTCGGGTTCGACCCCAAGCGACCGCATGTGAGATTTGTGGTGGTGCGGGTTTTCTCCGGGTTCTCCGGTTTCCCTCGCTATCACACTCCACCGGGGCTCCATCTTCATGTAGCATCAGTGTCATCGTCTGCAGTGCCAGAGCAGTAAAAGCGGGCGTTAAACACTATAAAGAAATGAAATCAAGAAAAGCATTTTTGGGAAAAGGTCCATGTGTGTGTGTGTGTGTGTGTGTGCGTGTGTGTGTGTGTGTGTCTGTGGACAGCATAGCTCAAAAACGAAAATACCATTAAATATCAAACTTGGTATTTAAGTTTGGTATCTTCCAAGGATGTGACACGAAGATTTTCAAGAAAATCCCCACACCATCAACCACCCTTTACATGGAACTTTTTTCGAAACTTTTGATTTTTTCAAAAATGTTGTAATGATTTTGATTAAATGTCAAATAAAATTTGGGAATAGCCCCTGAAGACATCTTTATTCTGAATGATTTTTATTTAATTTTGTATAACTGCTAAACTGTAAGAGATAGACAAACACTTACTAAAAGAATGTACATCATGAGAAAACACACAATTTATGTCATATACATTTTTTTCGTAGAGTGGATCGTTTTTTGGATATTCCTTGTTATTAGTTTCAGCTTTTAAAAACGTCCTATAAACAAAGAAACTTCAGTCACATAGCAACCAGCTTCTGACTATCACTTTAACCTATGATACTCCCTTATTTCGCTTCTACTTTCAAGGAAGCAAGTAATAAGACTATTTCTGCCAATTTTTCTCAATTATCATGAAGTAAATAGAAGCATAAGCTTTTTAATAATAATTTGTTGCAGAGAGGTAGAGAAAGTCATATGAATGGAACACATCAGATTTTTTCTGTAGTATTGAATATACAATAAAAACAATATAAAGAATCCCCTCTTGGATGTTAAGACTTTACGTGTGGAATGTTGGTAGCCATGAAATCAATCTTGGTACTACTCTTGGAAAGTTTCTGTTTTCTTGGCGAAGACTGTACCTTTCACGGTTAACGCTGGGTGATGCTGACTGTAGCAGAACCTTGTGTTCCCCCTCCTCCTCTCTCGTCTTCCACCTTTCCCACTGAGCTTCTAGCTAAAACATAGGAGCCCATGTTAAAACCCTCTTGCTAGAATGCTAATTATCTCTAGGAATATACATTAGTTCGCATCTTTCTAGCCACTGCTTCCCATTCCAGCTCCTGTATCTGGCACATCTGTGATGTTTAGAAACTAAGGATGCACTCTGCAGCATTAGATGCTTCTCCGAAATCACCAAGTAATTAAGCAATCGATACATGAAATATTATTAGGGGTGATGATTTTTAGGCTTTTGATTTGTGTATTTAGACTTTTATACCATTAATACATTTTCAGTTTAGCATTTTAAGGCATTTTGAAGAAAAACATACTATTTCAATTGATTCTGATATACAGATATTACCTCATGAAAATACTTTAATGTGGCATTTATAACACAACATTAGTAAACGCGAACTAAACTATCAACAATAACAATGACACTGACGCTCTCAACAATGACTAAATAATAAAATATTGTTGATATGTACAGTAAGCATATGAGATAAAAATCTTGTGTCAATAATCTACACATAAGGCCAGTGTCCTTATTTGAGAATATGATCTTTCATTCTCATTTTAATTAAATTTATGCACAAATTCTTGTAAATAAAGCCCCTTTATTTAATATTTGTTAACAATGAAAATATGAATATTGGTTTAATTTTTTTTTTTTTTTTTTTTTTTCACACAAGCCGTGTGTAGGACAGGAGTTGGATAGGTAGAGTCAGACTGAAACATTCAAAGCCAGAGCCGGGATTGGAACTACGAATCTTCCGGTCTCTAGCCGGTTGCTCTTCCATTGAGCTACCCTGGCAACATGCCGGCAGAGCATTAGTTTCTCAACTGACTCGCATGTTTCCCGGTAAACCACAAGGTGATCTCAAATTATTTTGAGACGACAACCCCGATGGCGACTTACAATGCTGTAAGTACTTTTAGTCCCAGGATTCATAGTATAGCCAACTGTTATGGTCAATTGATTTAAATAATTTGAGATCACCTTGTAGTTTACCGGAAGCATGCGAGTCAGTTGAGAAATTCAATGTCATGATAGCTCAATGGAAGAGCACCCGGCTAAAGACCGGAAGATGCGAGATTCAAATCCTGGTTACGGCATTGACTTTTTCAGTCTGACTTTACCTATCCAAGAAAATATGATTTTTATTTAAATTTGATTATTTCTGTATATCAAGTTCAGATGTATAATATGTACAGATGAGGGAGTTAGTTCCACATTCCAGATCAGTGCGGTGGACAAGAGTATTAGAATCATAAACATTTCAAGACTGCACAAACTCATTTCTGGAAGAAAATAAAGAAAAAAATCTCATGTGTACCATTGACATGACTTTCTCCATATCCCTGCAACAAATAATTCTTAAAAAGCTTATACTTCTATTTACTTTATGCTAATCAGAAAAAATTAACAGAAATAGTCTTATTACTTGCTTCCTTGTAAGTAAAAGCGAAATAAGGGACAACCATAGGTTAAAGTTGTAGACAAAAGCTAGTTGCTATGTCAATAAAGCTCCTTTGTTTATATGGATCAGAGTTGACAAGTTCCTGTATGAGAAAAATATGTTTTTCATGGCAGAAACCAAAAATAAGGAATGTCCCAAAAATGACGAACTCCAGAAAAAAATCTATATAACATAAATTGTGTGTTTTAACGTGCTCTACATTTTTGGTGTAGTAAGCTTTTGTCCATCTCTTACGGTTTAGCAGTTATTCAAAATTCCGTAAAATTCAACCAGAATAAACTACTCTTCAGAGGCTATTCCTAGAAAATTCAAGATATACATTTTATTTTTCAGGTAAATATGTTTAATATACGAAATTTTAATCAAAATCGTTAGAGCCATTTTCGAGAAAATAAAAATGTTCGAAAAATGTTCCATGTAAAGGGTAATTGGGGGTGGGGGGATTTTTCTCAAAATCTTCGTGTCGCATCCCTGGAAGATACTAAACTTAAATACCAAGTTTGGTATTTTACCGACTTTTCGTTTTTGAGTTATCGTGTTCACAGACACACGGACACACGGACACACGGACACACACACACATACACAAGGACCTTTTTGTGAAAATGCTTTTTTTGGATATTGGGGACTCTAAAACATATATTTCCGGTGAAATCTCGGTATCGAATTTTTGGTGGAGTGCAATACATTCTCTATACACTATGTACATAGTGCGTATGGAGAAAGTAATAAATTTTAAAAAAATCGGTAATTTTGCATTTATATCGCATTTTAGTATAATTTTCGCATTTTATGGCATTTAAAACACACATTAAAATGTGATTTAGAGTCGTCCAAAATGAAAATACAAGTGTACAAGACTTAATCAACAGTTTGCGCTATATTGCATTTACGTAAAATCACCACCCCTACATAATATGTTCTTATTGATTGATCTTAGTATGTAAACTTAAACAGTCTGATGTTTTCCAGAGATTTGGAACTGACAAAAGTCTCGGGTAAACTAATTTAGAGAATTTCACGATTGAAAACTTCCTAGAGTGGGGTTCAATAAATCCTCTTAAAATACTGAGATTAGTAATTTTTTCTGCAAAAAAAATTTGTTTCTTTTACATAACTTTCTCTAGCTCTTCCAAATACGAACTGTACTTTACAAAATAGTATTGTTCTTTTATTACATCATGCTAATCGAGATGAGCATTACTAAAAGTGGTATTATTACTTGTTTCCTTGTAAGTAGACGGGAATACACTAGTCAAATCTTTTAAAGCTATGGCTATGTGAAACAACTGAGGTTCGGTTCGCTTTCCACGGTCCCTTTTGAGAAAAAATAGGTGGTTTAAAACTGAAACCAATAACAAGGAGTTGGTGTGTCCGTGTGTCTGTGAACACGATAACTCAAAAACGAAAAGTCGGTAAAATACCAAAATTGGTATTTAAGTTTAGTATCTTCCAGGGATGCGACACGAAGATTTTGAGAAAAATCCCCCCACCCCCAATTACCCTTTACATGGAACATTTTTCGAACATTTTTATTTTCTCGAAAATGGCTCTAACGATTTTGATTAAAATTTCGTATATTAAACATATTTACCTGAAAAATAAAATGTATATCTTGAATTTTGTGGGAATAGCCTCTGAAGAGTAGTTTATTCTGGTTGAATTTTACGGAATTTTGAATAACTGCTAAACCGTAAGAGATGGACAAAAGCTTACTACACCAAAAATGTAGAGCACGTTAAAACACACAATTTATGTTATATAGATTTTTTTCTGGAGTTCGTCATTTTTGGGACATTCCTTATTTTTGGTTTCTGCCATGAAAAACATATTTTTCTCATACAGGAACTTGTCAACTCTGATCCATATAAACAAAGGAGCTTTATTGACATAGCAACTAGCTTTTGTCTACAACTTTAACCTATGGTTGTCCCTTATTTCGCTTTTACTTACAAGGAAGCAAGTAATAAGACTATTTCTGCTATTTTTTTCTGATTAGCATAAAGTAAATAGAAGTATAAGCTTTTTAAGAATAATTTGTTGCAGGGATATAGAGAAAGTCATGTGAATGTTACACATCAGATTTTTTGTCTAGTTCTTACCGTTATGCAAAATTCTGAAAAACTCATCCAGAATAGAGAGGTCTTCAGAGGCTATTCACTGAAAGTTCAAAATATACATTTTAATTGTGCTGTATATATCTTCAATATACGGTATTATAATCAAAATCGTTAGACCCATTTTTGAGAAAACTATAAACTTCGAAACTTATTCCATGTAGAGAGTAGTTAGTGGTAGGTGAGTTTTTTGAAAATCTTCATGTCGTATCCTTGTAATATACTAAGCATAAAAAAGTACCTACCATTTTGGTTTTTAACGGTCTTTTCATTTTTTCAATGCTGTCCACAAACACATACACGGATCTATTTCTAAAAATGCTTATTTTGTCGGTGAGTACAGTAGCTTCTATAGCTTTTTTGAACATACGTGCAAGAGGAAGTAATATGATAAGAGAGTATCTTGTCGAGCATTTAATACTATAATGTTTTGATATTTTCTGTGTTTCGGGTAGTGTTTAACACCTGTAATATTGTATATTGCACTTAAGGAGGAAGGCACTGATGATACATCAAATTAAATGATAATTGAGAAATCATCTGGAATGTAAATTTTCAGACATAAGTGTGCATCAGCATTTTTCAGTCAAGATGAAAACATGGAAAGAAGCCAAAATCAGGTTTAGTTGGGACGTGAACTGCTGACCATTTCGAGCCTTAACGACCTCGGCTACATTTCGGTATTATTATTTCTGATGATATGCAAATAGGTAAGATATAACAAAAAGCCATAAAAAGTGAAACAAAATGACCAATCCAAATCAACATTGCTCGTATTCACAGAATGAATATAGCACGCTTTTGGTGTGTGTATACACACATATGTAAATAACATATGTTTTGTCTATGTGTATGTACTGTGCGACCATCTTTTCTTGAGCGCTAGTCTTCCTAGTCTTCGTTTTGCGCAATGTCGAAAGCACAGCAGAGCGACAACATTGGAATAAGAAGTACGCTATACATCTTGATATCTGGTGGCTTTATCCCTATGCTTTCATTCTGTTTGTAGATCCCATATTTATCGCTTATGCACGAGCTCTATATTTCGTTTAATAATTCCAAGTTTCGTGGTAAATTAGATAATCTATTTTGGCTGGGGGCCTTAAAGAAGGATTCTTCTTTGGTTGACAACACTGCGGAAAGAAAGGGGCGAGCTCTGTCTTCTTCCCCCCGGCTCTCTCGCTTCTTCATAAAACTAGCGCCCAAGAAAAGGTGTATTCATAGTACGTATGTATAAATGAATGAGTTCATTTACTTAAAATAACAGCATATACACATATATGTGTCAATCGCACGGATCTACAGATCGTACATGCTGTTACAAGACAGAATAATAAACAAGATTAAAAACAGAAAAAGTGGGCACGAAAAAACCGACAAACGTATTCAAATATACCATCTTAAATAAAGACAAGTCAAAAACAATGATTAAACGTATTGCGATGTATTATTGAGCCCTACTATAGTAAAGAAAGAACATTCAAGGTAAACAAATAAACACAAAACTAACAATAAGTGAAAAGGTCAACATAAGATATATAACCAATGCTTAGCTCGCCTTATACCTCAACCCGCCTTCTATCAGCTTTCTCAGATCTCAGCTGTTTCGGCTTAAGTATAAATTGGTCTATGCTCGTCAATTCTTCCAAGACTGCCAGTAGCTTCTAACATGCCCATAACCTTCTATTCGAGGTGGTAAGTGATCGCGCTAAGTACTTTCAATCCATACGTCCCTTCCCAAAAGAGAACAAGAGAGTGGAAGGAGAAAGTGGCTTAGAAAATTAAAAAACAACACAAGAGAAACTTTGAAATGAAAATTTGTTCGACATGTGGAAAGTTATCTGCATTACTGCGCTCTATCCTAGACTCAAGAACAACTGCAAAGATTATAAAAGTAAGTCAATTTCATAATAAGTAATTTTCGAAATTAGAGCATCGTTTATAATGAAATTGAAACAGAAAGTTTATGGAATTTTGTGAATACAAAGAAAGTGATAATGACCAGAAAGGAATCTGGAATAGTTATCTCGAATTAATAGAGGTACTTTTATTTACCAATAAAACATTTTAGTACGTGTAGCATTTGAATTAAGGAACATGTAACTTGAGCAATGTTTTAATTTTGTTAATGCAATTCTAAAACAATGTTTATGATAACATATTCTAAGCACTATATATTCTGTGTAAATATTCTGTAATTTTATCTTTTTCCTGCATATACTTCACCTTTAAATTCTAAAAGCATATAGTGTGTTTTGGCTTAGGGATTTTGATGAAAATCTTTGTGTCGCACTCTTGGAAGATGCTGAAATTAAATATAAAATGTGCATTATAACCTAATTTTATTTTTCAGTTTTGTTGTTCACAGACACACACACACACATGAACACATTGCGCGCGGATAGACACAGATACATACGCGCCCGCGGCGCGCGGGCCTTTTTCTGAATGTAAAACATGTACTTCCTGTGAAAACTCGGAATCGAAATTTTGGGTGGAGTGCAATAATGTCTCTACCTGTGGAGTATGTGCGTGCTAGACAAGGGAGCGGGGGGGGGGGGCTGAAGTAGAAACTAAACTTATCCCTTCCAGCACTTAGTTTCTTTTAAGGGGCCAACTTTATGCTCCTTTTAACCATCTCTGCAGGTGACCACGTACCTCGTGGTACATTGTTAGCAGAACGCTAAGCGTAATAGGTTCTTTGTTCACGTTCGTGCCGCAGTTTAATGAAAAAGAAGGTCTTCTGGAGCAACACTAAATCAATAACTTCCAAATAAAAACTCCTATAAATAAGTAACACGTCTTACGACCATTTAGCCTCGCTACGCTAGGGGTATACATAAACCTGGGCTATTTTCACATATTTCCGAAGGTTTTTAAGATGTAGTGCGTAAGTTTCTGATGAAAATCTTTGTGTCGCACCATTGGAAGATGCTGAAATTGCTTCACATGACTTTCTCTACATCTCTGCAACAAATTATTCTTAAAAAGCTTACGTTTCTATTTACTTCATGCTAATCGAGAAAAAATTAGCAGAAAAAGTCTTATTACTTGCTTCCTTGTAAGTAGAAGCTAAATAAGGGAGTACCATAGATTAAAGTGAAAGGTGGTTAATATGTGACTGAAGTTCCTTTGTCTGTATGGACAGGAGTTGACAAATTCCCGTAGATTTGAGAAAAGTATGTTTTTTAAAGGTGAAACCAAAGCAAGGAATATCTCAAAAAACAATCACCTCCACGAAAAAAATAATATATATAACATAAATTGTGTGTTTTAACGTGCTCTACATTTTTTGTGTAGTAAGTTTTTGTCCTTCTCTTACGGTTTAACAGTTATGCAAAATTCCGAAAAATTCATCAAGAATAAGGTAGTCTTAAGAGGCTACTCCCAGAAAATTCAACATATACATTTTAAATATCTTTAATATACGACATTAATGAATGAATGAATGAATAAGTGTATTTATTAACATAGCAATATCATACATAGAATTTGAACAGTCGCACGGGTCTACAGACCGTACGTGCTTTTGTAATACACATTACAAGCAATATTAAAACAACAACCACAACAAAGAATTAAAAGAGTAAACACGAAAATAAAAAGACAAAGGAAATACACAGTCAAAAGCAATATTAAACAGCAATAAAAATTAAGAGTGAATCCGAAAATAAAGATACAAAGATATTCAAATATAGCAATTTAAATTTACAGCACAGAGTAAACCTTCATAAATGCACCCTCTTATAATAGATAATTACACTTAAAAGACATATATACACATAATATATACAACCCTAGCATAACAGTGACCTAAGTATGATATAATATACATGTATGTAGAACATTGTAGTCACTTTTGTTTAGTTGATCTTATTCCCCCCCCCCCTTCTCTATTGGCAGCCTCCTCAGATCTCAGCTGTCTTGCCTTAAGTATAAATTTACCTAGCCCGTCCATGTTTTCCGTGCCTGCCAGTAGCGTCCAACATGCTTCTATCCCTACATTCGCAGTGGTAAAAAATCGCGGCAAATATTTTTCCCGCCATTCCTCCGTACCCCTACATCTTGCCAAGATGTGAGTCCACGACTCTTCCTCCTCGCAAATGGGACATATTCTTATACCATTCTCGTCAGAAGTTTTCGTGCTCCTCCATGCTCCTAGTCTAATCCACGCGAGCCCCTCTCTAATGAGTTTGGTACCTGTTTTGATGTATTGCTCCATACCCCACTCCGATTTCAGCCCAGACTGTACTTCTAATGACACCTTCTCTGTGCATTGCGCAATTATTTGCTGTCTGTCAATATCACAGAGACGTTTCTTAATTTTTCTCCAAATACTTCGCCTGTTTTCCTGCCCCGCCATTCAAATGTCTCCCATCCCAATGGTTTCCAACCCTTTCTTTAATTTTGATGCCCACGTCAAATTACCTTCCATTCGCAACTGCTCACGGTAGCAGACTGCCCTAATTAGAGATTGGTTTCCGTGAACGATTCTCATCCAATATTTAACTGCTCTGATTTTGCACTCTATCGTTTCACTATGTACCCCGAATTCCCTCATTATTCCGCAGTTTGCCGTACCCCTCCCTACACCCAGAATTCCTTTAAAAAACTGGGTCCTCACTTGATCCAGATTCCCTGTTTGTTCCCACCCCCATATTTCTCCTCCGTATGTCATCGTGGATCTAACTGTCGCTCCGTATACAGTTTCCATTAAGGTTATGGAGATATTCGGAATTCTGCAGCGTATCCGGAGAGCTTCCGCCGCTTTCACCCTTGCCTTGTGTTTCGTAATGTCAATGTGTTTTGTCCATTTTCCGTTCATTGTAAATGTGAGTCCTAAGTACACAAAGGATTTAACATTGTCCAGTATCTGTCCTGCATATGTCCAAGTCTCCTCCCTGCTATAAACACAACCCTTTTTGAAAGTCATTGCCTTAGTCTTATTCACATTAACTGTAAGTAGCCATTCATCGCAATAGTTCTTAAGTTTGTCCAGTCCTCGTTGCAATCCGTTTACTGTCGTAGAGCACAATACTAAATCGTGTGCGTATAAAAGTGTTGGGATCTGCAAATCCGCTACTACTGGTGCTTGAATATTCTCTGCTATCATTGTATCAGTAATATCATCCACAAAGAGATTAAATAGCAAGGGAGATAAAATACAACCCTGCCTCACTCCCCTATAGCTTCGGCAGCTCTCGGACACTCTGTTTCTGTCGTACTTCACACAGAATTGGACATTTTGATACATTGCCTGCAATGCTCTAACCATTTTACTTGATAACCCCTTTCTGCCTAGTTTGTACCATAATGCATTTCGATTGATAGAGTCAAATGCCTTCTTAAAGTCCACAAAAGCACAATGAAGCTTTCCCCGCTTAACTAACAGTTGCTTCGCCCTTAAAGTGTCTAATATAAACGCGGTATCTATGGTACTGTGTCCTTCTCTGAAACCCATTTGAAATTTTGAAAGTTTGCCAAATTTAGATTCCCAGTCCTTTATCCGGTTATATAACACTCTACAATAAATTTTCTCCATAATTGGCAACAGAGTAACCCCCCTATAGTTATCCGGATTTCCAATAGTTCCCTTCCCTTTATAAATGGGATGAATAATGCCCTCTCCCCAGCAGGTAGGGTAATTCCCCTCAATAAACAATCTGTTACATATCTGGATCATACTCCTACCAAACTCATTAACATTGGCTGCGGCTTTAAAAACTTCCGGGGGCAGCCCATCCAACCCTGGAGCTTTGCCTCCCTTCAGACTCCTTAGCGCCTGTGCTATTTCTCGTGCTGATATTTCCTCGTCCAGTATTGGGATCTCAAAATTTCCCAAAATTTGCACTTCCTTTATAAAAATTCCTTCCCTTTCACCTTTCCCGAATATTCCCATAAAATGCATTGCCCATTTTCTGGGAGAAATTTCGTTGGGCACCTGACGGTTGCCTCTTAAATGTTTCACTACTTGCCACATCTCAGCGTTATCCCCCCGCGTTAAAATATTACTAATTTTCTGAGTAATTTTGTCTTGCCACGTAGTTCTCTTTTCCCGTAAGAGCTGTTTGTACTCCCTTCGCTTTTTTGTAAACATTTTCCTAATGTCATCTCCCCCCTCCCTTCTGAATTTTGACAGAGCCTCCTCTGCTTGTTTCTTTACAGTTCTGCATTGCTGGTCATACCAACCATTGAATCGTTTTACCTTACCATGCATTTGGACTTTCATTGTCCCCGCAGCCGTTGCTATTATATGAGTTAGTTCCTCCGCTGTGTCTGCGTTCCTTTCCCCTAATCTTCTTTCTAATTTATCAACAAATACTTCTTTTTCTATCGGTTTCCATATAAATTTACTAATGGATCTCCCTTCGTCCCCCTGCCCCTCTTCAGGTGCATGCGCCACTATGGCCGTCTCTATATTCAGTTCCAGGACAACCGGACAGTGATGTGACTCGATACGATCCCCCACCCAAAAATTTCTAATTCTGCCAATTAAACCCTGACTTATTAAAATAAAATCTATTACACTACCCCCATTTTCATTTATGAAAGTGAGTTCTCCCTCTCGATCCTAGATAATAGAGCCTTATTTGGGAAAATCAAAATTTTCGAAAAAGGTTCCATATAAAGGGTATTTGGGGTGGAGGAATTTTCTTGAAAATGTTCGTGTTGCATCCTTGGAAGATGCCAAATCACAGGCACACACACGGACCTTTTTCTAAAAATGTTTTTTTTTATCCAGGGGACCTAAAACATGTATTTCCGGTAAAATTTCGGTATCGAATTTTTGGGTGGAATACAATACCTTCCCTATACCTATGTGCATAGTACATGTAGAGAAAATAAAAATGATTGCACCACTTTCTTAAACTAAAATCCCATATACTTTTTTTCTAAATTAAATCTCAGTCGGACCAAAGGTCAATTTATGTTGCTGGTATTTGTTTTCAGGACAATCAAAGTTGTTCCGCCCTAACTACTATTATGATATTCTTTTAAAAAATATATTGTTATTGTTACAACCCCATTAGAAAAGTCTTTAAACGCTTTCTATCAACTCTGAAATGATACAGATCACAAAACTTATTTTAATATTTAATCAACATAAGAATGGTTCTATTCATATGACATTTTTCTGTAATATGCCTCTGAAAAAGTTTCCCAGTTCTCACTTTTAAGAGAAGTTTCGTCCTTACGTAATTTTTGTATGCACGCACCCACGTTTTTTCTTACCTATACTGTATGCAGTAAGGTGCAGTTTTTACAAGCAGATAACTGAGTGAAGAATTGGCGATATAACATGAATTATTGTTAAAACTCAACAAAATCTGTTTTCAAATAATTAAAAGCGTTTTTAAAATAACTTATTAGAAGCGCAATATTGTATTGTTGAAATATTGTGAAACTTGCAGTAAATTTAACATGTCCATTTAAACCCCAATTCTATCAAAATAAAAGTAAGATGTAATAATGTGAAATCCACTTTCCATAAAAATTGGGTAATGGACGGAACCAAAAACAAGAAATAATGGAGAACTTAGAAGGGAAAAAAGATTGATAACCGTACGGACATATGGACGGAATAAAAGTAAAATTTCAAGAAAGCATGATCCTTCAACAAACCGGCTTCGCCACAATATTTTTACTTTCTGCGCCTGTAGGATAACTAATATAGAGAGACTATATATTCGGCCCAAAATGTTTACAATAAATTCACAAACTTATTTTAGAAAAGAAATCTGATGTGTTCCATTCACATGACTTTCTCTACATCTCTGCAACAAATTATTGTTAAAAAACTTATGCTTCTATTTATTTCATGCTAATCGAGAAAAAATTAGCAGAAATAAATTTATTAGTTGCTATCTGTAAATAAGGGAGTACCATAGGTTAAAGTGATAGTCAAAAGCTGGTTGCTATGTGATTGAAGTTTCTTTGTTTTTATGGACAGGAGTTGACAACTTCCTGAATAAGAAAAGTACAAGTTTTTCAAAGCTGAAACCAAAAACAAGGAATATCTAAAAAACGATCAACTCCACGAAAAAATTTGATTAACATAAATTGATTGTTTTAAGGTGCTCTACACTTTTTGTTTCCGTAAAATTGATCCAGAATAAAGTAGTCTTCAGAGGCTATTCCCAGAAAATTCAAGATACATATTTTACTTGTCAGGTAAATATATTTAATATATGATATTTTAATCAAAATCGTTAGTGCTATTTTTAATAAAATCAAATTTTTTGAAAAAATGTCCATGTAAAGGGTAGTTGGGGATGGGGGAATTTTCTTGAAAATCTTCGTGGAAGATACCAAACTTAAATATCAGTTTTGGTTTTTAACGCTCTTTTCGTTTTCAGCTATTCTGCCCGCAGACACACACACACACACACACACACACACACACACACACACTCACACAAACAGACACACCGACGGACATTTTTCTAAAAATACTTTTTTGATCCAGGGGTTCTCAAAACCTGTATTTACGGTGAAATCTCAGTATCGAATTTTGGGCGCATTACAATAGGTACCTTCTTTATACACTATGCACATAGTACGTGTAGAGAAAGTAAAAATTTAAGAATAATATGTAGAATAACTATGAAATTAAACTTCTCCTACAAATGTAACTTCTGGTGTCCCCCAGGGAAGCGTGATCGGGCCGTTGTTTTTCTTAGCATATATAAATGATTTACGGGAAGGCATAACATCTCAGATTCGCCTATTTGCAGACGATTGTGTAATCTATAGAAATAGCAGTAAATGTGACACAATAGATCTACAAGAAGATTTAAACAAAATTCAACTCTGGGCAAAATATAATAAAATGGAGATGAATCCAAACAAATGTACAACAATTATATTTTCAAGGGCAAGAATAGTAGAAAACGTAATATATAAATTAGACAATAAGAAAATACTCAGAGTAAATAGCACCAGATATTTAGGGGTACTAATAAATCAAATATTGGAGTGGGGGGAACATGTAAACTCGATCACTGGGAAGGCGTGGAAAGCGTTGCATTTCGTAATGAGGATTTTAAAACGCAGCAATGGAAAGTCGCGAAATTTGGCATACACTTCTTTAGTTCGACCAATATTAGAATATAGTGCTGCATGCTGGGATCCGTATCGGGTGGGGCAAAAACTGGCACTAGAGAGAGTTCAAAAAAGAGCAGCTAAATTTGTAGACAGAAGTAAACGATTCGAAAATCATACCAGCACTGCTACTTCCTGGGAAACACTAGAAAAACGTAGGAGACGAGCAAGGCTATGTGCAATTTTTAGAGCCTATAAGGGGGAACCTGCATGGAAAGACATATCCAAACGATTATTAAAGCCATTATACTGTGGGAGGAATGATCACTCGGAAAAAATAAGAAATAGGGAACAGAAAACAGACATAGGTAAATTCTCCTTCACAAATAGAACAATAAACGAATGGAACAAAATACCTGCAGATTTACTGGAGACTTTGCCTCAAAGTGTAAATAGTTTTAAAAAGAGACTAAAGAAGAGTGATTTATAGTCAGGATGGTAAATAAAAATAGTTAAAATTATGTATATATTAGTAGACTATTATGTCATTGGCATTTTAACAGGGTATTACTCACATTATTTTTTATTTAACTCAATTGTCTTATTACATTGACAGCGCTGCCACCGGGCCACGCCCTAAGCAGTGATATAAAGTATCTATCTATCTATAATCGTCACAGCATGACTGTTACTCATACGATTTTTGTTTTCCAAAGGAAAGAGCTGTGAGCCAGGTGGACTCAACAATTCCATTAATATCGAAGCGAGATAAAAGGAAAGCCGCAGTTCCTTATTCTGGTGCTGGAGGCGACGCTGAGTTCCCGAGGCGCCTGTACTTCCTTGAATAATTGGTCTAGCTAGCTGGTGTAGGTGCAGGATTAGGTGTCACAGGAACTGGGTGTGGCCTGCCCCAGCAGTAGTGCTAACCTTTGAAACTGTGATCCCTTGATGCGAGCTTCTGGTCTCCATCCCACCGCACTTCGCTGCTCTTCATCCCTCGGGCTATATTCTTGGGATGAATCCTCCTTCCCTTGTATCGTCCTTACAACGCAAAACTTGACCTTTTCTCTCCAGAATTTCATGACGCCAAATAAAAGTCCTGTTGGCGATGTTTTTACTCACTCTACCCAGTACGATGTACCTACATAGTAGTTAGAGCAGGTATTGCATTCTATCCAAAAATATGATACCCATATTTAACCGAAAATACATGTTTTGAGGTTCCCTGAATCCAGAAAAGAATTATTAGAAAAAAAAGTCCGCTTATGCATGCGTGTATGCGCGCGGTTTCTGTGTGTGTATATGTGTGTGAGTGTCTGTGGGCAAAACAAAAAATCCCTTCAACATCAAACGGTATTTATTTATCTGGGTTATTGGGAGTGTGAAAGACATTTGGCAACAGTTAGAATATTGTTCTAAATTAAATACCTTTATATAATGGAGAATCAAAAAGTAAACGTTTGACATTTTGACAAGAATTTAGACAGGAACATAATGTTTAATCTAAATTAATTATTTTTACTTTCTCTACATCATACTATGTACATAGAGTATAGAGAAGGTATTACATTCCACCAAAAAATTCGATACCGAGATTTCACCGGAAATAGACTTCTAGGGTCCCCTGTATCCAAAAAGTGCATTTTCAGAAAAGAGTCCGTGTGTCTGTGAATACGATAACTTCAAAATGAAAAGTCTATAAAATACCAAACTTTATTTAAGTTTAGTATCTTCCAGGAATACGACATGAGGATTTTGACAAAAATCCCCTCACCCCAAACTACGCTTTACATAGAAAAAGTTTGAAAATGTTCATTTTCTCAAAAATGGCTCTAACGATTTTGATTAAAATATCGTAGGTATATTAAAGATATTTACATGGAAAATAAAATGTATATCTTAAATTTCTGAAAACAGCCTCTAAAGACCTCTTTATTCTGAATTTTGCTGAGTTTTGCATAACTGATAAACGTAAGAGATAGACGAAAACTTACTACGTAAAAAATGTAGATCACGTTAAAACACACAATTTATGTGATCTATTTTGTTTTTCGTTGAATTGATAGTACGTAAAGAAGATATTATGTTCTACTCTAAAATTCGATGCCATCGTTTCAATCGGTAATACACGTGTGAGGGTCTCTGAATAAAAAAAAAAAAAGCATTTTTAGAAAAATGTGTCGGTGGACATCTAAGGTCAAAATGAAAAGTCGGTGAAATACCAAACTATGCATTCAAGTTCAATATCTCCCAAGGATGCAACAGGAAGATATTCAGGAAAATCCCCCACCTTGAACTAGCCATTATATAGAACATTTTTCGAAAATTTTGATTTTCTTAAAGTTGGATATAATGACTCTTATTAAATGCAATGTGTTTAAGATATTTCTATGAAAAACGAAATCTGAATTTTCTAGAAATAGCCTCTGAAGATCTCTTCATTAGGATTACTTTTGTATAAGTGGTAAAGCATAAGAGATAGACGAATACTTAATACACAAAAATGTAGATCTCGTTGAAACAGAATTTGTCATATACATTTTTGTTGTAGAGTTAACCGTTACCAATATATTCCGTTTTATTGGTTTATATTTTAAACGGTACTTAAACCGGAAGATGTTTTTCTTTTCGTCTCTATTTTGTTTACTTATAGCAAGCAAAGAGAACCGAATTTCAATTGTTTTATATAGCGACCGGTTTTTAAAAGATCTGACTATCGCTTTATCCTAGTACATAATAAGGAAGCAAGTAGAAGGGAAATACTTAATTTTTATGCAATAGAATTAAGTATATATGGCCGCACCGTGGCCGAGTGGTCAGACCGCTCGCTCTCACCTAGGCGGCCCGGGTTCGATCCCAAGCGACCGCATGTGAGATTTGTGGAGGACAAAGCGGCACAGGGGCGGGTTTTCTCGGGGTTCTCCGGTTTACCCCGCCATTACATTCCACCGGTGCTCCATCTTCATATATAATCAACGTCATCGGCTGCGGTGCCAGAGCAGTAAAAGCAGGCGTTAAACACTACCGAAAAAATGAAGTATATAGAAAAACAATCTTTCGTAAGAAACATTTATTTGCGGAACTGCTAGAGAAAGTCATGTGAATGGAACACATCTTATTTTTATTTCTTGCTTCCTTTCATCACAACTTTATTCGTTCGAACTTAAAAAGATAGGTTCCAGTTGTCTTGTGGTTTTCTTCCGTGCTGTTTCAGAAAGATTGTTTCCTAAGCATGCCTCTCCCAGTCTTACTTTGATCAACCAACACAATTTCAACAATAACCACACAGTGATATTGACTTTGGTGTGTTTCATTTTAAACCCAGTTGGACCAGCTGTTGTAGCTGTTCCTCCGAACGAAGTATGTATATGCAGCGAGCATGTTCCAGCTTTCTCTGGCGTTGGCAGCAGAACAACCTGTGCTCTGTTGAACTACAGGAAAACTCTGCGGTTTGGATAAAAACTGAAAACATGTTTCTAAAATGAGATTGGCAGCTTTTTAGAAATTGCAAAAGTTAGTTTTCATAATGTAATTGCAATTTATGTCATATTGTTGCTTAGAATCTCTTACTGAAAATGTATACGGATAAAATTACACTATTTCGAAATCGAGGCATTAAGGAAGCTCAAAAACAGGTTTTGTATGTTAGTGCATTATCTAATGGACCAAAATTATTAAAAATTGAGTATTTACAAGATTATTGACATAGCTTTTTTAATGTTAATGATTTTTGTGCATCATAAATATTGAATGTTAAATATCTATATAGATTTATTTTTTAAAAGAAAACATTAGGATGTGTAAGAAAATTGATATTAGATGTTTATTTAAATTCTTTGTGCCACGTAATCTGAATTTGTATGAGCACAAATAATTTCAAAGATTCACTTAGTGATTATACATAGAAGAAATGAGGTCGAGAGTTCCTTAATTAATTTTTCTGAGAATATTTCTGTTTTGGCCTTTTTTTCTTACATCCAAAATCCAAACTGTCAAATGTTCATTTATAGATATTAAATGTAATAAATAAACCTGGCTTATTTCTTTAAGATAAAGCTTTATCCCTCAAAAAAACGTTTAAATAAAAATGCTCCCTTTCATTTTTCTGCAGCACTTAATCAGTGCTTTGTCTGTGTGTGTTTAAAATTGGCATTGGATTTACTTGATAGTACCATTGTTTCTAAATACCTGTTTCTTAGCATAGACCATTCCAACCTGATCCGCCAAAAGAGTAGTGAGTTACATGCAATATTTCAGCGCTGAGGACAGCCTATTTTAGTGGCTGAATGAAATACTGGAATGCCAAGCTGACATTGTGTTAGTACACGTGAATACTCTTTCTCTGCCTGTCAAGCTGCAAAAACCTGTCTTAACAGTTGACACTGCAGGATTTTCTTGATGGACATTTTATCAGCAAATATCACAAATGTCTATAACTATGTCCTCTGGAAATCAAATACCAAACTGAAAGTTTCATATACACCAAAGTTCAAGCTTTTATCCTCTTCCTCCACTCTTCTCTATCCTCCCAATCAAATTCCTTCATTCCGCTTTCGATATTCTTCATCCATTTAAGTCTAGGACGACCACGTCTTCATCCTCCAGGTGGATCTCATTCTAAAACTTGTTTTGGTAACCTTATCTCAGACATTTTGCGGACAGAGTAACTGTTTATATCTTATAAAATCTAAAATTGAGTTTTGAACTTTCATGGTTTGTCTTATCACTTTATTAGAGATGTTCTTCTAATTCAGAGTGTTAGTGGATCTCCTGAAACAGTTCATTTCGGTACATAATAATTTTAAATTTAAATTCCTATTCAGTATCCAAGTTTCTGCTCCACAAGTTAACGTACTTCTAATTATTGATTTATACATCTGTAATTTGGTTCCTAAAGTTATATTCTTGGACATGGATTCTGCCTTTTTGAATTCCATATTTAAAGTCCTCTTCTAGACTAGTTTGAATTTTTTCTTCACTCTTAAGTACATGCTCTCTTCACCTCTTTTGATGCATCCCATGCCATGAGGAGCTCCTAGTCTCCCATCGGCTGCGGATAGCGGAAGGCCCAACAGAAATGGAGGCTAACGGGGAAATAAAATATCCGGAACGGACCAAAACTAGAACCAACTGCCTTGTAGAGAGACGTTGTGTAGTCAAAGGCTAAAGGAAGAAAACCTTGAGAAACAATTACCTGGTCCTCCAGGTTCGGGAGTGATGCATTAGGCCAACTCCCTGATCATCCTCAAAATGTATCTCTGCTAAAAGGTCCAAAGCATTTAAGCCGGATGGATCAAATAAACGACGACAAAAGCTAACAAAACGGACAATTCGTTTGGGTGCATGGAATGTTCAAAGTCATTTCAAATAAATATAAGGAGATACGTGTGGATTAGAAAAAAATAATCTGAATATATAAACAAGTTGATCTCTGAATAACGGACTTATGTATGTAGCCCCATTTTCCTTTTAATCCCTCAATATCACGTGTACAGATTTCCCTTCTTGCGCTAAAAGAGTTGGTGAACTCAACAATGGTATTTCAAGTTAAAACCGGTCATTGAGGATTGGCATAAGCGATCTTCGTTTTACATTTTACCCCCCCCCCCTCCCTCAATAAACTCAAGACGCTTAGTCACCGCCGATAAGCATGAAGTAAAGAAGATTCCTCAGCTCAGTTCCTGGCCGGCCGATTTTAACCTGAAGTTATACAGTTTAGTTCTGCAACTCTTGTATCACACGAAAGGATAACTGCACATGTCAAATACGGGGCAATGTGGGTACTTAGTATAGATTTTTGCTTGCTAGCGTAATTTGCATAAGTCTTAAGAAAATAAGAAACGTTACAACAATATATTATTCAACAATTAAATTTTGCATTATTTGGCCTTGATGGCATATACTTTTCTTGTAGGTAAATTAATTAGTGATATCTAAGAGAAGTGTAAACATTTCTTTTTAGTGTGTGCGGGTCATTAATGCCTTGATATATTTTGTCAATATGTTCTGGCTTCTTTTCGCTATTTCATGGTGGACAAGAGAGATAAATATGAGAATAAGTATGGACCTAACTTGTACTTTTCTGTTGAACTGAAAAGGTTATTTGAGTTCACATAGATTCAAAATTTAGAAAAGAAATTTGAGCCAAAGTCGCTCCAAATACATATATAAATGATATATTATATTCCAATGACACAAAACTCAAAAAGACAGAGGAAGAATTCTCAAAATGCTCGCAGAAAAAATTAAAACATACATTTTATCACGCAAATATTTTTAAAAAATGGATTTAAGTTATAATATTTGCAATTATTTTGGAGTAATTAGAGCATAGAAGATAAGCAATCCACGTCTTGGACATGCACTATGAGCCAGATATAAAATCTGGGAATTTGTAAGTTTACCCAAATACATTTAATTTATTGATTTTTTACACAGAAGCTGTATGTAGGACAGACGATGGATAGGTAGAGTCTGACTGAAAAATTCAATGCTAACGACTGGGAAATCGGTGGTTCAAATCCCGGCTGTCATGGACTTTTTCAGTTTGACACTACCGATCCAACATTTAGTTTGTGTTTACATTTTAAAAGATATTCCTCAGTTTTAGGCATTCCGATGGTTACAGCGGTAGCGTTTATTTTTATGGTTGATAAAAATATAAGCAAAAGAAAAGAAAGAAACAGAAAACCAATAAGAAAAGGTTTAATTAAATAACATATCCACACTTCGCTGTAAATCTGCTGTACAATATTCATTCAAACAATAAAGAGTCCATGAACAGGTACATGATAGAGTGGGAAGTCCTGCGTGCTACAATCTACGGGAGATAAATGGCGGTTACCACCTTTAGACGGAAGGGGTAAAATAGAGAAACCAGAGGAGGCTAAAGGTCACAGGCTGACAGGTCCTAACAGTTCCTAACTCGAAGTTGCATCCATCCACTGGAGCTTCCCAAAGAGGGAGATGAACGACCCGTCCAATTAAGCAGCCCTCTAGTATGCGGGGGAATACTCTTTTCTTGGAGGAAGCATCTGCACTATCTGTCCGGCACAGCCACATAGCACAAAACCGGAAATTACACATGAGCATGTGAACGAAATGAAAT
Source organism: Hymenopus coronatus (assembly GCA_030762935.1). Taxonomy (NCBI): domain Eukaryota; kingdom Metazoa; phylum Arthropoda; class Insecta; order Mantodea; family Hymenopodidae; genus Hymenopus; species Hymenopus coronatus. The sequence continues at coordinate 22,951,646 of CM060886.1, read as the reverse complement.
GAGAATTCACATCGATATTCACCTACCGACCGGGGAAAACCATGAATGTTCATGGTCACATAGACAGTCGACCTGCTGAACACAGAGCCAATTCGGTCGATAGGAGATCATTTATTCTTGACATAAGCAAGGCTTGTCACATTTTCAGATGATCAGAAAAATTCAATCAAGAGCTGATGTGTGTATTAATATGTACGTGAAATTGCAGCTATAAATGGAACACATTTAGAACAAAAGTATAAATCACGAGATATCAGACTGATACTTGATATCGCATGAAGGCGTGCTGTAGGTCAGGAGATTCGAGGGAGAGAATGGGAGAGGGAAGGATGGCAGTGAGAAAGGACGGAAGGGAAGAGGGAGTCTAAAGATTTTCTTTTAAATGTGTTGTCGACTCTATCAATATCGAAAGATTTCGACAAAATTAACGCTGTGTTTTAAGTTGGTGAATTAAACGCCCGCGGCGTGTTGAAGCACCGAAAGAAGTTAAAGGGAATATTTCTCTTCGTTTGGCCGCGTTCCCAACACTTTTATCTCTTAAACGGTGCCAGTAAGGGGAAAATTAGAAAGGAGGAGTGCATCTGAAAGCCTATTACAACGCAATGAAAACGCTTTTCCTACAGATACCTACTTAAGGCTTATTTTTCCGCCTTCGATGTTTCTACATTCTTATAAATTAGCAAGGTGTTTCAAAACATGCACACATTAAGAAGGAATCTTATAGACTACGGCGTTGGTCCTAACTCTTATTTTCGAGGAGTATTAATTGTAAAATTTGAGATTAGATTTACATTAGAACTTCTTCTGCTGCTTCTTCTTCATCTTCTGCTTCTCCGATCCATTGTTCACGATTACTAGCCCGTTTCTGCTTAATCCGTTTCCTGGGTCTTCCTCGTCCTGTTTTCCCTCTCGATGTATATTCTAGTGTTGCTTTCGTATACTTCTTCCCTCCATTCTTGCCAAGTGGTTTATTCATGTTCGCCTTTGATTAATTATTTTATTATTTAAAGATTCTATTCTTATCTCTCTTGCACGTATATACTTTCTGTGTACCTAGTTGCTTATGAAGTCATTGTATTCCATGTAATAATGCTATGTAAAGATTTCACTGAAATGTATGTTTTGAGGTCCCCTAAGTCCGAAAAACCCTCTCTAAAACAAATTGTCCGTGTGAGACTGTGGGTAGCATAGCTCAAAAACGAAAAGAATTAAATTCCAATCTTGGTATTAAAGTTAAGTATCTTCCAAAGATGTGACACGAAGGTTTTTAAAATAATTTTCGCTATAAATGGATATTTTTTTGAAAATTTTGTTTTCCTCAAAAAATGACTTCGATGATTTTGATTAAAGTACCATATATTAAACATATTTACATCAAAGATAAAATGTGTATTTTTAATTTTCTGGAAATAGCCTCTGAAGACCTCTTTATTTTGAATGTTTTGTAGAATTTTTCATAACGGTTAAACTGTTAAAGATAGACAAAAACTTACATCACAAAAAATATAAACCTGTTAAAGCACATAATTTATGCCTTACAAGTTTTTCTTGTAGTGTTGGCCATTTTATAGATATTCCTTTTTATTGTTTTAATTTTAAACTACCTAGCTTTTCTTTAAACAGGGCCCAGCAAAGTGAACCGATCCTCAATTGTTTCACATTGTGAGTAGTTTTTAAAATACTTATCCTAGTGCATTCCCTTATTTTTTTTTCTAAATACAGGGACGAAAGCAATAGGAACAATTCTGCTAATGTTTTTATCTCGATTAGCATGATTACACAAAAGAATACCCTTTTGTAGGAACAGTTTGTATATGGAACAGCTAGAGAAGCTTATGCGAATGGAACACATCAGATTTTTTCTTTCTCATATATATATATATATATATATATACACACACACACATATACAATGTACATAGGGAATAGAGAAACTATTGTATTCCACCCAAACATTTTACACCGAGATTTCATCGAAAATGCATGTTTTGAGACCCCATGAATTCAAAAATGATATTTTTTAAACATGTCCTTGTGTGTGTCTGTGTGTTTGTGCCTGTGGGCAACATAACACAAAAAGAAAAGTCTTTTGAATACCAAACTTAATATTGAAGGATGGAACAGATAGATTTTTAAGAAAATTCCTCACCCTTAATTACCCTTTTCATGGAACATTTTTCGAAATTGTCATTATATTAAAAATCTGATGTGTCCCATTCACATAACTTTTCTACATCTGTGCAATAGATTATTGTTGTTAAAAAGGTTATTCTTCTATCTACTTCATGGTAACCAAGATAAAATTATCAGAAATGGTCTTATTACATGCTTTTTTGTAAGTGGAAAGGAAATAAGGGAGTCGATTCTTTAAAAGCTGGTTGCTCTGTGATTGAAATTGCTTTGTATGGTCACGAGCTGACAGATTTCCCTATGAGAAAAGTAAAAATATTTTAAAGCTGAAACCAATAACAAGGCATATCTGAGATTTGGTCAGCTCTACTAAAAACCTCATATCACATAACTTATGTGTTTTAAAGAAATCTGCATTCTTGCGCACTAAGTTTTCGTCTATCCCTTACGGTTTACCAGTTACGTAAAATTCAGAAAAGTTCAACCATAATAAAGAAGTCTTCAGAGGCTATTCTCGGAAAATTCAAGATATACATTTTATTTGTCAGGCAAATATCTTTAATACGATATTTTAATCAAAATCGTTAGAGGCATTTTTGAGAAAATCAAAATTTTAGAAAAAATTTCCATGTAAAGGGTAGCTTGGGGTGGGGGGATTTTTCTAAAAACCTTCGTGTCGTATCCCTGGAAGATACTTAACTGAAATACCAAGTTTTGTGTTTTACCGACTTTTCGTTTTTGAGTTATCGTGTTCACAGACACATGGACACACGCATACAGGGATCTTGTTCTGAAAAGGCTTTTTTTTGGATACAGGGGACCCTAAAACATGTTTCCGGTGAAATCTCGGTATCAAAGTTTTGAGTGGAGTGCAATACCTTCACTATACACTATGTACATAGTACGTGTAAAGAAAGGAAAAATGGCTCCATCAATTCTGATTGATGGATGATAAGAAAGTTGATGGTTCAATTGGTAACGGAGAAAACCTGCCCACCACAAATCTCACATGCAGTTTTTTGGGCTACCCAGATGGGAGTTGGGGGCACTTAGGTATAAAATAAGAGTAATAATCTAATGTGTTCCATTCAACTCCTGTCCATACAAACAAAGGAACTTCAGTCACATAGCAACCAGCTTTTGACTATCACTTTGGCCTATGATACGCCCTTATTTCGCTTCTGCTTACAAGGAAGCAAGTAATAAGACTATTCCTGCTAATTTTTACTCGATTAGCATGAAGTGAATAGAAATATAAGCTTTTTAACAATAATTTGTTGCAGAGATGTATAGAAAGTTATGTGAATGAAACAGATCAGATTTTTAAATGTGTATTACTTTATACGTGAGGACAGACTAACACAATTTTCGGCAGGATACGTCCCATTAGATCAGGTTGTTGAATACGCCACACGGAGGAGCAATACTCACGACTCGCGGGTGTCTGCATACAGCATGCTCGGAGGGGGGGTAAGCTATCGTCACGGTGAATCAGTGTTGATGAAGCGCCAGAAAGCGCTATAACCCTTGCGTAGTGAGGTATATGCTATCCAGCCAGGCTCCTAGAAGCTCTGTGGGTACTCTCGAGTACTCTTACTCAGGCGAACAGATACTTATCCCACAGTTGTGTTTGAACAAGATACGGAGTAACTAATCTCTAAAATATATCTGATACCCAAACATTTTCTTTACGAAATAACATTTAACCACAAGTTTAGCACTAGTTTTACTTTCTCAAGCAACTACTTATATCATTTGAATTGTGCAGATATCCTTGGTGCGTTGAATGATTTGCAGAGATTAACGGAGCTATTTCAACCCTGCAATGGAGAACTGACGATACTGACCTCCATTTTATCCCTCGCAGAGAGTGTGACCTACTCACCGTCCCCGCTGATAAGCAAGACCGCGAAAACGAAGACCACTCTCTCCAGTTGATTCAGCCGTGACGATAGCTTGTCCTCAATGCTGCGCTGTATTGCATGTTGCAGGTTGACCCTGTGAGTTGCAAGTTACGCGCTGATCTTTCGGCGCGCACCAAAGCTCTAACATACTGTTTTAAGGAGTCAATTTCTCGGTCACATAAACATTTTCAGTTCGAGTAGCAGCTGTTCAACTTTCGTCTTGTAGACCATGCTGTTCTCGAATATAAAGCCATAATTAGCTTTCTTTGATAATTTTCCTGAAATAGCAGCACTTTTATTGGTTGCTTCGTTAGGATAGAAAACTTCCCATATGCTCTCCTGTTTGTACAATTGTCTATATTTGTTTTCCACACGGCGCTAACAGGAAACCTGATAAAATGTAACTCATTGTTGTATCAGATCACTAAAGCTAGCGCCGGCCTCTATAGTGTTGTGTTAGCGTGCCCATCACATTCAACAGATCTTGAATTCGAAACTCTATTTGGGTAAGTTATGCCCGGATAAGCTATTTCCTGGCTATTCCCGTATACTGAGAAGATAAATATCGAGGAACTGTAAGTCTATGGACCCTAGGTTCTTTGAGCATCATTTCTAACGATTTTGATTAAAATATCGTATATTAAAGATAAATAAAATGTATATCTTGAATTTTCTGGGAATACCCTCTGAAGACTACATTATTCTGGATGAATTTTACGGAATTTTGCATAACTGCTAAACCGTAAGAGATGGACAAAAAATTACAACACAAAAAATGTAGAGCACCTTAAAATAGACAATTTATCGTATATACATTTTTATGGGGTTGATCGTTTTTAAGATACTTCTTATTTTTGGTTTCACCTTTAAAAAACTTAAACTTTTACCACACAGGAATTTAACAATTACTGCCTATACAAACAAAGGAGATTTTGTCACATAGCAACCAACTTTTGACTATCACTTTAACCAATAGCATTCCCTTGTTTCGCTTCAACTTACAAGGAAGCAAGTAATAGGACTATGTGTGCTGATTTGTTCTCGATTAGTATGAACTAAATAGAAGCATAAGCTTTTTAACAATAATATTTTGCTGCAGAGATATAGAGAAAGGCATGTGAATGGAACACATCAGATTTTTTCCCTTTGCTACCAGTGGAAAATATAATATAGGCAAGATATAACTTTTACTCGAAATATATAAGCTTTTAAATTTTACCTCCCTCTATTGTTTTATTAATTATTAGAAGAGCCATTGTATGAGGAACTGAAGTAAATGGTGTATGATAGTTGTGACATTAAAAACATTAGCTAAGATTAGGTTCCCTATTATTACTTTTTGCAGCACGTATGCTCTATATACAAAGTATACATTAGGTAGAGAAGTATTTTATTACACTCAACATTTTGATAACGGGATTTCACCGGTAATATATGCTTTGACATGAATCCAAAAAAGTATTTTTAGAAAAAGGTCCTTGTGCGGGGGCACACCTACAGAATGCATAACTCAAAAACGAAAAGTTCTATAAATACCAAACTTGATACTTATGTTCGTGATATTCTATGGCTGCAACACGAAGGTTTTGGGAACCCCCCAAACTACCCTTTACATGTAAAAATTGCCTAAATTGTTTATTTTTTAAAACAATATCTCTAATAATTGTTATCATAATACCGTGTATTACATAAAATACATGACAAATAAAATGTATATATTGAATTTTCTGGGAATAGTTTCTGAAGTCCTTTTCATTCGGAATGGCTTTTGCATAACTAGAAAATTGTAAGATAAATACAAAACCTTACTACACAAACATTTAGATCTCGTAAAACACAATTTATGCTATATAATTTTTGTAGAGTTAAGATTTCCGCGATATTCCTTGTAATTGGTTTCGATTTTAAAATACTTACATATTTCTCAAACAGGAAGTCGTCATCCATTCATTTTTTGTTTTACTCCTGGCCATATAAAGAGAACCGTATTTAAAGACAGTCGCATAGAGACAGATTTTTAAAGGTTTGACAGTCCCTTTAGCCTAGTGTATTCTCTTATTTCCCTATTTACAAGGAATTAAGTAATATGATCATTTCTGTTATATCTTTCTCATTAACGTTTGATTAGCAAGAAATGGATAGAAGAATAAGCTTTTGCAGGAATATTTTATTGCAGAATACTGGATTTTTATTTTAAAATTTGGGATTGATAATAGAGTGTTTATTGTGTGAAAGTCAAAAATGTTTTCAATATATCACAAATATTCCGAATTTTAACACATAACGTTAAAAATCTTTATATTTGTTTCCACAAATATTCCTTAATAAATATTCCAACTCTATAACAATTAGAAACACTATACAATAAATTAAACATGCGATAATCCATGGCCATTTTAAATGGAATATACTAATGGGTATGCTTTTTAATTCCCCTAGCTCATATATACAACATACATAGCAGATAGAAAGGGTATTGTATTTCACCCAAAAATTCGCTACCGAGATTCCACCGTAAATATGTTTTGACAGTCCCTAAATCCAAAAAAGGTATTTCTGGAAAAACGTCTCAGTCTGTTTGCCTCTCTGCCTATCTTTCCGTGTCTGCGCTGGTGACAGTATAGTTCAAAAACGAAAACTCCGTTTAATACCAAATTTGGTATTTAAGTTCAGTATGTTCTAAGAATGCGACATGAAGATTTTCAAGAAAATTTCCCCCCCCCCACCTTTTCCAAAATACACTCTACAGGGGAAATTTTGGAACATTTTGATTTTTTTAAATTGACTCTACCGATTATAATTAAAATATCGTGTTTTAAAGATATTTACATGACAAATAAAATGTATATCATTAATTTTCTGGAAATATCCTTTGAAGTCCTCTTCATTCTGGATGAATTTTGCATAGCTGGTAAGCCGTAAGCGATAGACAAAAACATACTTCACAAAAATGTAGATCACGTCAAAATACACAACTTATGTCCTTAACATTTTTGTTATGGCATTAACCGTTTCCGAGATATTCTTTGTTATTGGTTTCTTTTTAAAAATAATTTTTTCTCGGACAGGAAGTCACCTGTGTTTCTTTTATTTTGCAAACAAAGGAGCGAATTTGAATGACAATCGCATGGCTACAGCTTTTAAAACATGTGACTGGTGCTATAGCAAGAGCATTCCTTTAGCTCTCTCTCTCTCTCTCTCTCTCTCTCTCTCTCTCTCTCTCTTCTACTTATATGGAACTAAGTAATACGAATATTCTGTGCTATTAGTCATGGTAGTAGAAAGAATAATACTTTGCAAGAAGTTTGTTTGTAAAACAGCTAGAGAAAGTCTTGTAAGTGTAACCCATATTTTGTTTTCTTTTAAGCCATCAAAATACTCCCACAGTTCAAAATATTCGGTGAATATTTTCCCTCACTGAACAGTAAATAATTGAATATAACCATTTATTTATGTTTAAATTATTAACAGCATCTTAGGAAAATCAGCTGCCCTATCATATTTGGAAACATCGCTTGAACAGGGAAAACTTGAACAGAGCTTGTGACAGTAAATGTCGTGTCATGAGGTTAAAAGTTATCTAAGTTGGAGATATAAATTACAGCCAATATAATATAAATTATACTAAGAGGGGACAAATGTACATTGAAAATGGCCGGGAAGAAATATTGCAAAACACGTCTAAAAAGCTAAGGACAAACAGTTGTCACGAGCTGACGAGCGACCCAGGTAGGATAGTACCGTTAAGGGAAGGACATTGAACTGAAGGGGTGAGATGGACATAAGAAACAATTCCCTTGCTGGTCGAACGACACTTTGGCACTAGCCATGAAACATCCGCCGAGGTAAGATGTGGTATTTGAGCCCGAGGGGGAGCCGATCGGGCCACATATGGCCGTGACGGAATTGTGTTTATTTGATGCATCAAATGACGGTCAAAAGTAATAACTTAATAAAGATAGGCGCGGTCGCGTATAGCGTAGTTGAAAAGGGGGAAATTTAGGAGGAATGCATGTACGCTCGACGACAGAAAAGGCCGAACAAGGTGAATAAATGAGTTCAATAATAATCACTTGTATTTTGCCACACCTCACAAAAATTCCATGCTAACAAAATCCTGAGCTAGGACACCCACTTGTCTTAGTAGCCATAACCAGAACGCTAGATACGAACCCAGTACCTCTATGTTACCGCCGCAAGCTGCATGTACTGCTAGTGAGAAATAAATATTAGAAGTATTTTATGAAGAGTTTGGCAGGCGCAATACTCGGTATGTAAATAAGTTTGCAAAGAAGTTGCAAAGTATAATAAAAGGCGGATGCTCGAACTTGCTCACAAGTATGCGTGGCACGCTGGCCGTAAATAAAAAGGCAGAAGAATATTATGATCTCCAAGTGCAGCACATCGATTTCCTTACCTATCCTATAATATAGGATGGAGTTTTCGGGTTTCCGGGCCGGCCACGCAGGCTCACTTCCGATCCCCTCCCTCCTGCTGGCCCCTGGCTACCGGGGGCTGCACATGTGGCAACCCCCGGCAGACATTGATTTGTCTTGCTGCTCCCTGCCGCCCGCCGTCCCGCCACCCCCGCAGCAGCCCTGCATCGCTTTCCAATCCCTTCACTGGACCAGCAAATACCTCCAGTTTCACTCCTTTGTGGAGGCCCTGGGCGACAATTGTTCAACGTTTTTCTAATATCAAACGCAGCGAATTCCTCCCCCTCCCCATATCGGTGGCGCATTCATTGCACTAAGGTATATGATTCAATATTTTATCTTCATGATACTGCATTCACAAATATACACCCATAAATAAATTCCAGAGCGCTGCAACTATTTCTGCTTTTAGGAAGTATAATGGCATCCAAAAGCACATGATGTTTAAACCTTTGAACTAACTCATTTACATTTTGGTTATTGCTTTTAGTATTTAAAGTAATAAATAATAATAAATAATAATAGTATTACTTTTCACTTAATATATTTCATACTTCTGACATTCAAATAAGGATTTACTAGAGAGATTAGGTGTAGCAATATTTGCCGTAGGTTGGAGAAATTTTACCCCTTCGTTATTTGGTTTAAAAGAACTATCAGGTAATCTACACAGTTTCGCAATTTTATTAGACATCTTCTTTAAATTAGTATTGAGATGAAATCCACAATATTAGTCAAACGCGATAACTGGGGGGAATATATATTGGATACACCTAGTTATAAATATACGGCAAATATATGAATAGGAACAAACGGAAAGGCACGCAAAAAATTAAAATACCGCATTTTAAGATAGAATACTCGTGTTCTTAGGAACCAGAAATGTTAAAATATAAGAAAGAAAATAAAACCAACAAATGAATATAAAAGTACGGGGGGAGAAGAGACTATTATAACTAAATAAGTGATTAAAGATATTAAAAATCTGATGTGTTCCATTCACATGACTTTCTCTACATCTCTGCAACAAATTATTGTTAAAAAGCTTATGCTTCTATATACTTCATGCTAATCGAGAAAAAGTTAGCAGAAATAGTTTTATTACTTGCTTCCTTGTAAGTAGAAGCGAAATAAGGGAGTACATAGGATAAAGTGATAGTCAAAAGCTGGTTTCTATGTGACTGAAGTTCCTTTGTTTGTATGAACAGGAGTTGACAAACTCCTGTATGCGAAAAGTTCAAGTTTTTCAAAGTTGAAACCAAAATTAAGAAATACCTAAAAAACGATTAACTCCACCAAAAAAATGTGTATACATAAATCGTGTGTTTTAACGTGCTCTATATTTTTTGTGCAGGAAGTTTTTGTCCATCTTTTACGGTTAAGCAGCTATGCAAAATTTATCCAGAATAAAGTAGTCTTGAGGGGCTATTCCCAGAAAATTCAAGATAAACATTCTATTTGGCATGTAAATATCTTAAATATAAGAGATTTTAATCCAAATCATTAGAGCCATTTTTGAGAAAACCAAAATTTTAGAGATGTGGGGGGATTTTCTTGAAAACCGTCGTGTCGCATCCTTGGAAGATACCAAACTTAAATACCAAGTTTGATATTTAGCGGACTTCTTGTTTTTGAGTTATGCTGCCCAGTCACACACACGGACCTTTTTCCAAAAATGTTTTTTTTATTCCGGGGGACCCACAATAGGTATTGAATTTTTGAGTGGATTGAATTTTTGAGTGGATTGAATTTTTGAGTGGAATACAATACCTTCTGTATACACTATGTATATGGTACGTGTAGAGAAAATAAAAAATACTTATATACTACTGTTTCTCCATATCATTCCTATAATTATCTATGCATCTGTGATAGTAACATATCAAATTGCTCACACAAATATCTCTCCTGTGAAGAGAAAGGACATTCTTCCTGTGATTATGCTTCTTGGAATTTGTCTTCCTTTGAACAGAAAAAATCACTTAGTATCGCGTCGTAGTTGCAGCATGGATTAGTTATTTTGCATCCAGATGAACATTCACCATACATCGAACATTTAATCTTGAACTGACACCAGATGACTCACCTGTTTCTTCCTTTTTACTTTCGCTACTTAGTACACAGGACATCGATAGAGAAGGTAAAGACAAAAGATACCTGAAAGCGCATTGCTGAAAATATTGTCAAATTTATATGCATTATAGCAAATAGTTTATAAATTACGAATGCTTCCAGAAAAACTTATTCCAAATGTTAATGAGTACATTTTTCCTCGTGTATGCCTTTATACAGACAGTGCCGTAGCCGAGTGGTTAGACCACTCGCCTCTCACATAGGCGTCTCGCGTTCGATCCCAAGCACCCTCATGTGAGATTTGTGGTGGACGAAGCGGCGTCTGGGCTGGTTTTCTCCGGATCCTCCTCTTTCTCCCGCCATTCATCTGACCAATTAATCCTTCATTACCTTTCCTGTCATACATTTTGTTTGCATTTCATCTCATCCACTTCCTCACGCTCAGGCTGACTAAGAGCCGATCACTCGTTCCAGGTTCTCCATTTCGTGGCGTTGGCTGTACGACAGACTTCTAATCCCTAAACATCCGCTTGTAAGCCCTAGGGGTGTCGTTCCTAATTACGGGGAGGGTAAGCCGACTACAAATGGTTTTATCTATTTGTTATGGTTTTTCAGTTAGATATATAAGATTATGTAGGTATATAGTCATTATCCTTGCGAATAGAGTGAGCAGATAAGTTGCACAGTACAAGGAGTGGGACGCCTCATGTTTATACGTCTACTTGCACGGATAATAAAAGATTTTCACAGATTATTCTGGAGTTTCCAGATATCAATTTAATTTGCTATATTAGCATATGATAATTTAATCCTAATAGCTGGCTCTATTTTCGGTAATTAAGAATATCGAAATTTGTTACATCTAATTGTAATTTAGAGTACAGAAACTTTCTGAAAACATTTGCCTAATATCCTTAAATGATGTCTGACATACCAAATTTCATTTCTAGTTATGTTGTCCACAAAACAAATCGACATAAAATAAATGCTTTGTTTTGTTGTTTGTTTTTTTAATCTTTTATTTTTTATATTTTTATTTGCATTTATTTTATTTTTAATTTTTATTTATGTTGTGGCTTAACGATCTGTAACCTGATTGGTCATATCGGACGATGAATGAAATTGGTGAAATGATACTCAAATGATTTCGGGGACCATGGAGCATGGAGTCGACATTCGTCTTCACAGGGAAACCCCGAAGAAACCCTTAACTGGCCCTGAGCGAGATTTGAATTCGCAACCTGTTGAAGTGAGGCAGACACGTTATCCCCGCACTACCCTGCGGGCATTTTTTTTATTTTATTTTTTTTTTAATTCGTAAGACCACTAAATTTTAGTTGTCACTAGAACTAGTTACATTCGGAAAAACATTCAAATGCTTATCGGAAGCATGGAAGGAAGAATGTGGAGGAGTAAATTACTTCCTGGCCGCAGGAGTAAGGAGCTTGTGCGAAGGAAAAGCATTTATCGTTGATTGTCTTGAACCAGAGGATGGAATATTTCGAAAACAGCAAACTTTACAAAAAACAATTAGCTGACACAAAGTTTATATTTTAAGGATCAATTAAGTGAATTTTTTACCACATTCGGACAAAAATCGAGAATCGCATTTAATTTATAGCAAGGGGTTGTTGAATATTTGGATATCCATTTAGAGTCAATATTTACATCTTTTCTCCTTTTATCAAAATTACATTTTCACACCTTCCTTTTCCACGTGTCTCAGTTTGGTTTTAAATTCCATTACAATTTTCCAGAAAATTCCTTAGTATCGACTGTGGCATTCTCCACGACACATACCTGCTAATACCTATAATAATGCTAAAAGAATTTCTAGGAAAACGTGGCTTATTTTAAGCATTAAATTTTCTTTTTAAAAAAAATGCAAATAGCTATTTTTCTTAAATTCTGAGAGGCGTGGAACATTTTGATTATACGGCATATTTACATGATAAATACTTCATAGCTCTAGGAGAATTTATCCAATTTAAAGCAATTTCGTACAAATATTAACTAAACAATAATTCAATATCAGAAAATTTTCAAAAAAATCCATACAAAAATGTGAAATTTTGAAAAGTCTTTCCTAGTATCCCTTAAGGAGTTCCACATTTTCTATGAAGTAAGCTTTTGTCTGTTTTGGTGGATTCCTAGTTATACAAAGTACACAACATTGAATTTAAAACTATGTGTTCCATTACTGATGTTAATACGTCAGAGCCGTTTTTGAGAAAATAATAAAAAATATTTCCACATAAACTGTAGTTGGGGGGAAGGAAAATTTATCATTAAAATCCTCATATCGAATATATCCTCATAATCATTTGAATTATGTGATAATAAGTGTAACTGGGAGTGATATTTTAAATTTCTATACTTTTGTATAAAACGTTTTACTGTTTTATCAGCATACTTCTGAAAACTTCACTATGATTGCATTACTGTTATGTCAATATGAGTATTAAATTTCATTCAAATTGGTTATTTCAAACTAATCAAAGTTTCCACACGCCTTAAAATTTGAGAATATTAGTTGTGTGTGTGTGTTTTTTTTTTTTATAGCGCTTTGAGCCATACACAAAAGTTTGCACGGTCATATTTTAAGCTTTGATTCCTGAATTATAATTTTTTTAAAGTTAAAAATTTTAATCCCTAAAATTATTCATTGTTCATTAAAAATATTTTTTGGATAGTCTTGATACCTTTAATATTACAATATATACTTCTGAACATTCTAGGAAATTGTAGTTGTATTAAAAGAAAAACTAAGACTCGTGAAATACATTGAAAATATGATTGAAAGTTGAAAATATGATTTTGAGAAAAATTATGTTCTATAAAATAGTGTGCTAAGAAACATATTGTAGGATCCTTAAAACCCGAAGATTGGGGGTAAAGCTATGCATGCCCAAAGGTTCCAACAACTATTTGCTATTTTTCGACTTTTAACCGATGATGGTCAAAATTACACTCCCAAAGCCTACAAATGTAAGTTTGATAGTTATTAGGAACTATCTAACTAAGGAATTTCCAAGCATTAAAGCCAGGACAAAAGGCAATTATAAACTTTACTGGACATCACGCTGTGACGTCATAGATAACAAACCACAGTCCATCCCTGTTCAGTCTGCTGTTGTGCGTAGAGCAATCACAAAACCGTCATTGAACGTTCTATTAACTGATGATATATTGTATGTAGCTAATTTGAAGTCATTTGCTTAAACATTCGTTGCTTGGTTATCAGGTTTTTAATTTCTCTACACGTACTATGTACATAGTGTATAGAGAAGGTCTTGTAATGCACCCAAAAATTCGATACCGAGATTTCACCGGAAATATATGTTTTGTCTCCCTAAAACAAAAAAAAAACATTTTTGGAAAAAGGTCCGTGTGTGTGCATGTGTGTGTGTCTGTCTGTCTGTCTGTGGAAAGCATAGCTCAAAAACGAAAGGTCCGCTAAATACCAAACTTTGAAGATTTTCAAGAAAATCCCCCCAAACCCAACTACCCTTTACATGGAAAAATGTTCGAAAATTTTGATTTTATCAGAAATGGCTCTAACGATTTTGATTAAAATATCGAATATCAAACATATTTACCTAATAAATAAAATGTATATAATGAATTTTCTGGGAATAGCCTCTGAAGACCACTTTATTCAGGATGAATTTTACGGAATTTTGCATAGCTGGCAAACCGTAAGAGATAGACAAACATTTACTTAACATAAAATGTAGAGCTCGTTAAAATACACTATTTAAGTTATATCTATACATTATTTCGTGGAGTGGATTGTTTTTGAAATATTCCTTCTTATGGGTTTCAGCTTTAAAAATCTGATGTGTACCATTCACATGACTTTCTCCATATCCCTGCAACAAATAATTCTTAAAAAGCCTATACTTCTATTTACTTTATGCTAATCAGAAAAAATTAGCAGAAATAGTCTTATTACTCGCTTCCTTGTAAGTAGAAGCGAAATAAGGGACAACCGTAGGTTAAAGTGATAGTCAAAAGCTGGTTGCTATGTCAATGAAGTTCCTTTGTTTATATGGATAGGAGTTGACAAGTTCCTGTATGAGAAAAGTATACGTTTTTCATAGCAGAAACCAAAAATAAGGAATGTCACAAAAACGACGAACTCCACGAAAAAAATGTATATAACATAAATTATGTGTTTTAAAATGCTCTACATTTTTTGTTTAGTAAGTGTTTGTCCATCTCTTACGGTTTAGCAGTCATTCAAAATTTAGTAAAATTCATCCGGAATAAACTACTCTTCAGAGGCTATTCCCAGAAAATTCAAGATATACATTTCATTTGTCAGATAAATATATTTAATATCCGAAATTTTAATCAAAATCGTTAGAGCCATTTTTGAGAAAATCAAAATGTTCGAAAAAAGTTCCATGTAAAGGTTAGTTGGGGGTGGGGATTTTTTTTCTCAAAATCTTCGTGTCGCATCCCTGGAAGATACTAAACTTAAATACCAAGTTTGGTATTTTATCGACTTTTCGTTTTTGAGTTATCGTGTTCACAGACACACGGACACACGGACACACACACATACACACACACACACACGGACCTTTTTGTGAAAATGCTTTTTTTTGGTTATTGGGGACCCTAAAACATATATTTCCGGTGAAATCTCGGTATCGAACTTTTGGTGGAGTGCAATACTTTCTCTATACACTAGGTACATAGTGCGTATGGAGAAAGTTAAAATACATCTCTCCTACGGGAATTTGTCAAATCCTGTCCATACAAATAAAGGAACTTAGGTCACATAGCAACCAGCTTTTCACTAATGCTTTAGCCTATGTTACTCCCTTATTTCACTTCTACTTGCATTGAAGCAAGTAATAAGACTATTTCTGCTAATTTTTTCCCCATTAGCATGAAGTAAAAAGAAGCAGTAGCTAAGCCTTCTAACAATAATTTGTTGGAGAGATGTAGAGAGAGTCATGTGAATGGAGCACATCAGATTTTTAATCATGCTATTCACCCGCGAGCAAGCACACATACGTGAACTTTTTTTAAAAATCTGATTTCATGCATTCACGCAACTTTTTCTGCCAATGTTTTAATTCAATCAGTATATCCATTTATATTATACTGTTCATACCTTCGCTACATTTCTCAAACTATATCTATTCTTACCTAGGAATTGTTTCAGGTTAGCCAAAAAGGCTTCAATACGCGGAAATGTCATTCAAAATGAGCTGTTAGATAAAATGAAAAGAAAGGGATGAGGAGGGAAGAACCGCAAACTTTCATACATGTTCCATAGGTTATGCTTAGAAAAGCCCTAAATTTACAACATGATTATTTCGGAAACGGATAATCGAAAACATTTGTTTCACACAAACTGGGTATTTTAATGATAGGGCTGTCCTATATTAATGTTTTGTGCATCTATTAAGATCTGCTTGGTATACAGTCCAATAAAGGGAAATTCACTATTTATTTCTTATGTCAGAGTATTAAACATGTGACATCGTTAGATCCTATCCTATCCTTCTTTCTTTATTTACTTTCCTCCTCGTATGAAGGCCTTAAATTCTCCGCCAGGGCTTCCAAGGCAGCGCCTGGGGTCAGACGTCTGTAGAGGAGCAGAGTAACAGAGAAAAACCGGAATGCGTCATCACGCCGATGCCTGATATGAAAGTGAGGAAATGAATGAAATGAAATGACGGTGAAATGAATGACAGGGTATGGAGCAATGGAGCAATTTGTAAAACGAATGGCGGGGAAAATCGTAGAACCCGAAAAACCCCACCCAGTAGCCTCTTCGTCAATCACAAATCCCACATGCGGTCCCCTGACATCGAACCTGGGTCACCTAGGTGAGTAGCGAGCGGTTAGAACCTATCTGAGAAAACAAAACATACATATTATTTTCCATGATGAAAATCTTTATTGCCATTTCTTAGAAAATAATGTACCTACTACCTAGTTTCGTGTTTAACTGACTTTTTTGAGTTACCTAACCTGTTCACTGGCACACGCGCATATTTTTTTAAAACATTGGGAAGGATGTTTCAGATGAATTTCTGGTGAATCATTGGTAACGAATTTTTGGGTGGAATAGAATAATTCCTCTACTTAATATAGGTAAACAGAAGAGAAACCAAAGATCCTCTTTCAAAACAAAGCTTCAGATAAAATCTGGTATACGAAGTTTCGCATGAATATATTAATATATTAATATTTTAAAGACCTATAAATTAAAACTTACTAAAGATGCATCACTAACTAAAAAAAAATGTATGTGTTCCATTCACTTTCTCTAGTTGTTCCACAAACATTTTTTTTCTTATAAAAGGTTATTATTTTATCTACGTCATGCCATTCTAGATAAACATAAGCAAATTGGTCTTATTCCTTGCTTCTCTGTAAGTAGGAGGGAAATAAGGGAATACGCTAGACCAAGTCTTTTAAATGCTGGTGGCAGTATGAAACAATTGAAGTTCGGTTCGCTTTGCATGGTCCCGTTTGAGAAAATATAATTAGTTTAAAATTGAAACCAATAACAATGAACATTTCGAAAATGGTTAACTCTACAAGAAAAACGTATATATGAATAAACTATCTGTTTTAACGAGATCTACATTTTATCTAGTAAGATTTTGCGTATCATTTACGGTTTAACCGTTATGCAAAATTCAGCAATAGTCTACCTGAATAAAGAGCTCTTGAGGCTATTCCCAGAAAATTTAAAATATGCATTTTATTTGTGATGTGAATATCTTTACCTTGCAATATTTTAATACAAATCGATAGACATTTTTGAAAAAATCAAAAATTTCAAAAAAGTATTCCATGAAAAGGATAGTTTGGATTTGGGAATCTTCTTGAAATTCTTAGCGTCGCATCCTTGGAGCGTACTGCACTCAAATACCAAGTTTGGTATTTTACCAAATTTTCGTTTTTGAGCTATGCTGTCCATAACAGACACACACGGACCTTTATCTAAAAATGCTTTTTTCGAACCCAGGGAACCTCAAAACGTATATTGCCGGTGAAATCTCGGTATCGATTTTTGGGTGGAATACAATACCTTCTCTGTCCACTATGTCCATTGTAAATACGGCCTAGAGAAAGTAATACATTAGATTAATTTGATCTAAAGTACAAAGCTGAAGCACTCCACTGTACTGTCAGTAAGGTATTACAGGAAGCATCCAGAATCTTGTAATATGTGCGTTCTTTGTTCAAGACGTGTTTGAGATATGAGAGTATCGACAAAGGCAAGAAAGGTAAGGATTTCCAGGGAGTGGGGGCTCTTGCTACATGAATCATTAATATTCAGAATGTCCGGATAGGGTCGGCCATGACAGTTTGGTTTTGAGTGAAGGGCGCCATCACGGCAACCCCTCTCCTCCCCTTCCCCTATTGTAACAGCCCTAAGCAGCGAGGGTGGGTCTGATCCAACAGAGAGAGAGAGAGAGAGAGAGAGACAGGTTGCATGCTCTATAACATCGATCTGTTGGGTGCTCCGCCATCTTGTCCTTGCATACTGCCCACGTCCATTTGCTCCTTAGGCACGTGTCTTTACCTTGGACCAGCTGTTCAAGCACTTCCCGCTTCCACGCATCCGTTGCTCAGCTATGAAGGTGTTTAAGCAATTTTTCTGATCTGCTTCCCTTCCACGTTTTAAAGCATAGCTACCGTTGATACTTTAAGGTCTGCAGTTTAATATTATATCTAGTTTTATTGTGTAAGAGTTATTCAAGGAAGAGAAATTAAATTTGACCCAAAAGGTTCTAGGCTGAGATTTCACAGGAAATGTAAACATTGTGACTTCGTGAATATTTACACCCCTTTCTCTAGCTATTACTATTTATTGCTTTCTCTGCTATATACCTACATAAGTGTATTTATTGACATAGCAATATCATACATTGAAGTTCAACAATCGCACGTTTTATTATTAAACTATTAAAACATTTAATGTTAATAATATTTTATTTTATATTTTTTTTAAATATGAGTTTTTCGTTAAATTCATAAGAGAATTTAATAAATCAAATTATTGCAATTATAATCCTGGGTCCACAGACCGTGCGTGATTTTGTAATACACAAAATAAAAAGCAATATTAAAACAACAACAATAAAGAATTAAAAGAATAAACACGAAAATAAAAAGCGAAAGATATTCAAATACAACAGTTTAATTTACAGCACAGAGTACACCTTATTCAGAAGTATAAATGTACCCTATTATAATAGATCACAGAAATATATATACACATAATATATATACAATATATATAAAACACAACAATGACATAACAATGACATAAAATATATGTATGTAAAACATTGTAGTCACTTTCCTTTAGCTCTTCTTATCCCTCCCCCATTTCTCTTTGTAATAGGTATTGTACTCCAACCAATAATTCAATACAGAAACATCACCGGAAATATATGTATGAAGCCCACGAACCCCCAAAAATCACTTTTAGAAAACATGTGTATATGAAAACGAAAGTTCCGTTAAGTACCAAACTTTATAATTAAGTTTAGCATCTCCAAGGAAAGGACACAAAGATTTTCATAAAATACCCCTCTAAAAACATGAAAAAAGTTTTAGAAAGCTTAATTTTCCCTAAAACAAATCTTAAAGATTTTTATTAAAATACCATAAATTTAAAATATTTAAATAAAAATTATATGTTATCTAGAAATATTCTCTGATGTCCACATTAATTATTCCGGTCATGGTAAATCATAAGAGATAGACTACATCTTTCCACACAAAAATGTATATCTCGTTAAAGGACACAATTTATGTAATTTTTTATTCATGTAAAGAAGTTAAACATATAGTATTTTAATTAAAATCGGCAGAGCAGTTATCCGGAACATTAAAAATAAAGAAATGTTTTTCATGTAAAGTGTAGTTTGGGCAGGGGTAGCATCTTGGTAAGTTACTGAACGTACATATCAGGTTTTAGTATTTATACATCATCTGGTTTTGTGCATGCTGCTCCCAGACACAGACAAACACGTTTCTGGATTCAGAGAGCCCCAAAACATGAAGCTATGTAGGGAGAAATATCATTATGCAAATTTTGGGTAAAATTTAAACATTTCACTATCTATTCACCTTTCTCTAGCTGCTCCATATCCAAAAGATCATTCTTTTAACTACGTCATGCTAATCGAGATAAACATTAGGTAACAGAATTGGTCTTATTACTTGTTTCCTTTTAAGTGGAAGGGAAATAAGGCAGGACCATAGACTAAATCCATAGTCAAATCTTTTAAAAGCTCGTTGCTATGTGATTGAAGTAGTGCCTTTGTTTGCATAGACAGGAGTTGACAAATTCCCGCATGAGAAAAGTTTTAAGTATTTTAAAGCTGAAACCGATAACAACATATCTCAAAAAGATCTACTCCACGAAAAAAATGTATATAACACAAATTGTTTGTTTTAAGGAGCTCTACATTTTCTGTTAAGTAAGTTTTTATCTACCTCTTTCGGTTTGCCAGAAATACAAAATTCCGTAAAATTCATCCAGAATAAATTAGTGTTCAGAAGCTATTCCCAGAAAATTCAAGAATACATTTTATTTGTCAGGTAAATATCTTTAATATACGATATTTTAATCAAAATCGTTCAAGCCATTTTTGAGAAAAACAAAATTTTCGAAAAACGTTCCATGTAAAGGGTAGTTGGAGAGGGGGGATTTTGTTGAAAATCTTCGTGTCGCATCCTTGGAAGATACTGAACTAACATACCAACTTTGGTATATAACGGACTTTTCGTTTTTGAGCTATGCTGTCTACAGACACACACATACACACACGGACCTTTTTCCAAAAATGCTTTTTTTTTTTGGATTCAGGGGGCCCAACATGTATTTCCGATGAAATCTCAGTATCGTATTTTTGGTTGTATTACAATACCTTATCTATACACTATGTACAGTCATGGAAAAAATGATTGAGCGCTGTAACCTTTCGGTGTGGCTTCGGCCTCTCGGAAACACACGAAGTTACACCAGCTGGATTTACACGTGCACGTGCGCTATGCTTTTATACAGCGAGATAACTACTTATTGCTTTATAACATAAAATAGCAACCAGGGAACAATCAAAATAGTTGCTTTTAGCTAACTGCACAGAATCACTAAAAAATAAGCAAAACTTTGATATTTGAGCTGCCCGTTACACTTCTTTAGAAACAGGTAAAAGAGCTCTCAACACAGAAATGGCTCAGTCCTAACGTGCTCCGTTTGAAACTCAGTATAGTACTCAGCGTAGGTTCGAACCCAGTAACCCGCCTAGGTTTTTTTTATTTGTTTTTTTTAGTTCATATTGGTACTATTTACAACTGATGAGGATTACGTTATATAAATCATTCACTCTATGAAATGTGAACTCTTTTATTTGCAGTTTACGCAAACTAGAAAACAAAGAAAAACACTGCAACCTGTTCTCCGGTTGCTTTTAAATGCAACAAAAGGCTAATAAAGCAAGAGAAAAAAAATTCTAATACGAGTGTGGTCCGCATTATTTGCTATAACTGCCTCAATCTTCAGTACATGGAATCGACTAGTGTTTGAAAATAATTTGTCTTCTGCTAGTGATTCCCAAGTGTCTGTCATGGCAGACCAGAGTTGTGTAGCATTATTCAAGCTGGAACCTCGAGAAACCTCTGCTTCACTTTTGACCAAACATGTTCAATTGGGTTGAGATCTGCTGACTTTGGAGGACTATGGTATCTGCTCTAAGATATTCGTGTGCTCCGAAAACCACTTTTGAACTTTGGCTGACTTGTGGACCAAATGATTCTGTTGGAATTTAATAATACCTTCATGATAACGCTCTTGGGCGGATGGAAGCAGAACATGTTCTAGAATTTCAATAACTTTCCGCATTCAGCTTTCCATAAGTACGTTCCACCATACCTGCACGTTCCCGACATATCCATGCCCAAGCAGTAACTCTCATTTGACCACTCCTTGCAGCTATTGCAACATTTTCCAAGGAAATTCTGCAGGACAAACATGAGTATGACAAAATAATGATGTCAAATTAAAATAGAGATAATTCAAACTCAAGTAATTAAACAAGAAAAATGAACACCATGGTGTTATCGTCTCTTGAGGTACTACCTCCAGCAGTTCTAAGAGATGTAATTATATATACTTTGTAGGGGTTTTTAGTTGGTGAACATCCAACTCCCACAAGAGTGGTGTCTTTGAAAAATGTCACACCAATATAAAAAAAAACACTCCTTGCACGAATGGCCAAATAGCGCATATCATATCGAATTATACTGGTCTGTAAACAAACATAGTCGAATTGGCATCTGCAGTACAGAACGTAGCTTCGTCAGAGAAACTACTTTGCTCAATCGAATTTCTCGTACTGTACATACAATAAATGCCAACCTGTCAATGTTGTGGGTTTCAGTTAGCTCTTCCTTTACTGCCGCACGTCTGCGCCGAATTCCGGTATCTTCACAGCGGTTGCTAACCATCCGTGCACTACCCGGGAATAAAGATAAGCCTTGTATTCAGCGGCCGTCAGAAACGGATCTGTTTCGACCTCTGCGATGAGTGACCTGTCTTCATTCTCGGTAGATACACGTGAGCGACCAGTGCTCTTCCTTGCAGCAACCTGTCCCTCTTCTCAATATAGCATCTCCTCGCAGTGGACTGTAGAATATTACAAATGCTACCCGCTCTGGTGGCCGTATAACCAAGGTGAGCACAACAGAACATTTATGAAGTTAGTAGTGATTGAGGACCTCTTTCGGTGACTAATGGAACCAAGCACAAACGTTTGACCAACACAGAAAGAAACACAATAACGACAAAGGAATCAAGCTTATCACCAGCAGTTTTACAGTTGGCTGTTATAATAATATATATCTGCATATTATCTAATACTCAAATTATAACTAATATAGCGGAAACTCTGTATCAGTATAAATTAGAAAATATGATAGAAGAAAGGTCGCGCCGCGAGTGCTTAGACCACTCGCCTCTCACCTAGACGGCCCGCGTTCGATCCAAGCGACTGCATGTGAGATTTGTGGTGGATAAAGCGGCGCTGGGGCGGGTTTTCTCCGGTTTCCCCCGCCATCGCATTCCACCGGTGCTCAATCATCATTCATGTATCATCAGTGTCACCGCCTGCGGTGCCATAAGTAGTTAAAGCGGGCGTTAAACACTACCAAAAAAAATGATAGAAGAAACAACATTAATGGGGGAGAAAAAAATGTATGCTGTTGCAGAGGTTTGAACTTAGGTTCTGTAATTGTCAAAGCTCTTGCGTTATCTCTGAATACATTTGGTTGGACCTAATGTGTCTGCTGCCGCATTCATATATGCACTGTAATACCAGATTCTTATGATAACGTGATTCATTTATCGTATTCAGGGTACTTCTGAACCAGCTCATTAGCTGACTCAGTTGATTGGTAATTGGTTGCTCCACCTATATGAACAACTTAGCATCAGGTAGAAACACTTTTAGGTTTGTTTACTAATTGACTAACGAAGAGTGGGAAGCATGGGTTCTTGCTCTCGCATTCTTTATCAGGAACCAATACAAATGCGAGGCACGGGACAAGACACAGCCTGTTAATGTGTTCGACAGGCGATAACGCATGTCGCAGACACTGTTAGGTAAGTCTAGCGGTATATTGGAAATAGGCACATGTGCAAACTTCGCTGCGATACGAACTGGGACTTTAAAATATTCTGCTCTCAGTGCACTCAATCATTTTTTCCATGACTGTACATAGTTCATGTAAATAAAGTAACATATCTGTATATATATATATATATATATATAAATGATATATGCACTATTTAGGTCTATACACTTTGTATTCGTTTATTTTTTTTATTCATTTATTTTTTGTTTTTATATAGCTTAAGGTCCCTTAACCATATCGGACGATGAATGCAATTGGTGAAACGATGCTCAAATGATCTCAGGGTCCAAGGAGTTTAAAAATACTCGACATTCGTCTTCTCAGGATAAGGTAAACCGCCGAAAAAAAAAACTTATCCGTGTAACTCACCCTAAGCGAGATTCTAGCTCACAGCCTGTTGAATGTGAGGCAGACACCACACTACCCAGGCGGGCTGTATTCACTTTTCTGTCACTTTTCCTAAAATTGGTCATAGTTCGAAGTCATACCCACCCTGAATAAGACGTGTCCTAAGAACAGTTGAAAGAGACGGTTGGAGAAGGAGATGGCGTGGGCTGTGGAATGAGCCAAAGGGGTCATTGAATGCTGTGCCACCAAGGAATCGTTTTTTCCCCATATCCGAACTAAATGTATTGATTTAAACATGTCTATATTCAGAAAAAAAAAGTAGGATGTATTACATGCATATGACTTTATCTACCTCTTCTACAATAAGTAATTCTATAAAAAGAACATTCTTCTATTTACTTTTATCTACATTAGTTTTGATATACATTTGAAGAAACACTTGTATTATCTATTTTCTTGTGGATACAATGTAAATAGGGGAATACACTAGTCTTAAGTACTGGTCAAATCTTTAATAATCTGATCTGTTCCATTCACATGACTTTCTCTACATCTCTGCAACAAATTATTGTTAAAAAGCTTATGCTTCTATTTACCTCATGGTAATCAAGAAAAAATTAGCAGAAATAGTCTTATTACTTGCTTCCTTGTAAGTAGAAGCGAAATATGGGAATACCATACGTTAAAGTGATAGTCAAAAGCTGGTTAGTATGTGAATGAAGTTCCTTTGTTTGTATGGACAGGAGTTGACAAATCTCTGTATGAGAAAACTTAAGTTTTTCAAAGCTGGAACTAAAACATGGAATATCTCAAAAACGATCAGCCTCACGAAAAAAATGTATACAACATAAATTGTGTGCTTTAATGTGCTCTACGTGTTTTGTGCAGTAAGGTTTTGTCTATCTCTTACGGCTTACCAGTTATGCAAGATTCAATAAAAATCATCCAGAATAAAAGATCTTTACAGGCTATTCCCAGAAAATTCAAGATTTACATTTTTTAAATATCTTAAATATAAGAAATTTTAATCCAAATTCGTTAGAGCCATTTTTTAGAAATTCAAAATTTTCGAAAATTTTTCCACGTAAAGGGTAGTTTGGGATGGAGAGATTTTCTTGAAAATCTTCGTGTCGCATCCTTGGAAGATACCAAACTTAGATACCAAGTTTGGTATTTAAGGGTCTCGTTTTTGAGCTATGCTGCCCACAGACAAACACATACACACACAGACATACAGACAGACATGGACATTTTTCTAAAAATGTTTTTTTTTTTTTTTTGCATTCAGGGGGTCCCAAAACATGTATTTTCGGTAAAATCTCGGTATCGAATTTTTGGGTGCATTACAATACCTTCTCTATACACTATGTGCATAGTAGATACGTGTAGAGAAAGTAAAAATCGCATGCGCTCCATTGACATAAATTTTCTACCTGTTCTGCAAACAACTTTTCTTGCAAATTATTTTTTTATCTACATCAAGTTATTCGAAATAAATTTTAAAGAAAATTTTATTGAGCAATTTGTTGATTATCTATTATTGCTTCCTTCTAGGAAAAGTTAATACACAAGGCTAAATCGATAGTAAAATCTTTTAAAAGCTGGATGCTATGTGAACAATTGAAATCCGGTTCTCTGTGCATGACCAGGAGTAAAGCATAAATGGGACGAAACAACAGCAGACTTCCTGTTTGAGAAAAGATTAAGTAGTTTAAAAGGGAAACCAAATATCAAGGAATATATCGGAAACGGTTAACTCTACTACAAGAAATATATATAACATAGTCTACATTTTTTGTGTAGTAAGGTTTTGTCTATCTCTTAGGGTTTACCAATTATAAACAATTCATCCAAAATGATGAGGTCTTCAGAAAATTTACTTCCAGATAGTTTAAGATGTACATTTTATCTGTCGTGTAAGTATCCAAAATATGCGGTATTTTAATCAAAATCATAAGAGCTATTTTTGGGAAAAACAAATTTTCAAAACAGTTTCCATGTAAGTGATAGTTTGGAGTGGGGCATGGCTTCCTTCGGAAGAGAAGTTGGTCCCGTGTCGTAGATTTACAACACGTAAAAGAACTTCAAACCTGAAAAAGAGACCTCTGAGCAAAATTAAACGGTCTTTTACGCCCAGTACAGAATGGGACGCTGAGAACTAAAGCAGTTAAAGAGCGCCCTTAAATAAAACCCCATTTTTATTTCCACAGAAACACACATAGAGCTTTATTAATAATACTTTTTACTTTCTCTATGCGTACCATGTACATAGAGTATAGAGGAAGTATTGTATTCCACCCAAAAATTCAATGTCGAAATTTCACCGGAAATACATGTTTTAGGACCCCCTGAATCCAAAAAAAAGCATTTTCAGAAAAAGATCCGTGTGTATGTGTGTCTGTGGACAGCATAGCTCAAAAACGAAAAGACCTTAAATACTAAGCTTGGTATTTACATGTATACTATGTACACACCACATGTAGAGAAAGTAAATATTCTTATACATCAGAGAATGTGTATACCCATTGGTTCTGAGCTGTCTTAGAGAAAGTTTATATAGGTGAAATGTGATCAGAAAGCCCTAAAATTGAGTGACTTACCTACATTATATACATTCTTTCTATTTGAATTTGTTTTTTCTCTTTCCTTTGCTTCAATGAGGTCAATGAAAGTTCTTCATAATGATGAAAAAATATTAAGTTAGCTTTTGTTAAAATTGAAATTTTAGTCAATTAGGAGGCGTTGCTTTATTCACAGTATTGTATAAATATTAAATTTTGGGAGATTGTTTTTATTTGAATTGTATGATAAATAAAAATTAATTATATTTAATTTAATTTTTAAGTTTAAACGAAATAACATAGTTTAACTTTTATTTAGGTTTGACAAACGCGTGTTAACATAGCACAGAATTTAGCTTTTAATAACCATATCTGCTGACTATAATATGCATTACTAATAAATTGAAATTATATAAAATTATGGAGACAAATATACCTCTATTTACCAATTATGCATAAGTCATTGTGAATGAAAATATCCTCAGAGGCTATTCTCATAAAATTCAGAATGTATATTTAATGTGTTATGTAAATTATCTTCAATACACGGTATTTTAATCAAAATCGTTATAGCCATTTTTGAGCAAATAAACAGCTTTGTATTTTTTTAAAGGGTAGTTTAGGTGGAGAGATATCCTTGAAACCTTCGCGTTGCACCCTTGAAAGTTGCTGAGTTAAAATATTAAATATACTATTTAACCGACTCTTCGTGTTGGTTTTGCAATTCACAGACACACACACACCCACATACACACACGGCGCAGTTATATAAACAAACCTTTTTCCATCATTTTTACTTTCTCTATACGCACTATGTACATAGTGTATAGAGAAGCTATTGCACTCCACCCAAAAATTCGATACCGAGATTTCACCGGAAGTATATGTTTTAGGGTCTCCTGTATCCAAGAAAAACATTTTCACAAAAAGGTCCGTGTGTGTGTGTGTTCGTGTGTCCGTGTGTCTGTGAACAGGATAGCTCAAAAACGAAAAGTCGGTAAAATACCAAACTTGGTATTTCAGTTTAGTATCTTCCAGGGATGCGACATGAAGATTTTGAAAAAAAAAAAAATTCCCCCCCTCCCCAAACTACTCTTTACGCGAAAGTTTTTGAAAATGTTGATTTTCTCAAAAATGGCTTTAACGCTTTTGATTAAAATTTCGTATATTAAAGACATTTACCTGACAAATATCATGTATATCTTGACTTTTCTGGGAATAGCCTCTGAAGAGTAGTTTATTCTGGATGAATTTTACGGAATTTTTAATAACTGTTAAACCGTAAGAGATGGACAAAAACTTACTCACAAAAAATGTAGAGCACGTTAAAACACACAATTTATGTTATATGCATTTTTTCGTCAGTTCGTCGTTTTTGAGACATTCCTTGTTTTTTGGTATCTGCTATTTTCTCATACAGGAACATGTCAACTGCTGTCCATACAGACAAAGAAACTTCAGTGACATAGTAACCAGATTTTTACTATCATTTTAACCTATGGTACTCTCTTATTTCGGTCCTACTTACAAGAAAGCAAGTAATAAGAATATTTCTGCTCATTTTTTCTGATTAGCATAAAGTAAATAAAAGTATAAGCCTTTTAAGAATAATTTGTTGCAGGGATAAAGAGAAAATCATGTGAATGGTACACATCAGATTTTTTACTTAGGGTACTTTAGAACTTGTATTTCTGGTGAAATCTTGACACGAATTTTTGGTTGGAATTCAATAGCAGATGGCTCAACGGGGATGTTTCAAGTTAAAAGCGGCCAGTGGAGAATTAGCGAGAGTGCCCTTTGCTTTTCCGTCTTGCTTATCAACGGGGATGGTGAGCGAGTCGCGCTCATTGAGAGGTGTAAAGGATCCTTCTCCACTGCCGGATTTTATCTTGAAATAGCCCCTTTGAGTACTGCAACTCTCTTAACGCATGGAGGTGTTTCAGCATACGTCAAATGCAGAACAGTAGGGCCATCTGGTACCTTCTCCACCCACTATGTGCTTAGTATGTGATATAGAAGGTAAAAATCTGACGTATTCCATTCGCATGACTTTCTCTACATCTCTACAATAAATTATTGTTAAAAAGCTTATTCTTCTATTTACTTAATGTTAATCGAGAAAAAATTACCAGAGAGGGTCCTTTTAAATAGAAAGGAAATAAGAGGGTACACTAGGCTAAATCGATAGTCAGATCTTTAAAAAGTTGGTTGTCATGTGATTGTACCTTTGTTTGTATGCACAGGAGTTGAAAAATTCCCGTAGGAGAGTTTAAGTATTTTAAAGCTGAAACGAATAACAAGAAATATCTCAAAAAAGGTCTTCACTAAAAAATTAATATAACATAATTTGTGTGTTTTAAGAGGTCTATATTTTATGTTAAGTAAGCTTTTGCCTATCTATTACGGTCCACCAGAATAAACATGTCTTAAGGGAATATCTGTAAAAAATTGAAGATATACATTTTATTTGTTATGAAAATATCTTAAATATAAGAGATTTTAATCAAAATCGTTAGAGCCATTTTTTAAAAAATAAAGATTTTCAAATTTTTTTCCATGTAAAGGGTAGTTGGGGTGGGAGATTTTCTTGAAAATCTTCGTGTCGCTTCCTTGGAAGATACCGAACTTAAATACCAAGTTTGTTATTTAACAGTCTTTTCGTTTATTCACGGAGTCTCAAAACATGTATTTCCGCTGAAATCTCGGTATCGAATTTTTGGGTGCAATACAATACCTTCTCTATGCACTATGTTCATAGTACGTGTAGAGAAAGTAAAAATAGCATCACATTTAAGCTAAGTGAAGTAAAAAGTACACATTTTCGTTCACACTTACAATATGTTGCTGAATATCCACAGAATATAAGTCTTACACCCTGAACAAACATTCCGTTAAGAAAGGTGCTTATTTTTCTTTCGACAAAGCAGAGGCCCAAAATGATGATATCCTACACTGATGCAGCTTTGAACACGTTGAAAAAACGGCAGATCTAGCATGTAACATATTAAGTTGTAACATATTAGAACATAATGGATCTTCAGGCCGTACTAATCAACTGCCGAAGATGAACAATGCTGTCCCGTTTTTTGCACATACGAGTTTCTTTAAGTAGTTGAGAATAAGCTAGGGTCACTTGGAGGGTCACAAAACCGGTCCTCCTCTTCCTGCTCACTTTCTGGGTGGAAATACTGCTGGACAAATCTGTGCGTTGGAGTCCCATAATGTTGAAATCAAATCCATAATTTAGAAAGCAGTGAGTGGTACATTCTGTAGTAGTGAGAACAATCGTTTAGAAGCACGTGAAATCAATATGCTTCAGCTAGCAGATTTTTAAAAATAGGATCAATTAGGTTAGATTATCAACGCTGAATAGTTATGATAATTCACAAATTCAGTGTTGTATAATCGCTGTTCACCGGAAAATACGATTATGAATAAAGGAGCACACCACGTCAATGTTATTGACAGATACCTTCAAGGCTAAAAGTTGTATGGATGGAATTTATGGGCATTCTATGTAAGTTGCAGCAAACGGACTTTTATTAATGTCAATGTTCCTGTTTGTGGCGTTTTTAGAGCAATACAACCTCTTGGTTCTGGGCAGAGCCAACTTTTGAGTTTCTAACAGCACCTGTCTTTTAGGTGCTCCTTGACACACAAACATCATTCAATATTGTAAAAGATATTGGCTTTCCAGAAAGCCATTGGATAGAGGCATTGCGCCAGTAAAGGGTTCTGTCGCTATTCTTCTTAAATAAGATGAATGTTGAAGGGTATTTATTGACATGCAGTATCATACATTGAGCTTCATCAATGCTTTTGCAATACACAAATAGCAAGCAATAGTAAAACAACAACAACAACAAAGAATTTAAAGAGTAAACACGTAAATAAAAAGACAAAGATATTCAAATACAGCAATTTAAATTTACAACACAGAGTACAACTTATTCAGATGCATTAATGTCCCCTATTATTATAGACAAATGCACTTAAGAGAAATATATACACATAATACATACACCATATGTATAACACAACAATGATATAAGTATAGCATAAATATGACATAAAATGTATGTATGTAAAACATTATAATCACTTTTGTTTAGCTATTCTTATCCCCCCCCTCTTCTCTATTGTCAGCCTTCTCAGATCGCAGCTGTCTTGCCTTAAGTAGAAATTTACGTCCACGTCATCCGTGCCTGCCAGTACCATCCAACGTGTTTCTAGCTCTACATTCGCGGTGGTAAAGAAATATGGTAAATATTTTCCCCTCCATTCCTCCGTATCTCTACATCTTGCCAAGGTATGGGTCCAGGACTCTTCCTCCTAGCAAATGGGGTAGATTCTCATACCATTCCAATCAGCATTTTTTTATGCTCCGCCATGCTCCTAGTCTAATCCATTCTCTAATGAGTTTGGTACCTGTTTTGATGTATTGCTCCATACCCCACTCCGATTTTAGCCCAGACTGTACCTCCAAATACTCCGTTTGTTTGCCTGCCCCGTTATCCAAATGTATCCCATCCCAATGGTTTCCAAGCCTTTCTTTAATTTTGAGGCCCACGTCGAATTACCTTCCATTTGCAACTGTTCATGGTAGCAGACTGCCCTAATTAGAGATTGGTTTCCGTGAACGATTCTCGTCCAATATTTAACTGCTCTGATTTTGCACTCTATGGTTTCACTATGCACCCCAAATTCCCTCATTATTCTGCAGTTGGCCGTACCCTTACCTACACCCAGAATTCCTTTCAAAAAATTGGGTCCTCATTTGGTCCAGATTTCCTGTTTGTTCCCACCCCCATATTTCTCCTCCATATGTCATCGTGGATCTAACTGTCGCTCCGATTACAGTTTCCATTAAAGTTATGGATATATTCGGAATTCTACAGGTTATCCGGAGTGCCTTCGCCCTTGCCTTGTAAGATGAATGTTAGTGTACTCGTCATTGAAACACATCGCAAGAGGGTGGCACTTTGTGCTATGCTGTCGATGGGGAGGGAAGATTGTGTGGCATACATACATAATTAATTCAGCGCATTCTAATTGCGCGTGATTAATGCAATGTACATGCAATGAATCGATGAATAAATGAGCTGTTATACGAACATCCCCACTTGCAACGAATGATGTCTTATCAACTAAGGACCAACCTGATTAGTCATTAGAACAGGTGAACAATGAGTTTTCTCTCCACGTCTTTACATAATATCTTTTATATATGTATTTTTCTGAGTTTAAACTCCTCATTATGGTGATGTAGAGAACAACACAGACCTGATAACTCCATCGAGTTACGATCGCATACCTTAAATCAGAGTTTGGAATGCATGTAATGCGTCTTTTAAGGGTATTTACAGGTAAAAATTTTACATATCTTCCAGTTCTAATCCAAAAGTTTTCAAAATGCTGTCACACATATTGCACTACCATAATCATAATCCTGTTTAAAATTACTTTAATATTTTTATATTTAACCGTTATTATACTAATCAATCACGTGTTCCATAGTTGCAGAAATCGTAATTATAAAAAAGGAAAATACTTCCATATTATTTATATAGTAATACACAAAACTGTAATATAGAATTTCATTCACGAACAGTGTAAATAATTAACAAGCAAGATAATGTAAATACATGTATGTAATATAGAAATAGGATTATATAATTGTAGAAGGTTAGCATAAGTTTAGTTATAGATATAGATAAAACTGTACATGTCAAAAAGAGAAATCTCTCCAAAAAAGAATACGGAAAAAACAGCAGAGGATCTGGGGTGAAACGTACAAAAGAATGTCCTTGAGTTGAAAACAGACAAGGCAACCTTAGGGGATGGGGAGATAATAAAAATGTGAAAGTTACTGGGAAGCTAGCTTCTAACTGAGATACTAGGGTAGTTTATATTGGCTCATGATAAGAGACGCTACTGAGAGTGGGAACACTAGCCAAGAAGAACATAGCTTTAATGTTTAGGCAGAACAAAGGTATTCGAATATTTCTACAGTTCTCAACACAGTTCGTTCTCAGTTATTGTAAATCACAGTTCTTCTTTAGGTAGCAGAACATTCAGTTGTGTTCCACAGTACGTAAGAAATGGATACGAGAAATCTAAGTTGCACGTGTAAGTGAACACGTAATACAATTTCGGCTCTGATCGCATAGAAATAAATGATGAAATCTCTTGGTAATATATAAATAAATTGTTTGAATTAAAAGTTGCAAATGAGTTATTTCTGGAATAGCTTCTTTTAACGTTCATTGCCTGTCAAGAGATACTTGCTCGACCGAGGAACTTAACTGCCCGGAGCAAATGTAAATTATGTTTTTAGTAGAATATATATAATATAAAAATAATAAGTGATAATGTTATAGCAGGGGACCACCGCAAAATTATATCAAGTTTGGCATTTAACCGACTTTTCGTTATTCAGTCATGTTGTTTGACACACACGGATCTTTTTCTAAAAAAATTTTCTTTGGATTCATGGACCTCAAAATATGTTTTTCCGATGAATCTCGGTATGAAGTTTTTGGGTGGAATACAAAAATTTTTCTATCTACTCTGTGCATATCATGTATATGGTAGAAAAATGAAAAATGCATAACTAAAGTGTTAATAGTTGTAGTATATAAACTATAGGTACGAATGCCGATTCCATTCCGATAACAGGGAAACAGATTAACGCCAAAATTAAAAAGAAAACGGCACAATGGTTTCGAAGCACTGAAAGGGAATAAAGGAAGAAGAAAAAAATTGCATATAGAAGTGATAAACTGAAAGCGAAATAGACTGTTTGAAGGATAGACAGCTGATACAAATTACAGATTTCTATTTAGGATTGATTTTGATGCGTGAGTGACATACGAGTAGTTAATACGTTACCTCATTAGCGACTAAGCTCTAGAGTTATGGCGCCTGTAGCATCCTGTGGTACTACTACTGCACAGCAAATATGTTGGAGAAGTTGCCGCACCAGACTGGGGAACTTTACCAAGATTACACAAAAAATCTGATGTGTTCCATTCACATGACTTTCTCTACATCTCTGCAACAAATTATTGTTAAAAAGCTAATGCTTCTATTTAATTCATGCTAATCGAGAAAAAAAATTAGCAGAAATATTCTTATTACTTGCATCCTTGAAAGTAGAAGCGAAATGAGGGTGTACCATAGGTTAAAGTGATAGTCAAAAGCTGATTGCTATGTGACTGAAGTTCCTTTATTTGTATGGACAGAAATTCACAAATTCCTGTATGAGAAAGGTAAGTTTTTTAAAGCTGAAACCAAAAACAAGGAATTTCTCAAAAACGATCAATTCCATGTAAAAAATGTATATAACATAAAATGTGTGTTTTAAAGTGCTCTGCGTTTTTTTGTGATAAGTTTTTGTCTATATCTTACGGTTTAGCAGTTATACAAGATTTCGTAAAATGCATCCAGAATAAAGTAGTCTTCAGAGGCTATTCCCAGAAAATTCAAGATATACATTTTATTTGTGAGGTAAATATCTATAATATACGGTATTTTAATCAAAATCGTTACATAGATTTTTGAGAAAATCAAAAGTTTAAAAAAAATGCCATGTAAAGGCTAGTTTGAGGTTGGGGATTTTTCTTAAAATCTTCGTATCGCATCTCTGGAAGATACTAAACTTAAATACCAAGTTTGGTATTTTACCGACTTTTCGTTTTTGATTTATCGTGTCGTTCACAAACACACGGACACACACAGACACACACATTGACTTTTTCTAAAAATCCTTTCTTTGAATCCATGGTGTCTCAAAATGTTTAGTTACGGTGAAATCTCAGTAGACTCTAAGTACATGTAGAGAAAGTAAAAATTCGCAGGAACGTGCTATCAAATAAATTGGCATTGAAGTTTAAAACAAAACACAAAACTCCAGATGAGCCAGCAGGTAACTAAATAAATGTAATTCTTATTTATATAAAATTTTATTTTCTTGCAGCAACATAAGAATGGTTAGCATTAAAAATTTGATGTTATGTAAACATAACAAATTACTTTAATTAAATCCATATATACAAGAAATATTATATAATGATTCTTGGCAATAGTTTACTGCTTTTAGTATGATGGAGAAAGCAGACGCAAAGCAGAAGTTCAAATTATTTTAAAAGCTATTAACGCACGATAAAGAAAAAGAGAAAGACAGGAAATTACATTTAATGGGCAAAAGAAAGTAGGCAATAAGATGTATCTAGTTGTATTTGTATCTTTCCTTGAAGTGGCACGGCAACATTTCTCCCACCTCTTCTTTTTCCTTCTTCGTCAAACTCATTAAATCGGCTTGGTTACGACGTCAGCCACTTTACTCTAATTTGTCACTCCATAAAGTGTTTTAAAACAAGTCTTGAAGACTTCACTAATCTATTTAAAGGGAAGCATTCGTTAGCTCACAGATTTTTTTCTTTCTCTCTCTCTCTCACTCTCTCTCTCTCTATCTCTCTCTAGCCTTACTCTTTTTTCTTTCTCATTTTCTTTCTTTCTCACTCTCTGCTACTTCTGCTCCTTAATGAGGCGTCAAATAAGATTCTTTCTCCTCTCGGTGGGTTGGGTAGAGGAAGGGGTAAGGTGATACAAGGGTAACTCTTTAAGACTCCAAGATAACTCACTACCGTTGTCGATTACTGCCAAAGAACCCTGTCTCAACTTTCATTCAACACACAATTTCCTAAAGCTAATTTATGCCACGTTAAAAACCTAATACGAATCTGTTATGAAGCACGAGGAATTTTGAGGTTAAGGAAATTAGTTAATTGCATCAGTTTTATTGCCACAAAAGGAATGTCATTTATTTTAACAAAAGGGACATTAAAATAGGTACTTATCCTCTTTCTTGAGATGAAACTTTTCTGTTCTTTCTCGAGTATCACCTATTAGTAGCAACTTCTTTGGGGAAGGTTGTAAGCATATAGATGTTAAAATTATTTAATATGTGCACATTAAAGTCATAAAAATCCATTAAGCCTCTCAATACACCTTGTTCCAATGAATAGTGTCCATCCCTGATATGTAATGATAAAAGGTCTGCAAAATGCCCATCTTATGGCTGCCACAAGGTCTTCATTGGACGAAAATGTTTACCAACGATAAATTGTCAAAGCACTTTATGAGGCATTGTCCTGATAAAACATCATTTTTTTCTTTTGCAATTCAGGCTTCTTCCTACGCATTCTTTCATCCAGTTAGTCGAAGAAGTCCAGTTAGTCCATTTAGAAGGCTTTCGTAAGTTCGTTAACTTTTTTTTTTTTTCTCTTTTTAAGCCAATTAATGAGAAACATGCCTTTTGCATTCCAGAAAACATTTTCCGGCAGATGAAATCCACTTCACCTCATTTTGTGCAAAGCCGCCAGCTTCCAACCGCTGCTTTGATTGCTATTTCGTTTCTGGCGCGTAATGGCGGACCTACTTCTCATCACAGTAACAAATTGGCGCACATCTTTAAAAATAGTTCCAAACTTTGCTGGGAAAGACGTTTTCGCAATTACTTTGGATCAGAATGCAGCAAACGCGACATTCTAGCACAAAGTTTTCTCATCTTTATTTCTTTATTTAAATTTAATCGTACTCGTTCTTCTGATATACCTATTGTGTCAGCTATGCATGCATGTTTAATAGTCGAAAGCCCAAAACTATATTGTGAATGTTTCGATATTTTCCTCAGTGGTTACAGTTTGGGACATCCTTCACCTTGATCAGCTTCAAGAGAAGTACAGCCACGTTTAAATTCGCTTCCAATTTCTTAACTGCTGATAATGGAGAAGTAGACTTTTTAAATCTTCAACAACTTTGGATGAATTTCAGTTGAAATAAACCATTCAGAATGAATAATTATATCAGAGTACGGTATTCCAGTTTCTATTCTGGTTTCTCCATTTTAAATAACACAAACAATATGTCCATTATTAACAACAATAGAAATAAAAATATTTAGTAGATCAAGTTGAAACTCGACTTATGTTATCAGGAAACATTTATCAATAATGTGACAAACAAAATTTCATTTATATTAAAGCCTTCTGTACGCCAAATTCAGAACTTTTCACCTTGCTATTGTCTGTTTAAGATTTTTTTACCTCAAAGTACAATGCGTATGATCATCTTTTAATCTATGAAAAAGCAAGCAGTTTTGAGTGTTTTTCATTAAGACATTTTGGGACAGTTAGTATTTTATTTTGTACATTATTGAGGCAGAAATTCAACAGATTCACATTTCATTTAGAGTGTTACCTTGCAAATCTTCAGCTCCTGCTCCTATATTAACGAACATATAAATACTTCCGGTATGCATATAAATCGAAAACAATATATTGTTTTAATGTAGCCCATATATCATGAGGAATATAGAACTAAAGAAGCATTTTCTCAAAGTACTAATGGATCAGCTATCTATAAAGGCTAATAAAGGTTTGAGAAACTTACGTTAAATAATTATGCTTCCTTTCTTTGTGAATTATAAAACTCTGTGAATACCTGATTAAAGCAAGACAAGAACAGAAAAGTGTTATGATTAACGTTCTCAAAATAGACTGATGGAATATTAAAAATTAAAATTGAGTTTTATTTATATCTCCATTATAACTTCGGTGGTTTCTTAGCGTCCCCTTCTATATTGAGTTTGAAAGGCCGCTTAATGTTGCTCAAAGACATCTTTATCAGACTTGAGGTTCTTTTGCGTTCTTTTACAGGCCAACGGCTTTACTTCCCTTCAGAAGAAAGCCACGCTAAGAATGTTTAAGTACGAGAAAAAGCCATTACCCTCCGCCGGGATTGCACCCGCGACCTTGGGATCCAGAGGCTAGCATTTTACCCCTAGACCATGGAGGACAACTCCAATGGAGTACGCCGATATTGCGAGCCGCACCATGGGGCTGCTTCAGGATCTTCTGCATCAAGTGAAGGATTTCTTCTACTTGTGAATATTTCTTTAGTACACTCCAACATGTCGTGTATCTAGAACTCTTTGACAAATGAAAACGAAAGTCCTTTGATGTGGTGCTCGTCAATTTGGAAATGTCTCTTGAACATTTTTTGCCACAACTGCCGCATTACGTTGTGTTTCATCTTAAATGAGTAGCACTTCAAGATACATGACAGTGTTTCGAAAACAAGCCATAAGCACAATAAACAAAAATGCCGGAGTGTTTTTCATTCTGTATTGCGGCCAAGATGCAAATTCAACCCAAAAAACTTCGAATACGTATAATAATAATAATAATAATAATAATAATAATAATAATAATAATAATAATAATAATAATAATAATAATAATAATAATAATAATACTGCGAATTCTTATCACTCAAAATGTATTCACATGTTGAAAATATTTATATTTCAATCTCCTCTAAGAAACATTTGAAAAAGTATTAAAATGTCATAAAATCTTTACTTAAATTAGAGCTAATATTAAACATCTTTCATTTTTTTTAAAAAATTACCTTAAAACAGCAAAACGATATTCATATTTTAGCTCCATTCAGTTGAGCCATTTTGTTCAAGGATGATAATCAGATCCATCCTGTATACTAAGACATTAAATTTTAATAATTATAATTTTATTGGAATTATGCTATTCTTATATCTATACCTTATGTTAGCATTGGCGTGAGAAACAGGAAGTTAGTTATAGCCGACAGCCGTGTTTGGCGTTTTTGCTGCCTGCCGGCTTCACAAATATGGCATTTCCCACGATAATGAGAATCTTTTTGTTTAGCTAAACTCCGGGCTTCTCAGCATAATGCTGAACTTAGTTTTGTTCATCACATAAAAACCTCAGATTTTTGTATTGTATGACTCCTGGTCACTACTGCTAATGAACTCACGTCACTTTAAATCCCAAATGGAACTAAGATATGCTTACTTTCTCTATATGTACTATGTACAAGTGTATATAGAGAAAGTATTGTATTCCACCCAAAAATTCGATACTGATATTTAATCCCCTGAGTCCAAAAAAAAGGCATTTTAGAGAAAGGTTCGTATGTGTCTGTGCGTGTCTGTGGACAGCATAGCTTAAAAACTAAAATACCGCTGAATTGCAAACTTGGTATTTAAGTTTATTATCTACCAAGGATGTGACACGAAGATTTTCAAAAAAATCCCCCACCCCACCCCAAACTACCCTTTACATGGACAAATTTTAAACGATTTTGTTTTTCTTAAAAAAAAGGGGGGGGGCTCTAACGATTTTGATTAAAATATTATAGCTATTTATATCGCAAATAAAATGTATATCTTGAATTTTATGAGCATTTCTCCTAGAGACATGTTCGTTCTATACAATTTTTATGAAATTTTGAATAACTAGTAAGTCGTAAGAAATTGACAAAAGCTTACTACTCAGAAAACTAGGTTATTCTTCTTTCTATGCCATGCTAATCGAGCTGCATTAGCAGAATTTACTTATTAATTAGTTCCTTTTAAGTATAAGGGAACTAAAGGAATGAACTACCCTAAAGTGATAGTCAAATATCTTAAAAGCTGTTTTGTGAATGTCATTGCAATTCGCTTCTTTGCTTGACCAGGAGTAGAACAATAAAAAAACAGACACATCTTGTCTGAGAAAAGTATAAGTATTTTAAAATTGAATCCAATAACAGGGAATATCTAAAAAAATAATCAACTACGCGAAAAAAATGTATATAACATAAATGTGTTTCAACGAGCTCTATATTTTCTGTTAAGTTAGCTTTGTCTATCTCTTTCGGTTTACCAGTTATGCAAAATTCCGTAAAATTCATCCAGAATAAAGTAGCCTCCAGAGGCTATTCTTAGAAAATTCAAAATATACATTTATTTTTAACTTAAATATCTTTAATATACGATATTTCAATCAAAATTGTTACAGCAATTTTTGAGAAAATCAAAATTTCCGAAAAAGTTCCATGTAAAGTGTAGCTGGGGATGGGGAAATTTTCTTGAAAATCTTCGTGTTGCATTCTTTGAAGATACCAAACTTTTATACCAATTTTAGTACTTGATGATCTTTTGGTTTTCAAGCTATGCTATCCACAGACACACACACACGCACACACACGCGCGCACACACACACGGACCTTTCTCTAAAAATCTGATGTGTTCCACTCACATGACTTTCTGTACATCTCTGCAAAATGAATGTTATAAAGCTTATGCCTCTATTTACTTCGTGCTAATGGAGAAAAAATTATCAGAAATAGTCTTATTACTTGCTTCCTTGTAAGTAGAAGGGAAATAAGGGAGTACCATAGTTTAAGTGATAGTCAATAGTTGCTATGTGACTGAAGTTCCTTTTTTATATAGACAGGAGTTAACCCATTCCCGTATGAGAAAATAAAAATGTTTTAAACCTGAAACTATTAATAAGAAATATCTCAAAAACGGTCAACTTCACGAGAAAAATGTGTATAACATAAATCTTGTGTTTTAACGAGCTACCATTTTTGTATGGTAAGTTTTTGTCCATCTCTGACGGTTTACCACTTATGCAAAATTCCGCAATATTCATCCAGAAAAACATGTCTTCAGAGGCTATTCCCAGAAAATTGAAGATATACATTTTATTTTTCATCTAAATATCTTAAATATAATAGATTTCATTTAAAATCATTAGAAAATCATTTTTGAGAAAATAAAAAATTCCGAAATTTTTTCCATGCAAAGAATAGTTGTGGGTGGGGAGATTTTCTTGAAAATCTTCGTGTCGCATCTTTGGAAGATACCAAACTTAAATACCATGGTTGGTATTTAACGGTCTTTTCGTTTTGAGCTATGCTGTCCACAGCCCCCCCCCACACACACAAACACACACATGGACCTTTTTCCAAATAGCATTTTTTAATTCAGGGGAACCTAAAGCCGGTAAAATGTCGGTATCGAATTTTTGGGTGCAATACAATACCTTCTCTATACACTATTAACATAGTACATGTAGAGAAAGTAAAAATTAGCAAAGCAGTTTTAGAAAAAGGCACAAGTATGTGTGTGCATATGTATGTGTGAAATATAACTCAAAAACGAAACTTGATTAGCTTCCAACTTTACTTACTCCATGGCACGACAGCTCACGGGGAACCTTGGTCTACCGCCCGGCCGCTGCGTCCCCCATCTCGCTTCACTACAGACGTCATGGATGGGGTGCAGTATTGGAGGGTGAGGCGTGGTCAGCGCCTCGAGTCCCTCCCGGCGGGTTAATGCGGTCCTCATGACCTGGAGCCGCTACTTCTCCATCAAGTAGCTCCTCAATTGGCCCCCCAGGGACCTTACGAGGCTGAGTGCACCCCGTGCCAGGTCTCCCAGCGGGGGAAAAATCCCCACGCCGGTACTGTGTATCGAACCCAGGTCTCCTACTTAGTAAGCAGCTGCGCTACCACCGCGCTAAGGAGACGACCGCTTCCAGCTTTAGTTACTTAGTATTATTGCTAAACCGTAAAAGATACACAAAATCTTACTACACAAAAAAAATCTGATTCACATGATTTTCTTTACACTCTGTAACAAATTATTGTTAAAAAGCTTAGTCTTTTATCTACTCATGTTTATCGAAATAGACATTAGTATAATTGCCTTAATTACTTGTTTCCTTGTAAGCAGAAGGGAAATAAGGGAATACACCAGGCTAAAACGACAGTCACATCATTTAAAAGCTGGTTGCTATGTGATGAAAAGCCGTTTCTTTGCATGGGCAAGAGTTGACAAGTTCCTTTATGAGAAAAGTTTAAGTGTTTTGAAACTGAACCCAATAACAAGGGATATCTCAGAAAAGGTTAACTCCACAAAAAATGTGTATGGCAGGCTTTAACAGATCTACACTTTTGTGTAGTAAGTAGACTGCTCTGTAAATCCTAGTGTTCATGAACATGCATTTGGTTCATTTAATAATTCAGGGTAAATTCTCCGTAAGGGCTGAATGCCTCAAAAAAGAAAATGTTTTTGGTTGACAACATTCGGCTCTCGCTTCCCCCAAAACATATCGCTCAAGTACTTATGCACGGTATTTAAATATTTATTATAACCTTTTCTAGTGCATGCTATAAATAAAGTTAAGTATAGATATTTTAGTTTTCGTTTTTTCTTTCTCTATAAGCATTATGTACATAGCGTATAGCGAAGGCATTGCACTCCACCCAAAAATTCGATACCGAGATTTCACCGGAAAAATATGTTTTAGGGTCCCCATTATCTAGAAAAAAAAAGCATTTTCGGAAAAAGGTCCGTGTGTGTGTGTGTGTCCGTGTGTCTGTGAACACGATAACTCAAAAACGAAAAGTAGCTAAAATACCAAACTTGGTATTTAAGTTTAATATCTTCCAAGGATGCGACACAAAGATTTTGAGAAAAATCCCCCCACCCCACACTAACCTTTACATAGAGTTTTTTTCGAAAATATTGATTTTCTCAAAAATGGCTCTAACGATATTGATTAAAATTTCGTACATTAAAGATATTTACCTCACAAATAAAATTTATATCTTGAATTTTCTGGGAATAGCCTCTGAAGAGTAGTTTATGCCGTGTGAATTTTACTGAATTTTGAATAATTGATAAACTGTAAGAGATGGACAAAAACTTACCACACAAAAAATGTAGAGCACGTTAAAACACACAATTTATGTTAT
The DNA here is from genome assembly GCA_030762935.1 of Hymenopus coronatus. Taxonomy (NCBI): domain Eukaryota; kingdom Metazoa; phylum Arthropoda; class Insecta; order Mantodea; family Hymenopodidae; genus Hymenopus; species Hymenopus coronatus. The sequence continues at coordinate 22,909,876 of CM060886.1, read as the reverse complement.
ATACATTTTTTTCGTGGAGTTCGTCGTGTTTGAGACATTCCTTATTTTTGGTTTCTGCTATGAAAAACATATACTTTCTCATACAGGAATTTGTCAACTGATACCCATACAAACAAAGGAACTTCAATGACATAGCAACCAGCTTTTGATTATCACTTTATCCAATGGTACTCCCTTATTTCGCTTCTACTTACAAGGAAGCAAGTAATATGGCTATTTCTGCTAATTTGTTACTGATTTGCATGAGGTAAATAGAAGTATAAGCTTTTTAAGAATAATTTGTTGCAGAGATGTAGAGAAAATCATGTGAATGGAACATATCAGATTTTTTTCCTGCTTTTAAGAGATTCAATGTAGATTCAGTCTCATAACAAGTGCACAAAACAAGCTTAACTCTTAACCGTTTAAGTGTTATGGTCGAGATAACCGTAGGTTTGAGCGATTGTAAGTCTTAGAAAATGTTTAAATCAATTAATCTGTCAACTGTCACTTACACTAATTCCGAGTAATATATAAAACAAAGGAAAACTGCAAGTCATTCGGCCGAGTTAAGCTGCACTCTGCCGCCAAAATAGTCTCTATTTCCCGCCCGGAAATAGCTGTTTGTGGGGTGTGGGGAGACCCGCCGGGTGCTTTACCTCGCCTGTGGTTTAGGATGGGGAGGGCCCAGGTTAAATAATCGATTGTACGGCATTCCTGGATGATGGGGGCAGGTAGCAACATCCGGTGTGAGACCTGTTTTGTAAATTTTGAAACATATTACTATACTCACTTTTTTTAATTATTAGTGCATATTGTTGTATTTTCAACTTGAAATGAACACATGTATGGCCAAATATTATTGGTCAAAATTAAATTTCGGATTTTTAGCAATTTTTCACCAAGGTGTCAAGTAGATATTTCTCACCTAAAAATATGTTAGCAGTGAAATATCACCACAAAAGGTGTCTTTATTAGCCAAAAGAAATGTAGATCTGGAAACTAGAACATAATTTAATATAAGTCAAGATAAAGACTGTAGATTGAAAAATCTTATTATTCCATTCACATGACTTTCTCTAGCTGCTGCATAAATAAACCTTTCTTATTATTTTATATTATTTATATTATATTATTATTTTATCTACGTCATGCTAATAAAAAACATTAGCAGAACGGGTCTTATTACTTGCTTCCTTGTAAGTATAAGAGAAATAAGGGAATACACTAGGCGAAAGTGACAGTCAAATATTTTAAAAGGCAGTCGCTGAGTGAAACAATTGAAACTCGGTTTTCTTTGCTTGCTAGGAAAAAACAAAAGAGAGGATAAGAAAGATGTCTTCCCGTTTGAGAAAAGTTCAAGTATCTTAAAAAAGGAAACGAATATCTCGGAGCATCTCGAAAACGATAAACTCTACAAAAAAATATATGATATAAATGGTGTGTTTTAAAGATATCTAAAACGTTTATGTAAGTTTTTGTCTATCTCTTACAGTTTACCGGTTATAGAAAGATTATACGAAAGAATGAAAAGGTCCTCAGTGGCTATTTCCAGAAAATTCAGAATATACATTTCGTTTGTCATGAAATTATCTATCATATGGCATTTTAATAAAAATCGTTAACGCAATTTTTGAGCAAATCAAATTTTCGAAGAAATTTGCATGTAAAGAGTAGTTGGGGTGGGGGAATTTGCTTAAGAATCTTCGTGTCACATCCTTGGAAGATATTGAACCTAAATATTAAGTTTGGTATTTAACCGACTTTTCGTTTTTGAACTATGCTGCCCAGAGCCATACATACGAACTTGTTTATAAAAATGTTTTTTTTCTTCTTTTTTTTTTTTGGATTCAGGGGATCTGAAAACATGTATTTCAGATGAAATCTCGGTATCGAACTTTTTGGTGGAATACAATATCTTCTCTTTCCGCTATATAAATTGTACATACCTGCTAGAAAAAGTAAAAATTAGCTGTAATGAAGTTTGGAAGTTGTCTTTTATTTTACATTGTAATAAATATAAATGTTTATATTATGTTCATACCATCCAAAAACGTTTTGTAATATTTTGCAACTGGAAGTTAATACGACATTTTTATATGAAGAACATTAGAAGTCAATCATGCTCGACTCTTAGTGGTCACAGTGGAAAACTTTTCATTTTCATCAAAAGTTATGTAAGTCTAACTTTGCAAACTTGGCGGTGGATCCAAAAAGGTTGTATTTGGTGCCTTTAGAATCCAAAGAGGTTGTATTTGGTGCCTTTAGAATCCAAAGAGGTTGTATTTGGTGCCTTTAGAATCCAAAAAGGTTGTATTTGGTGCCTTTTGAATCCAGAAACTCTCATTAACAGGATGACTAAGCTAACTTCTTTCCGAGGGAGTTGTTGCTGCGCTAATGTGTGCAATTCTCATTCGGGAGGTTCCGAGTTTGACTCCCGGTGATCGCCCTCCCTGATGCATAGGTTGTTCTTGTTTTATCCATGTCGACAAGAGAATACTGGGTTGGTTCATCTTCTGCCACGATTTTCCTGTATCCATCACTTCTTTGACACGTGTTTCAGGGTTGCAGGACCAGGCGACGGTGTCCTGCACGTTGCGGTTGGACGGTACCTTGAGTTCCGTAAAGCTTTCTTCCTTGCATCGCTGCGGAACCACCCTGTCAGGACTCGCCTTCGGATGCTTTTGGGCGGCAGCCTTCCGTGGGACTTCTTCCGGGGGATTGTGGAGCTTCGGGGCTTGTGGGTAGGGCCCGAGCGGTGTCGGTTGCGTTCTATCTGGAAACGTCAGTAATCCGTTCCAATGCGGATTCAGTCATTCTTCTGGTCTCTCCCTTCATCCCTGCCTCCAGAGGTCATGTGAGTTGCAAAGAGTCACAGTTATCTGCCTTCAGTGTCTGCCCCTGTGACTAGGGCCCCATCGCGATAATCCTATTCCTAATCTTCTTTTTCTTTTGCTATTATCCCTCCTCGTACTAAGGACTAAACACCTCTAAAACTTACCTACAAGTCAATTCCTGGGATTACATGAACGAAGAGGAGCAGAAGGACTCAGGATCAGAAAGGGTAGCCAGGATGGGTGATCAGCCTGGTATGAGAGGGTGGAATAAGATTATATGAAATGGCGGTGGCATGGATGAAAGGAAAGGATATTATAGAGCAAAGCGATCAAGCAAGAAATGAATGGCGGAGGAAACTGGAGAACCCAGACACCACTTTATCCACCACAAATCCCACGTGTGGTACACTGGGATTGAACTCGGGCCGCTATGTGAAAGGAAATGGTCTAACAACTCGGACACGGCACCAACTGACTATGGTACCTTGGGGATAATTCGAAACTATGGCTACATATCGTCATTTGCTTACTTATCTCGTATGGCATTTGAAACATAGTAACAGCCATGTACCAAGCAGTTCAACAGTCCCGTATTTGGCGTGTGCAGATATTACTTCGTGCGTTAAAACAGTTGCAGAACTCAACGGGGCTATTTTAAGTTGCGTTGCGTCGCAGGCAGAGCGACCTTCGTTTTATAAACCTCATGCTTATCGCGGAGCGGTGAAGAAGGCCCGCTCATAAAAAAGGTATCTCTCACTAGTTCTCCCCTGGTGAGTTTAACTTGAAATAGCCCCGTTGAGTTCTGCAACTGTTTTAACGCTCAAGTTACCTATAGCTTCAATGAAGGCCACGGTAACAAGGAGGAAGCTATTAAGAAAACCTGGTAAACATAAAATCGCTTCTAAACACAATACAGAGCGGAATGGATCAGGCAGTTTCGTCTGTGGTCCGCAATTGGGAGGTCGTGGGTTCGATCTGCATGGCCACGTACCAGATCCATGCGTTTTTACTTTCTCTACACATACTATGTACATAGTGTATAGAGAAGGTATTGTATTGCAACCAAAAATTCGATACCGAGATTTCACCGGAAATATATGTTTTGACACCCCCTGAACCCAAAAGCATTTTTAGTAAAATGTCCGTGTGTCTGTCTGTATGTGTGAGTGATGTGTGTATGTGTCTGTGAGCACCACAGCTCAAAAACGAAAAGAACGTTAAATACCAAACTTGGTATTTAAGTTTGGTATCTTCTAAGGATGCCACACGAAGATTTTCAAGAAAATCCCCCCACTTCCGATTATCCTTTACATGAAACATGTTTCCAAAATTTTGATTTTTTTAAAAATGACTAACGATTTTGATAAAATAAAATGTATAAATTGAATTTTCTGCAAATAGCCTCTGAAAACCACTTTATTCTGGATGATTTTTTTCTGAATTTTGCATAACTGGTAACCATAAGAGGAAGAAAAAAATTTACTACACAAAAAATGTACATCTAATTAAAACAGGTAATTTATGTCATACGCATTTTTTTCGGGAAGTTTGCCGTTTTCGAGATATTCCTTTTATTGGTTTCAGTTTTAAAATGCTTAAGCTTTTCTCATACTGAACTCTGGCCACGCAAAGAAACGGATTTCAATCCCATAGCAACCACAATTTAAAACATGTGACTGTCGGTTTAGACCAGATGATTTCTTTGTTTCTCTTTTAAAAATAAGGAACTAAGTAATAAAATCGTTTCCGCTAGTGTTTATCTCGATTAGAATAAACTGAATAGAAGAAAAAGCTTATTAACAATAATTTGTTACAGAGATATAGAGGAAGTCGTGTGAACGGAACACATCAGATTCTCTCCAGGAGTTTCCCCGGGTCGCCAGCTGAATGCTGAGTAGTTTTATTTCATCCCCCGAGTTTCCTATCCTTCATGTCATTGCCATTCATCCTAAATCCCATTGGTTTCTTTTGGGATTGGAAGTGTCGGCGATGGTGCTCGGTGCAGCGTGGCAGGTAGTGCGAGACTATCTTGTCCCCCGATTTCGGCTGGTTGCCAAGAAGAGGACCACCCCTAGGTACATTCGGGATAGAGAAAGTAATAATTAAATGTAGACCTATTTCATTTTCTTAGAAATAAATCAGTAAACTGTTTGTTTTGGAACTTGTTATTATGGTTAACAAATATTCAATTTCAGAATTATATTAATAAACCTACCCTTAATTTCAAATTCTCATCTTTTGTGATCTATCTTGTACATATGGTTTAGTCTAAAATTTAAAATAGGTGATTTTTATGCAGTTAATGAGTGCTTAAGAAATAAAACATGATAGAGTGAAACAAAATCTTAGTGGCAAGATTTATAACAAAACATCAAAGATCTGAGTATCTATCTTTTTGGAGTTATAGGAAGCATGTTTACATTGAACTCTTCATCGGGAAGCTTTATACTTATATCTAACCCTTCATATTGAAACCTGCCTTGAAATTCTCATGAGAGAAATCACATAGAATAAAAAGACCATATACAGAACATTAGCTGCCAGTGTCACTCCAGTGTACAAATATTGAAGCCGGAATCCTGAAACGTGGGCAATGCGTAATTCAACGTCCGTGGCTGAATCACTCCCCTTTTTCATTGCCAGAAACATCCATTTCATTTACCTGCAGTATAAAAGACGACGTGATATCGATTCCTAAGTCTTAAAATAGAAAGAATCTTATGTGAAGAATAGTTAACATTATGATAATGAAGGAGATTGTTAATACAATTAAGGATATAAAAGTTAAAATTTGAATTATTTATTCTCATAAAACTTTCTCTACACACTCTTATACAAACTATTCCTAAAAATTGTGTTTTGTGCATACTTCTGCTAATAGAGATAAAACTTTCATTACGCATTTACACAATTCGTTGTAGATATAAGAAGAATACAGTACGTTAAAGCATAGGTTAGATTTTTGTAAAACAAAACCGTAAGTGATATATTTGAAATCCCATGTCATTTACATGGCCAGAAGAAAAATGAATAGGGACTTACCTCTTTATAAAGATAAGTATTAGAAACCAATGGCAAAGAATATGCCATAAAAAGTTTGTTTTATATGCTTTAACGAGGCCTATTTTATTTATTTTTAAGTGAGTGTTTTCTGTAAGTGAAGAAAACAGCTAATAGCTCAGCCGGTTAGACCAACCGAGTGAAATAGAAACATCCATGGTTCAAATCTGTGGTTATGACATCATTTCACAGTTATGTTCGAATGGCTACAAAGGGTCGAGGCCCCACATTCTCGATACACCAGGGAGTCATTACAACTCCGTGTTTTTTTTTTTGTTTTTTTTTTCTATTAGGGCAATAACTGGTTTCTTAAAAAACCCCTCCTCCCCGGCATGGGGACGAACCGGGACGGAAGTGGATACGCCACTTAACGCTCGTCAGATCACCAAATAATCTTGGTTCGGGTCGACGGACGCTAGCACAGCTACTACTATTCTAGCTAGTACTGGAGGACATCGAGGTGTCTACACAACCCCGCCAAGGAACAAGGACAAGACGTATCCAAACTCCCATGCCACGTCGAGTCCAACCCAATCCGAACAACTCCCTTAGATGTTCGGCCCGACTACTTCTGCAGAGTACCGCGGGTGTTGGGGGTCCGCAACGCTCGCACCAAAGCAGCTACGGGAGGCATAATTTTACAGCTTGACTCTATCTTTCCGTATAATTAATGCATCGATATAAAAGTAGGTAAAACGACATTTTAGCCTACACTTCGCCAATATAAATCAACAAGTTCTGGAAAAATAAAAAAGATCTTACAAAAAGCTTGAAAATTAAACCTTATTACTAAGCTATAAGTCACATTTAAAGAATAAACCTCAATTTTTCAACCCCAGGCCATGCTAAGAAATGAACTGAATCACATATCAAACAGGTTTTGAAAGATTTGACTATCGGTTTAGCCTAGTATTTGCATATTTCTCTTCGACTTGCTAGGCAACAAGTAATAAGAGTGTTTATCTGCTACTGTTTATCTCGATTAGCATGAACTATATAGAAGAATAAGCTGTTCAACAATAATTTTTACAGAAAGGTAGAGAAAGTCATGTGAATTGGACACATCAGATGTTTTCTGAACGATTTTGGGAGGTGGTCACTATAACAAAATCCCCGTGCGCTTTGAAAATGCACTTATCACTCATGTTGAAAGCATTCTGGTGTTCGAAAAGACAATTTTATTTTGCGTTCTTTATACGTACTTTGTTGTTTACTAATATTTTAACATAACTTGAATTTTTGAGAAAGCTGATTTCTTTTTAATATGTATTTATGTTAATTACTCCATTAATCTTTACTTATCTATGAGCTCAATTAAGCAAGGATGGCGTGATTGATAAATTTGCTACCAGAAAAAATAGGGGATTATAGGTAGTTTATATTTTGAAACTATATCTTACTGTTACTGGAAAACCATTTGATATTAATTCAAAATCTTCTCGGGCTTCTAGCCAGGTAAAAACTTGGCTTGACACCAACGTTTCGAAGAAGTGCATCTTCCTCGTCTTCAGGGTGAACTGATGGTTCGCTTGATATTATGGCCTGGTATTTAAGATGACTGAGACATGGGCATCTTAAATACCAGGCCATAATATCACGCGAACCAATCAGATGTTAGCTTCATCCCAACTCTTATAAATACCAGTCTCCGCAAGCTCAAACCATCAGTTCACCCTGAAGACGAGGAAGATGCACTTCTTCGAAACGTTGGTATCAAGCCAAGTTTTTACCTGGCTAGAAGCCCGAGAAGATTTTGAATTAACACGTCGCCAGGAAAGCTTCAGTTCTTATTTCATTTGATATTGTCAATTGTGAAATGTGCGAATTTACCCCCAAGATTTTCAGACAGCGCACTCACTAATTTTATGACTACAATTGCTCACCTTCACTATTTCTGCTAACGGCAACAATGCAGATAATTTTCATCGTCATTGCTCGTGTGGCACAAGTCTCGGTGAAAGTATTCTCTACACGAAGGTCGGGATTCGGGCCACGTGATTCCTAGTTTTAAGGAGTTTAAAGGAAAAAATTAAAAATTATTTTTGTGCGAACTGAGATCGCTTGCGACTACTGCAGTATGCAGAGTTAATGGATCACAAAGACGAATATAAAAAATCTGATGTGTTCCATTCACATGACTTTCTCTAAATCTCTGCAACAAAATATGTTAAGCAGCTTATGCTTCTATATACTTCACGCTAATCGAGAAAAAATTAGCAGAAATAGTCTTATTACTTGCTTCCTTGTAAGTAGAAGTGAAATAAGGGAGTACCGTAGGTTAAAGTGATAGTCAAAAGCTGGTTGCTATGTGACTGAAGGAGTTGACAAATTCCTGCATGAGAAAGGTATACGTTTTTACTTTCTCTAGCCCCATATGTAGAATGCACATAGGGATAGAGAAGTATTGTATTCCACCCAAAAATTCGATACCGAGATTTCACCGGAAATACATGTTTTAGGACCCCCTGTGTCCATAAAAAGCATTTTCAGAAAAAGGTCCTTGTGTGTGTCCGTGTGTCTGTGAACACGATAACTCAAAAACGAATAGTAGCTAAAACACCATTAAGTTCAGTATCTTCCAGGGACGCGACACGAAGATTTTGAGAAAAATTCCCCCACCCCAAACTACCCTTTACATGGAACTTTTTTCGAAAATTTTTATTTTCTTAAAAATGGCTCTAACGATTTTGATTAAAATATCGTATATAAAAGATATTTACCTGACAAATAAAATGTATATCTTGAACTTTCTGGGAATAGCTTCTGAAGACCTGTTTATTCTGGATGAATTTTGCTTAATTTGGCATAACTAGTAAACTGTAAGAAATAGACAAAAATTTACTATACAAAAAATGTAGGTTTTTTTAAAATACAGAAGTTATGTGATACATCATGTTACATTTTTCTCGTAGAGCTTGCTGTTTTCGAGGTACTCATTGTTATTAGTTTCAGTTGTGAAGTACGGGAGTGTCCGTTTTTCTTTTATTCTACTTCTAGCCAAGAAAAGAAGTGATTTGTAAAGACAATCGCGTAACGACAGCTTTTAAAACATTTGACTATAGGTTTAGCCTAGTGTATTCTCTTATTTTCTTTCTACTTATACGGAACTAAGTAATAAGAACATTGTACTAATGAGTACCTCGATTAGCAAGGTGCAGAAAGAAGAATTATCTTATGTAAGAAGTTTGTATAACAGCTAGAGAAAGTCATGTGAGTGTAACAACACATTTTTAAAGCTGAAACCAATAATAAGGAATATCTAAAAAACAATTAACTCCAAGGGAAAAAATGTATATAACATAAATTGTGTGTTTTATTGTGCTCTACATTTTTTTATTTTATTTTTTTTTGGTAAGTTTTTGTCTATCTCTTACAGTTTAGAAGTTATGCAAAATTCCTTAAATTCATCCAGAATCTTAGAGGCTTTTCCGAAGAAACTCAAGATATACATTTTATTTGTCAGGTAAATATCTCTAATACACGATATTTTAATCAAAATTGTTAGAGTCATTTTTGGGAAAATCAAAATTTTCGAAAAAGTTCCATGTAAAGGGTAGTTTGGGATGGGGGAATTTTCTCAAAATCTTTGTGTCGCATCCTTGGAAGATACTAAACTGAAATAAAAGTTTGATATTTAACCGACTTTTCTATTTGATTTATCGTGTTCACAGACACACCGACACACGATAACACACACACATATGGACCTTTTTTCGAAAATGTATTTTTTGGATACAGAGGACCCTAAAACATATATTTCCTGTGAAATCTCTGTATCGAATTTTTGGGTGGAATGCAATACTTTCTCTATACTCTATTTACATAGTACGTGTAGAGAAAATACAAAGCATAAAAAAATGTATTTATTTATTTATTTATTTATTTACTTACTTATTTCAATATCGTTAGTACGATATAATCGCTCAGCAATATTATTCCAGTTTGACGAACAATATTTGGAAACTCTTGTAGTGTGTCATAATAACACAAGACAAATTACTTAATTACTCGTCAAACTTTCTGGGTAAAATATTACTGCTTCTCGAGAAAGAAAAGAGCGAACAAGGAGGCTACTTGCGACATCTGTGATTCATCTCGGCAACTACTACTGCAGAGCCACGCTGTCGACAGAGCACAGTGGGTCTGCTAAAAGGGGGTCTCTGATGAATATTTAATGCACGTAAATAGTGGAAACGATGAAAGGTAATGCCTTCTGTAGTAGATGCACGTTCCTATCACAATATCTGGAACATTTATAGCATTAAAGGAGATACGCCATAGAAATATAAAAGTATTTCAAAACTCGTATCTACTTGATGCTGAAGCTGATGCGGACGATATTTTATTAGAGCATGACAATTGTATTTAAAGCGACTTTGCATTTAGCAACTTAAATCATATTAACGTTATAGTTTGTATAATTGTACCAATAACTTATGATGTATCTGTTAAAAATAAATATCTAAATTATTATAATAGTTGAACATGATTGCAAAATAAATCATGTGCATGTATTGTAACTTAATAAGTTTAAAAATGTAATATGTTCCATTCACCTATTCGCCAACAAACTACTCTTACAAAAGCTTACTGTTCTATCTACTTCAGCTAATGGAGATAGACATTAATAGAATTTTTTATAACTTATTCCCTTGTAAGAAGAAGGGACATAAGGGATACTCTAGGCTAAAGCGATCATCAAATATTTTAAAAGCTGTCGCTATGTGTGTTTTTTTTTTGCATGGCCAACAGTAAACAAAAGAGATATGAAACGAATGACGCCTTTCCCTATGAGAAAAGTAAACGTGTTTTAAAATTGAACCCAACAACAAGGAAAATCACGGAAATTGTTTATTTCACAAAATATTTTAAATGACATAATTGTATCTATTTTTATAATTTATCAGCTACGCAAAATACTCTTAAATGTAAAGGGCTTTAGAGGTTATTTCAAGAAAATTGAAGATATTCATTTTATTGGTCATTTAAATATCTTTGATATAGACAGACAGACAGGTAGACAGACAGACGGACAGGCAGGCAGTCAGACAAACAGACAAGCAGACAGGCAGACAGACAGACTGTTTTATTGCCATATACATGTATAGTAACGTCAAGAACAGTAAAATCAATTTTCACCAATCAATTGTGAGAATTCCTGGACCTTATAAAGAAGATTATTGTTTAAAACAGTTCTTATCCTTCTTTTAAAATGCTGAATAGAAGATTTTTTTTAAATAATCAGTTAAACCATTGAACAATTTTAAAGATACAATTTCATAACTATTTTGTGTTATGGCATACTTACAGTTGTCTATATATAAATGGTTAGAAGTCCTTGTAGGATAGCTATGAATATAATTGCAACGTGAATATTTATGTATATTTTTCTTAACAAATAAAACACAATTCATAATATATGTACAAGGAAGTGTCAGTATACCAAGCTCAATAAATAGTGGTTACAGTGGGTATTGGGTGGAGCTCCACAAATAATCCTAAAGGCCTTCTTTTGTAAAATGAGTTTTGGCATAAGAATGGTTGCCCCACAATAAGACACATAGTTAAGATGACTATATGTTACTATAGTAAACTGTCAGTAAAGATTGTTATCAATGTTTTGCTTAAGCATACGTAACATGAATATACCTTTAATTATTCTACTGTTTATATGATCTATATGTGACCTCCAACCCAGGTGTACATCAAGATAAAAACCCAAAAATTTTACCCCACATTCAGAAATATTTGATGGACGGTTTAATTTAAAATGCATGCTTACTGTTTTGCTTTTTTTATATTAAGTTTATTTGCATTACACCATTTTAATACCTTCTGATAGGCATCTTCGACTTTATTATTACTATCATCATCAACATTTTTGCAACAAATATTCAGCGCTAAGTCCTCTGCAAACAAATAAGTTTCAATAAAATCGTTCTGTATATAACTAGAAAGATCATTTATACAGATTATAAATAGGACTGGGCCGAGAATAGAGCCTTGCGGAACACCGTATTTAAGACACTTATAATTAGATTTGCATCCATTGGAGTAAACAGACTGATATCTTCCACTTAGATTGGAATCAATAAGACTTATGCTTTCAGAGCCAACTCCATAATACTCCAAAAAGAGTGGTCGATGCCAACGGCACGTGGAGTTCCCAAGTGGTCATCCCTCCTAGTACTGACCACGCCCAATACTGATCAACTTCGTTGATCGGACGAGAACCGGTGTTTTCAGCATGGTATGGCCGTTGTACTGTATTTTAGAGCTATTTCGTAAAAATAATTCATGTAAAGGATAGATTACTGTATAGGGGCGTATCGAATCCTATCTTTGGAAGATACAGAATTTAAATACCAGGTTTAGTATTTAACGGACCTTTCGTTTTTGAGTTATGTTGTTCACACACACACATATGCTTACCTTTTCTCTAAACATGTTTTTTTTTATTTATTCAGGTGACCCAAAAACATAAATTCTTAGTAAACTCTGGATATCCAATTTTTGGGTGGAATGCAATACCTTCTCTGCCTACGTACTATGTACGTGCTAAGGAAAGTTAAAATTAAATTTCAGATAAAATAAAAGGGTCATTCGATAAATAACTGGATTATTTTTTTTGATTACGAGAATGAAACAACACAATTATTATTTTAAAATGTAATCCCCACCAAACTCTATGCACTTATGTTAGCGCTGGATAAGCTTCTCAATCCATACAAATATACGTATCGCAACTCCTGGGATGTGTGCGCAACCGGTTATACACTGCCGCCTCATCATCTGCGAACCTTGAACTTCTAAGAGCTTCTTTCGGTGGGTTATAAATGTGATAATCTAAAGATTCCAGATCCGGGACAAGCAGATGAACTTCAGGTCTTTGTTGGTATCTAATGTGACTCTAAAGTGTGGCCTTACGATATCATACAGTAACAGTACGCCACTGGACATCAGTCCACGCCACTTCCTCAAAATTGTTGCTTTCAAATTTTGTCACATAAGATTTGTGTATGTTTCACTGTTTCTATTTTGACCTCTCGGCATGTAATGGTCCCAACATGATCTTTCCAGCACTTCTTTCAGTTTGCACCAACTTTGGTTTTGGAACTCGTTTGAACTTATCTGCCCACTTATACACTTTTGTTCGGTCAAACAACTTTTACAATATTGAACTGCCATCCGACGGTGAATTTCGATTGGTTTCAATCCCTCTGCTGACAAAAATCTAATGACACTCCGCTGCTTCACGCTGGTACAAGCCTATAACTTGTTTTCACGGAATACCAGCATTCCGTTAGCAGGGCAGGAGTGCCAAGCCATCTGATAATAGCTATAGGACACACCAAAACATAACAAAGAGGTACACAAGTTACACACCTTCCTTAAACAAGCTGTACCTCTCAAGAAAGTTCAGATTTAACAGACATGAGAAAACAAGTCACTCTGCACGGAAAGATATTAAAAAAAATCTGATGTGTTACACTCACCTGACTTTCTCTAGCTACTCTACAAACAAACTTCTTGCGAAAGATAATACTTCTTTCAACATCATGCTAATCAATACAAACATTAACAATTCTATTACTTAGTTCCTTATAAGTAGAGTGGAACTAAGGTAATGCACTGTGCTAAAGTGATAGTCAAATGTTTTAAAAGGCTGTCGTTATGCGATTGTCATTACAAATCGCTTCTTTGCTTGGCCAGGAGTAGAACAAAAGAAAAACGGACACTTCCGTTTGAGAAAAGTATAGGTACGTCACAATTGAAATTAATAACAAGGAATACCTCGAAAACGGGAAGCTCCACTAAGAAAATGTATATAACATAACTTGTGTATTTTAACAAGATCTACAGTTTTTGTATTGCAAGTTCTGGTCTATCTCTTACGGTTTAATAGTTAAGCCAAATTAAGCAAAATCTATCCAGAATAAACAGGTCTTTAGAAGCTATCCGCAGAAAATTCAAGATATGTATTTTATTTGTGATAGAAATGGCTTTAATATGTGGAGTTGTAATCAAAATATTTAGAGCTATTTTTAAGAAAAACAAAATTTTCGAAAATGTTTCAATGTAAAGGGTAGTTAGGGGTGGGGAATTTTCTTGAAAATCTTCATGTCGCATCTTCGGAAGAGACCAAACTTAAATACCAAGTTTGGTATTTAACCGTCTTTTCGTTTTTGAGCTATGCTGTCCACAGACAGCTATGCGTGTGTGTGTGTGTGTGTGTGTGTGTGTGTGTGTGTGTGTGTGTGTCTGTGATGAGCATAGTTCAAAAACTAAAAGACCGTTGAATACCAAAGTTGGTATTTAATTTTGGTGTCTTCCAAAGGTGTGACACGAATATTTTAAAGAAAATCTGCCCACCACAAACTACCCTTCACACGGAAAAATTTTCAAAGATGTTGGTTTTCTTAAAAATGGGGCTAACGATTTTGATTAAAACCCGTATATTAAATCTATCTATCTATCTATCTATTACATCCCAAATAAAATGTATATCTTCAATTTTTTGGGAATAGCCTCTGAAGACCTCTTTATTCTGGATGAATTTTGCCGAACTTTGTTTAACTGCTAAACCGTAAGAGTTAGACAAAACCTTACTACACAAAAATATGTAGATCTCGTCAAAATTCACAATTTATGTCATTTACGTTTTTGTTGTGGAGGTAACCGTTCCCGAGATGTCCCTTGTTATTGGTTTCAGTTGTGAAGTACTTATACTTTTCTCACACAGGAAGCGTTCGTTTTTCTTTTATTCTACTCCTGGCTAAGCAAAGAAGCGACTTGCATTGACAATCGCAAAACGAAAGTTTTTAAAACATTTGACTATTAGTTTAGCCTAGTGCACTCCCTTAGCTCTCTTCTACTTACAAGGAACCAAGTAAGTAAGAATATTGTGCTAATGTTTATCTCGATTAGTATTGTGTAGAAAGATGAATAATCTTTTGTAGGAAGTTTGTAGAGCAGCTAGAGTAAGTCATGTGAGCGCACAACAGATATTTCTTCATATATCTGCTCTTCCTTTGTTTTAGCAAGGAGTGTACCTAATCAAAACCTTTATATAGCCTTCATCACTTGAAGATCCTTTTCTGTGCTCCTGCAGATGCTGATAATGATGCAGAAGAAGGTGTATCACTTTTCTATAGCCTATCAAATTATTGCTTGTATATGTTTCCTTTAATAATCTGCGCATTATGTAGCTAGCTATGGAAGCTGTTAGCGCGTGTGGGTTGAAAGCCCAAGGAGAGGCCCAACTTGTGTTCTATCTCATCTTCTCAAAGCCGCACCCGCTCGATTCAATTTGCGTGCTGAGAGATAGTCTCTGTGAAAGGAACCGCGCGTGGGGGCAATCTAAGAACCCATGAGCAAAATCCGTGACCGTACATTTCCATTAACGGAGAACTCGCTCGCTAAACGGGGATAAAAATCCTGCACGGGGATGTTCGCTTTGTGAGGTATTTAGTTGCGATCCACAGCATGCAAGATGTGTACTAGATACCTACAGAGAATTTCCAAATTCTCTTTATTAATGCTCCTCTAATAATTATTCGTTGTTGTTTATTGTTTGTACAATATAGTAAGGGTTCGATAGAATACAGAGAGCCCAAAATACAGTACAAAATGCAGCATATAGGGTCACCCGACCCATGCGACTCTGTGACGCAAATGGTTTATTGTAAACCTAATAACAAATACTACTACTAAAAATCTGATGTGTTACACAAACATGACTTTCTCTAGTTGTTCTACAAACTTCTCACAAACGATTATTCTTCTTTCTGCACCATGCTAATCGAGATAATCATTAGCAGAATGTACTTATTACTTAGGTCCTTATAAGTAGGAAGAAAATAAGGGAACACACTAGACTAAACCGATAGTCAAATGTTTTAAAACATTTCGTTATGCAGTTGTCATTGCAAATCGCTTCTTTGCTTGGCCAGGAGTAAAATAAAAGAAAAACGGACACTTACTGTCTGATAAAAATATAAGTACTTCCCAAGTAAAATTAATAGCAAGGAATATCCCGGAAACGATTACCTCCACAACAAAAATGTAAAGGACATAAATTGTGTGTTTTGACGAGATCTACATTTTCTGTGTAGTAAGTTTTTGTATATCTCTTACGGTTTAGCAGTTAAGCAAAATTCGGCAAAATCCATTCAGAATAAAGTAGTCTTCAGAGGCTATTCCCAGAAAATTCAAGATATACATTTTATTTGGGATGTAAATATCTTTAATTTAGGGATTTTAATCAAAATAGGACAATTTTTGAGAAAATCAAAATTTTCGAAAATTTGTCCATATAGTTGGGGGTGTG
Organism: Hymenopus coronatus; assembly: GCA_030762935.1. Classification (NCBI taxonomy): domain Eukaryota; kingdom Metazoa; phylum Arthropoda; class Insecta; order Mantodea; family Hymenopodidae; genus Hymenopus; species Hymenopus coronatus. The sequence goes on along the minus strand of CM060886.1, from coordinate 22,893,670 downwards.
GAGATTTTCTTGAAAATCTTCGTGTCGCATCCTTGAAAGATACCAAACCTAAATACCAAGTTTGGTATTTAACGGTCTTTTCGCTTTTGAGCTATGCTGTTCACAGACACACACACGCACCTTTATCTGAAAATACTTTTCTTGGATTCAGGGGGTCCTAAAACATGTATTTCCGGTATAGAATTTTTGGGTGGAATACAATACTTCCTCTATACACTATGTATATAGTAGGTGTAGAGAAAGTAAAAAATGATATTTCGTCAAATACATTAGATAATTTTGAGTTTATGGAGTTGATAATTGGTGTTATGCTTACTAAGGAAATAAAGTAACAGAATGTTTGGAGATACACAGAACTTGTCAAGGAATTTAATTAACGAAGTGAATATATTACACTGTGTGACACAAATGTTGGTGGACAAATGGGAATATATTGGAGTAGTATGCACATTTTTTTGAACTGAATAATGCATTATTGTCAGATCTTTATATTATTTACTTGTCTTATTTATCTTTTTTTCCCCCTTTTAATACCCTAAGAATTCTCCAATTCTTATCTTTTGCATTTTTCTAAATTATTTATTTGGATTAACAGGATTAGAAGTTGGAGAATCTATGGTAAACAAAATACACAATAATTACTTTTTTGTGTTTTGTTTAGCTTGTTAGAAGCTATTGAGTTAGGAATGAATTAAAAACAGACTGTTTCCAATAGAGATTAAGTATTTCTTGAGAATCATTGAACAAAGATAATATTAAGTCCTGAACAGTGATTGAAACAGTTGAGTAGAACAGTAAGAGAAACTACAGATGAGTCTCGTCCAAGGTCACCAGGCATCATACTCCTTGATTTTTTACTTTCTCTATATGCACTATGTACATAGTGTATAGAGAATGTATTGCACTCCACCAAAAAATTCGATACCGAGATTTCACCGGAAATATATGTTTTAGGGTCCCCTGTATCAAAAAAGGTATTTTCAGAAAAAGTTCCGTGTTCGTGTGTGTGTGTGTGTGTGTGTCCATGTGTCCGTGTGTCAGTGTGTCCGTGTGTCCGTGTGTCTATGAACACGATAACTCAAAAACGAAAAGTAGGTAAAATACCAAACTTGGTATTTAAGTTTAGTATCTTCCAGGGATGCGACACGAAGATTTTGAGAAAAATCCGTGCACCCCAAACTACCCTTTACATGGAACTTTTTTCGAAAGTTTTGATTTTCTAAAAAAAGGGACAAACGATTTTGATTAAAATATCGTATATTAAAGTTATATACCTGACAAATAAAATGTATATTTTGAATTTTCTGGGAATAGACTCTGAAGACTACTTTATTCTGGTTGAATTTTGCATAACTACTAAACTGTAAGAGATGGACAAAAATTTAACCCACAAAAATGTAGAGCACGTTAAAACACACAATTTATGTTATATACATTTTTTTCGTGGAATTAATTGTTTTTGAGATATTCCTTTTTCTTAGTTTCAGCTTTGAAAAACTTATACTTTTCTCATACAGGAATTTGTCAACTCCTGTCCATACAAACAAAGGAACATCAGTCACATAGCAACCAGCTTTTGGCTTTCACTTTAACCTATGGTACTCCCTTATTTCGCTTCTACTTACAATAAAGCAAGAAATAAGACTATTTCTTCTAATTTTTCTCAATTAGCATGAAATAAATAAAAGATAAGCTTATTAACAATAATAATCTACAGAGATATAGAGAAAGTCATGTGAATGGAACACATCAGATTTTTTTTTCTGTGGGCGTATATAAAACAGAAGATTTTTCATACAAAGCCTACAACTTTAGATGAGTTAAAACAAAGATTCACCTATACGATCCAGAATATTCCGCCTGCAGCACTTTTAAGAGTGACAGACAATTGTCCGAATACACTAAGACAACGTTTTCAAGTAAAAATGGACAGGATTTTGACATCTCCGGTAGTGGATATAGGGTACATTCTGTGACAGAAATGTAATTGACATTAAACATTATTTTAATTATGTTTGACATAAACTAACCATATAAAACGAAAATATTGATAAATAAGTAAATAATGTCAACTTTGTCCAGTAATACAAAAATATGTGTTCCATTCACATGACTTTCTCTACATCTCTGCAACAAACTATTGTTAAAACGCTTATGCTCCTATTTACTTCATGCTAAACGAGAAAAAATTAGCAGAAATAGGTAGCCTTATTACTTGCTTCCTTGCTAGTAAAAGCGAAATAAGCGAGTACCATAGGTTAAAGTGATAGTCAAAAGCTGGTTGCTATGTGACTGAAGTTCCTTTGTTTGAATGGACAGGAGCTGACAAATTCCTGTATGAGAAAATATAAGTTTTTCAAAGCTGAAACTAAAAACAAATCCACTGTGTTTTAATGTGCTCTACATTTTTTGTGTGATAAGTTTTTGTCCATCTCTTACGGTTTTGCAGTTATGCAAAATTACGTAAAATTCATCCAGAATAAAGTAGACATTAGAAGCTATTTCCAGAAAATTCAAGATATACATTTTATTTATCAGGTAAATATCTGTAATATACGATATTTTAATGAAAATCGTTAGCCATGTTTGAGAAAATCAACATTTTTGAAAAACGTTCCATGTAAAGGGTGTTTGGGGGTGGGAGATTTTCTTGAAAATCTTCGTGTCCTTTCCCTGGAAGATACCAAACTTAAATACCAAGTATTTTGGTGTTTATTCGTTTTTGAGCTATGCTGTACACACACATACACACACGGACCTTTTCCAGAAATGCATTTTTTTTTTTGATTCAGGGGACCCAAAATATGTATTTCCAGTGAAATCTCGGTATCGAACTTTTGGGTGGAATAAAATACCTTTTCTATACACTATGTATATAGTACGTATAGAGAAAGTAAAAGGTATACTTTAGAAAGGAAGCTTTTTCCCATTTGTCAACTGACGTTTGTGTCACACAGAAATCGAAAGGTAGGGTCAGATTGAGAAGTTCAATGTCATAAACCACACAACCTCTACACATTAGTTAGTGTGGAAGAAAGAATTAACTCACAGTGACTGACATAATAGTTTGTCAAACTTAAAGTACTTGCTACATTGGGGCATGTCATCTCAAAATAATTGGAGATCTCCTTGTGTGGTTTACCGAGATAAAGGCGAGTTAGTTGGCGAATTTAGTGTTGCGTCATCATGTTGGTATTGTAGTGATTTGAGCAACTGGACGCAGACTAGGAAATCCGTGGTTCAAATGCTTTCTATGGAATTGAATTTTTCAGTCTGATTCGACCTTTCCAACACCAGTCCTACACCGCTAGTGTGGAAAAAACAATTAAATGAATTATAATTGAATTGAGATTATCGTATGCATTTCGAGCTGCCCTTTGAACTTGGGCCCACTCATTGAACAGCCTTCTACGTTCCCATTTCTATTTGCTCTGGATTAGGATTGGACTCTGGGGCAGAGCACCGGACGTAAGCTCTTGTATCCCTGCGCCACTTACGTGACTTTAGGATGGGAAGGATGAAGGGAGAGAGACCCGAAGGGCGACCATATCAGGATAACGATGGGCACAGACATTGATGTAATACCATAACCAAAAGTAGACCGGATTCAAATCTGGAAATTGCGGAGGACACATTGTTGGAAAGAGATCCCTGATGATACTATCATCCATCATCTGCTTAATTATTTTTCAGGGATGTAGAGGTGAGTGGAGTGTTATCTTGCATGAAGTTGAAGATTTTCTTGAGAATCGTCGTCGTATCCTTGGAAGATACTAAACTTGAATATAAAACTGAAAAAAATCCCCTGTGGTGCCATTTATAGTAAAAGCGGGCGTTAAACACACCAAAAAAAAAACTGAAAAATTCAAAGCCATAGCCAGGATTTGAGCTACAGATCCCCTGGTCTCCGTCCATTGTTCTAATCACTTAGCTACTATGGCAGCTTGCGGCAATTCTCTAACTGACTTACGTCTTTCCCATAAACCACAAGGAGATCTCAAATTGTTTTGAGATGACATACCTCAAAGAGACTTACAAACTTCATAAGTCCTTAAGCCCTGAGCTTTATAGTTTAACCAACTATTAGGTCAATCAATGTAAATTAATTGTTTCTTCCACACCAGGTGTGGAGGACAGGTTTTGAAGAGGTAGAGTTATACTGAAAAATTCAATGACTTAGCCGAGATTTTCCCATATCCAGATTTAAAGTGCGGTCTCCATGGCCGCGCTCGCTAAAGCGCCTCGCAGGGAATCGTGGGTTCGAGTCCCGCCTTGGGCATGGGTGTTTATGTATGTATATGTAAAAAGAAAACGTTAAATTAATAGATCAACTAAGGAAATGTAGGAAAACTGGAAGAAATAGGAATACAGCGTCGGAGTCCCGACAAACATCCGGAACTGTATTTTATAAATACAAAACAAACAAAAAAAATACAAAAAAAAAATGATTCCTCAGGTTTATTCAATCCACCTAACCGTGCGGTCAAAGTAAAACTTTCAGAATGTCTCTACGTTTCTTTAACCTTCGCCACAACCATATTAGGTCTGCAATTTAAGCGATTTTGATAACTTTAAAATTTAGAAATGCTTCTTCAGATAGATAAAAGACAGGTCTACTAAGTATGTAATAATCCCATTTCAAATGTAGATATGTTGTATATTTCTTTCTGATTATGATTTATTGATCCTAATCTCTAATTACTTTGAATACGCATAGCTTGAGCTCCTAGACCATTGGTTTCCTATCTCAAATTAATCAACTAGAAACCCTCTACTGTTAGTAAACTTCGTGCGGTGTTGTTCATTTACACTCTGTATATATAATTTGTTACGGGTATAATGTACAGACTTCAACGGCAACTTCCTGATGTTAAGCTGAAACTTAGGCACCTGTATTATTTTGTTCTAAAAATCATGGTTAAATACATAAAAAATAAAATTGGAATCAAATGTTTGATTGTGAATATGTCACCGCTCCTTTATTGTTTAATTCTGTAACTAGAATCGCGAGATAGCGCTATAAAAATGAGTTATTCGCGTTTTACTACTTTTTTTGTTAAAATTAATAGTTTAGCCACAAAAAGGTATTAAAGAGTTGGATTCCAGCGTGTCTACTGGACTAAAGTCATAGGCATACGCTTGATAACCGCGCAACATGGCGTGAGTGTAGAGCGGAAGGTCAGGAATGTTGATATAAAACTACTTGCCACGACACAACAAAGCAACAGCTGGTTATGTCAGGGTTTTTTTTTTTTTTTTTTTTTTTATACAGTACCGGAGTCTGATTGGGACTCCGGCACCGTATATCCTACTTTTATTTACCTTTTTTTTTTTTTTACCTTGTTTTGCCGTATTATTACTGGATTGCTGTTTCCTTACTTTTACAACACACACACACACAAACATATTAACACCCATGCCCAAGGCGGGACTCGAACCCACGATCCCCAGCGCTACGAAGCACCAAAGTGGGACGCCTTGGCGAGCGCGGCCATGGGGACCGGCAAAATGCAGATATCGTTAAAGCCTACAGTTTGTCCAAAACATTTTGTTTTTTCTTTGTAGTTTAACGTCCTTTAACCTGGTTTGGTCATATCGGACGATGAATGAAATTGATGATATGATGCTCAAATGATCTCGGGGTCCATGGAGCTTAAAGTTACTCGACATTCGTCTTCTCAGGATAAGGGAAAACCCCGAAAAAAAACGAGCGAGATTCGAACTCACGACCTTTTGAACGTGAGGCAGACATGCTACCACCACGCTACCCAGGCGGGTAGGGCTTCAGATGTGTTAAATGCATTCAGAACTGTGGCAGTGTTTACAAATCAGGTGATTCTAGATATGCTTCTTGCTTATGGCAAAGCTCAATGCTTTAGATCAGTGAAGGCAAAATCTGCGGATATGTTTCATCCGGCCCACGAATAAATATGTGATGTATTCCTTTTTTAACTTCCTGTATAGAAGTTAGTGTAGCTGGCCATCATAACGTACCTGAATCGATATTTTATTTTAATTATAAAGGTATTTTCATTAATCGGATTAAGAATTTTTCGGCCTAATACATTTCGCAGTAAAAGTTAGCGAATTTTTGGTTGTGTACTCACACAAGCGTAATTCTTCCAAATGGATTGGCAACACTGTTTACACTTCTGTGTCACTGTTTACTGAATCTCGCATCCTTTACCAGCAGGGGATAATGTGAAATACAGCAGGTGAACAGTTGCTTTTCTGCATTCATACGAGCTTGTTCGTAACATGCTTTCGAAATATAGGAAAATAGAACAGAAAATCGTAGTTTCAAGACAGAATGGGAATTCGACTATTTGTTTATTAAGAATAAGGATAGAAACATCAATGCTTAGTTTGCCTACCAGTGTTATCCGTTCTCAAGGAATATAACCTCAAAAGACACTAGATCACAAATCATCAGAAGCAATACAACGACCATTCATGTGAATCACGCAAAATTGTGATTGAACAACTTAACAAGAAACTTAATAGCAGAAAAGTGTAAATGGCTATGTACGCAAAATACAAGTATCATCCCTTTTGGCTTCCTATAAAATTTCTTATGAATTAATGAAAGCTAAAAAGCCTTTGTTAGATGGAGAATTTGTAGAGCATTGCACAATTAAAATGGCAGAAGCATTTAATGAGGATAAATGTGAAGGAGGATTTCGATCTGTTCCTTTGTCAAAGCAAGACTGTGAGTAGGAGAACGGAAGATATAAGTTTTCAGTCTAAAATCTGTTATTGACTCTTCTCCTTAGTTTTTTATTGGTTCTTGATGAAAGTGCTGAAATATCAGATACATGTCAGCTTCTTATTTACATTAAGGTAGTGAGGGAAGATTTTTACATCTCTTGAAGAGTTATTGAAGGTTTGCTCTATACACGAAACTTCAAAGGGGGAGGACATATTTAATGCTGTTCAAGACGCAGTGGAAGAATATGGTGGATTTGAAAAGTTGTCTTGTGGTGCGAGAGCAAGTTTGGGAATAAAATTGGCTTTGTTGGACTCTTGAAACAAAACGTTAATGTTCCTAGCTTACAGTGTATCGTTCATCAGGAAGCTCTATGTGCAAAGTCCATACATCTGTCTGAGGTCATGGCTACTGTTGTAAAAATAAAAAAATTATTAAAGGACACCAATCTCTCACACACCGGAAGTTTGTTGCATTCTTAGAGGAAATAAACTCAACGTATGGTGATCTACTTTTATGTACATGCTGAAGTTCGATGGCTCAGTCGAGGGAAATGCTTGTTACGATTTTTTTAACTGAGAAATGAAATATTTGAATTCCTACGTGACAATCTTCCACATTCAAAAGAAACTCAAAGTTATTGTATTTCTTCAAGATGTAGCATTTCTGATAGATATTACTCAGCATTTAAATACACTTAATTTAAAATTGTAAGGGAAGAACCAAACAATTTTTGTAATGATGGGATTTGCAGATGGTTTCAAGAAAAAGTTAAATTATTCCAGCAGATGTTGAAGGCAGATAATTTGTCACTTCTCCTGTTGTAAACAACTGTATGAAGAAGAATGAGTCAATTTTAAGAAGTATGTTCAGTTTATTGAAGATCTCGTTTTAGAATTTGATGGTAGGTTTCAAGATTTTGAAGTATTTCGACCACAGATGGAACTTTTCAACAATGCCATGAGATGTTAAGTAGAATTTCAACCCGAGGATCTACAGTTAGAACTATGTGAGCTCCAAAGTGATTAATCTCTTCAAACAACAGAGGCAATTGGTGTTGATTTTTGGAAACTCATTTCAAAGGAACGATTTCCGCATCTTAGAAACTGGGCTTTGAAACTTACTTCTATATTTGGTAGTACTTACATATGTGAAACTGCCTTCTCTGCTATGAAACTTATGAAATCAAAGTCCAGAAACAGATTAACTGATTCAATGTTATCTCATATTTTTACTTTCTCTATACGTACTATGTACATAGTGTATACAGAAGGTATTGCACTCCATCAAAAAATTCGATACCGAGATTTCATCGGAAATATATGTTTTAGGGTCCCTTGTATCCAAAAAAAGTATTTTCAGAAAAAGGTCCGTGTGTGTGTCCATGTGTCTGTGAACACGATAACTCAAAAACGAAAAGTCGGTAGAATACCAAAATTTGTATTTAAGTTTAGTATCTTCCAGGTATGCGACACGAAGATTTTGAGAAAAATCGCCCCACCTCAAACTACTCTTTACATGGAACTTTTTTCGAAAACTTTGATTTTCTAAAAAAATGGCTCTAACGATTTTGATTAAAATATCATATATTAACGATATTTACCTGACAAATAAAATGTATATTTTGAATTTTCTGGGAATAGCCTCTGAAGACTACTTTACTAGATGAATTTTGCATAACTACTAAACCGTAAGAGATGGACTAAAACTTAACACACAAAAAATGTAAAGCACGTTAAAACACACAATTTATGTTATATACATCTTTTTCCAGGAGTTGATCGTTTTTTAGATATTCCTTTTTCTTGGTTTCAGCTTTGAGAAACATACTTTTCTCCTACAGGAATTTGTCAACTCCTGTCCATACAAACAAAGGAACATCAGTCACATAGCAACCATCTTTTGCCTTTCACTTTAACCTATGGTACTCCCTCATTTCGCTTCTACTTACAATAAAGCAAGAAATAAGACAATTTCTGCTAATTTTTCTCGATTAGCATGACTAAATAAAAGATAACCTTATTAAAAATAATTTTTAAAGAGATGTAGAGAAAGTCATGTGAATGGAACACATCAGAATTTTTAGATAAAGGGGACCCTAAAACATATATTTCCGGTGAAATCACGGTATCTAATTTTTTGGTGGAGTGCAATACTTTCTCTATTCACTATGTACATAATGCGTATAGAGAAAGTAATAAGTGCAGCTGGAACGGCATGAATTAAGAGTACTGCATCATCGAAAGATATGAGAACGAATCCCACAACGAAGTATAATGTAATGCATGTATATGTATAGATTATAATTTATGCCGCTATTAAACTTCTGAGGCGCTCGATGCGTTACCTTCTCCTTTCCAGTGAACTGGAGGGTTTTACTCGTTTTGGTAATCGTTCTCGTGTTGTTGTGAACCAAATTGAAGTCTCCATCCGGATATTTGGGAATACTATGTCCCAGTTTTGGTGTGATTGATGACGATAATATTATCCTTATGGCTGTCAGTTTAAAATACGCCTTCAACTTTCTCATATACTGTAACATTTTTCTTTCGCGGTTCTTTGGATGTCAAAGATGCTAAGATGCAATAGTCCTAAAACATGTCCAAGGATTTCATGCCTACTCAATTAATGCCTGCAGTGGTTATCGTTTTGGAACCTACTGAGAATGGTTCTTTCGCAGTTTTTCTTTACAGCATGCCACTTTATTAAAATTGTTACTAGGTGGCAGCACAAACGAAATACTACAGTTGCCAACAGATGGTGAACTGTACACTGGTGAATGAGATATTCAACAATTCTTTGCATTTTTTTATAATAAAAACATCAGAGCAGATCATAAGAAAATTTGCTTATTGGTATTTAAGAAAATATTAAATGTTGATAAAATGAAGAGCATAAGAATCACTACGTCGAAACTTTATTGTAAAAGTCGGAGTTTAAAAGCAGGCCACGCATCAGATACAACGCTTTGAACCTACTATTAATGCCTAAAAGGCCAAAATACTAACAGAACTTTCAACGTCAATCAGCTACTCCGCTACCGCAGCGTTATATTGCCAGATTACTATAGCAGAAAAATCTGATGTATACCATTTACATGACTTTCTCTACATCTCTGCAACAAATTACTCTTAAAAAGCTTATACTCCTATTTACTTCATGTTAATCAGACTAAAATAGCAGAAATAGTTTTATTACTTGGTACCCTGTTGCTATTTGCTTAGTTCCTTGCTGGTTTCTATGTCACTGAAGTTTCTTTGTTTGAATGAAAGCAGTTGACAAATTCCTATATGAGAAAAGTATGTTTTCATAGCAGAAACCAAAAACAAGGAATGACTCAAAAACGATAATTCCATGAAAAAAGGTATATAACATAAATTGTGTGTTTTAACGTGCTCTACATTATTCGTGCAGTTAAGTTTTTGTCCATCTCTTACGGTTTAGCAGTTATTCAAAATTCCGTAAAATTCATCCAGAATAAAGTATTCTTCAGCGACTATTCCCAGAAAATTCAAGATATACATTTTATTTGTTAGGTAAATACCTTTAATATACGAAATTTTAATCAAAATCGTTAGGGCCATTCTAAAGAAAATCAACATTGTCGAAAAAAGTTCCATGTAAAGGGTGGTTTGGGGTGGGGGGATTTTTTTCAAAATCTTCGTGTCGCAACCCTGGAAGATACTAAACTTAAATACCAAGCTTGGTATTTTACCGACTTTTCGTTTTTGAGTTATCGTGTTCATAGACACACGGACACACACACACACACACACATACACACACGGACCTTTTTGTAAAAATCCTTTTTTGGATACAGGGGACCTTAAAACATATATTTCCGTTGAAATCTCGGTATCGAATTTTTGGGTGGAGTGCAATAACATCTCTGTACACTATGTACATAGTGCGTATAGAGAAAGTAAAAAAAAAATCTGATGTGTTCCATTCACATGACTTTCTCTATATCTCTGTAACAAATTATTTTTAATAAGCTTATCTTTTATTTATTTCAAGCTAATCGAGAAAAATTGGCAGAAACAGTCTTATTTCTTGCTTTATTGTAAGTAGAAGCGAAATAAGGGAGTACCATAGGTTAAAGTGAAAACCAAAAGCTGATTGCTATGTAAGTGATATTTCTTTGTTTGTATGGACAGGAGTTGACAAATTCCTGTATGAGAAAAGCATGTTTTTCAAAGCTGAAACCAAGGAAAAGGAATATCTCAAAAACGACCAACTCCACGAAAAAAATGTATATAACATAAATTGTGTGTTTTAACATGCTCTACATTTTTTGTGTGATAAGTTTTTGTCCATCTCTTACGGTTTAGTAGTTATACAAAACTCATCCAGAATAAAGTGGTCTTCAGAGTTTGTTCCCAGAAAATTCAAAATATACATTTTATTTGACAGGTAAATATCGTTAATATATGATATTTTAATCAAAATCGTTAGAGCCATTTTTTTAGAAAATCAAACTTTTCGAAAAAAGTTCCATTTAAAGGGTAGTTTGCGGTGGGGGAATTTTTCTCAAAATCTTCGTGTCGTATCCCTGGAAGATACTAAACTTAAATACCAAGTTTGGTATTTTACCGACTTTTCGTTTTTGAGTTATCGTGTTCATAGACACACGGACACACTGACACACGGACCTTTTTCTGAAAATACTTATTTTTGGATACAGGGAACCGTAAAACATATCTCCGGTGAAATCTCGGCATCGAATTTTTTAGTGGAGTGCAATACTTTCTCTAAACACTATGTACATAGTATGTATAGAGAAAGTAATAAGATAAGGTAGCCATATTTCGGACAGGCGCCATATTTCGGAAAGTTGTAGTGCTGCATTCTACCGGCAATAGCGTTAAACTGGTCTGCAACGCCTCAATTACTGAAGTGTGAGATTGACTATCGTTTAGTGACGCTAGTTTCCCTGAAAGAGAAGAGCTGTATTCATTGAAGGTGAATGATGTGAAGCAAGTATATACACAGCTATATAACATATTAGATTGAAATGTTGATTTAAATAGCATAACTGGCGTAATAATGCTCGTTATAAAATGACGCGAGGTTGCTATTTTCGGATGGTATAAGCTGCCTATTTGCGCATATCCAAAATTAAGACCCCTTTTTTCTACACTTTGCTCATCTTTACAGAGGGTCCCAAGATGCAATGAGAAGGCCAGTGCAGGCAGTTAGAGCTAAAGAAACGTTATTTCTTAAATCTTAAAAAATATTCAATGTGCCACGTTCAACACTGATAAACAACGTAAATAATAAATCCAAGGATCTGAACTAACTACCTATTGTAAGGATATTAGGGTTTTGGCGTAGCAGGTCTAAAATACAATCTGGAACATCCTTTTCAGTCTGAAAATGGCATGGCTAGAAAGAAATGGTTGCATAACTTTATTAAGAGACATCCAGAACTTTCATGCCAAACTCCTAGGTGTGTTCATATCTCCGGAGCAAAAGGCAGTGGAAATGGGCTGTTATTTATGGACGCTCTTTAACTGCTTTGTTTCTCAGCGTCCCATTCTATATTGGGCGTGAAAGATCGCCTAATTTTGCTCAGAGGCCTCTCTTATCAGGCTTGAGGTTCTTTTACGTGCCGTAAATCTACGACACGGGACCCACAGCTTTACTTCCCTTCCGAAGGAAGCCATACTAAGGATTTTTACGCCCGAAAAAATCCATCGTCCTCCGCCGGGTTTGAACCCGCGACCTTGGGTATATGAAGTTAGCATGGTAACCATTACACCACAGAGGGGAGCAAAAGGCTTCACAAAAGAAAATGGAGATGGATTTTTTTGAGATGCTGAAGCCAGAAGTTAAAAAAGTGTTTTTAATTCGTCATAAATATTTAACGTTAACGAAATTGGAGTGACAATAGTACAGGATTTCCGCTCTAAAGTAATTAGTGTTAAAGGGAAAAAGGACGTATCCAAATTGAGTTCTGTAGAAAGAGGAAAACTCATTACAATGGTTACATGTATGAGTGCTTCTGGCAATTTTGTTCTTCCTCTACTAATCTTCCCTCGCAAGAATATGAAACTGGAGCTGTTAGATGGAACTCCACCAGGTACAATTGTTGCATGCCATCCTTCGGGTTGGATTCAGATGCATAATTTTACTGACTAGTCGAGACATTTCATCAAGTATGTACGTCCCTCAGTTGATGATCCTGTTGTTTTAATATTGGATGGACATTATTCTCGCGCCAGAAATTTGAATGTAAATTTTTTAGCAAAACAGCACGGTGTGATTATAGTGTACATCTCTCCTCATATTTCTCATAGACTCCAGCCACTTGATGAAGCCTCTCAAGTCATATTATTAAAGTGAAATTGAATTTTGGTTGGCTGAACATCCCTTCAGTCCAGTCTCAGTTTATAGATTTAATTGGCAAGGCATATGTTAGGGCAGCAACAATGGAATTACCTCTGAACGGGTTCAGGGGATGTGAATTTCTCACGTTTTTGGTCCTCGTGACTTTATTGCAGAGACATAAAACGGCCTTCGTTGTGAGAGTGTTATAAACCCCGCTGAATATTCCGAAGGAAATTCAATAGCTGCGAAGACTCAGGAACAGCATCCAAGCATCATCGAGCCAATAGAACATCAACCGTTTGCATCAACATCTTTATTCTCTTTCCAAATTAGTCCACCACCATCCATCCCAAAATCAAACAGGTCTTCTAAAAGTGGTAAAGCTGCTGTCCTTACCAAATCACCGTACAAGTTACAGCTTGAATCTTCATCAGCTTCAAAGAGGAATGACAAAACTCGAAACCAGATACGAACAAAACGCCCATTCTTCGAAAAGTACAACAAAATAGAGACGAAACGTGTTACAAAAGAGCAACCTGCAGCAAAGAGAAAGTTGTTTCCCCAAAGGAGGAAAAAAATAACAAGTCTACAGGGGTTACTTTTGATTCCGACTCTGATACGTCTTCTGAACCCATCATTGTATCTACAGATGATGACGACAGTGCACACGAGGAGTGTATTTACTGCAATCAGTCATACAGTTATGATCGGAGTTTTGAACAGTTCGATGCATCAAGAAGTGTCTGAGATGGGTGCATGAACTTTGTGCAAGGAGGAGGGAAGACACAATGAAAGACGTATGTTGCGACGTGTGCATATAATGAAAATGAGACTGATTTGCTGGACTGAAATTAAACTTTAATAAATATAGTTTTATATTACTGTTTCCCATATAATTACAAAAATATCATAATGGTGCTTTAAACATGTAACATTTTTATTTTACATTATAATTCCATGTATTTGCGTTTACTTTAAACTACCGCCTGAAAATAGGAAATACTGGTGTCCGAAATTAAGAACCCTATACCTAAAATGTTTTTGTCACAATCTTGATAACAGAAAATGTCTTATCTTGTAATTTTAAACTGTTGTTGATAAAGTTGGATGACTGTAGTTTCTGTTCTTAAATTTACACTTTCATTAAACCGCTGTAATACCCACAGCAGGGAGTTATAAAAAAGTAATCGAAATTTGGCTACCTTACCTTAAGGGATATACTAAAACAAAATCTAAAGTTCCTCTCCCAATATATGAATGAATGTATTTTAAGAAATGTGTTATCTAAAAGGTATTCTTTGAATTGTCTTTTGCCATTACGCTTCATTGTCCATCAAAGCACCATGTAGTAGCAACTGGAATGGTGCTAGTTGTAGAAAGAAGTATTGTTTATTCTTTGTACGGCCTGATTAAATCCAAGGTTAGCACTAAGCCATATGACTAGTGTAAGGAGCTTAGTAGATATAAATATATTTTATAATCGTAATTTTGCCGGCTAAAGAGATGGTAGGATGGAGAAAATTTTCTGTTAAATCATACTATACAAACACAGACCTTTTTTTTTCTATCTCTTTCTTGATATTTTATATCATAACTTTAGCAATACTATGCTTACCTACATTTCTTTCCACAGAACAGTTAAATTTGTTTTCAGTTGTCTTTTTGTTATTCGCCACAGAATAAGAAACTATATTTAGCACATCGCTTCCACATCGACCAACCGAGCCATGCAATCGATAGTCAGCTTTTAACAGTCTCAAGTGCCATCTTTTGGCTTTTCTGAAGTATGGAAAAAATGCGTCTACATGTGTCTTAAGTAATCTCAAAAATGTTTTAAATATCAGCATTTTATCTAAAACTGTAACAATCCTTGTAAGATATAAATAAAAAGTTATAAAAGCCTTGATATAAACTAAAGTAAAAAACTGATAGTTAAATTGTCTCGCAGATAATCAGAAAATCTCTCGCCTACTCTTTGTGGCCATTTCACATTTATATACTATCAATCTGTTCTCTCGTAGCCTTCTTTATATCCTTTATAACAGTCTAGGGCTGTGATTCTGCTTTTATATCGCTGTCGTCATTTGATCAACATCACTTGTGAGCTGTGTTCTTATTTATATTAATTTGATAGTTACATGACATATGCAAATAATCTTTGGAGAGATTATAGTTTTAAACTCGCAATTTTATAACCACAGTTCTAGATGTTTCGAACCGAGTGGGAGGAAGCTTCGTATTCTTTAATTACTCTCTGCATGGTTGCCATTTGCAAATGCAAATATGCGTGCAAGATTGTTTGTACTACTGTCATTCCGCTGACGGCTGTTTTTTGAATGATAAATAATAGTGTTAATTTTGATGTTAAAGCTTAACTGTTCGTAAGTTTGTAAATTTGTCTTAGTCGTAATTACAGTGATTGAATGCGTCAATTTTTTGCAAGACAGTGACCATGTGTATTTCATGTTTCAGTTGAAAAAACGCAGTTCGCAATGAGCAGTCACCATCATCTGGGTCTTAACGCTCCCACTGGGGAAATTGAACATATCAACTACTTATCGGAGCATATTGGCGCATTATATCTCAACGATGAATATAGCGACGTGATATTAACTGTGGACGGGCAGCGGTTTCACGGACACAAAGTAATACTTGCTGCTCGAAGTGATTATTTCAGGTAAATAACTTCATTCACACATCTTTAAGATGTTTTTAAGGCAAAGTATAAAGATAAGTAATGTGTGTTCAACTATGGAGCAAATTTAATTTAGAGTTTTGAGGTTAGGAAGGCCACTCAGCCCGCGTCATTACTTTTATCAGAATTAGGTTATGAATGACAGGCCAACTGAGATTTTGTAATGATTTGCTTTTTGCGCAGCATGTGTATGAACTTAAACTTGTACCAGTTCACTTGCTAGTTGCTACAAATATTACAATCCTTTTACTAAATATCCTGGTAAGACAATTCTGTGCAAGGACTATATAAATTCTGGCAAACGCTAAATGAAATACTAATTTTAGAAGAGTATTTCCTGGATGTCAGCCTCGCGTTTGTGTGTTGGAATACCTCAAAAACGACAAGTCATATAAAGATATATATGTGCCGAGCTTTGTGTTTAAGTTCAGTATCCTCCAAAGATGCGATTTTTACGAACGTTTTCATGCAGAATTGCCAGCATACTGATGCAATCTAAAGTGTGCTAACAGTTTCACAAGAAATAGTTGTCACATGCATTACATAGGTTGGGCTAAAGTCCAGTAAACAGAGGACTCGTCAAGTTAATATATGTAAAAACTAATAATACAAACTAATGCAATAAAAATCACATATACATCGTATTCACATAAATTTCTATATATTTAACAAGTTTATTAATATGTGTTGTTCTAGAGACCCTCTTCCATGTATTCTTTTACAGAGTAATAAGCTTTTTCTATGGTGCATTTTGCCTGCTTTAACTCCATCATCGAGTATGGCTTAATATTCTGGGGTAATTCAGTGGATAGTAAATGCATATTCGGGATACAGAAGAAAGCTATACGAATAATCTGTAATGCTTATAGCAGACAGTCATGCAAAGAACTATTTCAAAAATTGGGCATACTCACCTTACCTTGTGTTTATATATTATCTATTTTAAAGTTCTGTGCAGTTAATCAACATAGTTTTATAACAAACATGGAAATTCATAACATTAGTACTAGACAGAATGCCAATCTTTGTTGCTTTCAGAAAAGAGTATATTATGAAACAATCAAGATATTTAATGCTCTCTCCAGTAATCTCAAAGAAAATGTTGGGTATTTGAGCTTCTCTCTTAAGGAGCACCTCTGCAATAAATCATTTTACTTTGTAGACGAATATTTAAGTGACAAATCTGTCTGACAATACTGTAATAATCATTGTATTTATAAGTATTAAAACGTATTGCATTTTGTGTCTATTAGTGTGTGTGTGTTTTATATTCAAATTAAACTGATGTATACTTTGACTTGCACGAATGTGTCAAATGAATTTTTTAGTATTTAGCAATGACACAAGGTCTGTAAAGCTTGATCCTTTGATATTTTACGCCCTAGTACATAACTATAAATTTTTGCATTGTAAATTCCATAACATATTTGTAAAAATGTATTATAATTTGTTGGCATTTCTGAAGAGTACTTAATACAATAATAATATTTTAATTTTATATAATTACTAGTAGTAACTATTGTGTCGATAATTAGAAAACTATCATCTGACATTACATCAGTGTTACATATAATGAAATTATATTTATTTATACATTTTAACACTAATTTTTGAAACTCTTTGTTTTTATGTGAAAAAAAAAAAAAAAAAAAGGAAGTACAAATGCTTTTATAGAGCACATTAAGTAATAATGCAGTGGCATACAGGCCTCAAAAGCAAATGGTGTGATTATATTTTGCGGTGTTAAGATCGTGTTGATGTTGGGTGCTAAATGCAGAGTTATCTTTTGCACCACATTTAAGACTCCTTATGCGGTGAGCGCAGATTGAAGGCGTAGGCAAGACTCACTCCACTACCTATGAGTAGACCCACTTGCCTGGTACGGTGAATCTACTACCGTTGAATTTGCCTCTGTGTTGCTCAGCCTGCACGATGATTGACTCACTCAGGGTGGTGCAGCTAATGGGGGTAGTTCAGGCAGTGATCTTATAATGATTAAAACTTATATACTTTCCAGGAGTTTATTTCTTACTAGGAGAAGCGAGATAAACACATTTGCCTTGCAATAATGCTAACTTGTACACCTGTTACGAATTCTAACACTTGACTGATCACACGTAATTACAGCCCCTTCTTTTTCCTTAATTCTGCGTTATACTATGTACATTAGTACGCGTCACTGACTTTAAATTCGTTGCACGTTACAGTGTCTAACTTTGTGTAAAGAAGTCACGTTCAGCCGACGACTGACAGCATTACAGCGACAGATAGATCAACTAGTAACAGACTGCTCGCAACTGACAGATGATTTTCATGGACAGATCATGATGTGCCTTCTTGGGCTCATTATGTACAAAAAATACTGTCATGGTTGCCTCTTTCTGATTGGACAGAAAGCCCACGCGATTGACGAAAATTTTTCCCAAGAGTCAATTTCCTTATCCCATGGTGCACTGGCAACCTCACGTGACATGTCTTGTACAATGATGAATTACCGTCTTCCGAATTTTACGGTTCACCCCCGTTGTAACTCGATGATACGTGACTGGACAAAAGAGACCTTTCTAACAAAAGTGCTTCTCATCCCCTTTGACTCTCTGGCATCAGCTTTCATCTTCAGCTGAATTTTCTCAGTTAAATACATACATTTATGCTCTTTTAGTTTTACATTGATAAATAATTAATAACTAATAATAACAATTAAAATTTAGTTGAGTCGATTTTGTAACACTACATCACTTACTTTTTTATTTCGGAAAACATGTTTCAGAAGCCATGTGCTTCCATTGTCAATTCCTTTGGTCGACTACCGGCATAAGAAATATAAAAACCAGGGCAAAAGAACACCACAGAAATATTAAACTCAAACAAGAAGAAAAATCTGCAGTAGCTTGGCATTTTTGGAAAGAGAAAAACACTATAAATAGAATCCCAAAAATCCTCAAAAACATCAAGGAAGACAGAATTAAAAGTTTGGGAAAACATATATATTTGGAAAAACAAGAACCAGGTTTTCAATTTTGAAATCCCGCCAGGCGATCTACTCATCCAGAAGTTCATCAAACCACCACCAGGGACAGAGACAACCACCACAGCAAGCAATGCCGGTAGTCGACCAAAGGAATTGACAATGGAAGCACATGGCTTCTGAAACATGTTTTCCGAAATAAAAAAGTAAGTGATGTAGTGTTACAAAATCGACTCAACTAAATTTTAATTGTTAAAACACATCACTGTCTCAAAGTCCACCATATATCAGGATAACTAATAATTTTGATAGGGAAGCTAATTAAGGGTCTCATATGCCCCTATAAAGTATTAAATTTGCTATTTACAGAAATTGAATATTTTATACATCTCCTTCAGCCATGAGTAAAGTTTCTTTCTACCTGGGTACATTCACCTTTCTTTCACGCCCTGAAGCTACTGTTAGTAAACAAAACTTTTTTCCTTTCTCTTTCCCTGCTAGTTCACATAAACCTGTTATTCTCTGTCAGCTGTTCTCTTGTTATGCTTAATTTACGTATCTTTCTAAACCTATCCTAGCACCGTGCTTGTACCTTTAACAGCATAATTTGTACAACAAACATCATTAAATACATATTTACACTGGTATTTACACACATACAAATTAAAATATGCAGTTAACCCTCATTTCCTAGTAACATTAACACGATTATACACTTGCTCCACATAATTTCATTTACTCCTTCTGGAAAGTTTAACTCGTGCTGCCATAAATTTTGTCTAATAATTTGCTTACATTTTTACCCATTAAACTATTATATTTCATTTATTTTACTATTTACACTATGTTCAAATTTACTTTTCTCTTCTCATTTAACTGTGTTTTGTCATTTGAACATCATCATTTCTATCATTCCTCGAATGCACTGATACCTCATCTTCAGACCTAAAGTTCCTGTATCGGTCATTATTCCTTCTTCGAGTCCCCCTGGCATATCTTCCTTCTTCTTTGCATACCACAAGTATTTTCAAACTGTGGCTGACTATCACTATTGTAGCTTCTGTGAGCTCTAAAAGTGTTTATCTGCTTGTTTCTTAGCCTCTGGAATCTTTGACTATTATGGGAGGTTTGTGGGAGTACCCTATCATTGCGGTCACATGGATTATTAACTTGGAATTCTATTAACTTTTTCTCTTCTTTGTTCGGTAATCATCTAAATTCTCATTCTTGTGACAAAAAACTTCCATAACTTACTATAAAAGTCTGACATCCCTGGCAGATTATATACCACAATCAAACCTAAGTTTTGGCACTTTCTTATCACACTTTGTAACATGATCCACATCACTCCCTCAACACCTTTATTTCCTTTACTCCAAAATTTCTTTCCTTTCTGATAAACACTACTATTCCCCCTGAGACCCTACCTTTCATTTTCTTTTTCACTCCATTTTTACCGAAATAGTCACAACCCTCCATACTTATTACTTGCTTCTTTGTTACCCATGTTTCCACCACTGCAATCACATCACCCCACTTCAACACTTGTGTATTTTATCTATTAATCTTCAACATTCCAACAGAAAACTGCAAGGGTTGGCCCTCCTATTCCAAATCCATCTATTTTGCCGAAATTGTTGCAGCTTTGCCCTTGTCCTGGTTAACCTCCCCTCTTGTTGTGACGTAAGTCTCCCATTGTCTTCGATTGTCAGGATGCTGCCTCCTGGTATTGATACGACACTGGTCCCTTCTGCTTCTTCCCGTACATCTAAACCAGCTATAGCTGCTAAAGCATCACTTCTCGCCTCGTCAATTAGCTGTTTGGATGGACTGACTTTCCTTGGGTGAATAGCTGTTTGCCACTTCCCCTCTCCATTGTATATGAACTTCTCCCCTCTTCTCCATTGAGATTTATGGTATTTTGCTGATGACTGGGGATTCCATCCACATATAACTGCAAACCTCAAAATTGGGCTCTTCTTCCTGCATTTCTTGCTATTTTCAACTCTTTTAATAATATGTGTCTTATTTCTCGCTCTTTTTTACCATTGTCATTTTCAATAAATATTCTTGTTCCTTTCCTTATGTTGCATAATATTCTCCATTTGACATTCCTGGTTGTTAATTTAACTAGTCTTGGTTTCCATCCCTGTCCTAATCTAAAGGAGTCCACAATTTCAATATCTGCAAGTGTAATGCTGCGTTTGGTTTCCATGATTTCTTCCACTTCTTCCCATGTTTTACTTCCTCTTTGTTCTTCTACTCCAAATTTCACTATATTTATTTTCCTATTGGCATACGCCGATTTCTCCATTTAGATATTCTATTTTTACATTCCCCTAATTCTTTTCTTGTTTCATGTGCCAACTGGCATATGTTCCTTTTTATTTCTTCCATGTTCCTTTCCATTTTTTCTTCCATACTCTATTCTCTTAGTTTCATGTCCTTTATGTCGTCTTCTATATTTTTTAAGATTTCCATTACTTCATGCATTGCCGCTCCTGGATTTAGTTCTATGTCTCCTATTAATAGAAGGACTGCCAGCATTAGTGTAATCCAACAACTTAGCATTCTTAACGTATTTTCTCTGTTGTCATTTGGATTACTTATTTTCCTTCCATTAAACAACGCGATACGACTAGAAGGACTGCCAGCATTAGCGCAATCCAATAACTTAGCATTCTTAACGTATTTTCTCTGCAGCCATTTGGATTACTTATTTTCCTTCCATTAAACAATGCGATATGAGTTCTATACAGTTGCAGCGCTATTCCCATGTTTCTAGTTTAGCGAGCATTCACCTCACATGTCTGTCCTCTTTGCACTCACATAAGTGACTCTATTGTTTAAGGCAAGATGGCAACATTGTTTCCAATCTTAACCTGCGTCACAAAGCATAGCCCAATTTGAGGGTCCTAAGCTGCAAAGTGTAGCTCAGTGTTAAGTGTTTAGTTCTTCCACACACAAAAAATGTAATTTTCGAAAAATATTTCTAATTGTTTTTGAAAAAGCACTGCAAATTAAAAGATTTTGGGGGAGAAAGCTCAGCTCTAAAATTGTAGTCAAAGCAAACAAGAGAATAGTCTCAAACTGGTAGAATTAACCTAACCGTGCAGTTATTAAATCCATAGCTCACATTTACATACCTATTAAATTGTTCTGCTTTAACATCTGTGTGTGGCACAATGCATTTATTTCCGACAGCATTGAGGAACAAAAGCTACCACAAAACTAAACATTTGACAGATGAAATGTATAATGTTAATGAACATTCAACTGATACTTCTGGATCAGCCTAAATTAAAAACTCTTTTGCAAATCAGCAATTCTGTAGTGTAGGTTAATGGAACTTGCATGTCTGTTTGCCACTTCGTAAAATGTCTCATTTTTCAGAGCTGAATTTTCTGCTGTGCACTACATAACTGCATACTTGCTTCATAATGGATGGGTCATTTAGTAAGCGTTAGTTTATTTACTTTCTCTATATGTGCTATGTATATAGGGTATAGAGAATGTATTTTACTACACCCAAAAATTTGATACCGAGATTTCAGCTGATATACGTGTTTTGGGACTCCCTGAATAAATAAAAAAACATTTTTAGTAAAAAAATCTGCTTGTGTGTGTCTGTGGCTAGCATAGCTCAAAAACAAAAAATCTGTTAAGTACTAAATTTGATATTTAAGTTCAGTATCTTCCAAGGATGCGACACAATGATTTTCAAGAAAATCCCCAATTAAATTTTACAAGGAAAAATTGTTGGAAATTTTGATTTTCTCAAAAATGACTTAACAATTTTGATTAAAATCTCTTATATTTAAGATATTTGCATCACAAATAAAATGTATATTTTGAATTTCTTGGGAATAGCCTCTAAAGATCTCTTTATTCTGGATAAATTGTTATTAATTTTTCATAACTAGTAAATCGTAAGGGACAAAAACTATTCAAAAAGTCTAAAGCTCCTTAAAACACACAATTTATTTAAAAGCATATTTTTCCTGGAGTTGACCATTTTCAAAATGTTCCTTGTTACTGGTTTCAGTTTTAAAATACTTACTTTTCTCATAGGAACTTGTCAACTCATGGCCACGCAAAGAAACAGATTTCAATCCCATGTAACCACCTTTTAAAACATGTGACTTGTCAGTTTAGCCTAGTGTATTCCCTTATTTTCCTTCTACTTATAAGGAATTAAGAAATAAGACTGTTTCTGCTAGTGTTTATCTTGATTACCATGAATTGGATAGAAGAATATGCTGAATAACAATTTGTTACAGAGATGTAGAGCAAATTATATGAATAGAACACATCAGATTTTTTTTCATTTAAGTGTACTTAGTCTTGAGTCAAGATTAAATAAGAAGTAACTCTCACCTGTTTCACAATATTGAAATAGCTCATGCATAATCATACATTTCTTTTATGGGTTTGGAAAAACATTATTTTGATGAAGTTACTGAGGCATTATTTTGAATAAAAGAAACTGAACACCTGATGCATGTTGCATAAGGGATTCTATGTTCAGCCTGATGATGGGGCCAATCACTTCTGCAATAAGTGAAGTTTAAATGTAAACATTTCAAATTAATTAAGTTTCATGATTGCTTACAGAATTAAATTGCTTTATCAATAATCCATGAAAATTAAACTTTAAATTTTTCAGTGTATTCCATTAGAACAACATTTTAATAATATGGTTTCATTAAGTTATGAGCAACCATTTTATTGTTTTCTGTTTGTACATTGCATTTTTGAATTAAACTACATTTGACAGTTGATTTTATAGTGCAAAAATAATGGATATTACAGTGCACCCACATAGTAATATCAATTTCAAAAAGCACTGCTTGGAAAGAGCCGAAGAAATAAAGGTGAAGCAACATAAGCTTCTTCTCAATCTCATAGTTTATTGGATTGAGGATTACAATAAACAAGCACAATAAAAAGTCGGCACCAAATTACACCTACTGTGTTCAAGGTTAACTTCATTACATAACCCTGATATTTACCATAGGTATAGTACATTTGTAACCACTTAATCAGCTGTTACTGTCCTATTAAATAGTAGTTACTCACATAAATTTAATGAGTCTCAAAATGCATGTTTTGTTGTTTTAAAAACAATCCTTTTTTATTTTATTTATTTATTTTTTTTATTCTTTCATTTATATAGTCCTCTTTAACATCTAAGGTCACATCGGGGGGGGGGGGGTGCTTTACGATGGATTTAAATTGTTTTATTTTCCTTAAACACACACTCATTCACTCTCACATACAAACTTCCAGACTCTGTGGGGGATAGGGAATAATTCTGGTTAAAGAAAAATTCCCGCCCAGCTGGAAATCGAACCCGGGACCTCCAGATGAGAAGTCAGCTCGCTGACCACTCAAATCACGGAGGCAGTCAACAATCCTTTGCCGTAATAACTCACAAAAATAACTTAATAGTGCTGTCAGTGAGGATAACTAGAAGAATTTAAATGTATACATCTCTTATTTCATTTAATGATTCCATTGCTGTGTATAGATTTCACAACAGAATACAGGCTACAGAATCATTCATTGAAATAAGAAATTTGTTGTCGTGATGGAATTATAATTCAACAGTCCTATAAAATACCTATATATACTTTTATCCTCAAGGCTCATGTAACCTAATCCAAATGCCTACATTGAAATACATCATGTAAAATACAGTATGTAATTGTAAGGTTTTGCATTTTCCAAGACAAATCCATAATTGTGTGCTGTTTTACTTTGTAGGGCTCTTTTATATGGAGGAATGAGAGAATCTCAGCAGTCAGAAATTGAGCTTAATGGAACTTCGTTGAGTGCTTTCAAAGGACTCCTTAAATACATCTATACTGGACATATGTCCCTAACTAATTTGAAGGTGAGTTAATGTGGTAATTTAGAGTTCTTAATTTCTTCAACATGGTGAGTCGCACTTATGAATACTGTAACAAATGTATGTATTGATTCAAAAAATGTTTACAGATAAAGTCTTAAATTCACTGCTGCGAATAATTCACTCAACATTTCAATATGTGACAGTATACAGCTTACACATCACTGTGCACTAACACTGCAATCACTCATGACTCGATACAGTCACAACAACAACAACAATTTATCCTCCTTTTATAGCTAGAGTAACATCACAAAACTTCCTGGAAGCATCTGGAAGCAAAAGCTTGGAAAACGGTTTAGAAGAATAACATTTTCAGAAAAAGAATCTCGCGTTCTGAGGGTTCCTGTTTTATCACATCGCTTTTTCTGTTTACATCTCCAAATTCTCCAACTGGTGACTCCCATACTAAAGCGAATATGAGAATCATTGCTGAAGAAAGTGTCATTGTCACACTTCACCCATCTCAGGACTTGTCCTGGCCAGATTATTTTAGTGGGCTAGAAGATCCAAATGTACCACCAGTTTCTTCCCTCATTGTGGCCTCTGAAACCATTTATCTTCTTTACCCTTGCCATTGTTGATGAAGGTTGGGGCAGCATCCCTTTGTCTGGTAAGATAATATAAACACACCAGATCACCTTGCTGGAAACCTCAACTGTTGACCTGCCAGTCATAACAGGTCTTCATCCGATCGTTCACTACCTGGATGTGTTGATGGGCCATCTCATGCATGTCATGAAGTCAGTTTTCAAGATAGGGAATTGTTGAGAAAGCATTGAAGAAAGACATTCATTAGAACATAGATGTTATTTGTAATCAGTGTAAGGAATAGTTGTTTCTTTGAATCATAAAGACCAGGTTTTGTTATACTTATATCAGAAGTGGGATTTAACGTCAAAATGGAGGGGATGATGAAAACTTTACTTGTGAAAATAAAGAAAACTGGAATGAATGATATGATGTCCAGAACAGAAAAAAATCTTAAGTGATCCATTCACATGACATTCTCTCTTTTTCTACATCTCTGTAACAAATTATAGTTAATAAACTTTTTCTTCTATCTGCTTCATGCTAATTGAGATAAACTTTAGCAGAAACAGTTATATTACTTAGTTCCTTATAATTAGAAGGGAAATAAAGAAATGTATAAGGCTAAACCGCCAGTCAAAAGTTTTAAAAATATGGTTACTATGGGATGGAAACCCGTGTTTTTGCATGGCCAGGAGTTTACAAATTCCTGTATGAGAAAAGTTAAAGTGTTTTAAAACTGAAACCAATAAGAAGGAATATCTCGAAAATGGTCAACTCCAAGCAAAAAAGTATGACATAAATTGTGTTTTTTAAGGTGATCTACATTTGTTGTGTAGTAAGTTTTAGTCTATATCTTATGGTTCACCAGGTATTCAAAATTCAGAAAAATTCCTCCAGGCTAATAGTCTTCAGAGGCTATTCCCAGAAACTTTTAAGATATATATTTTATTTGGCATGTAAATATCTTAAATATAAGAGATTTTAATCGAAATTGTTAGCCATTTTTGAGAAAATCAAAATTTTCAAAATTTTTTCCATGTAAAGAGTAGTTGGGAGTGGGGGGATTTTCTTGAAAATCTTCGTGTTGCACGCTTGGAAGATACTAAACTTAAATATCAAGTTTGGTATTTCTGACTTTTCATTTTTGAGCTATGCTGCCCACAGACACACACAGACCTTTTTCTAAAACTGCTTCTTTTTGGATTCAGGGGTTCCCACAACATGCATTTCCAGTGTAATCTGTGTATCAAATTTTTGGGTGCAACACAATACCTTCTCTATACACTATGTACATAGTATGTGTAGAGAAAATAAAAGTACAACTTTGGCATAAAGAAAATGTACACGGAAATGAAATTAGGAATGGCAAAGATGAGGACTGACAATTCAGTGGTAGAGAACATGAAGACTGAGATATTGAAAAAAATCAACAAACTGCTGGCCAGTGTGAAAAAGGTCTTGGGAGAGCTTGGTAGGTCAGTGAAAATGGTTTAATGCTCTGGTGGAAAGATTAAATGGAAGCCCCGAAAAATTGAACATGATTGTGGAAAAGATGATAGATGAAAGGTTAAAAGACTCAAACCGTTAGATGATAGAGTGCACCAAGTTCGAGAAACATCCACCTTCTAAATCTTTTGTAGCCATCACTACCCATAATCAATGGATCACCACTTGCCTGCATCCTACCACAGTTAGCTTAAATTGAGGGGAGATGATACAGGAGTTCACCTGATGATTGAACAGCTGGTGAACTTATCACCAAGTTGCTTGTGCCATAAAGCTACCTACTACTTTGTCAGTGGAATGCGTGATGTCGAGATAACAACAGCACCTGATGCTCGATGACTAGAAGACAATCCATGAGGTGTTAATGGCAGCACTAAAGATTGAAGTGGCCAAGATAATAATTGTGCCGACCTTGAAGATGAGTATTCGCTACCCAGAGACGACAATGACCCTCAAGTGAGTATGCTGGGGGTGTGGTGACCCAGGATACCTACTGAGAGACTGTCCATAACAAAGCCAACCAGCAGATGGAAGACAATGGTGGGGTATATCTGTGCCGTCATTGGCAACTCCTCTAGTGATGCTGCTTACCTTGGGCAGAAGAGTGGACAACAGCCTCATTACAGGCAGGTAGGTACAAAGGAAACCGAATATGGCAGCCATGACTAATTGGACCTGATGTGGCAAAAGGTTTGGCGACACAAATACCCAGTCGGTGTTGGGTGCATCTTGCCTATGGTAGAGGCCCTGCTGAACTTATAGAGCGCTGTAAGCTTGTGGGTATTTGTCGCAAGGGTGGCGAAGACTGGGACTGCATTCCCTCAGGTGCCACAAGGTGGTGGCCGACATCAGCTGAAATATCTTGCGTCTCAGATGAGCAGTTGCTCCAGAACCCCCATGAGGATCCAGGGATCTGCAGGGTGACTTTCAGACTTTCTCTACACGTACTATGTACGTAGTGTATAGAGAAGGTATTGTATTGAACCTGAAAAATTTGACATCAAGATTTCACTGGAAATACATGTTTTAGTGTCCCTGACACCAAACTTAGTACCTCCTAAGGATACACAAAGATTTTCAAGAAAATCTCCCCACCCCCAACTACCCTTTACGTGGAACATTTTTCGAAAATTTTGATTTTCTCAAAAATGGCTCTTAACGATTTTTATTAAAATACCTTATGTTTAAGATATTTTTATGACAAAATAGATTTGTATCTCGGACTTTCTGGGCATAGCCTCTGTGGACCTCTTCATTCTGGATGACTTTTGTATAACTGGCAAACCTTAAGAGATATACAATAACTTACTGCACAAAACATGTAGATCTCATTAAAATACACAATTTATGTTATATACATTTTATTTTGTAGAGTTAACCATTTTCGAGATATTCCAGATTATTGGTTTCAATTTTAGCCACTTAAACTTTTCTCAAATGGGAAGACATCTTTCTTCTCGTTTGTTTACTCCTGGTAATCAAAGATATTAGAATTCAAGTGTTTCACATAGCACATGATACTAGCCTGTTAGCCTATGTATTTTCATATTTCCCTTGTACATACAAGGAAGGTAGTAGTAATATTAATTCGTCATTTGTTTATGTTGATTAGCATGATGTAGATAACAGATTAATCTTTTGAATTACAGGTTTGTTTACGGAACAGCTAGAGAATGCAACACATCAGATTTTTTAACCATGTGATTGTATTGTCTTAGTGCAAGGATAATATCCCAGATTTCATCAGAAATACATATTTTAGAGTCCCCCCCAAAAAGTAAGCATTTTTAGAAAAAAGTGTGTGTGTGTGTGTGTGCGTGTGTGCGCGCATGTGCACATAACTCAAAGAAAGAAAAGAACTTTGTATTTAAGTTCATATTATCCAAGGATGCTACACAAAGATTTTCGGGGAAATCACCCCCACTCTTAACTACCCTTTACATTGAACATTTTTCGAAAATTTTGATTTCCTCAAAAATGGTTCTAATAATTTTTATTGAAATACCCTAGGTGTGAGATGTTTTCATACCAAACAAAATGTGTATTTTGAATTTTCTAGGAATCGCCTCTGAAGACCTTTTCATTCTGGATGGCTGGTAAACCATTAAGAATAGACAAAAACTTAACTACCCCAAAAATGTGCATGATTAATGCACAGGAATTGACAGTGAAGTCATTTTTCTTCTAGTTTTCCAGTATTTGGCAACAACATTAGGATACATCTTCAAAGCTTGGCACAATTCTAGGTGTTCCATATTCATTCTTTCTTCTTTTTTCATTTCTTCTTTAGCACATAATGAGCAGTGTGGTGAGGTTGAAAGGCCAATCCTATAGACAATATTATTCAGACAATCATGTCCAGTATCAGACAGCTGATTTTCGTGGTAATTTTGGAATTAAATTAGGATTTTGTACAATTTGTAGCCACTTTGAATTTTTATTTTCTTGTGTTATTTTATTTATATAATTTGTATCTATTTAAATTTTTACAATATAGTTTTCTGTTTAATTTGGGTTCCTTTCTTTGTCAAAAAATCTGCTTTTTCACCAAAAATGTAGCTCTCATTAAAACACATGGTTTGTCATTTTAATTTTCTTTATTTATTTATTTTTTATTCCTTTGTAAAGGTGACTGTTTTTGTGGTGTTCTTTGTTATTGGTTTCAATTTTAAACTTTGCTTCACACTAACCTGTTTTTTATTCAGGAACATGTTTTCATTGATCCATTGTTATCCAGCTGAATAAAAATCAGGTTAGTGAAGAAAGTGTTTAGCTGTCTCCACTACACTTGCATTTGATCTTGTGACTTCACTATGTAAGAATCCAATTTAGCCCATCTGGCCTTCATACTTAAATTTTTCTCAAACAGAAAAGTCTTCTATCCCTTTTTTGTTTTACTGCTGGCCTTGCAAAGATAACCAACTGAGCTAAACTGGCTTTCATGTCCTGATCACTTGCACAACAATTAAAGCAGTTTGAATAGTCATGGGCATTAAGGCAAGATGTAATGGACTGGTCATACATTCAAACCCAAATATAACACTATAATTTTGTTGCAAAAATGTAATATTTTTACAATATAAAACAGCTATAAATATTTATATTTTATTGCTGAAGGTTAGTATAATATGAAATTAAAAACCAAAGCCCTTAAAGGATTTAAAATCTTAACAAAACACCTTTGTATAAAAATGCCACACCAGACATTTAGGGCTAAGAGAAATAAACAAGGAAACTAGCTTTCTGTTGAAATTGGTGTTTGAATGTACCTGTATGCATGCAGTTGATTTATACATTATTTTTTTTTCAAAATAAGTCATACAGGATGATTGTTTTTTTCTAATGTAGCAAATTTGGATTAGCATTTTATCAGTGAAATATTACAAATAGTGCTTTGCATTTTTCTTCCAGGAAGATGTAATCCTTGATATTTTGGGACTGGCACATCAATATGGTTTTGTTGATTTGGAAGCATCCATTTCTGACTACTTGAGGGAGATCCTACAGATCCGAAATGTTTGTATGATATTTGATGCAGCTAGACTGTATCAGCTACAGTTCCTTACAAAAGTATGTTGTGCTTTCATGGACCGATATGCCTTGGATATTATTCATCATGAAACGTTTTTGCAGCTTTCTCCAGTAAGATGCTATAAATTGTTTCTTTCTTTATTAATCAAACTCGTACTGAACTTGCTAAGGACACACAGATGTATTTTAGGAACAATACAGAACAGCATAAAATAATTTTTACTTGATAGAAAATATAATTTACGTATAAGTGTGTATATATAAAATGGTATGAACTCCCCTGCACTATATTTCAATGTTAGGCTGGGTTTTAATGTGTGTATAATTTGAATATCATAAAAATATATTTGATCCATCTAATAATTAGAGGGTAATGCAAAATAAAAGGTTATTGCCATTATGAAGAATAAATTGTCATAATGAAAAAAAATGTACACAAATATTAACCTGACTTTTTCAATTTAAAAATGTTTACTTCTCATGATAGCAAAACCTCAAAATCCTAAGTCAATGCATCTCTCATCATGCATGCAATATTTCAGGAAAGAGATTATATTAATTGATTTTGTATGCATTTTTAAAATTTACAGGTATTCAGGAATAAACCAAAATTCTGAAATAGCCATTGGGTGTTCTTTAGGACACTAAAAGTGGAGCCCCAAAAAATCCTGAAGTTGCCTGGCATTAAAAATCCCAATCTTAAAACATAAGATTGGAGAATCATCAGTGAAATTTCGTTTCAAGATTTTCTGCTGTATTATAATAAAGCATTGTTTATATAATTTTGCTTGAATTTGGATGTTGTATTGTATTTATTTTCATCCATAGAAACATGATACATGTTATAGGACATGTCAATTTAAGATACGAGAAAAAACAAATTATATCAAGATGCATACAAGATTAAAATACAGAAATATAAAATTTACCAAATTTTAAATATGAAAGGAAATTATATAAACATTTTTTACAGATTGTACAATTTACACCAGTTCGTGATGTATAAATTCATCTACACTATAAAAGCTAGTGTCCATTAAGAATTTAAACAAAACTTTTTTAAATTTTAGCTCAGATTCAATTGTTCTTTATATATTGGGGTAGTTTGTTGTATAATTGTAGACCAGCATATGTGAAGCTATTTTCATGTGTTTTGAATGCTAATTCGGGCTGTTTGTAGGGTTGAAATAAATTTTGCCAAGGTTCAAGGATTTTGCTACTTCAAGCTTTGTTATAAACTGAAATATGATTCATTGATGTAATCATTTTGGCTATGAGTTTACGATTCGTCATACTACTAAGTTCAACTTTAGTTTGTAGAAAAAGTAATGCCTTATTCAGAAAAATTTAACAAAGTACTACTTTAGAGACTAAACATCTTAAGTCAACTTTTTAGTATGTAAAACTTATTAAAGTTGTTCTTCTTAAGCAAGTCTTAGAATTTGAAGTAAAATTTCATCAGGGTTTGTAGCCTATGGTTGAAAAATAAGATTTACTATAATGTTTTGCTTAAAACTGTTGAGCATCATCAGAGCACTCAAAGAATGAAATGCCTTATGTATGGGTGAGAAGTACCACTTCCTCGTCACTGATTGGCTGTATCCGTTTTGAGCGAAACATAAAGCATAAATCCTACTTACGACCATGGCTTCTAAGCTTGGAAGAAATTTTACTTCAAATTGACGGCAGTCGTGAAAGCCTTGGCACATACATAAGTCTTAGAATTGTAAATACCCATTCCTCTTCATGCCATGTTGCTTCATTTGTGAATCCTATATTAATATCTCCTAGAGAATTGATGTATATTATTTTTCTGCGATGCATGCATAGTTTTTATTTCATAACTTATAATGAGATAGTTTGTCACGGTTGAGTTTTATTCTACAAGATGTGACTTTCTTTTTCAGAGTGCCATAAAAGAATTGATATCGCGTGATTCCTTCTATGCACCAGAAGTAGAGATATTTCGTGCTGCCTGTGACTGGGTACAAGCCAATACAGAAGAGGATGCTGATGATATTTTGGGTGTAGTGCGACTGCCTCTTATGTCTCTCTCAGAGCTTCTTGGAGTTGTTAGACCAGCTGGATTGGTCAGCCCAGACACAATTCTTGATGCCATCCAAGCAAGGACTCAAGCAAGGGATTCAGAGCTTAATTACCGAGGATGCCTAAGTGAGTTTGATAATAGATTGTAGTATAGGTGGTTTTCATTTTCTGCTTGCTGGTGACTGAATGTATTAGCAAGTTAGAATTAGAATTTTAATTTTGAAGCACTCCTGAAATTGATTAAATTTTAATTTTTGGCCTTGGATTATGTAAGATATTGGTTAGGTTCACAAGCATATGTCAGTAGTTCACAGAACATTGCAGGAGTATGTTATACTTTTGACCTGCATTAATGATCATAACTTAACTTTATTAAATGTAGAAATGACGGTTGGATTAAAGCAGTTATCCAAATAAACAAGAAGGGGAACATATCTCAAAAACCTTATGCGGGTAACTGATTACAAGCAGATTAGAGCTTGGGCTTTACGAGGGTCACTATGAAAGTTTTGAGATAAGCGTAAACTTAATTGCATCATTGGATAGCCACATTCTTTGCGAGTGTAAACTCAGTTTGCAGTCTCCCCTCGCAGCCTACAGCACAAGGTTAACAACCTCTAGTGTGACGTCAGTTGCTTGCCAGCATGGTGGTGGAAAAAGAGCACTTTTATGCATTGATTTTGTATGATTTTAAAATGGGTTTAAATGATACCCAAATCTTGAGCGCTTGCAGCAGGCTTTTGGGCACCTTACTCCATCCGGTGCCACAGTTTTTCTGTGGTTTCAAGAATTTAAAAGAGGCCGAACTTTATTAAAGGGCGAGGTTAGGAGTGGTCATCCGCCTAGTGACTGAAGAAAATGTAGCTGCTGTGGAAAGAATGGCCCACAAAAACAATTGTGTGACATTTAAGAAAATTGAGGCAAGTATGCAGATTGGGTCGCCAGTAATTTAAAAAATATTGCATGGCTGTCTTCGCTTGAGGAAGGTGTTATCCTGTTGGGTGCCCCACAATTTCACTTATTGCAAAACCGCACCCATGTTGAATGATGGGAGGCAATTCTCAGCGGGTTTCTGATATTGTCACTGGTGATGAAACTTGGATTTTCCAGTTTGAGCCTGAGACTAAGCATCAGTCGACTGTGTGGATCTTTCCGTGTGATGATCTTCCAGTGTAAGTGAAGCAGCCGCATAGCATTAGGAAGAAAATTGAGCCACTTCCTTCTCTAAATCTCATTGTGTGGCTTCCATTCCACTTGGGAACAAAAGACAGTTACTGTGCACTGGTATTCAACAGTTTGCTTACCACAAGTTGTTGAGAAACTTCGGGAATTGCAGCCAAGAACAGGACTGCAAGAAATCCATTCCACCACGACAATGGCTCTGCGCACACAGCCAATGCAATGATCCAGTTTCTGGAGTCCACAGAGGTGAAGTTGATGACTCATCCCCCCTAGTCCAGATTTGGCTCCATGTGACTTCTTTTTGTTCCCCACAGTGAAAAATCGCATGTATGGAATGAGGTTTTTGAGTCCTAAAGAAGCTGTTGCAGCATTCGAAAGTAAACTTTTCCACCTACATGAAAATGGGTGGCAAAAGTGCTTTCCAAAGTGGTTTGAGAAAATTAGAAAGCATATACAATATGGTGGTGAATACTTTGAAAAACTCCAGCATCAAAGTGATTTTATCCAGTTTAGTTTTTGTGTATTTCAAAACTTATATAACCCTCATATGACTTATAAAGCAGACATTCAAACCCTCACTTCACAGAAAAGAGCCTTTAGTTTTATTATGAAACATATTCCTACATTTATTCATACAGTTATTTCAAAACTTAAAATTAGGAACACATCAGGAAATACAGAATGTCTGCCATTAAAAATCTGATGTGTTGCATTCACATGACTTTCTCTACATATTATGCAAACAAACTTTCTTACAAAAGATTATTCTTCTGTATACATTATGCTATACAAGATAAATATTAACACAATTGGTCTTATTACTTAGTTCCTTATAAGTAGAAGAGAAGTAAGGGAGTATGCCAGACTACCGTGATAGTCAAATCTTTTAAAAGCTGTTCAAAATGTGAACAATTGAAGTTTAGTCCACTTTGCATTTCCAGAGAAGCAAAATAGGGATGAAATGAAAGGGACCTCATTTGAGAAGATCCATAGTTTAAAATTGAAACCAATAACAAGGAATATCTCAGAAATGGTCTACTCTGCAACAAAAGTACGTAAGACATAAACTGTATGTTTTAACAAGATCTACATTTTTTGTGTAGTAAGTTTTTGTCTATCTCGTACGGCTTACCAGTAATGCAAAATTCATCCAAAATGAACAAGTCTTCAGAAACTATTTCCAGAGAATTCAAGATATACATGTTATTTGTGATGTAAATAGCTTTAATATACCCACAGTATTTTAATCGAAATAGAGCCATTTTTTAGAAAAACATTATCAAAAAATTTCCTTGTGAAAGGTAGCTTGGAGTCGGGTGATTTTTCTGGAAATCTTTTGTGTTGCATCCTTGGAATATATCAAACTGCAATACCAAGTTTGGTATTTAATGGTGTTCTAGTTTTTGAGCTATGCTGTCCACACACACACACACATGCCTTTTTCTAAAAATATGATGTGTTCCATTCACATTACTTTCTCTGTATCTCTGCAACAAATTATTGATAATAAGCCTGTTCTTCTACCTACTTCCTGCTAATCGAGATAAACATTAGCAGAAACAGTCTTATTACTTAGTTTCTTATAATTAAAAGGGAAATAAAGGAATACACCAGGCAAAACCGAGTCAAATGTTTTAAAATGTAGTTGCTATGGGATTGAAATCTGTTTCTTTGCGTGGCCAGGATTTAATAAATTCTCATTTGAGAAAAGTATAAGTATTTTAAAACTGAAACCAACAACAACGGTCATCTTCAGGAAAAAAATGCACATAACATAAATTGTGTGTGTTTTAACCAGCTTTACAGTTGTTGTGAGGTAAGTTTTTGTGTATCTATTATGGTTTACCAGTTATGCAAAATTCTGCAGAATTCATCCAGAATAAAAATTTCTTCAGAGGCTATTCTCAGAAAATTCAATATTTTATTTGTCATGTAAATATCTTGAAAACATAATATTTTAATCAAAATCGTTAGTCATTTTTAAGAAAATCAAAATTTTCAAAAACTTTTCCACGTAAACAGTAGTTTATGGTAGGGGGGATTTTCTTGAAAATCTTTGTGTCACATCTGTGGAAGATACCAAACCTAAATACCAAGTTTGGTATTTAACAGTTGTTTCGCTTTTTAGCTATGCTGTCCACAGACACTGACCTTTTTCTAAAAAAAATTCAAACTCAGGGGAGCCCAAAACATGTATTTTGGTGAAATCTTGGTATCAAAATTTTGGGTGCAATACAATACCTTCTCTATACACCATGTACATGGTAAGTGTGGAGAAAGTTTTCATGATGCTGATATCTTCCCTGGGAAATGCACAGTATGATATACCTCTCTTTGCATTATTTCTAAAATGCTTATCATGCCTCTTCATTTACACTATCCCTGTGAAAAAGGAATTGCTAACATTTGTTCAGATGTTAGCAGTAGGCATGTGATAGGCAGAATTACACAATGTGCAAAAAAGAATATCAGTGCAATTAAGTTTTTCTTTGTGACAAATGTATATTATAAAACTGAATGCAAGCTAGCAGTCATAAGACAAGACAAAAGCAAAACATTAAAGTTGCACAGTGGCAACTCTTTACATGAAGTGTTGATGGTGGGAAAAGTTGCACCAACATGTATGTGCAGAAGTCATAATGTTTCTGTTCACAGAGAAGGGAAGTACTTCATTCTTTGTGCAAAAAGAAAAGAGCTGAAATATACGCAAGTATTTGCATCAATGGTGTACAATGTGTCTATGATTGCATCAATGGTGTACAATGTGTCTATGATAACTAATTATAACCGACTAAACCAAACAACTGCAATGATCAAAATTATACCTTTGTTCTGATTGAAAATATACTGTTTGTAAAGAGTGAATTCACGAGTAAATATTACTGAACTATGACAGGAGATAGTGGCACATGTCATACAGTCTTTTTCTATGGCAATCCCAGAATGAGTGGGAGTGAAATGCAAGACTCTAAAGTCACTAATATAGAATTTGCAAGCACCTGGAATTCAGACAATTTTATAAGAGTGCATAAAATTAAGCAACTTAATTATCTTTTAACAAGAAAAATGTTGTATATCTGAAGCACAAAGAGATATATTAAAGAAAAAGATAAGAGGAGGTGCAGAGATCTTCAGATTACAGTGTCATAGTAAGGCAAGTGCTGCCAACACTACGAAACTAAACCTTATGTTGATCAAAACTGTACCTCTTACCCTCTTTCTTTTCACTTTTCATACAAAGATGCATCTTTTGAAAGCAGCCTTCTTTGTGGATGTAAACAACTTCTTCACAGAGTTCTCTACTTCAACTGCAAAATTAGAGCCACCAACTTTTCATTAATTGCTGGGAAAAGTAACATGGTGCCAGATGTAAACGATGTAAACTGTATGGCAAGTAGTTCACCACTTTTATTTTAAATTGTTGCAGGATCTGTTTTCAGTATAGAGTGTAGTCTTTTGTTCCTCATTGAAATGGCTACTTACAAAGAAAGAAGCACAATTTGGTACACCTACTCTGGTATTCACTCACCTACATGGGGTCCATCATCTGGGAAGACCCAGACAGGCTACCTTTTTATAAATGTATAATTTTGAAGCTGCGTACAGTGAAGGCATAATCAAATTGAATTAATTAAAGTGGTATTGTTAACACACAGTTCACTTACTTTTATTGAGTAGGACAATTGTTTCGCGGACCGTTGCCCGCATCCTCAGATGTTGAACCACTACTGCTTGGGTTTGGGTTCCAAGTTGTGGTTGTGGATGTGTTGGTTGTGGTGACATCTGTTGGGTGGGTGATGAGACTTGTTAAGCAATCCTTAGGGGGGAACTCCATGTTCATCAATGTGTGGCGGTATTTATGAATATAAATTTTTTCCCATGCTGATAATTGAAACGGATTCGAAATTTCTTTCAATAGTTTGATGTTCAGATTTATTTCATGGTGAGTTTCCCAAAAATGATGTGCTACTGCAGATTTGTCCGGCTGTTTTGACTTGATGTGTCTTCTGTGTTCTTTATTACGTGTTTCAAGGTTTCTTATTGTCTTTCCAATGTATTTCCTGTTGCAGTCTTGACAATTAATGGCATATACTCCTGATTTTTTTCTCCGTGTCCTTCAGGGAGGAGCCCAGGAGGTTTTTTATGCTGTATTTGTTAATCGGTGCTAGTTTGATATTGAATTTCTTGAATACTTTCTTGAACTTGTAGAGTTGTGGGTTGTATGTGATTTTGTGAAATTTGGGAAGTTTTTCTTTATGGGTTAAGGTGGTAATTCCTTTGACGTGTTTCATTCTTTGGTATTTATTTATCTTTTTGATGATGGTGGATGTATTGAAACCATTGTCTCTGCTGTGCTCAGAATGTGTTTGTATTCTTTTTTATATTCAGAGGGATTGAGTGGGATATTAACTACCTTTTTTATTGCAGACATACTAGTATATCCAGCTTTTGTCACTTTGTGATGTTAAACATTTGTCCATTGTCAAATGAGTATACTTTTCTAACATTTACACCAGTTTGCTCTTCAGTCAGTTTACAAAACTTCATAACAAAAAATTTGTTTAAATAGCAGTGACCTAATGAATGAACATTGTATCTTGTCTTGTGGATCAGTTTACTTTAAGCTTCCATATGGTCATAACTGTTGTTGAATGCCATTTCTCATATTTTATTTATGCTTTGCTGCATCTACAACAACGTTTAATTCACTAATAATAATATTGCTAATAGTGAATTTGTATTTCTTATATGTCGGTGCAATTCAAAAAATTAAATATTTATGTGTTTATTGTGCATGGGTATTTTACAGTGCCAGATGAAAATGTTGCTCATCCAAAACATGGTACCCAAGTATTACAAGGTGAGATGAGATCTGCCCTACTAGATGGGGATACACACAACTATGACATGGAGAGAGGGTACACAAGGCATCCAATTAATGAGACAAGCGACAATGGAATTCTCATTAAACTTGGAACTCAAGCTATCATTAACCATATCCGCATGCTGCTCTGGGATAGGGATCTTAGGTAAATATTTACACTAGTCATCTCAAGAACTTTGCATGTGTAATGTAATGGCAAAATAATTTCGCTTCAGTATGTGAACTAAATTGTTAATTGGTGCATTTAATGAGGCATTAAAATAAACATACACATGGCTTCAGAAGTAGTTAAGACAGCAGTACTATATTGACAGTGAAGCCATTCCTAACATCACAGTATTTATAAAACAATCTAATCAATAGCATACAAAAAACAGAAAGATATTTAATTGGCAGAAGCAGTTAATCAAAACAGAACAAGGAACATGTTATCAGATTAATTAGTAATATAGTACATTGTCACTTTATTCAAAGATCAAATTTTATGTATGTGCCATACTACAATTCACTTGGATTTAACTTACAAAACCCTGTTCCCAATACATGAGCAGTTGTAGTGGTTATAATATAAAAATCTGAAAACTGACCAGGAATGAGTTGGGCAAGGGAAGGAAATCAACAAGTGGAAAGAAGTGCACACTATAATTTTGAACTCTATTTATTCATAAAATAATATTACTTGCTTTTATATAGCATGGTAACACACTATAATAATGCTTGCTTAATTGATAATAATGGTAGTACTTGTAATACTGCATATAGTGATATTAAATACACTAAAATGGTAACAATTCTTGCAATCTGTGAAAATCTGTATCAGCAATGATATTTAATAATTACAATTATA
Organism: Hymenopus coronatus; assembly: GCA_030762935.1. Taxonomy (NCBI): domain Eukaryota; kingdom Metazoa; phylum Arthropoda; class Insecta; order Mantodea; family Hymenopodidae; genus Hymenopus; species Hymenopus coronatus. Next base: position 22,854,529 of record CM060886.1, on the reverse strand, counting down.
TCCGTGAAACTATTTTCCTGCAAAATGCTGTAGCCGCAATTAATCTCTTGAGTACATATAACAGCAATGATGCTCTGAATAATAACTATAGAATAATTCATAGTATGGTTGGTACCATTCATATGTACACACCCCACACACTGAAAAGTAGCCACAGAACAATATTCCTCAAAGTAATACATCCATTATCACAGGATACCTGAAATAAAATAGAACTAATTCCAGTTTCCAGAATGTGTTACTATCCTGACTAGTCCTTACAAGCAAGGTACATGTGTCCTTAAACTCAAGGCTAGCAGGATCACATGTGTCCACCCAAAAGCATTGAATAGGTAGCTTATAATAAGGGGAATACAAATACACTCGCACAAACATTATAAACATCCCTTTGATGTTTAGTCCCAATTGAGAAAATGGAGCGATCTGTTCAAGTCGCCCATGCTTTGATAAAGAATGTAATCAGCTTGATTGACTGCCTTCTAGGGTAAAGGATTTCTGTGACAAATAATTGGACATAAATGAAGCAGTGGCCAGTATCTTTTTAAAGAGTTAATTCCAATAATGTGCAATAAACCATGGTGAAAAACATGCATTGTCGCATTGGACAAACTTTTTTCATAGTAACGTACAGTGCATGTTTTCTATGTAAGTGCCATTTTTATATATTAAAAAAACAAGTAAACTTTTTCTAACAATTTTATTTTTATCTACTTATTCACATAATTGCGGCACTTGTACCGATATAACATTATTAAGGCACTTATATCGAACAACAATATTTTGCATTCTATTGTCATAGAAGGTTGCTGAAGTATGAAGAGAGAACACAAGGACTATTATCCCAATCATATTCACTTCCTCTCCCATGCCTACCACTACTAACCACCACATGTGCCACTTAAAAATCCTAAACTAGTAACCAAAAGTAGCAACAGATTTTTTTGTGTGTGTATGTTTAACACCTGTTTTTACTACTTGTGGCACTGCAGGCGATGACACTGGTGATACATGGAATGAAGATGTAGTACCAGTGGAGTGCGATAGTGGGAGAACCCAGAGAAACCCCACTGCTGCACCGCAAATCTCACATGTAGTCACTTGGGATCGAACCCAGGCTGTCTAGGTGAGAGGTAAGTGGTCTAACCATTTGGCCACGGCGTAGTCTGCAATAGATGAGATGAGCATTAGTTATATACCCGGAAAGTTAACAGCTCACAACAAAATTGGATACTGCATAAGTAGCTCCCATAATGCTGCAGTAAATCAGTGGAGTTTTTCAAAAAGTTGCCTTCTGCAAATATTTATCTTATCCAAAAAAATGTATAAGGAAAATAAAACACTTATCATAATTTCTCCCTCCTTGCCTATAAAAACTGTATTGATTGCAAATGCAAAAGGTCGGTAATGTTGCCGTTTAAGGGTCAATTACTGTGTAACATCAGGTAGCCAACCTTTTCATCTGAAAGGTTCAAGGTTCAGCATTATGGAGCATATATATTTGGCATTTCGAAAAGGAGGAAAGGCAGCGCAGTCATAGGGTAGTGTGGAAAGCAGGAAATTTGCAATTAACAGTATATGCCTTAGGAAGCGTAACCATAGCAAGGCAGGGAAACTCAGAAATACACAATGAGACAACGCATTCATAGGAAGGTGCGGGAAAGGCTGAAATATGCAATTATATGCGTCAGGGAGCGCATATACTGTTCTTCCGAATATCTCCTACTATTCTCCACCTCTTTCATATTTTCTTCAATGACAAAACAGCCTTTTTTAAGGCTACCAATGACATAACTAAAAAACAAGTAGATCTGGTTGGGCTGACAGTTATTCTTACAACTAATAATAATTATAATAATACTCATCATCAAAATCATCATACTACCAACACCACCACCATTAATAATATTATCAACAATATTAATAATAATAATTTTTATTTACTACTAATCATAGCTACTAATGCTCCTGTTGTCGTTAAGAAGATACAAAGCAATCGATAACTTCTTATTTAACTGTAGCTTTGTGTATTAAATTTCTCCATTTAACCTAAAATATTACTTGATCAAACGTATTAAGAGTACCGCAATTGCAGTGTGAAATAGATGGGTTTATCTTGATGTTTTGATGAAATCGCCTTTAGCTAGCTTTAGTTATGTACCACATAACTTCAAATAACAAACATTGCAATAAGTAGGGGTAATAGTGTATATTAGATGCCGTCATGTGCTAGCTTTGCCACGCCCTTCGGCTACGTCATATACGCGCCATTTAGCAACATATAACCGTGCTACTACTGCCATCTTGCAGCTGTTAACCGGTTGGATTCCTTTGGCACTGTGCGCTCAGTTCTACAGCAGGTTTTCAATTTCTAAAGTTGGTGTGGTTTTGCAGCATTGCGCGGCCAACTGACCCTTAAACGGCAACATTACCAAAAGGTCTTGCAGTTTGAGAGATTTATATGCAACAGAATTTTCCCACCTCTGTTAAGTACTATTACTTAATTTCTGAGAAGAGATGAATGATGGGGATTTGCAATCGGCCAATTTGTTGCAATATTGATGACAGATCCCTAACATTCCCAAGTGTTAAGGAAGGACCTCCACCAATAAGGTGCAGTGCAATTGCAGAAAAAATCAAATCAAGGAAAGATCTTCACAACTGTAACAGAAATTGTGCCTATATGCACATCACATTTGGAGATCAGTAGTATGAAAAGGATGAAATGATAGTGAACATTTTGGAATTCCAACCAAGCACCAGGAATTGAATCTGGTGTTCCCAATGTGAACCACACATGTTCCTAATCATGTATTAGTGGTTTTCTAAGTTCAGGGATTGGCATTACTCTTAATAAATATAGGATTTAGTCAAACAGGCAAGGGAAAGACATTGTTTGCTTCCTCTTTGTTATTAGCTGTCTTCTGTGGTGGTTGTACACCTTCTAATGCTGGTAAAGTTATCTAGTTTTTAATTTTTCATCTCAAAAAGGACATCAATCAATGTGAAGAAAACTGCAACAGATTAAATCACCATTCATGTAAAACTATGTATATTACATCCTGTATATGCTCCTATCAGGCCTTAGTTCACAGGAGTTTGTAGTATGTGTGCTTTATGCTATTAATGCAATTAGGATCTTTTGTTTCTATGGTAACTTTTTTTTTTTAATAACAAAAGTGCATGCTAACATTCACAAAAACAGAAATGTTAAAAAATGTGTATTACATGTATATGGCATTATTATTATTATTATTATTATTATTATTATTATTATTTACTTGTATATAGCTACTTCAATTATTCCTGCAAAAGCTTATTTTTCTATCTACTTCATGTTAACTGTAATAAATTACTGCCAAAATAGTTTCATTACATATTTTGTTGTAGTTGCAACTGCATATGAAAATGGAAATGACAGTCATCTGCCACTATAAGCCAGCCTTGAAATTCCATATTCTTTCTATGACAGTGACAAACAACACTTCAAAACATGATAATTATTGAAAACTTCAGATCAATAATAGTGGATATTCAGGAAATTGCTGCTGCCAAAATAAAAGCTATTTGAAATAAATTATGTACTTTAAAGAGATCTACTTTTTTGTACGTGTATATTGTGTATTTAAGTTATTGTATGTATATATATAAAATAGTTTACCCACCATATAAAGTTACATATATAAAATTCCTTCTGGATGAAGAGGCTATACCCCTCTTCCTTCATAGGCTATACACAGAAAATTCAAAATGCAAGTTTTGTCATTTAAATATCCTAAATACATTTTCCATGCAAAGGATCCTCAGTAGTATGCTTTGGGGCATACTACTGCCTAGGTCATTGGTATCCCAAACACACAAGTGGAGAACAAAATAAAAGGTATGAGGATGCACCCTACTAGAAGTTAACGAAAATCTTCTTCTCTTTTTTTTTTTTTTTCTTTTTTTTTTAATCAATGGTTTTTCATTCTTGGGCTTGGTTTTCAGTATATTCCATTATTTAACAAAAGAGTTATACAAGACATATCCATTCTGAATTCAGAAACAGGCAAAGTTTCTTACTGATTTTCATTAGACTGAATCTTGAAATTTTTCTGTTGTTTCCCTTTAGATTATTAAACCAGTTACAGGTATGTGGTTTTGCTGCTAGACAAAAAAACTGGTTGCTGTTTTGAACTGGAAAACAAAGGCAGTTCTGGTGTTGGGAATCCTCCCCCTTTTGCTAAAATAATGAAAGAAGTAATACAAAATACTTGCTCTAGATGTTATCAGGCTTCAAGCCAGGTGAGGTGATGTGAAGACATCGACATTTCGGGAGCGTACATCTCTCGCTTCTTCAGGATGCTGAATGATTGGATCGGTATGGGGCTGTTTATATATACATTGGGCATGGACTGCATAGAAAACACGAGGAGGCATACTTTGTAGTCAAGTAGCGGACCTCAAAGAGAAGGCGTTTCCCCAGAGGGCAACTAATGTGCCGTTGTTTTGTGTTTCCTGTGTTTTTTGAGCCTGTCAGTTATAGCCTGACAACATTTGTGATTGATGGATGTAGAAGTAAGAAATACAGCTTAGAAATACAACCTAATGAATCACATGTTCAATGTGACCGCCGTTTTGGTTTACAACTTCTGCAAATCACACACGTGCATTTGTGATGACTTTCCGACACAAATTTTCTGGAATGGCACGCGGCATAACTCCACTGATGGCCCTAAGTTGCCATGCATTTTCAGGTTTTCTGCAGTATACCTTCTCTTTAAGGAACTCCCAAAGGAAGAAGTTGCATGGGTTAATGTCCGGGCTGTGGGGCAGCCATATTCCTCCTCCTTCATAACATTCTGGATATCTGTTTGACAATATCCTAAGACCAAGCACATCGTTGGTAACATGGGGGCATGCTCCATTCTCCTCCTCCATGAACCATTGTGTCTGCAATAGAAGACATGTGACCATGAGTTGAGCAAAGTACTGGTTTCGCAACATATTTAAATAGCATTGACTGGTTACTGTAGCATCGAGGAAGAATGGACCGATGATTCCATGGCTTGACATCATGACCCACACACACACTTTCTCCCCGTAGGTGTCTTTCATGTGGATTATTTGCGAAGGTTCACGTGCCCAGAATTGAACGTTCTGTTTATTCATAACACCGTTCACGTAAAAATAAGCTTCGTCAAAAAACCATGTGTTGTGTAGCACTGCCTCTTGGTCTGCTCGATTGCCCACCTTGCAAACTATAGTCTCCGTTCCTTATCTCTCGCAGTAAGCTTATGTATCACCATCATCTTGTATGGATACAAGCAAAGTTCAGATTGAATAATTTTTTGTACAGATCAGCGTGAAATTCCCAACTCGGCACCAACTGTTCTTGTTGATTTACTTGGACTATGGCTCAAAGCTTTTCGAACTGCTTCAATGTTTTGCAGCGAACATACGGTACATGCATGTGACCGCTTACACTCGAAAACAGATCCAGTACCATTAATGTGTGATGTAATCTGCGTATTGTCTGTAGACTGGGAGCCCACCATGTGCCCAAATGAGCACAAAACCTTCTCTGTGTCAATGTAACACTGTTCGTCACCGCGTCAGTAACAGAATTTTCGTCTTTTGCGCGATGGTCAACCGTCCTTTGTCCGCCATCATGGCAAACTGAAATGGTGGACTCAAAACGGAAGCTATGAACTCGTAACGACATCTGGAGAAATTTTCATGAGCCGCACGAAGTTCAGCACACAATTTGAAAGCTATTGCCCCAATAGTATTCTTGTATGATCAAAATTCAATAGGGCGACTTATCGTGCGCCACCCTGTGTAAATATAAAATCAATTTTCCTGAATATTTCAATGTAGAATTAACTCATATTTATCATTTTATTTTATAAAAATTGATCCTTATATGTATCTGCCCAATAATATTCTGGCTATCCTGCTGCTGGAAAACTTTACCAAAACCATTTCAGCTAATTCAGTTTCAAGCAAGTTTCATAGTGTATTTGTAGATGTCTAATTGCAATACTTTTATTTTGTCTTCCTCCTAAACTTTAAGAAACAATGGCATTAAGAGCAATACTAGAATTTGTATTAAAAATAAGGATAATATAAAACATGGTCCATACCATTCCTATTACATTAATTTTTCAGATCTTATTCATATTATATTGAAGTATCCATGGACCAGAAGGACTGGGTCAGAGTTATCGAACATACAAGGTATTACTGCAGATCCTGGCAAGACCTATACTTTGAACCTCGTGTGGTACGTTACATTCGAATAGTTGGCACGAACAACACTGTCAACAAAGTGTTCCATGTGGTATCCTTTGAAGCCATGTACAAGCCCAATAGCATAAAGTTGGAGAAGGGCCTCATTGGTAAGTTCATTTCAGTTTTATTGCATCTGTGGATCATGGGTAATGATTAAGGTGTGGATTTCTGGATATCATAAACCTTCATTTTAGGTTTCATGTATGCTTAAAATAAGTTTTCTTTAGGTTGTGTTTCATGGATCAGTACAGGTACCAATAATTTTCTGTTTTCTTGGTTTTGGAAATTTATTTATGAAGTTTTTTCATAAGAGTTTACATAAAATCATGAAGTGTTAATTTTACCATTTCTTCTTCTTCTTAACATCCCCCCCCCCCCATTTGTATACCCCCTTCAACTGCTATGATCATATCAGGGGCTTTTAACTTGTGAAACAACTCTATTTTAATGATAGGTTGTCATTAGGTTAATCATTTATGTCATTAAACACACACATTGATTTTCACATTCATACTTTGAGTCTGTGGGGAATAATTTAGATAAAAGAAAAATCCCCTGCCCCATCTAGGAATCGAACCAGGAACCTCCAGTGAGAAGTTAGCTCTGACCACTCGACCACAGAGAGAGTCCTATTTCTTTTTTTTTTTAGGTTGTTATTATTTTGGTATTTCAGTAGATAACTACATATGCACCCAAATTTTCTGATATAAATGTCTTCCTATTATCACTGCACATTCATGATGAAGGAAAAAGCTCTTTAAACAGAAAATGTCATTGGAGCAAATGAATGTATTCTAATGCAGCAGGTTCTATTGGTAATTTCACTGTATACTTTTCTGATGATTTTCATGTCTTCAAAACCACAAATCTTCTGCAACTTCAAAAAATATTCATCTCCCACTGGACCAGGTATTTCTTTTCTGGAAATACGCCAGTGATTTCACAGCATCATTGAGTGGCAGGGTTCCCTTTTCCAGTTGGTAAATAGCTTGTGGTATAAAACAGAAGTGTTTCTCAATATAGGTATACAAGGAAAGCAACTAAAGTGATGCACTTGAACAACTTCTTGATCTTGGAGATGCAGCTTCTATTCATCCAAAGTCTTTGCTGAAGTTTTTTATGCCTCTTAGGTGCTCAGCATAAGTAAAAGGTAGCAGTTAAGTATTAGTTCATGTGGAAGGGAAGTGACTCTACTCTTTGAACAACTGTAGAGTGAGCTGAAAAATGTAATTCTATGGCTGGGATTTGAACACAGTCTCCACTTTCCATGCAGTTGCTCTTATCCACTGAGCTACCTTGAATACATACCGGTATAACATTAAATTTGGCAACTTACAAATTTTTCCCAGGACCACAAACAGCTCACTTCTTAGTTGTCGAGAACACTTATTTCTTATAGTTTAACCAACTATAATTTTTATAGTAGAGGCAACTGAAAAATTGATGTGCTACATTTAGTAACCTGAACTCCATCCTACTGCTTACAGTAGTAGCAGAAATGAGTTTCAATGGGAAAAAATTATCTTCATTTGAAGAAGGTAAAACGGCTATTTAGATTATTTTAGGTGTCAGCCCCTAATTAATTTTTTTTTGGTGCAGTAAAATTCACATACTGCATCAGGAAAAGTGAAATGAATATGTGTGTGTGTATATATATATATTTTTTTTTAATTCATTAAATAGCGAGGAAAAAATAAGATGAAACCCAAAAATTTGTGTAATGGTCATGATTTAGAATTGTTAACTTACATTTTACAATGATTTCAAATGCTGCATTTGTGTAACCATATTTTATGATGTACTACTGTGTCAAGAAAGTTCCAGGAATTTGCCAATAAAACACAAAAAATGAATTATTCATCCAATTTTATTTTATCGTCTTCAAAGTAGACCCCTTCTAAAATTATACATTTATGCCAATGAATAATCCAATCATCAAAACATTTTTTGTAGGCACTTTTAGGAATTGATGTCAATTGTCACTGCAAATTTTCCTTTATGACTTTTATCGACTGAAAACAGGTGCCTTGAAGTGGTAACTTGAGTTTTGGAAAGAGAAAGCAATCAGCAGGAGCCAAATCAGGTGAATACAGTGGTTGTTCGATGGAATTTGTTGAGTTTTTAGCCAGAAATTTGTTCACAATAATAGCCTTGTGAGCTGGTGCATTATCGTGGTGCAGAATCCATGAGTTGTCGTTCCACAAATCTGGCCTTTTTCGCCATATTTGTTCTCTCAAACGCCGCCTAATGCTCAGATAATAGTCTTTATTTACCATCTGACCTTCTGGCAAGAACTCTTTTAGTGCGCAACACCACAAAAAAAACTGTCAACATGACCTTCAGTTTTGATCGAGTTTGATGTGCCCTTTTAGGTTTAGATTCAGTTGGAAGGCGCCATTTGGAAGCTTGTTGGCTGGTTTCAGTGTCAAACTCATAAACCCACGTCTCATCGTCAGTTATAATGTGTTTCATGAATGTGGGGTCGGAACTGGCTGGTTCTAGCATGTCTTCAGCAATCCTTATGCGATTGAGTTTTTGTAGAAAATTCAAGTCTTTCGGAACTAACTGAGCTGCAATGCGTGTCATGCCCAAACAATCGTTTAAAATGGTACGAATCGATTTGTGAGACACAGAGAGTTCAGCGGCAATCTCTCTCAGACCTAAATGACGACTTTCAGACACCATTTTCTTCACTTTAGTGATGTTCAGTTCAGTTGGAACCGTTGATGGCCGACCAGACCGAGGCAAATCTTCCACCACATCTCAACCACTTTTGAATGCACTGTACACTCATATGCACATGTTTTTGATAAAAGTCAATTCACTGTAACCCCTCTGTAACATTTTCAGCATTCGTCACATGAAATACCATTTGCAATGCAAAATTTGAGACAGATTCTTTGTTCAATATTTGTATCCATCGTTAAATCGCAAATCACCTTTGAGATGAACTAATAAAATGGCATACTGTAAACAAACTAGATGACAGATGATGATCAAACTATGCGTGGGTATAGAGGAAAGTTGTACCAGCTTAGCGACAACAATAATTTTGAATCCCCTTTTAAACAGGATTTTTAAATGTTCAATTCCCGGTATTTTCTTGACAGAATGTATATAGTATTACATTAATTATAGCCTGTGTCCTAGATTATTACATCTATTTAAAAATCTTCTCTATGCTATGAAAACAATAATTTATTAAGAATTTTATTATTTTAGTCCTGTAGTAATAAAAGCATTTGTAACTAGTTTTTTAATTTGTATTTTCATGAAAATGCACATCAAAATTGGCTTTGAAGGGATTTAGTTTTTGTAATCAAGTTAAGATAAACAAGCTATAACAAAATAAAATAATCAGTGTCTACCGTATATTAGCTTGGAATTTCTTTTATGAAGACGATGCAATAGACAACAGATTACTCAAAACTCAGGTTAATAAATAAGTAAAAAGAATATTTGAGAACCATCAAATCAAAAAGCATTAAGTCCAAAAGTTTTCAGAATAGTAGAAAATGTACATCCCCTAAACGTACTGGCATTTTTTAAAGCTCTTCATACCTATCTAACTGTAGTGCACATTGTGCTTTCCTAATTACTATTATTGAGCAATTCCACGTGTAACAACTGACATTCATAATACATTTTTTCGGTTATACCAAAGTGTCATACACATAGAGCTTTGAAATTTAACTTGTGACTACATCATTCAGTAGAAAAAGCACAGTGAGTTAAAATGATCATAAAAAATATGAGATAAGACCAAATTTGTTTGATATATTCAATAATAAACATTTTTAATAGACTTACTTTTTTTTTAACTCTCTTTACAGGTCGAGTAAGGTAATTCTAAATATCTATGACAGTTAAATTCAAAAATAGTTATTAAGATATCTGTTAAGAAATGATTTATAAGTTTTATTTAGAAGATTTCAAAAATCAAAATATTTCAATTATTTAAGAAGTTAGAATCCAAAATAAGCTCCATAACAGGCTGACATGACACATAAAGAAAATAAAATATGTTATTACATCAGTGTATAAGTGGAGACAGCTAACACTCATATATACGTCTAAAACCTGTGTTTTCTTCAAGAACATGTGTTCTTCCATCTAACTGAGTTTGGTGAAAGCATGTTCCTGAAGAAAAACAGGTTAATGAAGTAAAAATGAGTGTTTAGGCTGTCTCTACTTGTACACTGATCTTGTAACTTCTGATTTCAATTTAGCCCATTTTATTTTATTCACTATTACATAAGTTTCTATAGGCCTATTCAAAGTGCTACACAAGCAGTAGAAAGAACATATATGTAGAGAAGGCTTCTGGAGTGGAAGGAAAAACGGCTCAAGAAACAATGGGTTAGTATTGAAGTGCACAGAGGAAGAATTGGAACATTTAACAAATTAAAATGTAAGGAATTCAAAACAATTAAAAGTGCAGAAGAGATGGCAAGCATGTTTCTTATTATATGTGTAATAGGCATATTACTGGCAATTGCTGGAGTTGAAATTAACTCTGGGCCCAAATAGAAATCAAAACATCATGGAAGAAGTTTTGGCTAGAATAAGGATATGGTTGAGAGATGGAGTGGAAAAGGAACTAATAGACATTAAGGGGGAGATTAGAAATGAAGTGAAAAATGTAAGAAATGAGGTACAGAATGTCAAAAGAAGAGTAAAGTTTTGGAGGAGATTCAATCTAATTAATGCAGAAGGGAAGCTTGGAATGGTGCTACAGGGTTGGGAGATTAAGGAGGCATTCAGAGTGGGGAAATCAATAGGAGCCAGAATGATAGGTGTAAGATTTGTATCAGTGCAGTTTATTTATGAAGGGTTGTTTGGTTCGGTTCGTTTCGGTTCGGTTCCTTGGTTGGTATTTAATGTTAAATGCTTATGTTAAGGAAAAGGCATATGGGAGTCTCTGCCTTGCCAAATCTGTATAAGTATTTTTGTAAACAGTCATGTCCCGTTAGTAGTCTGAAGGTTGCTACTGCAGATTTTCTTGGTATTGTAGAAATGTTGCAATCTTGTAATTTTTTCCATTGTTTTCCACATGTTTAGTTTGTGTATTCTTCATTGATTTTGTTTTTGTAGTTATTTGATATTATTCTTTTAATAGAACAAAAAGGGATTTAACTGTGTGTTGATTTGTGATAATTTTACTTTCCTTTTCAGCCAAAAAATCAGTAATTTCTTTGCCTATTATTCCGCAATGGGCTGGAATCCATTGGATCACCACTCTTTTATGTAAATGGGTTAATTGATGTATTATTTTACAATATTCTAAAATATTAATGCTTTTGGGTGTTGTATCTTGTGTTATAGCGACAATGGCTGCTTTTGAATCAGATAGGATTACAGTTTTTTCAATTTTTTTTATATGATAAGAGATTTTGTAGACTTAAGAGAATTGCCATGATTTCGCCATCAAAATTTGTTAATAGATATCTAATTTTCGATAAAATGAGAAGAGTAGACATGTTGCTCCAGCATCAGTGCCTCCATCATTTGGTAGACTGGAACCATCTGTAAAAATATGGAACCATTCAGGGAAAGGATATTGTAAATTTATTATTTCCAGTGACATTTGTTTTAATTTTATTTTCTCTACTCATACTAGATACATAGTGTTTAGAGAAAGTATTGTGTTCTACTCAAAATTTGTTACCAAGATTTCACCAGAAATGTATGTTTTGAGTCCCCTGAATTAAAAAAAAAAAAAAAAAAAAAAGCATACTTAGAAAAAGGTTTGGGTGGGTGTGTGTGGGGACAGCATAGGACAAAAACTAAAAGACCGTTAAATACCAAACTTGGTATTTGTTTGGTATCTTCCAAGGACACAAAGATTTTCAAGAAAATCCCTCCTTTCCAATTATATGATAAATTATTGAAAATTATGTTTTTCTCAAAAATAGCTCCAATGGTTTTTATTAAAATTTTATTAAAGCTATTCTTATCACAAATAAAATGTATATCCTGAATTAGAGAGAGAAAAAAACTTAAAATATAAATCTCATTATAACACAGTTCGTATCATATACATTGTTTTTGCAGAATTGACCGTTTCAGAGATATTCCTTGTTATTGGTTTTAATTTTAAACTACACATTCTCTCAAACAGGGCCACCTTTCGTTTCATCTCTCTTTTGTTTTTCTGCAAATACAATGCAAACTGAACTTCATTTGTTTACATATTGACCAGGTTTTAAAAGATTTGATTATCACTTTATCCTGGTGTATTCCCTTATGTCCCTTCTGCTAATAAGGAACTAAGTACTAAGACCAATTCTGTTTGTTTATCTCATTTAGCATGATATAGATAGAATAATCTTTTGTAAGAATAGTGTTTTTGCAGAACAGGTAGAATGCAGCACATCCTATTTATAAATAGGGACTTTGAAGGTGGAACAATGGGCCTTCAAGAAAAAATTAATACAACAAATGAAGATGGTAAGAATGGAAGGGAAGCAGGCCTTCATAAAGAATCTGATTGTGGGTCAATAGGTGCATGGTGGCTGGATACAAAAGTGACATAAGGAGTAACACATTGCAGCAACAGGATATGACTCAAATTAATAATGTGACCAGAGAGAAGAAATGCAGGACAATTAGAGATTTGTGTCAGATGGAAGATGAGATGGCGTAGCGAAAACATCAGAACAGAGTGACATGAGGGTAACAGCTGGCGTAGCAAGGAAAATGGTATCACCAAGAAAGAGGAAGTTCAATCGGCACATGAGCTGGTGGAAGGCAGGATGAGGGCGCGGTCTAGAGTGACGGAACAGAGAGAGAAGAAAGCATTGTTTCGACACCAAATGGGAGCTTACTGGTTTTGGACAGAAATATTGTGGGACCGTCAAGAGAGCTAATAGGAATTGAATTACAGAAGGCATGAGAAATGGGTACCCACAGAAGCAGTGTCCAATGTGGGGAAAAGGAAGTTTTGGAGCACATTGTTTTTTATTGTAAAAGTTTATAATGGAGAAAGGAAGATATAAATGGGAAATGGTTAAAACTACTAGAAAAGAGGGCTTAATTAAGATTTTAACATGGATAATAAAAAGGTAGGAGAGTACCTGTCCAAAGTAAAAAAGAAATGTTATAGTCAATAAAAAGAGATGAGAATCATACATCATAAGGTGTTAAGACATATTTTTTTTTTTGATATAAGAAAAAGTCAAGGTCAAGGTATTCATCATCAGCCTGAGTTGATAAATAAATAAAAATAGGTCTATTTACATATAATATTAATTTTAATACTTTGGGATTTCAAACCGTAATAGTGTGCGGTAGGGATTTACCTGTAATAAGGAATATTCATTAAAGCTTCTTTATACAACATTTTATATCTAAGATAACAGCAGAGGAGAAAGATGTAATGCTAGTTTTTCTTTTTAACCAACATGTACTGTTTTGATTATAATGTAATTAATATAGCAAATATTCTTTGAATCCTGAATATGCACAGTTCTCCGAATTATGTGCTTCTGAAAATGCAGATAAAAACCTTGCACACTGGATCACGCAATTTATGTGTCACAGGATACATATGCTTATAGTGCACGATTACTAAATGCAGCAGACACGCAACATGAAGTTCAGCAATTGCTTTGATAGTAAACCATGTAACTTGTGGATCAGTCTTGATTACTGTTTTCCTGAGCACACTCAATGACATTCATTTATCCCTTTCACACAATAAACCATATAGGTTGCTGGGATATAAAATATGTTGAAAATTTATCGCATGATATTTTTTCAGTTAATGTCACTCTGTGAAATCTCTTGAACGTTAATAAGTTTGGTTTTATTACACATGGTACAAATTGACTCTTCTGTGTTTTGCACTCTAGTTCAGATGTAACATCCTTTTTACTTGCCGTCCAGTTGCATCCACAGCTCATTTCCCATGATAAAATTCAAAGACGTTCCACTCAACTTGGATTCAAGTATGCTGGAAATCAGGATAACAATGTGCAAAATTTACTTTTGCTTAAAGTTGCCAGCAGCTTCTTCAGAAAACATTTTGATTACTTCAAGGTAGGGCAGAATTTCCAATATTTAAGGCAAATAGTGTCAAATTTATCAAGCATAACACCAGAACAAAAGACTCCCTCTGAATCTCTCCACCACTCTCTTTTCAAACCAAGCATCAGTAGTGCAAATGAAAATCTGTATGTTGTTTCAAAGGGAAATCTGAATCTCATTTTGTTGTTTGCCTTTGTAGTTTTTGGAGAAGTCTGTGTGTAATTGTATTAATTGGGAGTCTTGAAGACCTCTTTAGCTGCAGCTAAAATAAAATTAACATTTTCATGTTCAGCTCAATACTTGTGCATACATTGCGTTGAATCTTGCCTTGCAGATGAGATTTAACAGGATGTTTTTCTGCAAACTAAAAACACTTATACTTTGTTATTCTTTATAAATAATACATATGCCTCTTTTATGGTAATCTTCAAATATCTGATTTGGATCTCTTGAATTCTCCATCAATGCAAATTCCTTTGAATGCATCTGTCGCTAAGGCTTAACATGATATTGAATCATCCTCATAGAAATTCATGCAGCCCATTTGGTATCTGATGATCTGTGCTTTGATGCTGTTTTTCCTAGCTTGCCACCAGTTAACGCTCATCCCGTTGCTAGGTCGCCATTCAGTTGTAATCTTTTCCATGAAAACTTGGGAAGTAATTTTGCAACACAAGTGTTCCACCACAGTATCAAGAAGTTAGTGGGAAGGCTTCCCATAGCTGCCCAAGATAAGCATTAAGATTATAATATTTAAGAGGTACCTGAACTTGATCATATACAAGCTGTGAAGGATATATGTAGAATGGCACCCAATATGGCATTTACAAAACAACTGCTCCATAAAAGAAATTTACTGCTACATAAAACTGATTATAATTAAAAGAATATTTCTCAAAACAATTTTGCAATTCTTATGTTTATACTTGTCTTGTTTTAGTGCCAAAGGAGAATGTTGCTACAATTGAGAAGAGCGCATCTGTAATTGAGGGAGTGAGCCGTAGTAGAAATGCACTTCTGAATGGAGATATTAAAAATTATGATTGGGATTCAGGCTACACCTGTCATCAGCTGGGCAGTGGGGCCATATTGGTTCAGCTTGGGCAGCCATATATGATTGGTTCCATGAGGTAAGTAGAATTGCTATTTTATATTGCATATTCTTATTATTGAGACAGGTGGCTGCCTCGCTTCCATCCGTTTCTTCATGGTAGTGTACTGTTTTCCTGTATCTGAATAGCAGCAGAGCATTTGGAACAAATTCAGCTGAACTACCAGCATGCATGATGATAAGTCTGCCTCCTTTACCCAGTTTTTTCGGCATTAACTCTGCAACAGTGCTATCCATCCTTCCCTTTGTACAAGAGTGTCCTATGTTAACCCGTGTTTCATCAATCCAAATAACACGGTTAAAGTCGACTTCCCTTATACTGTTTAAAAATTTACACCTGTATGCCACATCTGCCCTTTCCATTAGAAATTTTTAGCTGGAAAAGGTGTTCCACTGAAAACCCACATATTTTAAAATTTCCCTAAGGGAAAAGGAAGAACCACTGAAGAGATCCCCCCAGGGGCCTACTACGGTAGGTACGGGTTTGGCGCACCCGGGGGTTCCCGAGCCACTCGCCACCATATCATACTCCCCATCGCCATCAACTGCGCCACGTTTTGTGTTCTTGTCTGCGTGTGTCTGTGCGCATTTGTTTGTGTATGTTATTGTTTGTGCAAGTTTACTCGCCTCATCTTCTTCCTCTTCTAGGCTTATTCTCTATGTATTTAGTTTTAAGGCTTTAGGTTTATTAACTACTGCCTCACCAACAGGGATCTTTCTTCTATCTCCGTGGTTCCTGTCCCACAGTTCCAGCGCAGCTTCCAACTTGTGTGCTCTTTGGAGGTCTCAGGCGTGACGGTTGAGTGGACCCTTCACACTGCCCCTATGTGTAAGCTTTAGGTGCAGAGCTCATTCATACCGATATGTACACCCACGTAGCTTCTCTGGGAGCCCGGCCCATGCTAATCTCCTGACGAACGCAGGTCGTCGGGTTAGAATCACGGGTCGGACGTGTTACCGCTATCGGAAACCAACCACAAGTCACCTGAATCCATGGATGTGTCATTACTCACCATGGCCTAAAGTGGGGGGCCACAGGTGGTTATACCTGTGTTAGGGGCATAAAGCCGGGTTGTGCATGGTGGAGGGCTTACCCATATGGACCAGCAGTGTAGACTGGAGGGTAACTCCTCCTAAGTACTCCGTGAGATCGGTCTGGTAGGGGTCTACCAGGCGGCACAGACCGGAATGTATTTTTGGTGTCTTTTTTCTCTTTTCCCCGGATGGCAGGCTGACGTCGACAGTACCGGAAGGGGGCCTTATCATCATGAATTCTCCGCGCAAAATTCTTCCATTTGACTGCTTTTTGGTGGTGACTTTGGCTTGTGAATCAAAAACTATGAGAGATATTAATCCGTTTTATATCCAACGGGAAATTGACAGAATCTGTGGCAAAGTAGGCAACGCAACCAGGACAAGAGACGGTACGCTGTTAGTAGAAACCAAGACCAAAGAACAGACTAAGAAGCTCCTGAAAGCCGGCTTGTTGGGTTCCTACCCAATAAAGGTAGCCCCACATAAAACTTTGAATACTTGTAGAGGCGTAGAGACCACCAGCTGCCTAGACGGTCTTTCAGATGCAGACATTGTTTTGAATCTCTCCGACCAGGGTGTATGTCAGGCTTCTAGGTAAACGTGATGGTCAGTCGGTTGCGCTGCGCACGGTATTCCTTACATTCAAAGGCACCTTACCTGAGGCACTCTACTGTGGATATGAACGTGCTGCTGTGAGGCCGTATATACCGAATCCTATGCGTTGCTTCCGCTGCCAAAAGTTTGGACACACGCAAAGCTGGTGCACCTTCAAGGCTACGTGTGAGCGTTGCGGTCAAACTGCTCACGGATACACTGCTTGTGCTTGAGACCCTTGTTGCATCCATTGTAAAGGGAAACATCCATCCAGCTCCCGGCAGTGTCCGCGTTTTCTCGAGGAATAGGCCATCCAGGAGTTGCGAGTTAAGGAACGCCTAACTTTTCCTGAAGCCCGGCGTCGCTTCCAACAATTGCAGCCGCGTGACCATCTCAGGTTACTCATCAGCCCTCCGCCGCACTCCTGTTTCCTCAGTGGCACAGTTGCCGACGCATTTACACAAACCGACCAGTTCCTGACCACAACGACCTTGCAGCGTTCAACACCAATAGCTTCCACTCCCTCAGTTGATCTTTCACCAGAGCCTGTTCGCAAGCCCTTAGTTAGGCCAACACCTTCTGCGGCGGTCTCTCAGGAGCGCAGTCGTAAAATACACAAGGCCGCTGATAAAACCTTCTAAATCCCGTTCTCGTTCTACAAGCCGTAGGTCTTCCGGCTCCCATACATCCACAGATAACGACGATGACGCTGGCTACACTATTGTGGGCCCTAAATGCGCAAAGAACAAAAAGCGTCCACCTTAACTTATTGTTTGCCGCCATTTGCTTGCATCCCAACCGCATTTTGAGACTCTGATCCACCGATTCCCTATAATGCCTCTCCATGGCTCTCCTTACCTGGAATGTCCACGGTGTCCGTACACATAGGGCAGAACTGCAGCTTTTACTGCGGTCCTATAATCCGCTGGTTCTGTGTCTGCAGGAGACGAAGCTTCGTCCCCATGATACTTTTGTTCTCCACCAATACCTTCCGGTGCGTTTCGACCTCCCACCGGAGGAGGGCTCTTCTGCTCATGAGGGTGTCATGATACAACGTGCAATGACATCAGTGGTCAGCCGCTCTCGCTTACCACTTACCTTGCAAGCTGTTGCTATCCAACTTACTCTTCCAGGTTTCTCCTTCACTGTATGTAATGTCTATGCTCCGCCTTCGTCTATCCTCTGCGCCGCTGATCTGGTCCATCTTATGTCTCAGCTCCTGGCACTTTTTCTTCTGTTAGGTTATTTCAATGCCCACCATCCCCTTTGGGGTTCCCCTAGGGCCTGTACGCGGGGGACTATTCTCGCTGATCTTTTGGATCAATATAGTCTCGCTGTTTTGAACACCGGTGAACCTACTTTCATTTCCGATTCTTCTGCCACGTTTTCTCACCTGGACCTTTCTGTTTGTTCAGCACAGCTTGCTCACCGCTTCCAATGGAACGTAGTATCTGACACGCATTCCAGCGATCATTGTCCTTGTGTCCTCACCTTGCTTTCAAACCACATTCCCTCATCACATGCGAGCACTTAGCAGCTGTCTAAGTCGGACTTGGCTCTCTTTTCTGCTCTGGCTGTGTTTGTCGACCGTCAGTTCCACACGGTTGACCATATGCTCGAGCACTTTAACTACGTTACACTCTGCCGCAGAGCAAACCATACCCCGGACATCTTCTTACCCTAAACGCCTACCGGTCCCTTGGTGGACTGCCGAGTACCGCGATGCTATTCGTGCTCATAGGAGGGCTCTCAGAGCATGCCCGCAATGCTATTCGTGCTCGTAGGAGGGCTCTCAGAGCATTTCGCCATCACCCTACGCTGGAGAATTTGGTCATTTTTAAACAAACCCGCGCACGGGCACGCCGAATTATTCAGGATAGCAAAAGGTCTTCAGGAATTCGTTTGTGTCTACCTTTAGTCGCACAACACCTTCATCCGTTGTGTGGGAGAAGCTCCGCCGTGTTGCCGGTAAGCAGGCTGGTACCTCCATATCGGGACTACTCGTGGGCACCGACACCGTAGTTGATCCGGTTGCTATGGCGAACGTCCTTGTAGCACATTCCGAAATGTGTCCAGTTCCGCCAATTATCACCCGGCGTTCCGTGCCATTAAGGCTGAGGTGGAGTCTCAGAGTCTCTCTTTCCGGTCCTCTGACACCGAGTGCTACAACACATCTTTTAGCATGCGAGAGCTGGATGCCTCATTAGCATCTTCTCGGCATTCCGCTCCAGGACCTGATGGTATCCACATCGCAATGCTGCAACACCTCTCTTCTGATGGTAAACTCTATCTCCTGAGCCTATACAAACGTGTTTGGCGAGAGGGTGTATTTCCTACGGCTTGGCGTGAAGCCACGGTTGTTCCCATTTTAAAACCGGGAAAGGATCGTAGACTTCCTTCCAATTATCGTCCTATCTCCCTCACCAGTGCTGTTTGTAAGGTGATGGAGTGCATGATCAATGGGCGGTTACGATGGTGGCTTGAGTCTGAGAAACTGCGCTGCAATATGCAGTGCGGCTTTTGCCGATACCGCTCCTCGACTGACCACCTAGTCTCCCTCTCCACTCAAATCCTGAATGAATTTCTGCGCAAGTGCCAAACTGTGGCCATATTTTTCGATCTCGAGAAAGCTTATGACACCTGCTGGAGGGCCGGCTTATTGCGTACGTTGCATAAGTGGGGCTGCCGTGGCCGCCTTCCAGTGTTCCTCCGGGAGTTTATGGATAAGCGCGTATTTCGTGTACGTGTGGGTTCTCTTTGCTCCCGCGTATTCAGTCAGGAGAATGAGTACCCCAAGGTTCGGTTCTCAGTTGCACCCTGTTCGCCATCGCCATCAATCCTATCGCTGATTGTCTTCCTGCTGGAATTTCCTCATCCTTATTTGTTGACGACTTTGCAATTTATTGCAGCTCTCGGCGCACGTGCCTTTTGGAGCGTCGCCTTCAGGCTTGTCTCGACCGTCTGCATAGTTGGAGCGTTGCAAATGGTTTCCGTTTTTCTGCCGAGAAAACCGTTTGTGTCAACTTCTGGCGTCGGAAACGTTACGCGGCGCCTTCCCTACACCTTGGGCCGGTACCGCTGCCCCTCGCCGAAACTGTGAAGTTTCTTGGCCTAGTGTTTGACAGGAAGCTTAGCTGGTCGTCTCATATTTCTTCTCTGAGGGCTCGATGTGATCGAGCACTTAATATTTTACGTGTTTTATGTGGCACATCCTGGGGAGCAGATCGCACTGTACTATTACAGCTCTATCGTTCGCTTGTACGCTCGAAACTTGATTACAGGTGCATTGTGTACTCTTCGGCATGTCGTTCAGGATTATGTCGTTTAAACCTCGTTCACCATCGAGGGATTCGCCTGGCACTGGGTGCGTTTCCGACGAGCCCAGTTATTAGTTTGTCTGCTGAGGCTGCTGAACCTCCGCTGTGCCTTAGGCGTGAGGTCCTTCTTTGCAGCTATGCTCTCCGCCTCCATGCAATGCCGGATCACCCGTCTTTCAAGTTATTCTTTGACGAGTTCCTTGACCGTCAATATGCTGTTAGTGCGGTGGCCTTGCTTCCTGCCGGGGTTCGCTTTCGTGAACTGCTTCGCCTGTTGGATGTTCAGCTATCGAATCTGCTGTCACTGGGGGAATGTTCATCCCCTCCTTGGTTACGCTGCGACACCCCGGTCCACCTAGGTTGGCATCCATGCCGAAATCAGTTACTCCGCCCTCGGCCTTCCGCTCCGCTTTTTTAGAGTTGCAGGCCGAGTTTCCCAACCATTATTTCATTTTCACGGATCGTTCAAAGGATGACCGTGATGTGGGATGTGCTTTTGTTTTTAATTCGCGGAGTTACGCGTTTCACCTATTGGGGCAGTGTTCAATTTTTACCGCCGAACTTTTCAGTATCTATCAGGCTCTTCTTTTTATCCGGGGACAGAAATTTAGGCAGTTTATCTGTAGCGATTCCCTCAGTGCACTACAGGGCCTGCGTGAGCTGTATCCATACCATCCTTTGATACAGCGTATTCAGGATCGCCTGCATTTGCTTGCTGATGCTGGGGTCAGCGTGTCGTTTGTTTGGGTTCCTGGTCACATAGGTGTGAGCGGGAATGAGCAAGCGGACGCAGCTGCCAAGTCTGCGATTTTAAATCCTACTGTTTTTAGCTCCACTGTTTCTCCCAATTATGCTCGTGTCCTCCTGTGCCGGGCCATTCTTTCGCGCCATTGGTTCGCGGAATGGTCCGGGGTGCGTGGGAACAAACTCAGAGAGGTCAAGTCCGTTCCTGTCCCCTGGACTACTTCTTCGCATGCATCTCGCCACGATGAAGTGATTTTAGCGCGTCTGCGTATTGGACACTGCCGTTTTGGCCATGAGTACCTTTTACGTGGGGAAGCCGCACCTCAATGTGCTTTGTGTAACGAGCCTTTGACGGTGTTTCATGTTTTATTGGAGTGTCACCTTTATACTGTTCTGCGTGTGTCCCTATGTCTGCCTACTGACATCCCCACCCTTCTCGGTGACAACCCTGTATCTTGTGCCGGAGTTTTTAATTTTCTCCGCTGCTGCAGGATGTACAGTAGGGTTTAAATTTTTATCTGGGTTTTATCCTTTCCCGACTTGTGTTTTTAGTCCCTTCTTTTTAATCTGGCTTAGGTAGCCTTTTATTCTCTCTCAAGTTTTAACCCTTGTGTGGTAATTCTGTTTTTAGTGGTTTTTATGCCTTTTAACTTTTGGCTCTTTTAACTACTCTAGGGCGCTAATAACCATGCAGTTGTGCGCCCTAAAGCCATACTACTACTACTGAAGAGATCCTTCTTTCCCTTTCAGAAGGGAAAATTGCCATGTTGAAAATTAACCATAGTGTACAAAATGTTTAGTAATAAAATAATTGTTTTCTATGAACTTGTCTTTTATTTATAGCCTATCAGAGGTTGGGAAAAGAAAAAAACAGCCCTCGTACATTATTGCAATCAATTTCTTCTTCAGGTTACTTCTATGGGACTGTGATGATCGAAGCTACAGCTATTTTGTGGAAGTATCAGTTAACATGTGGGAATGGGAGCTGGTTGCTGATAAGACCAGAGAAAGCTGCAGATCATGGCAAACTCTCAAATTTGAACCAAGGCCAGTTGTCTTTATTCGCATTGTAGGCACACATAATACGGCCAATGAGGTATGTAGACTACTTTTCACACATTACAAAGTTCTGTATGGTTTATTTCCTCATACTGCCTGAAATTTCTTAAAAGACAAAATAGGCTTTATAAAAACTCCATCAAGAATATCAACAAACCAGTTATTAGTTGGAGTAGTCATTGAAATTTGTTTATTTATACCACATTATACGTATACCTTTCTCCACATACAATGTATATATTAGTAGGAGAGGTATTGGTCTCCATCTAAAAATTTGATGCCAAGATTTCACCAAAATACATGTTTTGAGGGCCCCGGAATAAAAGATTTCTTTTTAGAAAAAGGTGTGTCTGTGAACAGTATAACTCAAGATCAAAAAATTGGTTAAGTACCAAACTTGTTATTTAAGTTCAGTATCCTCCAAGAATGAGACAAAAAATTTTCAGGAAAACACCCCATGCCAGACTAATTTTTCAACATTTTGATTTTCTCAAAAGTGTCTCTTGATGATTTTGATTAAAGTGCCATACAATAAAGATATTTATGTGACAAATAAAATGTAAATATTGAACTTTCTGGTAATAACCTAAAAATCCTTTCATTCTAGATGACTTGAATAACTAATGGACTGAAAGGGAAAGGCAAAATCTTACCACACTAAAGATGTAAATGTTGTTAAAATACACAGTGTATGCTAAATACATTTATTTGGGGGGGGGAGGATAATAGAGTTAATAGAACACAACCTTCACTGGATATTAAATAGTCCTAAAATTGCTGAAAATGGGTACAAAGGTACCTGAAGGCATCTTCTGGGTATTTAAATAAGTGATGTGTTTCAACTTTCCAACCTTCTATCTAATCAACATTGGATGAATTTTTTGCCATTCATAATAAATGTTTTAAACACTTTCTCAAACCCTTGTCAACATTTTCTTTTGGTTGCATGTTTCTCAATAAACCACATGGTGATGTCAAACTATTTTGAGATGATACACCAGGATGACAACTTACAATGTCGTAAGTACTTTGTGTCCCAGACTTTATAGTTTAGTCAACTATTATGGTCAATTGGTGTTAATTTGTTTTTTTTCACATAAGCCGGGGTAGAACAGGAGTCCTTGTCCGACTGAAAAATTCAATGCCATAGTCCGAATTTGAACACGGTTTGCCAGGAAACATGCAAGTCGTTTGAGGAATTTAATGCTGTGCCAGCATGTTGCCATGGTAGCTCAGTGGCTAGAGCAATCAACTATAGAGTGAGATCTGTGGTTCAAATCCCAGCTGTGGCATTGAAGTATTTAATCTGAATCTACCTATCAGACTTCTGTACAACACATTTTCTCAAGAACTTGATGTCCACTGAAATTTAAAAGGATCTAAAAATGATAAATGATAGAGGAAAAATATTTGCATAATGTTCAAAGCTGAAAATTGTAACAATTGAATATTTACATTGTGTAATTATTAGCAACTTGGCAATAGCATGAGAGTAGAGCAGGATAAAGCTAATGGCAACAGTATGTGTTTGATGGAGACAGAGATATCCCATTAACTCCATACTGACTTTTAAGGTTGACACAAGCTATAGTATTCCAAAGTAACTAGAAATACACGTGGCAAAAGAATTAAAAGTGTACTATTAGTACAGGCTGAAACTAATTTGCAACATCTGTTGTAGGTTTTCCACTGTGTCCATTTTGAGTGTCCAGCTCAGTCAGAGGATTGTACTCCACTTACTCCTGCACTTCCTTCTCGAGATAATTTGGAAGATGGCACACGTTCCCGAGAAGTTATGCCATTGTCTCCAGGAGCAGCTGCTGGTGGTGAGGGAGAAAAACAAACTGAAGCTGAGGGAGACACCGCAAGTTCTGAGCCACAGCAGCCAAGATCGTCAGAAGAAACTACTGCTCAACCCTGATTGGCAGGGAAATCAGCACCTAATAATTCATCTGTGATTGCTCTTCGCGTTACTGCGGATAAAGAGTCTTGGGCATTCCTTTGTCCTTGTAGGTTGTGTTTCCATCAACAGCTAAGTCTGTAAAATGTGCTTTATTGCTTCATTTTAGACATTGTACCTGTCAACATGGGAAACTTGAGTTTCTGTCTCTCAGCTGTATTTTACTCTGCTCTCACCAAAGTGAAGGTATGAAGTTTGATAAATATTTTGTTTCATTAAATTATAATATAAAAATATTTCACATACTAAAGCAGTTTATCATCAATCTACATTTGCATTTGAAAGTAAGATTCTCTGTGCTGAAATTTTGCTAGGTTTAAGATTAATATGCAGATAAGAAGGGGGTGGGAAAGAAATGTAAGTACTTAAAAGGGGGGGGGGGATAAGCTAGATAACTCAGTGCATAATGAAGCAATATTGATATTTGAAAAATTTGATGAAATATTTATAGCTAAAACAAGGAGTAACAGATGTGCCTGCTTTGTAAATGCTAAAAGCATTTTTCTTTACTACAGTGTTTACAGGATAGAATAGAGCTGAGTGCTTAAAAATTAGAATTTCATTTTAAGGCTATAGATATATTAGTAAATGTGTTTCACCATGTTTTTACTTCTTTCCATGCATCCAAGGGCTGCTGGTTCGGTCTTGGAACTTCCTTAAAAAAGGAGTAAAATCATTGTTCCAACATTGGTTATGCGGCAAGTTAAAAGAAATCTAATGTCTCCAAAGATACAAATTCTTTTCCTTAATGTGCTGTGACCCTGTTAATTTATCTCATTCTTAATTATGAAGTATTGTACCATTCCCAGTTTTATTATCTGCAAGTTACAAAAAACTACCAATACTGGTGTTTGTCCTCTTCTTTACATGCTTCAATTGCTAACAGACCTGATGATCATGCAATTCTTAAAGACTTGCTTCTATAAAGTAGAATAAAGAATGGTCACAGAAAATAATAAATTACCTGCTGTTATTTATTAGTTGCAAACTTAATCAGATGGATTTAGAAAAGCTTTATTTTTTTGGATGTGGGGAGAAGATGGAATGCATTTATAAGGATTATTAACCTCTTTTTAACTAATGTGATAGTTGAAAATGAGTCGGAATAGTAACACTCACCTCACCTCACTCTTTTTAACTGTTTGAGAGTAGATGGTCCAAAATACTCAATTTTTTCAATGAAAATCTAATTTATTCTGCTTAAAAGTAATAGAGAGGTGCAACTGTCAAGAGTACAGACGAATAATATTAATAATACCAATTTAAACGTTCTGAATGTACCTGCTACTTAAAATTATAGAATGGAATATAAAATTAATGTTTAATCTTACTTTATTTTAGAAACCTTTGCATAAATAATGACTTAAAATATGCATTTGTACCATTGCAATAAATCTGTCTCAGGCCCAATTCTATCAACAGTTTTTTAAAAATACGTAAACATGCTGTTTGTTAATATTGGGCTTAAATTTCTTTCACAATTCTTTACTGTACACCAAGCATTCATTTCCTGCAGCTTCAGAACATTCTGTGATCAGAGAGACACTGAGGGGAGAGACTTTATGGTATTTGAGTATATCTTGTTTGTTCAAACTGATGCAACATAGATCCTGCAAAGCAGGGAGTCATGTTGAACTAGGCCATAATTTTATTTGTGGTTTGTAGTTATATTGCAGCTCCCATAAGTTAACAGTAGCTAGAACCTAGGGCTTGATTTAGATACGACAAGGTTAAAGTTTAGCAATAAATAATGTATCATATCCAAAACCCAAGGAAAATTATAAACTTGATAGAAATTACACTTAATTTCTACAAGTTTAAGCATTTTTTATTTTAAATTGCATGACATTATTATTATTATTATTATTTTCATTTTCTTTTGCCTTTTTCTTATGCAGGAGTTCTTATCTCACAGAGTAACTTGGATGCTCTATCAGTTTTGCCAGCAGTTCAGTGAAAAGAGTCAAAGCTGAATGTTACAAATTAGAACAGATTAGTTAAGAAATTATACAAATTTCACTGTGGCAGTGTCAAATCAGTGGGTGTATTTTTCTGTCATGTAGTGCCTCACAAAAACAAAGCAGATATAATGCTTGTATCTCTAATATGCTATTTTATTTCTGCTCTAAGCCATAGTGATTGGTTTTTTACAGCAAAATGCATGTTGCATGTTAAAAGTTGAGACAACCTTACCTGTTCTGCTACATTGAAACTCAATCCAGATATGTTTGTTCCTAACTTCTTATGCTTGATCTCTAATCTTGTTGACTACGACTTTTGAAATTTATACCTTTATTAAATGCTTTGAAATTCTTTGTAGCAGTTTATTTTTAGGATGGGTATTTAGAGCTCCCCTATGTGGTAATTCATAATCTCCAGCATGATTTATGGTAGCCATTTTCTAGCTAACATTTTGTTAAAAGTTTTAACAGAAATGTGATATTAACTTTTGAGGTTTACACATGTGTACAGTCAGTGAAAGAGCTTTTGTTAATTTTTATGTTAAAGCAGAACATCATGGTAACTTCCAGGTCTTAAAAGTAGTTGCACACTTTGAAACAGGGTGCTACAGTTGAGCTAGTTTGAGCTAATTGGGGCTGAGGCTATATGGAATTACAAAAAACCTCAGATTATATACAAGTATAACTAAATCAAGGGGTAAAATATGAATAAATGAGCATAATAAAGGTTTAAATGTTTTTAAAAACCTATAATATGTAACTGTGTTATATGATGGGCTTGCTATAGGTACATGCTGTCTACAACAACGATCAATGTGTATTTTTACTTAAGCGTATTTTAATGACCACTGAGTAGAGTTTACTGTACTAATACAGTAAGGTATACACCGTACAATTGATTGCCACGCAGTCCCAATTAGTGAAGCACCAACAAAGAAAGAGCAAGCACACTCCTCCAATCCTAACAGTATTTGTCAAATCTTTAATAGAAGTGCATTAGCAGTCTTGAGGCCAAAGTAATTTCTGTGCATTATGAACGAAAATCCTAAGTGGGACAGTTTTACCTGTATTGTCCAGTTCAAAATTTAATACATTTGGAAGTGCGCAAAATATAAATATGGACAACATATAAAAACAGGATTTTAGTTTAGTTTTATGTGAAATTTTAATTCTCTTAAGACCAGTTTGAAGTACACGGAACCTCAAAATACCAGGGCTCTACTTTGTAGGCCTCTTTGCATTTTATCAAGCTATTCTTCAACATCCGAATCAAATTGTTCATGAGTAATAAGGGCAGTGCTCCTTTTTCATACAAGTATTTTCCATGCACAGCCAACATCACTAACGGAGTCCTTTGTGTACGTATTTACCTTTTAAAAGGAGGGAAAAAATTAATTTAATTTTTACTTCATATGAATTATTCTTGCAATTATTGACGTAAATATAATGCAGGTAATGTGCAATATAAAGAAGTGGAGGAACCCATTATCTGTAAAAAAACATCAGGGGTCCCAAGTAGTAACATTGTATCTCTGCACTTGCTGCATTGAGTTAGTTTGTTTTATTATTACAGTGCTAAATTCTGTTTTGTGGATACACCAACATTCTCCAGTGAGCTAGAGTGTTTTTAAAATGTAATCATTACAATTTGAGATGAGGCAGTAAAATAGAGTAACATGCAATAAATAGATTTTCTCATAAATACATAACACAGTATTATGCATATAAAAAATGTGAATTACAATGTTAGTTCTATGTGAACACCAGTTTGTTGTCCTTGGCAGAAATTCCAGCTTCACCATAATATCTGAAGTTGGACTTTCTCAAGTTATGCTTACTGTAGTAGTGTGCATTTGATGTACCAAATTTAGCCTATAAAAAGTATTCATGTATGCATAACTCTATTTGCTGGAGAAGGAAGAGGAAACTGAATGAATTGCTACTTAATCTTCTACCAGAAAACAATGTTCTCAATGGCATTTTCTACTATATCATTCTTCTCCTAGAAAGCATTTCCTATTGTCTTTGTTGTTTGCTAAATTTGTGCCAGCCTTCTTCAGTCAAAAGTGATGTACTCTTAAGCATTATATTGTGTAGTTTCTGCAACAAGTCACCTGTTTTCTTTCCTGAAGCATTCATTTCAAACGGGACCAATCTAATTATACAGGGGCAAGCAAATGATGGTACTGTCCAAAGAAACAAAAATTTGTTGAGTTTCATACCCCTTTAGATCTGCTTATTTCAGTCAAGTTGTACAGTTCTGATTTATGTACAGAACTGTTGAACATTGAACCTGTTTGTTTTGTAAATAAGATATCGTTGCATATTTTACAGAACACCCTGGAGGAATTTTGTCTTCTTCTGCAGGATGTTACGGAGCATTATTTAAATTTGCAACAGATGTAGGAGGCAAATTAGGAGCTAACCTTTCATCAAATGCACTTTTCAAAATTCACATGGTTTTTTGTTCATATTAGTATATTTATCTGAATACAAGATGATCCCAAATGCAAGATGACTCCCTTTCTTCAGAATGTAATTTTGAAATTTAGCATTTTATAAAAAGGAACATGACAGTTTAATTTTGAAACATGTATATTGAAGTTAATTTTTGCCGAAACTAAGGGACACTTAAGGGAAATTTATTGGTATGATTGGTATGTAGGAGGTGACATCAGTAACAGCAACATCAGCAGAGTTTCAACAACAATGAATGGACAAGATTTTTTATTTAGACAATATGTCTAACATAATCACATCATTGTAAACAATTTTACCTAATTCAAATTTGCACAGGAATTCTTGTAATGGATGGAAATGTAACACTATGCAATAGATGGCAGTACAGTGGCAATGCAGTTCCAACGACAATGATGGATAAGATTTTCTATTTTTCTTATTCTGCTACTACAGAGGCAATAATATGCATTTGGCTTTGAAACATGGGCTCAAAATTAAATGTTTGCAATTGAACACCCTACTTTAACTCCATTTTCATATCTGGCTTATGTGAAACTGTAACTGCTTAGCAATAATAATAATAATGTATTTATGCCATGCTTGCCTTCTTAGATGTCATTTTTAACCTAAAATTACAATAGTAATGGCACAGGATCATATTTTTTCAAACCATTCTTTGAAAAGGCCATTTCTTTTGATAATCAGAAACTTTCTATGATTGAAACATTTGGAGTCATCACATCTCTGTGTTGATGCAGTTGCTGTATCAACCATGCTTTAAAGGTAGTATGTTCCTTATGAACCAAGTTTCATCTAATAGTAAATTTTTTTTACCTCTATATGAATGCCTAGATCTAAAATATTTCTGCATCCATTTCCCTGTGTTATAAAAATGTCCTTTGTTTTTGTGTTTACAAAACTAATGCTCTAACAGTTGTTTCTTAAATGATGTCATTTTAAAAATGATAAGTCTGGGCCATTATTCACAACATTTAAAACCTCATCTTTTATCGGCAGTTCATTATCAAATAAGAAAGCATCAAGTTTATAATCAATACAAAACCGTATACATTGTCTAAGACAATTCCAAATCCACTTACCTTTTTTACCCAGCATTTTCAGCATACTACTTCAAGTTCTTTTTAAATCATGAACCACTTGAAAACTTGCTATTACATTAACTGGTACTGAAGGATTTCTCTGCATGAGAGAATTGGATATCTTTAGCACTATTTGCTTTTGATCACATTTTAATAGTTTTGGATGCTTTTTATCATCAGGAATACTTCCTTTATCAGCCTAGCATGGAAATAACTTGTTAGTTACCCCTTGAATCAAATTAAATTATGTGTAGTATTGGAATTGGAGGGCAAAAGCAATAAATATGTGCTGAATTAGGCATACATTTCTTTGTTTACTTATTCCAAAATAAATATCTGTGCACATAATACATATGCCCTGTATGAGTACAATAATTTTAGTGCTTGCTTTACAGTTACAACTGTGAAATATGGGGATTATTTCTTGCTTTGCTTTCAATAGAAGATAGTTGCAGCAGTGACTACATTTTGATCAACAGCCAATCATGTCCTTTCTGTGCAACATGTATTTATTTAATGCAGTTAGCTAATATAAAATAATATCTGAAAATGTATAAATGTAAATAACCACACTAGCAATAAGCAAACAAATTAGTAAAGAAACAGAAATTCCTTATATGAGCTTCCTGCATAAGTACGAGATCTACAGCCAAACTAAAGAATAGCAAGCTGCAAAAAGAGAAGGAACATAATGGTTATAATAAAATTATAGGCAATCCAGATTGAAAAGGAACTATAGCTTTAAGATAATGAAGAGTTTATTGATATAATATTTTTATAAGAGCAGTAAACATATGCTTAAGAGAAGCAAATGCTGAATAAAATTGCAGTAAATTTTGTTAATATCATGAACTATTTCACATGCATGATCCTTCAGCATTGATTACATAATTTTTTTTGCTTCTCAAGGAAGAAAATGGTTAGTGGCTGTTGATTTGCCCCCATCCTTCTTTCTGGGGAGAGAGCATGAATGACTAAAGTATCCGATCCAGCAGGTCTTCCAGTCCAAATATTATGTGGCATTGTTTATCCACCATAGAGATAAAATACAAAGAGCCAGGGAAATTGGAGAGAAAGTGTAGTACTGAAAATCCAAATCATAGTTTTATATGAAAGTAATATTTAAATTTCTGTAATAGAGCATTATATAGGTCCAGAAAAAACTGGTACAGTCCAGTACATCTTTGCTCTCTTGACTCTCTTTGCCCTGTCTCTTCTTTTTTTAGAATTTAGCTACAGAATGTATACAGTATTAT
Source organism: Hymenopus coronatus (assembly GCA_030762935.1). Taxonomy (NCBI): domain Eukaryota; kingdom Metazoa; phylum Arthropoda; class Insecta; order Mantodea; family Hymenopodidae; genus Hymenopus; species Hymenopus coronatus. The sequence goes on along the minus strand of CM060886.1, from coordinate 22,823,634 downwards.
AATTTTTTCCTCCACTTGCCAGTTAAAGAATCTCTCATTAGGAGAAAATATTCAAACCACTTATTGCATGTTTTCTTCTTTCCCATATTAAGAACTAATCGCTCATGCTCTGAATGATATAAACAACAAATTTGTGTTGTATTTATTTTCAGCAATGAAAAATGTTTACTTTTTAAAAATTGTTGGACAGAGCACAGTGATAGTATGCAGAAGTGTAATCATTTTTAACTTAAGAGATAATAGGCTAATATTGCTGGTGCTATTGAAGTTAATACTATATTAATAAGTGTAAAAGTTAATCAAGCAAGATTTTCTAGTCGAACAACTAACTGTTAAGAAAGAAAAAATTCTTTTATGAATTGCATAAAACATAAAGTTGTTTTAAATATTTGTTATATAGCAATCACCTTTAGCAGATTAGCAAACTTAAATTGCATCAACGAACAAGCTGACTTATTTCATAAGACACATTGTAAAATATTGTGCTTGTGCAGTTCAGAAATAATATTTTGCATTAGCAAACTTAGAAGCTTATGATTGTATAAGTTTAGTTTTTATCTCTTAGCTCATAGATATTAGCTTATAGGGGACAGAGCACTAGTGCAGATGTTGTGTTAAACTGGAATGTTTTGAAATTGATTTTAAAATAATGTATACGAACCAAAAACGATGTCTTGAGGGACCACAGTAAGAATTTGATCAAGACAATAACCAGGAAGCATTCAGGTATCCACAAACATAGCTTATAATGTGAAGGGGTGCAGTACTTAGAAAATAAGGAACTGATCTTGTTTAGGTATCATGGCAAATGTGCAGCAAACACATATTTTTGCTTAATTTTAATCTGTTGTGTATCATTTAAATAGAAATATGAGAAGATTGTTGATATTTATGGCTGTTCCTTTTTTGTAAATTCCATTAATTCAACTAGATTGAGTATTTACAGTTTTGCATGCTGATTCTGCCTTTTCACCTAGAAACTAGTTTTAAAAATCCATACCAAAAAGAACATAATGCAATCTGTAGCACAGTGTGCCAGTAAAACTATATTGGGTGTTGAAAATAAAGCGGGTCTTTGTTAGAAGAGGAGAAATATTTCAATGATGTACCTGAAGTAACACTTTGTGTATCAAGTGACATTTGTATTCATACATTCTCAATGGGTTTCATTTACATGTTTGGAGAAATGGTATTTGAAATCTAGGTTTCATGAATGGAATATTCTGATGTTAATAGCTAATTTGTTGCAATAGATTATTTTTTAAAAAATACTATATGTTTCTCTCAATGTTTATATTGGTGTTATTGCATTCATACTTTTACATTAATATTAACAATATTGTATTTCTTTCATGTTTATAATGTATTGATGGAATGATAATTTTTAAGACTGAAATGAATTATTCTCAAAACATAAGTGTTTCTTTATTTTTTTCCCTGGCATTACCTCCAACTAAACTCAGTTCATATCATTATAGACAAACATGATTCAGAATTGTGTAAATGATCAGTAAATTAGGACAAAGTATATAATTCTGAATGTAAGATTTGCAGAAAGCATCCCTGTCAAAATTACTTACAATTGAATATTCATCTGTTGTGACCAATTATGTTCATTTGTATGAATGACTATTTGAAGGCTTATGGCATTAAACCATTACTCAAGATTTCATTTAATTGTTTTTTCCACATAAGCCATGTGTAGTACAAAAGTTGGAAAGCTAGACAGATTGAAAAATGCAATTCTATAGCTGGGATTTAATCACAGATCTCTCTGTAACTATCAGGTTGCTTTTAACCAGCTTAGCTACTAAGGCAATATACTGATATGCCATTAAATTCCTTAATTGAATTGCATTATTCCCAGATGGAGACCAGGAAATGTCTGATTCTAATCCCTGCTATGGCATTACATTTTTAGTCTAATTTTATCTTTCCAACATTTGAATAATATTTCTATAAGAGAAAATGTAGGTCATAGTAACTTAATACACATATAATAATTTGATATGTAACAATCACATGACCCTTACTATTCATTTATAATTTTTTTTCTTTTAGCTATTCTAAAAGTTACTCATATAAAGCTAATATTTCTATTTCTTGAATTGTGATAATATTGCCTGGTATGATTTAAATGTTCTCCACTGTGGTGCAGTGGGCTAGTGCATGGTGCTCAGCCTCCTGTCCACAGAATGCGCTGGATTTAATCCTGCTCATGGTTGTGCGGATTTTAAGTCCTGGTTGTTGGACCAGTGCTCATTCAGCATCATGAAGAAAGTGAGGAGCTGCAATAGACAGCAGTGCCGGCCCAGAGAGCAATTTTCCAACTGGGGATGCATGATCATGCCACCTCTGCTGTTCTACATGGCATGTACAGCAGTTAGGTTGGCAGCCCAAGGCCCCTTGAGTGGCATAGTGCCATGGGGTTTTATGTATTATGATTTCAAATAAATATACAATGGTAACATTATTTTATGGTACAGTGCATCCAGAAAATCCTTATACATTAATTTGATAAATTTAGTAATGAGCTAATGGTTAATTGTCATAATAATCCTGTTTTGTTTTTTTTCCAAGTTCTTTGTGACAAATTTTTCCAAAACTGCCATATCAAAACTATTCCATAGTGTTTGTTCCAGTTTGCTGCAGCAAACATGTGGAAATCTTCATCTTGATAATACCCACAAATTATTGGTGCCATCAGAGGTTACCTTGGAAGGGTGGGAGCATACATCAAATGTAGTATCCAGGAAATTTGTTTAGTAAACAACAACGGCGTGCAGTGGTTGTACAGACAGCCGAAGCACTTCACGTTATGATTTTTAAGTAAACGTAAATTAAATACGAGGTACGTCCAGTTTGGTAATAAAATTAAATTGTGTACAGATACAGAATAATTATTTATTGCACAAAATTCTACAACTCTTAAACTACTTTTCCACATAACTACTGAAATTTTGCAGGCATTTGTCATAGCGTGGCACAAGTTTTTGTATACCTTCTTCATAGAAGTTTGCCGCCTGTGTCTTCAAAAAGTTGAAAACATTTTCTTTCAGCTCTTTGTCATTGTTGAAGTGTTGACCGCCAAGGAAAGACTAGAGATGTAAGAACAGATGAAAGTCGCTAGGAGCGAGGTCAGGGCTATATGGAGGATGGTCAAACATGTCCCAGCCAAATCCCTATAGGAGGTTTTTCGTCACATTTGCAGTGTGTGTGTGGTCGTGCGTTGTCGTGAAGAAAAACAACACCTTTTCACAGCAATCCTCGGCGCTTATTCTGTATTGTGCGGCGCAATTTCCTAAGTGTCTCGCAATAAACATCTGCTTTGATTGTTTGACCATGTGGTAAGAAATCAATGAGTAAGATGCCTTTCCAGTCCCAGAACACTGTGCACATCATTTTTCGAGGTACCAAGATTTGTTTCGGCTTAACCTTTGCTGGGGATGAAGTGTGCCTCCATTCTATTGATTACCACTTACTTTCAGGGGTGTCGTAAGAAACCCAAGTCTCATCTCCTGTGACTATCTGTGTCAGAAATTCTTTGCCGTCTTCATCATAACGGGTTAAAAACTGAAGTGCACTACCCATCCGTTTTGTTTTTGTGTTGCTCAGTAAGAATCTTTGGCGCTCAACGTGAGCAAAGTTTACGAAATTTCAGTTTTTTTGGTAACAATTTCATGAATTAGTGATCGTGAGCTTTGGGGAAATTCCATGGCGAGAGCACTAATTGTAAACTTGCTGTTTTCCTGGATCTTGTCATCAATCGCGTGAGCCAGTTCTTCTGTAACCAAAGATGGACGCCCACTTTGTTCTTCATCGTGCACTTCACTACGTCCTTCATTGAACTGTCGGACCCATCTTTTCACCATTGAATCGCTCATCGTATTTTGTCTGTAAACTTCGCAAATTTGCCGATAAATTTCAATTGGTTTCACTTTCCTAGCATTCAGAAAACGAATCACAGATCTGATTTCACAAGCGGCGGGATTTTCAATCAACATCGACATTGTAAACAAGCACAACAAAGCGTATGTGGTGGACAGCGATCTCAAACTGGCGCACATTTCTTCTCCTTGATACAGAGCGTCTACCGCGCATGTGCGGAACTGCGATCGCAGCGCTGCAGCGGAGATAAATTGAAACGGAACTTACTTTCTGGACGTACCTCGTATGTGATTCTCCTTCATCAAATGAGAATTGGAATTTGTAATGAATTAAATGCATTATTATTAAGAAAACGTAATAAATTATAAATAGGCAAAACATTGTTTAAAATAAACAAACGTTTTAACTTTGACGCACCTATGACACAAATTGCAAAAAAATCTGCAGAATAGAAACTCCATTGTTTGGTCCTGAGATAAAAATTTGGTAACCATCTCCTCAGAGAGGAGATCTTTTTTCATCTCCAAGATGTGATAACCTCTGTTCCCCAGTAGAATTTCGAGAGTAACTTTTGATTTTCTTCAGCGCTGAAAATGACCTCTCATCTAAGATGTACTCATTAGAATTGTATACAGTAATGACACTTAACAAATTAATCTGCCAAAAACTATTTTTACAGTTGAATTAGTGCTGAGCAGTTTTGCAAGTTCACTTATGGTTTTATTTTCAAATTCTTCACTACTGTACACTACAATCAAAAAATTTTAACTGCTCATAGTTTTCAAATGCCAGTAAATTTTAAAATCTCAATATAGTATAATCTTGACATGACATTTCTAAGTGGTTGGTGATGTTATCCAACACTTTGCAGTAAATGCATTTAAGTTTATATTTCTTTTATTTGATAGTTCTACCTGAGAGAGTGTTTATATCGCCCTCCGTGGTGTAATGGCTACCATGCTAACTTCATATACCCAAGGTCGCGGGTTCAAACCCGGCGGAGGACGATGGATTTTTTCGGGTGTAAAAATTCTTAGCATGGCTTCCTTTGGAAGGGAAGTAAAGCTGTTGGTCACGTGTTGTAGATTTATGGCATGTAAAAGAACCTCAAGCCTGATAGAGAGGCCTCTTGAGCGAAATTAAGCAGTCTTTCATACCCAATTTAGAATGGGACGCTGATAACTACAGCAGTTAAAGAGCATCCATAAATAACACACCATTTTATTTTTGAGAGAGTGTTTCTTGAAAAATCTCTTCAAAAGCATCATTCAATGCACTATAGAGCAACAATTTTCTTGAATTTTCTGCTGACAGTACAGAATATCACTTTCCTGGTGCTGGAGGAAAATATTTTGTTGAATGCGTTAAGAAGGAAAATAAATTTAAAACCTGCCAAAAGAGACCATCATTAACTGGTATTAAAATATCTGACTCAAATCTCTGCAGGGTGTTCTAACATTGCTCAAAATACATCACACAGTTGAGTTCTGTTCCTGCACGCAATCTGGAAGAATAACTCTATGGTGTTGGGACACATGCGGAAGTCAATGCTACAAAAATTGGTCTAAAAAAGTACATTTTAGTGATTTTGAAAAAAATGCTGCAAGTCCATTAAGGGTGCTAAAAATATCTTGCATTCAGGTATCTGGCAGGTACTTTGAGACAAAATAAGGTTTAGACATGGGCGTAACGATGAAAAAATAACGCTTCTGGATGCCTGACCTTGATTAGTGCTTGAACTCCATTCATATTTCCGATCATTACTGCTGCGCTGTCAAAAGCTGTGCAATTTCTCATTACACTGAATTCTGATCAAAAGTCCGGATAAGTTCTACAATAGCTTGGGCATGTAGGTCACTATTTTTATCACAGAATCCCAAAAATCTTTCTTTGATCTATCATACATATAACACAGAACTATAGAAAACTGCGCTTTATTTGCAACATCAGTTGTTTCATCAACCATGATTGCCACAAAAGGAATATTCACTATTTCTTGTTTTATAGCTGAACTAACAGACTGGATTAGATCATTTTGCATATGATTGGAAATTCCTTTAAAAACATTTGAGAGTTTCTAAATGCTCTGCTAAAAGATCATATTTTGCAGTATACTTTAACAATTCAATGTAATTACCTCGGTTAACAGAATGTTTTGTTTCATCGTGTCCTCAGAAGGCTAGCTCTTGCTTTCCTAGTAAACATGCTGCATCTTTTAAGAATTTCCATGTTTCGCTTTACCTTCTGATTGTGTCGACGAATTTCTTTTTAACTGATCATCATGAGTAGTATCTATTCCACTTTTTCCAAAACTAGCTGTACTTATTGAAGATCATAGATGATTGACAGATAATCCGTGTTTGGTTATTAACTAAACTTCCCAGATGTGTGTAGCAAGTTTTTGTCCTACTAGTATTCCTATCACTACCAAACAAAAGGCAATACCAGCAAAACAATGCTCCAGTTCAGTGAAACTGGTGACAAGTTTTTTTATGATAAATTTAGGCTGAGATATTGTTCTATAATAATTATATGTTTCAAATAATCTTTACTTACTCATTTCTACAAGCAGCAAAACTTCAAATTGAGTAACATGTTTCTGTTAAAAATTCATTTCAGCACCTTGCCACCATAACAGCAACTGACTGAACTATTCGAAGCTTGCTTCACAAGCAGCATGATATAAGCCACTGTCTCTTGGAAACCTTCAGATGCATGCACATCCTCTCTCACTGGTGTAGCTGAATCAATGGATATTTTGCATCTTGGGTACATACTAACGTATACACTTTCTCCGCAGCGCAGCCGGCCCAGTATTAATGTACACACTTGAATCTCGGGAGCACAGCAGTACACTTCTAGTAATGATGCAGCAAAACTTGTTATTTCCATATGTTTCGAAGAAATGTAAATGTGGATGCCTATAGACTTTTATCAGGTTGTTACTGAATAATATAGGAATAAATATTTACCGAAGCAATGCTTCGGTTGCTTCTACTAAGTGCACGCCGCTGGTAAATAAGGGCAAAGTGTGCTGGATCTGTTACTCTTCCATTAGTTCTCTGACCATTTGCAGGATTAACATTCATGAATATGGTATACCATTTACAGGTATTCTAAAAAGTATGGCCAGAAAAATGCAGTCAGTGGAAGTGATGGAAGGAATGTTTTTTGACTAAAAAATCATGTTTTTGTTTCATAAGTTCTGTAAATGTTGTACTCATTATTGAATGTAACCTTGGACCTTGATATGTCCATTTGGAGTGTTGCTAGAAGAGATCAACAAAGTCAAGATTATTGTTCATATATTATGTTCAGTCCGATGAGGTTTGGATGATACAACTTACCTCTTAAGTCTTTCTTCATGTAATCAAAAATAATCAATCATGGCGTATCAAGCTCAGAATGCATTTGGATTTTATCAGGGAGCGCTGAGCATGGTCAGTTGACATCTAAACCCATCTCTCATTCTTTCACTTCTTAAGTAGTCTGTGACATTTCCCAGCATAAATATCTCTTTTCCAAAACATTATTGTTCTTTGTGTCAGTGGAGGCTTATTAAAGCATTCCCTAAAGTGTTTTCCATCTTGCACTAATTCTCTCTCTCCTATGTGAAGATGCTCATATATCAAACCATCTTGAAGTCATGACTTAACTTTTTTCAACAGAAAATGAACTTGTGCCTGCCCTTTCAACCCTTAAAATATTGATTGAGCCTAATATTAACAAATTACAATATTACAAATAATTACTTAGTATTGTTGTAGTTATAAAAAAAACTAGTGAGTTACACAAGACTTCCAAGACACTGTACATTTAAGGAATGTGCAGACAACAGGTTGATTTGTTAGTCATGATTACAGGCAGGAAGTTCATACATGTACATATCTTTTTCTTATGTTATAATCACAATGATGATAAGTTATGTGTACAAATCATCATTAGCTTATTAAATCCAGTTGATGTTGCATATAAATGCATAGTTTTGCTAACAATTCTATGATTTTTACCGTTTTGTGGCATAAAACAATCTTCCCCCCCCCAATGCAAAATTACAAATGCTGCAACTCCAAACTGAGCCATTTGTAAACACATCAAGGAAGTCCTGAGCTGTTATCATGAGATAATTTGCAGTAACATAATTTATTGCATAGCTGCACCAGCATCTCTTCACATTCAGCTCAGTGTTTCTTGTTCCGCAAGTGGTCCTAGTATTGCATTCCTCTAATTCTTCAGTGAATTACTTACATTAGTTTAGAATAGAAATATTTGTAGGTACTTTGTATTTGCCACTGAATGTATTAAAATAGCCCTATGTCAAAAGTAAAAGCTCATTTGTCATCTAGAGTTAATAATCTTCAAAATGAATTTGCAAGTGATTTGAATGTACAGGCAAGCACATTATTGTTTTGTAGAGCCTGTGAAAAAAATGTGGGAAGTGGAAAATGCTCTTTAATTAACTAGCAGGTAAACTCAGCAAAACAATTATAAGCAAAAAAACATGAAAATGAGCCCAACAAACAGCAATGGAGGAATATTAAGGAACAAACTAAATCAGTTTTCATCTTATCTGTATGAGGCATTTTTAGTATCTCATACACCACTATAGAAACCTACTATTCCTAATTTCAGTCATAAATATACCTTACATCACAAAAAATCGTATGTGTTACACTCACATGACTTTCTCTAGCTGTTCTACAAACTACATACATAAGATTCTTCTTCTTTCTGCACCTTGCTAATCGTGGTGCTCATTAGCACAATGTTCTTATTATTTAGTTCCTTATAAGTAGGAAGAAAATAAGGGAATGCACTAGGCTAAACCAATAGTCAAATGTTTTAAAAGCTGTCGTTATGCGATTGTCATTACAAATCGCTTCTTTTCTTGGCCAGGAGTAGAACAAAAGAAAAATGGACACTCCCGTCTGAGAAAAGTATAAGTACTTCACAACTGAAACTAATAACAATGAATACCTCGAAAACGGTAAGCTCCACAAGAAAAATGTATATGACATAACTTGTGTATTTTAACAAGACCTAAATTTTTTGTATAGTAAGTTTTTGTCTATCTCTTACGGTTTACTAGTTAGGCCAAATTAAGCAAAATTCTTTCAGAATAAACAGGTCTTCAGAAGCTATTCCCAGAAAATTCAAGATATACATTTTATTTGTTAGGTAAATATCTTTAATATATGATATTTTAATCAAAATCGTTAGAGCCATTTTTAAGAAAATCAAAATTTTTGAAAAAAGTTCCATGTAAAGGGTAGTTTGGGGTGGGGGGATTTTTCTCAAAATCTTCATGTTGTATCCCTGGAAGATACTAAACTTAAATACCAAGTTTGGTATTTTAGCTACTTTTCGTTTTTGAGTTATTGTGTTCACAGACACATGGACACACACACACATACACACAGGGACTTTTTTCTCAAAATGCTTATTTTGGATACAGGGGGTCCTAAAACATGTATTTCTGGTGAAATCTCGGTATCAAATTTTTGGGTGGAATACAATACTTCTCTATCCCTATGTACATCGTACATATGGGGCTAGAGAAAGTAAAAATGTATTATCAGCAGTTTGTATGATAATGTCGCATCAAGAATTGCAGTAAACTGGAAAATAAGTTTATTTGGGTCTCAATAGATGAAACAATGGATTCTGAAGGTGGATTTCTAGCAAATATGGTGCCCTTAACAATCAGGACCAATTTTTTGAATGTGTAAAATTTGAAAGTCACAATGTAACAATTACTCAATCTGAATTAATTTTTTAAAATTACTATGACCAAATGAAATGAAATATGATAGGGTGCAGTCATTCATCACAGACTACATGATTAAATCAGGATGCACTTGAATGGTATGTTTCGCAATTTAATCATTTAATGTGCCTTGCACATGCGTTCCACCATGTTTCTGAGCGGATTTGCTGAGTATTTAATGGATTGGTTTGTGACAAGAAAAAAAGGATTTTTGAAACCCCTATCAAGAGTTGAGTTATTTAGGTTTTTAGCACCATCAGTTTCAGTTCCTCCTGAACCAGTATTAACAAGATGCAGGAAAATGGGTTAATGCTGCCCTCTTGTGTGCAGAGTGTTTACAGTCAGTATAAGAGATTGTTAAGCCTCTAGACCCTATTGATGCTTCATCTCTTCTTACAGCCCAAAATGTATTATCTAATAATGAATTGGAAGCTAATCTTGATTTTCTGCTGCACATTTTTCCAGGCTACCTAAAGTTATCTCCATCTCCTCCTTAGAACCAGTAAATAGCCTCAAATGAACCACTCAAAAGTATTTCAAGAAATATCATCCAACTTAAATTCTGTTTCCGGCAGTATAGGAGGAATACTAAAGAATAAAGTCAAGGGTGTACTGTTAAAAAATCCTGGATATGAACACATTGGAGACATTGTAAATGGAAGCACTGCAATTAACTTACATAAATGCCTTTTACTGAAAACCAGTTAGCATCATTCAAATATACACAGTATCATCCTGTAATATGGAGAGATAACAGGTGTTCTTACAAATATGAAAACCTCTGTTATGTGCTGTTGTGAACTGCAATATTTTGGGCAGAGGATCGGAAGCTTCTAAAGTTTATTTTAAGTGCATATTTATTGGCAAATATTCAAGTTTTTAGACTATATTTGCATATATTTCATTGTTTTTAGGGTATGAATTTCCAGGCCCTAGCCATAAAATTATTTACTCTGCAGCTCATAGAACTCGTAAACTCATTTTATTAATTCTTTAAATACAAAACTTTAAAGGACACACAAATACCTATTTGCAAAACTCTTACCTTATAGTATTTAATTTATATTTTTCTAGGTTATAGAAGGCATTTTCTAGTAAGCATTCTTTTACAAATGTTAATATTCCTTTGTTATTTTTAATGAATTTTATTTCTATAGGTAACATTTAATAGTTGTTTCCTCATACTTTTTATATGGTACCCCCAAGAGAAAATTTAAAATACTCATTGTTTCTTAAGCTTATGAGTATTGTTATTCTTTGGCTCCTCTTAATCAAATACAATAATTTTTATGCTTTCATATATACAGGTGTTCCAGAATTCTACTGTACAATTTGACAGGATTGTAGAGGGGTCCAGGATAAATTTTTTGAGATAGGGAACCTATGGGCTATGGGTTCGAAGTTCTTTGCTAAAGCTTAACATGTATGAAGGGTTAGCTCGCCACTGATCAAACTGCACTGTGGACTGTGACCTAAATACCCAATTTCAGAGAACACAAATGTAGTGGCATTATTTAGCGCTATGGTTAGCATGTGGACATTGGGTGAAGATGTTGAAGGTTCAAGTTTTTGTAGGTAACTTTTTTTATGCTGCTACCTTTTTTTGCATTTTATAATGAGCCATTCATGTTATGCTGCATTATGCAATGTGATTTTATTGTAATGACAAATAAAATGTATAGATACTGTCTCATAAGTACTGTAATTTTTTAAGAAAAATAATTATTTGAAATGTGTTCTGACAAGCAATTAACTAATTTTCAAAGTACAGACCATTAGATTATATAGTCTTGAGCCATCTTTCAGTGAGGTTTATTATCCCACAATGGTACCAGTCTCTGGTTTTTGATGCAAAGAATTCGGTGAGACCTACTTGCACTGCTTCAATGTTGTCAAAATTTCTTCCATGTAGAAAATGGACCATGGATCGAAAAAGATGACAATCTGATGGTGCGAGATCAGGGCTGTATGCTGGGTGTGGTAGCAGTTCGATTCCTCCCAATTCCCGAATTCTTTCCATGATTGTTCATGCACTATTGGGGTCTTGCATTGTCCTGTTGCAATAGAACTCTATTTCAGTTAACTAATGCTGGGTATCTCCATCTCAAAATTTCATGAACTCGTTTAATTGCTGAAAATAAAGATCTGCATCAATTGCCCGCCCGTTTGGAATAGACTGCCAGTGAATCACACCTTCAAAATTCCACCAGACACACAGGTTTACTTTGGGATCGAACCGATTTCTTTTAACGATGACTTTAGCAGGTTGACGGGAATCAAGCTGCTGTTTCGAGGCATCAGGGGTTTGGTAATGTACCCATCTTTCATCACAAGTAACAATTCTCCTGACAAATCTACCATCCATGGGATTACGGATAAGCTGACAACAGATATCCACTTTACATTGAGCCTGTTGACATGTCAGTTCATGAGTTACAGATCTACAGCTTCTGTATGAGTTTCCAAGTGGCTTAATGTGGTGATGTATGGTAGGTATCTTTTGATGCACCAAGTTCTTCTGAAAGCTTTGGGTACTTTTTGCGGATTTTCTCTTGGCGTTTGCAAAACTTGGCTTGTGTCCTCAATATTCCATACTTAAGGACTTCCAGAACATGGTAAATCTTTAGTGTTTTCGTCTCCATTGTTGAAACGTTGGAACCATCGTTGTGCCACACGCTCACTAACGATACCTTCTTCCAATTCACATATTCTTCGAGCTGCGGCAGCGACTTTATAATTTTGTTTGCAGTAGTGCTTTAGAAGGACTCTAAGTTCAAACTTTGTTATCTCCATTTTGTGATTGTTTATTAACAACTGAAGATTGATACATGCTCGCAATGTACGCAACACTAGCCATGGCATCCTTTAAATATTATTTCTAAACCAAAGTAACCCAATGAATTTTCAAAACACCAACATCAAAAAGCCGACATTACTTATGAGACAACCTAATAATAAACAATTAGCATGTGGGTGCAACAGAGAATGTTTCATTAACAATTGCATTAAGCACTCGAACGGATCCACTTCTCCGTACCACTTAAAGGCGTTTCTAAAATACAGTGTATCATACATTGATGTGTTATGTGCGTACACATTACAATTTCGTAATTTACGAAACAATATTATCATTGTGTTGAATGAACTTCAAAGGAAATAAATCTGAATAAATATCTCTTTAGTAGAACAAGCACTTACATAAAGCTAATTAAGTACTATGCACTAGTCAGGAAAGTGCATTCTACCTTTGAGTTTATGTCAGTACTTTCAGCTGATAAACCAAGCTCTTCAGCATATACAACAGTACCACGTGGCACCAATAAAAAATAAAAAAAAAAAACACGAGATCAGAAGTTCGCAGCTTAGATTATGTTAGGATGTTAGTCTAGGTGATCTCCGTTTTGTATCTTGTTGAAACAATGTATATCCTTGCACATAATGTGTATACGTTTACAATTTTTTTGTAGCGTTTAACGCCCGCTTTAACTACTTATGGCATTGCAGGCGATGTTTACAATATGAACACAAAGTTTAGTAATTCAAGATTCTCACACATGAACACAGTGTTTAGTAATTCATGATTCTCACAGAAGTCACAAGATTTTCAGAAGCACAGTCTCGTAAACCTCAGCAGCTCAATGGCCAAAACGGCATAATACCTACGGCATTAAGTTCACTTCGCTCACAGCCTTCACAGGGAGGAAAACGACGCAAACCCAACGCAGCCGCCCGAAATCACAACGCGACCGACCACGCCATCGGCAACCAAACCTTCCAGGCCACAGCCAAGGACGATTTGCCGCCATTGGCCAGCCACCACCTACGCCGAACCTGAGCTAGCCACCCCGACAAATCATGCTGTTTCATCCGACACACACACTGCCTGCCGCTAAACTAGTACCAGCCTCGCTGCTACATCGTCTAGGTCAGGCATATTCAACCTGGGGTACGCGAAGAATTCTTAGGGGTGCATACATACCGGGCAACTGCCCAGGGCGGCAAAATTACTGGAAAGTTGCACAAAAAAAAAAAAAAAAAAAAAAAAGCATAGACATGAAACGTCAAGTACATTTAAATTTGCCGCTCGCAGAGTAATATTAATTGACGCATGTTGGCTATGCTGATTGGTTTGCACGCTATGCGCATCTAGCGGAGACAAAGCGAAACGCATCCCAATAGTGAGAATCGATTGACACACGCAAAAAAGTGTAAGATCAAGAAGTGTGTGTTGTTATTCATTAACGTTAATTTGCTATATATTGTTAGCCGAGGTAATGAACAGTAATTATTATTGTAATTATATTGAGTTCTTTTATATTTAATGGTCCGGCATTCGGGCATAATAAAGTAGTAGGTTATGTTTGAATCTTTTAAGTTTTTTAACTGCTTATCATATTTTCTTTCGTTTTCTCAGTTTCAGTGTCAATTGTCACTGAATAAAATGACAAGAAGAAAGAGACTTAGTGGGACTCAGTATCGTTCATTAGCGAAAGATAAAAGAGAAGAAGACGCATTGAGAAACGTTCCACGCCTTGAAGTGTATAAACCCCAAGGAGTTCATGTCAAGAAGACTATGGGGAAACAAGTACCCCAAATAAATCTAAAGAGGAAAAAAAAACTTTTGTCAAACGAAAGTGAAGGCAGAACTTCCATCGTTGCTGACGAACCCTTAACAATTAGCGCTAACCTTTTCTTTGGGAAAAAAACTGATACAACACGGGACTATATTGCAATGAATGGGGTAAAACAAAATAAAGGTGACTTTTCCAAGTCGAAACATCAGCTTACAGATGGTGCCACAACACGTTGTGCTAGTGCATTTTTTCAGAGAAAGCTGGCGAAAAATGAAATTATTAACAGAGATTATTCAGCATATTCTGAAAGTCAAGGAACATTATTTTGTGCACCATGTAATCTTTTTGGAGGAACATCAGACTTGGCAGGACCTCGGTAGTTTCTCAAACTGAAAACATCCAGAGCTAATTGCAACTCGTGAAAACAGTTCAAGGTACCAAGACTGTGTTCTTAGTTTAAAAAAACAGAAGTTCCATTTTTACAAGGATAGATGGAAAATTATTCTCACAACTTGAAAATGAAGTTCAGTACTGGCGTAATGTCTTACAAAGAGTTGTTGCTGTTGTGAAGAAAGTTTCCTCTCGAGGACTGCCTTTCCGTGGCAATGATGAAATTCTTGGAAGTGGTCATAATGGTAACTTTTTAATGTGCATGGAACTTATTGCCGAATTTGATCCATTTCTTGCTAGCCACATGTCACTATATAAGGATTCTGGAAGTGAAAAACTTAATATCTGTCTTTTGCTATATAGAGCAAAAAATCAAAGTCATGCGAAAGAGAGTTGTCGAAGAAATAGTGGCACAACTTACTGCGGAAAAATACTACTCTATAATTGTTGACTCCAGCCCTGATATTGCACATAATGACCAATTAATTTTTGTCTTGTGTAATGTCAACAAAGGGAGACTAGCTGAAGAGCGGTTTCTTGAATTTGTGCCAAATCCAGGACATGGTGGCCAGGATCTGTCAAATGCAGTGATTAACTGTCTTGAGAGACATGGATTGAACATAGGTAACTGCAAAGGACAGAGTTATGACAATGTACCAAATATGTCAGGTATTTATTGAGGCTTGCAAGCTAGAATCAGAGCTCTCTCTCCTTATGCTTTCTATATTCCTTGTTCAGCGCACACTCTGAATTTGGTGGGTTCAAGTGCAGCAAGATGTAAGCAAGCAACTTATTTTTTTGACATTTTCAAGAAACATTTAATTTTTTCAGTTCTTTTAGTCATCGATGGAATCACTTGAGCACATTTTTCAGTAAAGAGAACTTGAGTGTCAAGTCCCTCTGTATATTCCGATGGTCTGCTAGAGAAGAAGCTTGCTGAAGATTGAACAAAGATGGCGAGGTAATCGTTAGAGCACTGTTGTCAATAATAGGGAATGAAAGTGGGAAGCCTTTGGTGAAATTTGAAGCTAAAGGCATAAGAAGAAGTTGTGTAGTCTTGAAACATTTTTTATGACTGTAGTTTGGAATTCCATTCTTGAAAGGTTCAATGTTGTAAGTAAGCAGTTACAAAGAGCATACATGGATGTAGCCACTGTTTGTAATATTTATAGTTCTTTGGTTGGTTTCTTGGAAGAAATGAAAATGGGATATGAAGTTATCAAGAATCTAGGAGAGAAGAAATTTGAATCTCTTTGTAACATTACTACAATTGACCAGGATAAGAAACGCATTATAAAAAAAGAAGAAGAAGAAGAAGATTCTTTGTTGAATATGATTCAGATGACTTACAGAGTCTTTCCTTTTGATTCTGGATAAATTGATTGAAGAACTGAACAACAGAGTTTCTTCCTACAAGGAATTCAGTGAACCATTTATGTTTTTGACAAATCTGAGGATGCTTAGTCCACTTGAAATTCAGGAAGCATCATCCAGACTTCAGAAAGTCTACAGTTCGGCTCTTGAAGATTCAGCATTTGTACTTGAATGCTTACACTTCAAAAGCTACATAGAAAAGAATGAAAATGCGTCGCACTCTCTTACACAGCTGTGCAAGATGTTAAAAGGTAACTGTCTAGAAAGTGTTTACCCAAACTTAAACATAGTTACACAAATATACTTGAGCAGTCCTGCTTCCAACTGCTCAACTGAGAGTTCATTTTCATGCTCTAAGACGCATAAATAATTATTTAAGAACATTACAAATGAAGGATCGTCTTAGTTATCTTGGTGTTCTTGCAATTGAATCTGACTTAACAGTGAAAATGGACTATGACGAACTCATAAACTTGTTTGCAAATGACAGGGCAAGGAGGAAGCCGCTTGTTATTTAAACAGTATATGTTTTGATATCTAATATTGGGGTGATGCCTCTTTAGTGTAAGTTCTTTCTATTAAGATGTTTCTACTTAAATTTTAATAAACTCACTTATGGTGTTTGCCACTCATACTTAAGTATCGCAACTAGTAAAACCATTCTCTATGTTGTGAAAATTTAAGTAATATAAGTTTTGCAAGTTGGGGGGCAGCATTTATTTATTTTTTATTTTTTCCCCAGGGGCGTCATAGGTCCTAAATTCGGGCCTGGGTGCATATAATGATCACAAAGTAATGAAAAATATTTCAACTAGAGAGATTTGAACTACCCTTCCGGTATACCCAACAATGATAACATACAGCTGGGCTCGCTAATAATTTGTGTTGTTTGTTTCAAACTCCGACAAAATAAAAACAGGGTTTGAGAATGCGTTAGTTAACTGTTAATCTGTGGATAGTTCAGTATTCAGTTTATTTTCGTGACTGTTAGGTGCAGGTTCGTTTTCCTTACTCAAAGTTTCACATCTCATTCTTTATATTTGTGAACTGTTGAATGTCTTTATTGTGATAGTCCGCTGTTTTAACTTTCGTTGTAGGATGGATAAATTCGTTATAAGAGAAAAACGTAAACGCAGTGAAACAAGTGATAGTGTCAATAATGTTGAACCACCGTAAGTGAAAATTTCGACAACGCTTGTTCCACCACGGGACATTGGTGAAAATGTGTTAAAGTCGAACCATCTACGAGCAAGTACAAAAACCCGAGAAATGTGAAATACATATATTACAGTGAATCTTACATTATATATGGATTCATGTCAAATATGTGTGAGCCACCTCTTCCCCTCTGCATTATTTGCAAACAAACTCTGTCGAATAATTATATGAAACCATCCCTACTTCACAGACATTTGGTAACCAATCACGACAAAAGTAAAGACAAGTCAGTCGAATTTTTCCGGCGCAAAGCAGAAAATTTAAATACTCAGTTTTACAAAATCAACTAAGGTGGCAACGTATGAGTTAGCGTTACTAGTTGTAAAAAAAATAATTAAATAAATAAATCACCTTACACGGCAGTTGAATCTCTTATTATTCCTGGTTCGTTGATTATAGCAGATAAGATGTTGCACAAAGATTTCGCTAAAGTAAGCAATACAATTATGAATTCTGACACGCAAGTGTAGGGCGTAGAATTCATGATATGGCTCAAGATTTTGACCAAATAGTAGAAAATATTCAAATAGACAAAAGATTGCTATCCAAATCGATGAAACGGTAGGTGTGTCTGATGATGCTGAGCTACTTACCTAAATATGTTCGGTATTTTGACGTTACTGCTTATGAAATTCTAGGATGTAAACAATTACCAGATCATGCAAAGAGGGGGGGAGGATGTTTTTAAAATTATTAGGAATTTTATAAGATTCAAATTAAATTTGTCATGGGACTAGCGTGTAAATTTGTCCACAGATGGTGCTGCTTCATTGACAGGTAAAAAGCTGTCTTATTGTATTCGCGAAATTACCCCAAAATAATTTAGCAACATTTCATTATAAACAGAGAAAATTTGGTAGCGATAAAAAAACTCCTGATTTACACTAAACATTGAACACTGCTATAAAAATAGTCAATTTAGTAAAGTCACGTGCATTGAACTCCAGTCTGTTCAAAAAAAGTGTGAGAAGATGGGAGCTACGCACACTCAATTGTTTTTGCACACCGAGGTGCGCTGGTTATCACGTCTTTTTTAACTGAAAAATGAGGTAAAATGTTTCCTTACAAAATTGAAATCCAATCTGATGAAGCATTGAAAATGAAGAGTGGATTTGCCTAATAGCTTATCTGACGGATACATTCAACAAATTTAACGAGCTTAATCTTCAACTCCAAGGTTTTGACAGAAACATTTCTAAGGCTCATGAGAAAATAAAGGGGTTTATAAGAAAGTTTTATTTGGGATTGATTGCGTTAATAAATAGAATACTGCAGTTTTTTCCAACTCTTTTGGAGCATAGTGAACAAAATTAAGTTAGTATTTCTGATGGACTTTTGGAAATAGTCAAATTCCACATACAAAATCTCAAGCTACAGCTTTTAAAATACTTCCCAGAAATTGAGAAAGACGATATTACACAAGATTGAATTACAAATCCGTTTTGCACCACCGTCATCAATTTCTCTGATCTTCCCGTAAAATTTCAAGAAAGTATTTTGTAAATGTCCGTTGACAGTTCACTGAAAATAACATTCGAAAACACGTCAATTTGTGATTTCTGGTGTTACGCACTCAAAGAGTACACTGAACTTAGATGCTGAGCTGCTGTGACTGTGCCATTACATGCCTTCTTCCATTCCCCTCAACTTATCCGTGTGAACAGGGTTTCTCTGCGTTGACAGCAATCCAAACGAAGCAAAGAAATCCTTTGAATCCGGAATCCCATTGATACACTAACGAAGATTCAGCCACGATTAGATGAGATGGTGTCCAGAAAACAAGCTCAACCACATCATTAACAGGTCAGAGACATATACAACTTCAAACAATTTTGTGCCTATGTGCTATCTGCACCGTATTTACATACTTCCTGTATTTATTTTATACATTCATAGCATAATCCTCTTTTCTGTAACATTTAATAACTTGTAAATGTTATAATCTATTTTAGATATGGGTATGCATAATTTAAATTATGGAAAACTCTAAGTCTGGGCCTAGGGGTACAGGCTGGAATGGAACATTTTCAATGGGTTACGCAAAGAAAACTGCCCTAGATTACGCATGCTCGCCTTCTCGTGCATTAACCCCTGGCCCAGGATTCGTTAATACATTTACTTGTATTATTTCAGGATGATAGGGACAGCAAGAGTCAAGTAAAATATGCCTGGTTCATTTATATATTGAAACTGGTATTTTATTGCAATATTATTTTCCACCTGCAATTACAGAAGATTCTCGCCCTTTTCGATATCTTACTTCACAACTATATTCGATGGTCATCAAGCCGCCTGAAGGTACGCTTTGTGCGTTCGCTATCAGGCATCTCAAGTATTTACTAAACAGACGAATTGGGAGCAACTTTAAAGAGGAGCGAAGGGGTAAATGTCGAAGGCATTCTTACCCTCCATCAGTGCAGTAAAATATCTGGTCCAATCCTGTCGAGCAAATTCCATTTGCCATTGACATCAAAACGTATGTCACCAACAACCCTGCTTGGGGGGAAATATGTTTATTAGGTAGACAATGATGTAAAGTGTTTAATCTGTAATATATAAGATTATTGCTGGCAATTCCCCTACATTTAGGTTATACTGGGTAATGTTTTCTTTTTATTAGAGTCAGCTGAAAAATTCAATTGCACAGTCGGGATTTGAACATGGTTCTCCCGCTCTCTGTGCAGTTTCTAACAATTGAACTACTATGACCAACATGCCACTGTGATATTCAATCTCCCAGTTAACGAATTGTATGTGTCCCTTCAGAGCACACCTTAGAGAGACTTACATTTGTAAGTACTTAGTAGATATCCGGATAATATTGTGTTTATGAACACGATAACTCAAAAACAAAAGGTCGGTGAAATACCAAACTTGGTATTTAAGTTGAGTAGCTTCCAGGGATGCGATACGAAGATTTTGAGAAAAATCCCCCTACATCAAACTACCCTTTACATGGAACTTTTTTAAAAAAAAAAATATTTTCTCAAAAATGGCTCTATCGATTTTGATTAAAATATCGTATATTAAAGATATTTAAGTAACAAATAAAATGTATATCTTGAATTTTCTGGGAATAGCCTCTTAAGACCACTTTATTCTGGATGATTTTTACGGAAGTTTGCATAACTGCTAAACCGTAAGAGATGGACAAAAACTTACCACACAAAAAATGTAGAGCACATTAAAACACACAATTTATGTTATAAATTTTTTTTCGTGGAGTTGATCGTTTTTAGATACTCCTTGTTTTTGGTTTCAGCTTTAAAACTTATAATTTTCTCATACAGGAATTTAACAATTGCTGTCCATACAAACAAAGGAACTTCAGTCACATAGCAACCATCTTTTGCTATCACTTTAACCTATGTTACTCCCTTACTTCGCTTCTACTTACAGGGAAGCAAGTAATGACTATTTCTGCTAATTTTTTCTCACTTAGCATGAAGTATATAGAAGCATAAACTTTTTAACAAAAATTTGTTGCAGAGATATGAGAAAGTCATGTGAATGGATTACATTACTTTTTTTATTTGTTTTGCACAAGGAAGTACTCGCCTTAGGGTAAGGATGGATCCAAAAGGAAGAGGGCACATCCTCCTCACCAAACAAAACATTAATAAAAGAATACATCTCAAATAAAGGTATAAAATATAGACACGATATTAATAAAATAGACATAGACGAGTCTAGCCTAAGATGACATACCAGGATAAAATGGCACGCTGGTGTTTCTGTCAAAACTACACGTGCAATTGTTTTAAATTAACCGCCATTAAATCTGTCATGTTGGTATTAATGTTGAGGGAAAATTGCGGATTTGTAATGCACGGCGTTTTTCTGTTGAAAGCAAATATTTGAACTTTTATGTTTCTTGTACGATTATGGAGTGAAGTTATATCAATATTTTGTTGTGAGAATATTGTTTACTTTCACAAAATCAGTATTCAGCTCAAGCACACAATGTAAGCAACAAGTTGATGAAATTTGTTTCGACAATGTGACTACTTAGGTAATTGTTTCGACAACGATGGGAATCAAGTTATTCTTGAAATGTCATTTTACCCGAGGGTTTTCATTCTGACATGAGCGTCACATTTTATTTCGTACTTCAACAGAGAGGTGAACAAGTTGCTGTAAAATAATCCAGGGAGGACAATTTCCAAATTATTCTGTGCCGCTTATTTGATGGCTACTACAGTCCAGGACGCAATTTCTGGTATTGAAGCGCGTAGTATAAATCCACTTAATACAGAAAGGAACACTTTAATTGCACAGTGAGGAAACTGATAAACGTGAACGTAATTAAAGAAATAAAAACTTTAATGAGAATTCCAAAAATAATACGACAGTGGAATACGCATAAGTGGGCCTGCCCAGTGCTGAAGAATTTTTTGTTACAGTGTTTAACGCACGCTTTTGCAACAAATAGCACCACAGGCGATGACACTGATGATACATGGAATGAAGGTGGAGTACCGGCGAAATGCGATGGCGGGGTAAACCGGAGAACCTAAGAAAACCCGCCCCGCTTTGTCCACCACCAATTCCACATGCGGTCCCTTGGGGCCTAGGTGAGAGGCGCGTGGTTTAACCACTCGGCCACGGTACGGCCGCTGAAGAAATTAGACAAGCTTTGTGGTACGAGTATCATTAACACCTCGTATTATGCAAATCCAGTCAAGAGAAGGGAGAAGAGATGGTAAATCTGCGGTAGCCAGTTGTAATTACAAGCCCTTTTATAAAACAGTCGAGGAATAAAGAAGAAGAAAAAAGAGAAAATGAGTTCATAAAATTACAGAGAGCTAGAGCAAAATGTCAAATCAATTTTAAAGATGCAGAAGAAGAAAATAAAATGCTGAACTTCAGGGGAAGCAACAATGAGGACGATGCTGTTTGCATCCACTGCAATGAGATGTTTGCTCGCTCAAAATCTGGAGAAACTTGCTAAAAAGTATGCAGTGTAGCAAGTGAAGTCATTATGACCCCCACACGACCAAACGTTTTATTTGTCAACTGTGCACTAACTAGTTTCTGAGACTTGTTTGCACATCAATATACAGTGCCAGTAATGCCAAGTGTTAGTCGAGAGTTCAACTTCATGAAGTTGTTAGATTACATTACAGATATTAAAATTAACACTAATTTGCTTACAATTTACTGCGGGCCAAGAGCTTTTGAATTTGATATGTTGCATCGTTTCAGATACTTTTCATAATTTGTATTTGTTCCGTTTCTCGTGAATAGTATTACTGGAGACGTTTTAAATCAAATCAACTTTCTTTTGTATCTCAATTATGTGGTTGTTATATCTTTTTCGTATTATGAAGGGTTCTGCAACTGTTGTCAGTAAAGTTCGTAATATTTTGCTGACCATGATGGATGGACGTCATTGTGCCCAGAGTTTAGGCCTAAAATGTCATACTGGTAGTAGTTTGATAATTATTCTGTAAAAGAAATGTTATTGTAGACTTTTAGATTAATTTTGTATAAAGAGCTTGCTAATATTTCAGAGTTTCTAAAAAAAAACATGCTATCGCGTTCTTAAATATAATGCGCAAAGATTTAAAACAAATTCTATTTAGAGTATGCCATTTTAGGCCAGTCTCCCCTACACGTAAGTAAAATTGATTTACATATAGCAAATAAAATTAATACTTCCAACTAAGTTGATATGCATAGATTTATGTTTGCTGCTTAGTAGGATCTGCTGAGCCGTGAGAATGCAGAGGAAGTGAAACGCAGACGCAGTAATCAGAGTTAAAACAATGCTAGATTTTGGTGGTTGTGCAATTTCGCTTTTTCGTGATGGTTAAATTTGCTTTTTTTGAAACATTTTGCACCTGATACGAGGGCTGTGCCAGAAGTACCCGACCTAACAAAGAAAGCACAAAAATATGGGGTAAAACATCTTTATTTCTCTACATAGTCTCCTTTCATTTCGATACACTTTTCCCACGATGTTCAATAGCTTCGATACCCTGTTTATGGTGAGAATTATAAAGGTCCGCAAAATAGTCATCAACTGCTAGCTCCACCTCTTCATTGTTGGCAAATCTTCTACCACCAAGCCATTTCTTCAAGTTTGGAAATAGAAAATAATCAGAGGGGGCTAAATCTGGCAATTAGGGAGCATGAGAAAGCAATTCGAACTTTAACCCATTGATTTTGGCCATGGCGATAATGGACACGTGGACTGGTGCATTGTCTTGATGAAACAAAACTTTCTTTTTCATTAATGCGGCTGTTTTTGCTCGATTTCATCACTCAAACGCTGCAACAAGTTCGCATAATATTCCTATTGATTACTTTTCCTTTTTTACTTCCTCCATACGCACTATGTACATAGTGTATAGAGAAAGTATTGCACTCCACCAAAAATTCGATACCGAGATTTCACCGGAAATATATGTTTTAGGGTCCCCAATATCCAAAAAAAGCATTTTCACAAAAAGGTCCGCGTGTGTGTGTGTGTGTGTGTCCGTGTGTCTGTGAACACGATAACTCAAAAACGAAAAGTCGGTAAAATACCAAACTTGGTATTTAAGTTTAGTATCTTCCAGGGATGCGACACGAAGATTTTGAGAAAAATCCCCCCACCCCCAGCTACCCTTTACATGGAATTTTTTCGAAAATTTTGATTTTCTCAAAAATGGCTCTAACGATTTTGATTAAAATTTCGGATATTAAACATATTTACCTGACAAATGAAATGTATATCTTGAATTTTCTGGGAATAGCCTCTGAAGAGTAGTTTATTCTGGATGAATTTTACTAAATTTTGAATGACTGCTAAACCGTAAGAGATGGACAAAAACTTACTACACAAAAAATGTAGAGCACTTTAAGACACACAATTTATGTTAAATACATTTTTTTTTTCGTGGAGTTCGTCGTTTTTGTGACATCACTTATTTTTGGTTTCTGCTATGAAAAACGTATACTTTTCTCATACAGGAACTTGTCAACTCCTATCCATATAAACAAAGGAACTTCATTGACATAGCAAGCAGCTTTTGGCTATCACTTTAACCTACGGTTGTCCCTTATTTCGCTTCTACTTACAAGGAAGCGAGTAATAAGACTATTTCTGCTAATTTGTTCTGATTAGCATAAAGTAAATAGAAGTATAAGCTTTTTAAGAATTATTTGTTGCAGGGATATGGAGAAAGTCATGTGAATGGTACACATCAGATTTTTGAGATAAGCAATGAAAATTATCCCGCGTGCGTCCCAGAAAACTGACGCCATGACCTTGCCTGAAGATGGAACGGTCTTCGCCTCCTTTGGAGTCGATTCTCCTCTTCCAATCCACTGTTTTGATTGTTTCTTCGTCTTAGGTGTGAAGTGATGGACCCAGGTTTCATCCATTGTTATGAATCGACGGAAAATCAGCTTTATTGCAGCGAAACATTGCCAAACACTCGAATGAAACGACTGGTAACCTCATTTGGTTGACCACTGTGATGTTTGTCTTGGCGACCGCTTTAACTCGGCCACCCAATATTTCACTGTTGTAAACGAAGGAGCAGACTCCCCCAAAATAGAATCTAGCTCAGCTTTAATATTAGTTGGACCTTTCAAATGAAATTATTGTATCACATAATGATGACAGTTTTATCCATGTTTACAATTTCTCTGAGAGCATTCACTAATGATGGCTGCCAAAAAAAAAAAAAAAAAAAAAAATGCTAAACAATGTAAAATCGTTAAACTTTAAACTTAAGCGTTCTAAGGTTGATACTTTTTACCATTGTTGTTGTTTGAAACAACAACCGCTGTCTATACGTCAGGTCGGTTACTTCTGGGAGAGCCCTCCATCATCATCATTGTTTACTAAAGAGATTTGGTGGGCAAAATCTCTGAAAGATTGGCTTTATAATTTAAGTAAACATTTAAGGAGAAAGGAAGGTTTTTTTCACTTTATATGGGTACTCCTTGGTCTCTTTTTATATATAAGTCAAGTAGTATTTTAAAATGCAAGGAATTTACCTGCGCATCGCTTAATTCACAAAAAGTTTAATGGGTATACTTTCTTTGCGGTAATACTTTTGTTTACTTACTCAAAATGTGATGTTTTATGGCTTGATATAACGTATTATATATTTTTCAGCTTTAGGACATGTTTCTCCAAATTTTTCTAGTTCAAAATCTGAATTTCCAAAACCTCTGTGGAGAACTCCCAATCCTGGATCCGCCTTGCCCCAGGGAAACTGCTATGCAAGTATTTTAGGTATGTTTGGATTCAAGTATCTGTGTGAGGAGCTATTCTCGTTAAAGTACATGACCAATCTAAACAGAGAAATAGGCTAATGATTAAAACCTGAACGTTGCTTTACGACTTGCGAGTAAGCAAACAATAATGCTAAATGGGATAGGCACAGTCAGATTTAAAAATTCAATGCCATAGGCGGGATTTGAACCACGGATCTCCCGGTCACACATAGAACTTTTTCTGAAAATACTTTTTTTGGATACAGGGCACCCTAAAATATGTATTTCCGGTGAAATCTCGGTATCGAATTTTTGTGTGGAATGCAGTATATCCTCTATACACTATGCACATAGTAGGTTCGTGTAGAGAAGTAAAAAGCATTTTTGGAAAAAGGTCTGTGAACACGATAACTCAAAAACGAAATTCGGTAAAATACCAAACTTGGTATATAAGTTTAGTATCTCCCAAGATTGCGACACGAAGATTTTGAGACACATCCCCCCACCCCAAACTACCCTTTACATGGAAAATTTTCAAAAATTTTGATTTTCTCAAAATGGCTCTAACGATTTTGATTAAAGTACCGCATATTAACGAAATGAGCGTGAGGAAGCGAATGATATGAAATGCAAGCAAGCGAAATGCATGACAGGAAAGGTGATGATGGAACAATTGGTGGAATGAGTGGCGGGGAAACCGGAGGACCCGGAGAAAACTCGCCGTTTCGTCCATCACAAATCCCACATGCGGGTGCTTGGGATCAAACCCGGGCCGCCTAGATGTCAGGCGAGCCGTCTAACCACTCAGTCACGGCGCCGCCTGATACTAAAAATGCAAATCTCGTAAAAACACACACTTTATGATATATCTTTCTTTTTCGCAGAGTTAACCCTTTTATTGTTTCAATTTTAAACTACTAAAACTTTTCTCAACTTCAACTTCATGGGAACGCAAAGGAGAACCGAATATCAGTTAGCAGTTATGCAAAATTCTGTAAAATTCATCTAGAATAAAGTAGTCTTCAGGGGCTATTCCCAGAAAATTCGAGATATACATTTTATTTGTCAGGTAAATATCTTTAATATACGGTATTTTTATCAAAACCATTAGAGCTATTTTTAAGAAAATCAAAATGTTCGAAAAAAGCTCCATGTAAAGGGTAGTTTGGGGTGGAGGGATTTTCCTGAAAATCTAAAAATCGTGTTGCATCCTTGGAAGATACCAAGCTTAAATACCAAGTTTGGCATTCAACGGTCTCTTTGTTTTTGAGCTATGTTGCCCACAGACATACACACGCACACACACGGACCTTTTTCTGAAAAGCTTTTTTTTTAGATTCAGGGGGACCCAAAACATGTATTTCCAGTGAAATCTCGGCATCGAATTTTTGGGTTTAATGGAATACCTTCTCTATACACTATGTACACAGTATGTGTAGAGAAAGTAAAAATATATATGACATAAATTGTGTGCTTTAACTAGATCTACATTTTTGTGCTGTAAGATTTTGTCTATATCTTATGGTTTACCAGCTATACGAAGAGGTCTTCTGAATCTATTCCTAGAAAATGTAAGATATACATTTCATTTGCCATGAAAATATGATAATCATGTGGTATTTTAATCAAAATAGTTAGAGCCATTTTTTTTAAAAAATCACCAATTTCGAAATTTATTCCGTGTAAATGGTAGTTTAGATGGGGGGAATTTCTTGCAAATCTTCGTGTCGCAACCATGGAAGATGCAGAGCTTGAATGAATTTTCGTTTATGAGTTATGTTCACAGACACACGGACACACACATACACACATGAACCCTTCCCTAATTTTTTTTTTAATTCAGGGGACCCTAAAACGTATATTTCCAGTGAAATGTCGATATCAAGTTTTTGGGTGTAACACAATACCTTCTCTATCTATTTACTATGTACCAAGTAGAGAAAGTAAAAACTAAGAGAGTATATCTATCACTAATTAAACGCACGTTAGTTACAACAAATGAGCAAAAGCAAATCTGCCAAATGCCTGTTGTCCTTGCAAGAAAATGGCAGCATAACAATGCAACACCTACTGTTGCACAAGTGTTACATAAGTTAAAAACAAAGTACATGTAAAGTGAGGTGATAAAAACTACATATATCACGTGTGGGAAGTCACATTGATGTGGCAATGTGTGTAACAGTGGTTGACTAATACACACAGAAAACAATCAGAGAACTGAAAAACTGCTACTATTCAAGATAATACCAAGCATGAATACGGAACAAAATGTAATTAGAATAGAACACAGAAAGAGTACAGTTGTATGAATATAAAAAGCTGATGTGTTCCATTCACATGAATTTCTCCACATCTGTGCAACAAAGTATTGCTAAAAAGCTTATGTCTCTATTTACTTCAAAGTAATCGAGAAAAAATGTAGTCACAATACTAGCCTCCTTGTAAGTAGAAAGCGAAATAAGGTTAAATTGATCGTCAAAAACTGGTTGCTATGGGACGAAAATTCCTTTGTTTGCATGGACAGGAGTTGACAAATTCCTGTATGAGAAAATATAACTTTTAAACGGTGAGATCAAAAACAATGAATAACTAAAAAACGATCAACTACACGAAAAAAAATTATATAACATAATTTGTGTGTTTTAACGTGCGCTACATTTTCTGTGTAGTAAGCTTTTGTCTATCTCTTACTGTTTAGCAGTTAAGCAAAATTCGGCAAAATTCATCCAGAATAAAGAGGTCTTCAGAGGCTGTTCCCAGAAAATTCAAGATATACATTTTATTTGGTATGTAAATGTCAGTAATATACGGGATTTTAATCAAAATCGTTAGAGCCATTTTTAGAAAAACCATGTAAAGGGTAGTTTGGGGTGGGGGGATTTTCTTGAAAATCTTTGTGTCGCATCCTTGGAAGATACCAAACTTAAATAGCAAGTTTGGTTTTTAACGGTCTTTTCGTTTTTGAGCTATGCTGCCCACAGACACACACACACACACACACACACACAAACACACAGACAGACACAGGCACGAACTTGTTTCTAAAAATGTTTTTGTTTGGTTTGATTTCCATATATTTCCGGTGAAATCTCGGTACCGAATTTTTGGGTACAATGCAATACCTTCTCTATACACTATGTACGTATAGAGAAAGTAAAAATCACCACTGCGCGCTAGATGAGGAGAACTTAAATAACGAACGAACATACCAAGCTAATAAACTAGCAAGGCTAGCAGGCTGTATGCATGATGTAATATGGCAAAATAAATACTTAAGTAAAGACACTAAGATAAGAATCTATAAAACAGTAATAGACCAATATTTACTTATGGTTGTGAGTCAGGAGTAGAAACGACTAAAACCAGATAGATCCTGGAGACAAATGAAATGAATATCCTAAGAAGGATAGTAAAGAACACTAGAAGGGATAAGATTTGAAATGAAGAAATTAGGAATCAACTAAATATTCAAGCGATAGGTGAATTGGTAGATAGAAGAAGAATTGAATAGAATAATGTAACACGAATGGTAACTGGCAGAATAGTTAGGATCGCCAGAGATAATTTACCAACGAATGGGAGAAGATCCTCTGGGAGACCGAGGAGGAGATGGCATTCTGTGTTAAACAGGTCATAAGCTTCTAAGAAGAAAGAAGAAGAAGACCACTGCTCGTTAATACTGCAGTTATTCGATAGTATTTACAACTCTCTGGCTTGCAATTCTACCTTCTTTGATAGTGAGAAAATGACGTCACAGAATCTTCTGGAAGCTTGTGGAAACAGAAGACTCTGGAAGAATCTAGCATGTACCAGACGTGTCGCGTTCCAAAGCCTCCGATTACCGGCGAGCCCTACTTCCTGATTTTTTCGCATTCCAAGGTCTCCAACTGCTCCGACTCGCATGCTAGGGCGAAAGTGAGAGCGCCCACACACATTGTCACAATAATAACTAGAGTTTTGAGTCTCCCTGAATCCAGAAAAAGCTATTTTAGAAAAGGTTCGTGAACACCATAACTCAAAAACAAAAAGTTAGCTATACCAACAAAGATGTTACAAGAAAATTCCTCCTATCACAACTACCCTTTTCACAGAACATTTAAAAAAAATAGATTTTATTAATATATATTTATATGCATTTTCTGAGAATAGGCTCTGAAGTTCTCTTCATTCTGAGAGACTTTTGCATAATAGACACACTATAAGATATAGAGAAAAACTTGTTACACAAAAATATGTAGATCTCGCAAAATACATCCTTTGTGTCACATACATTTTTTTGTGGAGTTAACAATTTCAGAATTACTCCGTGTTATTGTTTTAATTTTTCCCATGCTTATACTTTACTCAAATGGGAGGTCTTTGTGTCTTTCTTTCTGCTGGTCAAGCAAAGAGAATGGAATTTTAAAGGAATCGCTCAGGTACCAGGTTTTTGGAGTTTTGACTATCGTTTAATCCTACTGAATTTTCTTGTTCCCGCTGTAAATATATATAATAAATATATATTAAAAGTATTGCTGTGGGTTTTTAAATCGATTATAGACAAATAGATAGAGACATAGCGTTTTTAAAATAAGTTTATTGAAGAGTCGGTGCAGAAAGTCATGTGAATGTACCACATTAGAAAATTCTTCCATTCTGGTCTGCAAATAGAGCGAAATTGCAAGGTTATAAGCTAACTCTTAAAAAATGACTTGCTTTAGCATTGTGTATTCCCTTATTTCCCTTGAACTTATAAGAAAACAACATGCAATAAAACCATTTCTGCTAATGTTTATCCTGATTAACATGAAGTTAGAAGAACAGACTTTTGTAAGAATATTTTGCTACAGAATAGATAGAGAAAGTCATGTGAATGTAATACATGTTTTTGTTCATATCACATGCTATTTGTGTGTTCAAGTCGCGCGCGCAACCACACATGGTTGGTTGTGTCTGTAGAGCAATGCTATCTCGTACACGTGCTAAATGTGACCATATTGACACGTGACAAGTTAGAGAGGGAGGGGCGAGAGCATGTTTACCAATCCGCATTTGTCGTTGTTATCTTTTTGTCGATCAGCTGTGTCACTGTCATATACGTGTATACTTGACCTTCTTAGTGTTTTTTATCACTTGAGCGTGAAGACGTAAATATGACGGAAGAGTTGGAATGTTTTTATTGTTTGTAAAGATTCAATTAAACGTTTATTTGCATTTGCACAAGTGTTTAACATGATAACAGCGTTGATTTGGGGGTTATGTTTTGTACAGTATTGTCTTTGTTTGGTTTCATATCAACCAGAACAGATTCATATTTCTTATGGAGGTAATTCCTGTTATTACCCACAGTTTATTTTTGTGAGAGCTTCACAAGTGGTAGTGTGTTATTTTTATGAAATTACTTAAAATTTCAGAGGTACCATCAGAAATTGTGGTCACATGGAATACGAAAGATGACACAGGGAGTTCCATCGTTGAGTACGGCATTGGAGGTCTTATTTTACGTGAAACAGGAAACTCGACGTTATTTGTAAGTGGAGGCGATGTTAAACGACAGCAGTATATTCATAGAGTGAAGCTTTCCAAGTTAACCCCATCTAGCAAATATGGTAAGTAATATGCACCTATGTTGAATTAATTTAGGTAACAGACACTAGTGGGTGACATGCCCAATTTTCCTATTAAAAGTGTTGGGTTCCAGGCTTCTGAATCATTTACATCTCCTAAACGATGTAATATATTTTATTTCTTTAAATCATACTTCTTGTGAATTTACATTTTTGTTAATTATGGAACTGTTACCGTTTGGTACTTAGGTAACCAATTTTTTGTTTTGAAGTTATGCTGCGTACATACACATTTGTATCATTTTATAACAATTTTTCAGGGTCCACAAAACATGTATTTTTGGTGAAAACTTAATATAGAATTTTGGATAGAATGTAATACTCTCTACTTACTATAAGAGGTGCTAGAAAAAGTAGTTCATTTGACTGACTCTCCCCCCAATATTCAGTCCTGATATGACGAGAATATTATTCACTGCTAACCCTTACCATAAATTTTTCCTTTGTTCAAATGTTTGCATTATTTGTGTATATCTAATCATTTACCTGAAACAGAGCATAGTTGTGCTTCATCAGAATGTGCATACTATGCCATTTGTTTTAATCTCCTATGAATTAAATGCTTTCTTTGTTCTAATTGTTAATTTATTCCTTAATTCTGCATTGTCACGAGTTGTTGCTATTTTTTCTATTCCATTTCGAAATTCATTTATGCTTCGCTTTGTTTAAATAGTGCCCCCTATTTTCCTACTATCTTCGTAAAACATCTCACTTATAGCTATATTTCTATCTTTTTTATTATATTGCTGTCTGCTTTAAACAATGTGTTATTAATGCTCCTTTTGTTCCTTATGTTCCACAATCTTCTTTTGCAATTTATGGGTCACTGATTTTGTGGAATACCTTTCTTTAAGACATTCCCATAGGACTTTCTTAAGGCTTTTAACCTCCATACTCCTGCTAAGCAAGTGAATCTTCCTCTCTTTTCTTTTTTATTTGCTGTGTGTGTCTCTATATATATATTATTACCAAATTATTTATATATATTTTCCCTCTCTAAAAGTATTCACATTATATTCCCTTGTTCTCCATATCTCCATCCATCCAGATTTTTACAACTCAGTGGTTTCAATAGCCAGTCAATCTCCAGGCAAGTGAGGCAGAATCACAGCCCTGATGCCTGAGTGAGCAGATATGACAGGTGGAATGACTAAACTGCAAGGTTAGACAGGTGTTCACCCCAAACAGCAATGAGAGAAATTCTCAAAATAAAATGCATTTAAATATAATAACAGGCTTTTAAAACAAAACAAATATTAAATATGTTAAACATTTAAACAAAAGTGATTATTCAATAGTGCCTTCATTTTATGGCATGAATGCATGCTCGGCATACTGTAGGGTTTTTTGCTCCCAAGTTAATTCCCACATTCTGGCTCATGAGTATTATTAACATATATGTAATGAGTACTGACCATGTTATAAGTGTTATTGAAAGTGGTTTATATGAACGGCTACTACTTCCTGTGCAGATTGGCTGAAGGACTTCTTAGGTGAGCTTCAAATATAGCACCAATTTCTTTAGCTTTTCTCCTTTAGAACATATTGTTTTCACTTCTTTGGTTTAGTATTTAGTGATCCTGTTGCTCTAAATTTATTGACCAAACATCTCACAGTGTGTCTACTCAGAACTGGATAACCAGGAGATTGCTGCTGAAATTTGTCTGCACACCTGTCTACATGATTCAGTTTTCACATATGTGTTTTACATAAAAATATGCTGTTCAAGTGTGAATTTATTAGTGGGCATTAACATTTATTGGCAAATCACAGACAGCACACAAATTGTTGAAACACTTAGCAACAAGAAGATAAAGCAATCACTGAGATGGCTGATAAACATACCCTTGCATTTTCTGCACCGCTTCTGTGCAGTGACATGTACTGAGGTTTCAGCTGATATACAGATGATTGTGTTTTTGGCATAAAATGAAGGCCTGATATAATAATGATGATGATGATGATGATAATAATTTATTATCACAAAATCAAAGCAAACATTCATTATATTTGATTTTAAGGTAATTATTCTATCAATTTATAAATGCAAATTATATTTGGTATTTCACCAAATGAAAAAAAGGTTCCAAGTTGGAATGCTGGTTAGGGTGAGTTATCCGGATAAGGTTTATTTCCAGGGTTTTCGCTTTTCCTTAGAAGACAAAATGTCAGTTAACTTTAAACTCAATGCATCCCAGGCTCATAAGCGCATCATTTCACCCATTTCATTCCTTCATCATCCAATATGACCTATTAGGTTAAAGATTCATCATCCTGATGATGCACACTCAAGAAACATAGTTGGCTCTAAATTGTCTCACCTTGCTTAAATGTTAAAGAATGTATCCTCCCTCCAAAAAACAGAATACAATTACTATTTGAAATAAAATAGTTAATTACTTTAAGGTGATGAAACCATTAAAAGCCAGTTAATTTTAAATTGTTTAAAGTCATGTATAAATGCGAATGATTTTTTATCTTTTTCATTTTTCATAAGCCAACACAAATGTTTTGGAATATACAAGGGGGGATTGAAAAGTAACACACAATAATTTTTTTTTACAGAAAAAAGAAGCTTAATAGTTTAAAGAAAAAAAAAAAAAACGCAAATGAACTTGCACCTTTTACCTACTTTTTGACTTAGTCACCATTTTTCAAACATTTGTCTTATTG
This sequence comes from Hymenopus coronatus, assembly GCA_030762935.1. NCBI lineage: Eukaryota > Metazoa > Arthropoda > Insecta > Mantodea > Hymenopodidae > Hymenopus > Hymenopus coronatus. Next base: position 22,789,930 of record CM060886.1, on the reverse strand, counting down.
TGATACCAGTTTCAATATGCCCTGTTCCTGGAAGTCTGTTTACCTGGAGTACAGCCATCTGAGGACTGCTGATTTCACTTCCATAGCTGACACAGTTCAATTTCCTTTATCGAGTGCACATTTCTTTTATTTCTCCTATTTATTGTCTTCATTTATTTTAATTCCTAAATAATTACATTCTCTTACTACCCTATATTCTTTACTTTCTCTACTCATACTTGTACATAGTAATTAGAGATGATATTGTATTCCACCAGTGGCTATCAAATCTTTCACTGAAGCCTATGTCTAAAGTAAATTATAAATTAATAAATAATATTAATAATAATTGCAATTTCAGCCAGTTTCTGTTAGGGAATTAGTGCATTGCAGATGGAATATATCTCGTTTTTTATGCTATCGAACCAAAGGGGGAATAAATCTTCAGATGCTTGAAGTTGCAGCCCTACTCTATGATTCAGTCAAAGATGGCTTAAGAAGGAGGAATTCAGGAATTAGCAAGCAAAAGCTCCGAAAAGAAATTGCTGCTACCCACACAAACCCTGAATAATAATGCACAGGCATAGTGTCTTGTTTCTTTATTTGGAATTTGGCACAGCACATGTGGTTAAAACATGTGTTGCACTTTAATTGTAGTTATTATACATTTAGCTATTGTTAATAGTAATTAGTGTTACTGTTAGTATATGTATTGTTCATTTCATAGTGTATATGTACTAAAGCATTTGCCAGTGCTAATTCTTTGAAATAGATGAGTTGGATAAGTTGGCGATCATCAAACAGGGCAGGCATTCACCAGTTCTGCTGCACTTGCAGTTTAAACAGAGGGGAAAAATCTGGATGCATTCCATTCACATGACTTTCTCTACCTGTTCTGCAAACAAACCATTCTTACAAAAGAGTATCCTTTTTATCTACATCATCAAGATAAACTGCCGAAATTGGCTTATTACATACTTTCTTCTAAGCAGAAGGGAAATACTTTAAGCTAAAACTCATAGCCAAATATTTTAAAAAGTGGTTGGTATGAAATAATATTAGAAGTATTGTTAAGCAAACCAATGCTTTGACATACTCTTAAAATCAGATTTTGAGCAAATTTGATTATTTGGTAAAATAGGCCTTTGTTCTTTTTTACTTAAGACACACCTCTTACAAACTGATCCAATAATGTATGAACAATTGAAGTTTGAGTTTTCTGGATTGGATTGCATTCAGTAAGTTCACCAGTAGCCATAGAGGCTTATGAACATTGAACATGTCGAGGCAAAGTACAATTCAGTTACATATATACATATGATTGAACATGTATACAAGTAGAATGAAACAAAACAGGAATAATTGTACATGCTTCCCTGCAATATGTATAAATAAATATAGTTTTATTGCATATATATTACTTATGTTCAAAACTATCACTAGGCTTTTACAGCTTGTACATCTTAACATTTAGCATTGATACACATGCGTTTAAATAACTTTCATTAATTCTAGGTCATCAAATGAAGCTTACAATGATTTGTCATTAAAACAGCTAAATACTGCTTACAGAGCTATATAAGTTTTATCATTCAGATAATCTTTTACGTAATAAACTGATTTTGATCAAAGGTATTCTTTAGGAGCAATTTTAAAAGCATTGCAACTGTTAACTTTTCCCTTGAAAGCATTTAGAAGAGCATTGAATATTTATTCTTATGGTTTGATAATATACACCTTACATGCCAGGAGTGAAACAAAATAGAGATGATACGAAAGATGATTTCCCATTTGAGAAAAGTTTAAGTAGTTAAAATTGGAACCACTCAAGGAATATCTCGATATGGTTAACTCTGCAAAAAAATTTATATGACATAAACTGTGTGTTTTAACAAGATCTACATTTTTTGTGTAGTAAGTGTTTGTATATCCTTTTAGTTTACCAGTTATGTAAAATTCATTCAGAGTGAAGAAAGGAAAAACTCCCAGAAAATTCAAGATATCAATTTTATTTGCCATGTAAATACATATATTTAATAAATAGACTTTTATCAAATTTATTAGTTATTTTTGAGAAAAACAAAGCTTTCAAACATTTTTCTATTTGGGGTGGGAGGATATTCTTGAAAATCTTCATGTCACATACTTGGAAGATACAAAGTTTGGTATTAAACAGCAGTTTTGTTTATGAGCTATGTTGTTACAGACACACACACACACATACATACAAATTTTTCTGAAAGTATTTTTTTTGGAATAAATGTCAGTAAAATCTCAACATCAAATGGATGGAATACAGCACAGTCTCTACTTACTATGTTCTTAATATGTGTAGAGGAAGTAAGAAGAACCCTTACAAAAAGTATTTTAATTTGAATAACTTAGATAACTATATGTGGCTGTACAGTGATAGAGGAAGGTTGTGTTTTGAGAGGTGCTCCTGCGGTGAAGGAAGAAGGATCTAAGTCACGATGGGAGTGGACATTACAGTGTATAGAGCAAGAATTGGACAGTTTAGAAAAGTAAAATTGGTGAATAGTAAACACAGTTTTGGAGAGAAGATGACAAACATATTGGTTTTAGCAAGTGTTATAACTTTGTTGCTAGTGATTGGAGGAATTGAGGTAAACCCCGGCCCTGCAGATATAATAACAATGCTGGAAAACCTGACTGAGAAAATGAACAAAATAGAAGGTATGGAACAACGAATAGGTAAACAATTGGAAAAGATGGCAACAGATATCAAAGAAGATGTTAGAGTTGAGGTGCAGGAAGCAAGAAGGGAAGTTGAAATGGTTAAGGAAAGAATGGAAAGATTGGAAGAAAGGGAGAGAAGATTTAATTTAGTGTTCACAGGAGTTAAGGAAAGAAGGTATAAATGGCCAGCAGAAGAAATATTAGAAATAACGAAGGAAAAGCTGAATTTGGAATTGTACAGATGGGAAATTATTGAAGCTTATCGAGTTGGAAGACAACTTGGCAAGAGAACAATTATAGTGAAATTTGCAACAGCCCAATTAGTACATGAAGTACTTAAAAGAGCCAAGAAATTAAAAGGAACAGACATTTTTATTAATAAAGATTTATCACCTAAGAAGAGAGCTCTGCAAAGAAATTTGGTACAAAAAATGAAAGAAGCAAGAGCCCAGGGAAGAAGAGCTTATATTAGAAATTTCCAATTGTGGATTGACGGAGAAAAGACATCGCATCTGGACAAGAAGGAGCTAAGAGAACCCCAATCAGGCACAGAGGAAATTACTCAGCAAATGTCAACGCCAACTTTAGGAAGCACAACAGGAAGATCAAAGTCCAAACAAAAAGGAATGGATGTGGGTGAAGACAGTGAAAGTGTGTGTTGGAACCGAAATCTACCTGTCAGCATGGATATGAGGACGGCATACGCAGATAGGACGTCATCCAACTTGCCTACGAGAGAAATAACAGCTGACGAAGAAATGACGTCAACAGAGGAAGCAACAGGAGGAGGAGCCACCAGAGTGACGTCACCTAGGAAAATAGTGTCACCGAGAAGAGGGGAAGTAATAGCCGCACGTAATTTGGCTGCGAAGGGAAAGAAGGCGTGGCAACAGAGTAGCGGGGAAAATACAGAAGGGGAAGAAGACAACATCATATCATCTGAACATGGCAGCGTGCTAGTTTTAGATAGAAATAAAACTATTTCTTCCCGAGAAGGGATACAATTAAGGAGTAAAAGGACTCTAGAAACATTTAGATTTAGATTAGGCTCACAATAGGGAAGGGAGAATATAAGGAGGCTTGGATTCTGGAATTGTGAGGGAGTTAAAAACAAAATATATGCGGGGAGTTTAAATCAATTATTGACAAAACTTGATTATCTCGCGGTAGCTGAAACATGGCTAAAAGAGGACCAGGTTTACGTAAAGGATTTTGATTTTGTAGGGATAAAAGGAGATAAGGTAGCAAGAAAGGGGAGGGCATCTGGAGGCATAGGCTTTTTTGTAAAGAAAACGTTAAGTAAAGGAGTTAAAGAAACTTGGTCAAGGAGAAAAGAAATACTATGGATTGTATTAGAGGAGAAACAAATAGTTGAAAATGTTATATGTATAGGCATAGTATACAATCCCCCTCTTCCTTCGCGCTTTCATAATCCGGACCTCCTTAAACACCTAGAGATAGAAATAGAACATTTAAAGGAGAGATATGGTAATTCTGAGATTATATTAATGGGAGACTTTAATATTAGGATTGGCGAAAATGATGTTATTGGAGGGAATAGGTGGATGAGCAATGATACATTAGAGAAACCTGAGAAAATTAGATACAGCAAAGATAAGATAGTTGACAAAGGCTATATGAAATTTATAGAATTCTGTGAATTGAATGCCTTTGATATTTTGAATGGGAAATATGGAGAAGATGTGAATGGAGAATATACGTATGTTAGTAATAATGGTCAAAGTGTGATTGATTATGTATTATGGCCAATTAATATGGGGTATATTTTAAGTAATTTTAAGATACTAAATTTAAGTTCCAACAGTGGGCATTTTCCATTGATAGTAGACATAAAAACATGCACAGAGCAAATAGTCTATAATTTAAGGGAGGAAAAGTGCAACATAGAAGAATACAGTAGATACAAATGGAAGGAAGAGTATTGCAATAAATTTAGGCAGACACTAAACTCTAATTATGGCCAGATATGTCAGTGTGGAATAAGTTTTATGATAAAGGAACAAGAAATTGAAAGTGCTATGGATATCTTAAATATCATTATGCTAAGGGCTGGGGAGGAAATGAAAATGAGAAAGAAGGTTTACAAAAGAGATGAGGGCTGGTTTGATGAAGAATGTAGAGTAACTAAAAGACAAGTCAAACAGCTGCTCATAAAGTGGAGGGAATTAGGAAACATAGAATTAAAGAAAGAGTATATGCAAGGGAGGGATTTATATAATTTATTACTGGAACAAAAGAAAACAAGCTGGATGAAAAAATATGAAAGTAATTTGATACGAATTCTAAATGAAAATAATGCAAATGAGATATGGAAGGTTATGAAATCAATGTATAATAAATATGTAACAAAACCAAGTATAAAACCAGGAGAATGGATGGAATATTTTAAAAATTTGTATGGGGAAAAAAAGAGTAAAAATGAGATAGGAAATTGGGAAATAGGTAATAACTATGTAGATATACTCGATGATATAATAAGAAGTGAAGAAATAATCCAACAGGTGAAAATAATGAAAAGAAATAAAGCAACGGGAATAGATGGAATCCCTCCAGAGTTCCTTAAGGAATGGTGCACTGAAATAAACAGAGTTAAGGTTTTAGTAGACTTATTTAACACAATTAAGGTGAAGGGGTATATACCAGATAAGTGGAGGAAAGCAATCATACATCCAATATACAAAGGCAAGGGTAGTGTTGACAAACCAAACAACTATAGAGGCATTGCATTATTATCAAATGTAGGAAAAATTTTTACTGGTATTATGGCAAGCAGGATACAAACATGGGTTGAAGAATATGATATCCTCTCGGAACTTCAGATGGGCTTTAGAAAAGGGAGGAGGACAGTTGATAACTTATTTATTATAAAAACACTGGTAGATAAATACTTGAAAGACAAAAGAGGAAAGTTATATATGGCTTTTGTGGATTTAGAGAAAGCATACGATAGGATAGAGCTTCAATTGCTGTGGCATAAGTTGTTGACTAAAGGAGTAAGTAAACAAATGGTGGACACCCTTAGAGCATTATATAAGGAAAATACTTTTTGTATAAGAGTGGAGGAAGGGGTTGTAACAAGAGAAATCCAACAAGAGAAAGGCCTTAGACAGGGATGTAAGTTAAGTCCAGTCCTATTCAATTTATATATAGATGATGTATTAACAGAAATTGGGAGAAATAATAACTCGATGCCAGTAATTAATAATATTCAGATTCCAGGATTACTGTTTGCAGATGATCTAGTTATAGGTGCAATTACAGTGAATGGCTTGAAACAATCCTTGCAAACATTAAATAATTACTGTAAAGAGTGGAGTTTAAAAGTGAACCAGGACAAGACGCAGATTGTAGTGTTCAAAAAAGGGGGAAAATTGAGCAAATATGAAAAATGGAAGAATGAGAATGAAAAGGAGTACAGGGTAGTGAGAGAATGTATTTATCTAGGAGTTAAAATTGATAGTGGTGGCAATTGGGAAAAGCAAAAGAAATTTGCATTGGCAAAAGGAAAAGGAGCTTTATCAGCTATTAGAAGTTGCAAATACAAAGCACCTAATATAAATATTAGATGGTTAGAAAAAGTGTACAATATGGTGGTTGAGGCAAAAATGCTATATGGGATAGAAGTATGGGGATTAGAAGGAGGATGGGAAGGCATAGATGAGGTGCATAGGAAATTTTGCAAAGAAATACTGGGGTTACCAAATGCAACTGTTAGGCAGGTAGCACAAATAGAGCTGGGTAGAGTGGCAAGTAAGGGAAAGATTATGGAAAGGGCATTGAAATTTTGGCATAGGATATTGAAATTGGAAGAAAGGAATTTGTTAAAACAGTGTTTAGTATATCAAGAGAAAAGTTTAAAGAACAAGGGATGGGTAGACTGTCTTCGAAATAACCTGGAAAGTAGTGGGTTAGGGGAAATGTGGAGAAGAAGAGAAAATAATGTGAATAACTTCTGGAAGTTGGCAAGGAAAAGATTTGAGGATATAGAAATACAAAAAATATTTAGTGAAATAACTGAAAAGAGATCTTTAGTTTTCTATATACCAATGAAAGTCTCATGGGGAAGGGAAAAGTACATTGATGTGACAAATAAAGAGGAGCGAGAAGGTATTGCATGGCTGAAAGCAGGAGTATGGAGATTAAAAGGTCTAAGGAAAGGTATTCCACAAAATCAATGTCCTATATGTGGCGGAAATGAAGATATAGAACACATTTTATTTAAATGTAAAGGAACTGAAATTTGGAGAAAAAAGTATATTAATAAGAAATGGTTTAAAATAGATAGAAATGTAGTAGTAGTTGAAATGTTTCAAAAAGATAGTAAGAAGATTGGACAATTCTTATGCAAAGTGAAAAATAAATGGATATGGACAGTAAATAGACAAAATGATGCAATAAACTAGAATTAATAAACTATTGTAAAATATGAGTATGACCGGTAAAGAGCCAGGGCTGAACACCGATCATATTCACCTGTATAATGCTTAGCATAAATAAATAAATAAATAAAATAAAAAAAATATGTGGCTGTATGCTTCATAGAGTTACATAAATTTTATTCCTGGCCATACTTGTTGTTTGCAATGAAAAAAATGCACTGGAATATGGTGATATAGCTGTTTGATCACAATTCTGAATAAATATAAGGGATCACAACACATTTACAATAACATTTATGAATTATCCCTTATATTGTATGGCTCTGGCAGGTCTGGTGATGGGCCGCGCCGTGGCCGAGTGGTTAGATCACTCGACTCTCATCTAGATGGCTGGGGTACGATTCCAAGCGACTGCAGCACCGGGGCGGGTTTTCGCTGGGTTCTCCGGTTTCCTCCGCCATCGCATTCCACTGGTGCTCCATCATCATTCATGTATCATCAGTGCCATCGCCTGTGGTGCCATAAGTAGTTAAAGCGGGCGTTAAACACTACCAAAAAAAAAAGGTCTGGTGACAGCCCAAGTCCAATGTATGTATGCATATGCATGCATCTGTGAACAGAATAGATAAAAAAATGAAGAGGCTGTTAAATACCAACTGATATTTAAGTTCATCTTCCAAACACACAATTTGAAGGTTTTCAAGCACAAAAAATGTAAATCTCATCAAAATACACAATTTATATCATATGCATTTTTTTTTTGTTGAGTTAACCATTTCCAAGATATTCCTTGTTATTGATTTCAGTTTTAAAATGCTTATATTTTTCTCAATTAGAAGTCCTCATTCTTTTCATATCTCTTTTGTTTTACTTTTGGCTATGCAAAGAGAATTGAATTTAAATTGTGTCACATAGCAACCAAATTTTAAAACATATGACTGTTACTGTAGCCAAGTGTATTCCTTTATTTCTTTTCTACTTACAAGGAAGAAAGTAATGTTTCTAATGTTTATCTCATTAGTGTGATTGTAGATGAAAGAATAATCGTTTATAAGACTAGTTTGTTTGCAGAACAGATAAAATCACGTGAATGGAACACATTAAATTTATTACCACGATCTATGTCTTCACTTGGTTCTGTCTTAAGTTCCAATTTTACAGTAGTTATCTAACCTTTAAACCAATCAGTATGATCAATCTTATCACTTAAGGTGTCTGCAAAAAAGTAATTCTGGAATAGTACTATTAATGAATAGTGTTGTGTAATGAAATGTGTTAAATTTTCTTTTCAGTGTATCATTGTGGCAGTGACAAAGGATGGTCTGATATGTTTTGGTTCCTGACAACTGCATTTCATTCTTCTTGGAGCCCTCACCTTGCCATATATGGGGACCTCGGAAATGAAAATGCCCAGTCCCTACCAAGGCTGCAAGAAGAAACCCAGCGGGGCATGTATGATGCTATATTACATGTGGGAGATTTTGCATATGATATGAACACGGTTAGACATACATATTTAAACATTAGTTTTAATGTCAAATTATATATGTTTTGTGTTGTCCTTTTAGTGAATAGTTTACATCCATAATGTTTTCATATTAAAAGTAATTAATAGTGGAATTAAATATAAAATAATCTCTTAAATAGCTCTGCTAAGGAAAGCAGAGAAAGAATCTTTTAAAATCTACAAATTAAACATGTAAATTCATAAATTTTTCTACAGGTTATATCTGTCTTAGTACAAATGACAATAGAAAGTTCCTCATCCTCTCAATAGTTATGCTATATATACTTGTAGGAGTATTACCTTAATTTGTTTGTATTTGAAGTTTAGTTTAAATTATTCTTTGCTAATAAAATTATGGGATATACTGTGTGTTCATTATTCCTCTGAATAATTGTGTTTAGCTTTTACTGTATTTTATTTTGAATTTGGATACTCGGGATTTGGATACTTCAGCCTTGTATCCTTTTTATTTTTATCTAAGCATTTTGTAGATTAGAGTCTTATTTGAAAACATCAGCACTTTCTCAAGCAATATTTGTTTGTGTAGCCTCTTTTCTTTTTAATTCCTTTAATTGTTCTTCCACAGCATCAATGATGAAAATTGCATTTATTTAATTTCATTTTATTTCAACCGTGGGAATTACAATAATTCATAGTATCGTCAATACAAATAAAGTAATAGAAAAATAAGTAAATATAAGAATACAAAGCAATGTTTTTAAGATGACAGGCATTTTTCTATGGAATAGAAGTTATGTTGCAATAAGAAATGTTTTGCATTTCTTTTAAATATAACCTCTGAGGTGGCAAGTTTTAGTTTTTCAGGCAATTTATTATATAGTTTAATGCCAGTGTACTTGGTACTTTTACCGAACAAAGTTGTATTGTGACTGACAATGCTTAGCTGCAGTTTATTTCTGGTGTTAGCAGTTATGTTAAGCAGTTACCAAAACCTACAAAACATCTTTTCGTTTCAGTTTGATTCAGTTTCATTCAGAGATTCCATGGCTGCTGTGGTATAGTGAATGTAATGCCAATGTTTTATTAATACATTAATGTTTCAGCTCTAATCGTGGTAGAATACAGTATATAAGAATAGTTCACTAATACTAGAACTTAAGATACATTTCATGACAAGCTGTCACTCTCTACACAAACCAACACCTAACAAGCAAGTGAGCAATTGACCATCCTCCAACAATAATGACGCTGGTGTTCAGGTTTCATGAACAATCCCAGCAATTAGCATTGTCGTGCTTGCATGCAATGCATACCAGCAATCTAGCTTACACATACTAACTGGGATGCTATGCTGGACCTGACAAACGCATGACTTCACAATAATACCAGCATAACATGACTAACATGTGAAAGGTTTTTTGTTGGGTATAATGTGACTGTGGGTAGTCATACATATTGACTGGAGGCCGAATGCAATAATCCATTTTTCTCTACTACAGTTAAAAAAAAACCTGACTGCTGAGCTGTAATGAAATTTCACAGGATCAAATATTTTATGTTATTTTCCCTACCTTTTATCTTTATTTATTTGTATACAGGAGATTGATATTATCTTATTTCAGGAAAATGGGGAAGTTGGTGATGAATTTATGAGACAGATACAATCAATTGCTGCTTATCTGCCATACATGACTTGTCCAGGAAATCATGAAGAGGCAGGGTACGTTAATTTTTACAACTTTTTAAAATCTTAAAAGTTCCAATTATTTTGCCTATTTAAAACACAGTGCACAACAACCCAGGAATGGAAACAGAAACCAGAACTTAAGAAACAAGAAAGAAATGGAAAAATAAAGAATGAAACACTTGACTATGAATATACACAATAAGAAGGAGGCTTTCTGCAGTTCAGGAACACTAAGAGAGAGGGTCAAATTTTATGTATTCTTTTTCTAATCATGTGTGCTTAATGTCTGTATCTAAACTCGGAGAGATCCATAGTGATCCCTAACAGTTGCCTTATCTCATGGCCACTCTGTCACACTGTTGCCACTTCATCCCATCCATGGCTGCAGCACCAAACCTCTCAGTTGCTGCGCAGGGACTCCTCTCCTAAATCATCTTTATTGTCAACTTCATCATTGTTTTTAAAGCCACTGTCTCTGGCATTATCATTGCTTATATTTACAATAATTACAGTGAGATTAGTTGGTGCCAATGGAACTGCATTGAGGAATGTTTGTTACATCTTGTAACAAGGATGACATCATTACTTGCATAGCATGAATCTATTGGCAGAGAGGCTCTTATCAGCTGAGACAGCGTACTGGCTGTGCTATGGATCTCTCCGAGTTTAGTCTAGTCTTTATTGTAGAAAATAGACAAGGAGGCCCTGGACCTTAGCAGCCACTTGAGCTCTCTCTAGTTGCAGATTTTCCAAAAAACAAAAGTGACTTCCTACAGTTGAATATGATTCTATTCTCCTTAATAGTTTTGCTGTTGTTGTTTCATTTAGTTTAAGAATCACAAATATTAACAACATTGCTTTTCAGAAGGCTTCATGTATTGAATTTCAAAGTTAGTAAATCTGTGTATTGATGGAAAAAAAGTATAAGCATATAGCGACATTAATGTTGCTTGTTATTATCAACAAATTAAGTGAGATGCTGTTATATTTTTATCCTGTGTTTGATGTGAATTAAAAGAATTCTCACACTTTCTCTTCTTGTCGTGGTTCTGACTTATTATGAAATAACTAAGGAAACTGATAAATTCCAGGTAGCAAATTGAAGTTAGGATTATACCTTCCCATTCTTGATTGATTGTGCATGACTTACCCTGGTTCCAATCTGATTCCATGCAGTAAACCAGGCTTGCATATTCTGAAATCAGGTGATAAAAGAGTTATTTTTAATTCACTACACTCTTTGTGATTTGTGTTATGTTAAAGTAACTGGAATAATTAATGAAAGAGAGATACATGTATGTTATTTTTCACAATCAATGCATATTATGAAATTGCAAATAAATTGTGTTTGAAATAAATTTAATATGGCTCCTTAAAGACCCTGCAATTTATAAAGCATTGGAATAAACATATTTAAGATGGACTCAACAATTATTCCTTTTACAGTAATTTTAGTGACTATAGAGCAAGATTCAGCATGCCAGGCAATACTGAAGGATTGTGGTACAGCTTTAACATGGGCCCTATCCACTTCATATCAGTATCTACTGAAGTTTACTATTTCTTGGACTATGGAATTAAGCTGTTAATCAAACAGTACAACTGGCTGGAAAAAGATCTCAAGGTAAACATATATGGAAATGGGGGAAAGGATTAAATAGAAATACAACTGTTAACACTGAAACAAATTCAACATTATATTAAATTACTGACTGGAAACTTCACTTTTCTTCTTTTAAGATAATTAAATAGGTACTTTGTAAATTATCATGCACATCTTCAGCTTTATGGTTTACTGTCCCTTGAGTTAACACCATTATGGCTATGCCAATAATGATCATATTATATTATAGCTAACTGCTGGAAATAAGGTAACAATACAATTTAAACCCAACGTAAAGAGCCTTCAAACAAGTTGTTTCTAATGCAAAGCCGCTGTTATGACCTTAGATGTTAAAGAGAGCTATATAAATGAAGCAAAATAAAAGGTAAAAATATAGATTTAAATTTAGAATCATTAGTGATAATTAAAAAACAATGCACTCTCTGTTCTTTATAAATCAGAGATTCATGATTCTTTCTTGATTTCATATTTAAAATTAAGTTGCTACAGCTGTTTTTCTATTTTTAAAGTGATCTTTAATTCTGGCTCCTAAATTAAGATTAAATTTTCAATTTATGAACAAATTTGCAAATGTTTACAATATTCCTCATAGGTTTATGAAGTCTTTTTTAACAAGAATATGAAATAATTTTATGTTTAATTTTTTTGATACAGTATTAAACATTGTTATATTCAATCAGACAACACATCTTTTTATATGTATTTTGAATCAATTGCTCTAATGATCAAATGCATAAAAATCAATATGGATTCCCTTCACAAAGGGTACTGTGAATTCTGTCTGGTCATGACTATAAAGGAATTTGTAAATAAATATTTTAAAAATAAAACTTGTCAAGTGTCAGAATGTTAGAGGTATATTTGATTATGTGTGGTGCCAAGTAAGGGAAATTTAATTTGAGAAAACTAAACTGACCCAAAATCTATACCACATGTTAATCAACTATTTCAAATAGGAAGGCTATATTTGCCACTAATAACTAGCAATTAGAGAAAGAAGTAAAGAAATGATTTACTTAGGAACTTGCTGTATTCCGAGTTTTTGGAATGTAATACTTAACTCTTTTCTGAATTTAGACTTTACAAGCCAAACTTTAGTGATAGTATTTTCAATGATTTAATAGTTATAACAAAAGTCATAAGTGCTATTGAAGTGGAAATTATGCCAATATGGATCTAAAACAATTGAAAAATGGGCCAACAAGAAGTTAGAATTCAGTGAAAGCAAATAAAAAAGTTACTAATTTCAAAACCTAGTGAATTAATCAAAATGTTAAAATATTTCTAAACAAAAAACAAGTTGAAGAAATTAGGTACTTAGGCAAATATTTATTTATTAATTACTGATATTATTTCCATTATCTTCATAACAACAATAATTAATTTATGGTACATTTCATAAACCATTAATTCCAGCCAAAGCTTCAGTTTTGGGTGTTAAGAAACATTCAAGGAAAATATCAGTTTTAACAGAAATTAAGCCAATTAGAGTGATCACCTCACAATTTGCATGAGTTCTGCTTATGAGCTTAGGTAAGAGAGCCAGAACACTCATCAGGTATGCTGCCTATTTGAGAGCAAATAAGGGTTTTAGTGCAACTTTGTCGTCACCATTTTTCTGGCGACTATTGCCTTTTGCCTGGAGTAAGAGGAGGCCATAAGAAGGGTTATCTCATATAACTTAATGATCCTATACATACATGAATATATATTGACAGTAAATTAAGCTTTGATAAGTGTACACAACATATAGCACAAAAGAAACTGCTCCTATTTATATTTTGACCAACAATGTGAACTTCAGTAGAGATTAGGTCATGAATCATTAAAAAACATGTATAACAGTTATCTATACAGGTATTATAATATCTAACAGTTACCTATAGTAATATATGGAGCACCAGTTTGGGGTGAGAGCATGCAGGAAAATAAGAACATTTCAAAATATAGATGAACTTAAAGGCTTATTAATTTGAAAATTGCAAAAGTATATCATATATTGGATAGGTAGAGTCAGACTGAAACATTTCAATGCCATAGCAGGATTTGAACCACAGATCTCCCAGAGTCTAGCTAGTTGCTCTTTCACTGAGCTACCATGTCAACATGCTGGTATAGAATTGAATTTATCAACTGACTTGCTTGTTCCCCAGTAAACCACAAGGTGATCTCAAATTATTTTGAGATGACTACCCCAATGGTGACTTACAATGTTTAAGTACTTAAAATCCTAGGATTCATGTATAGCCAACTATTATGGTGATCTCAAAATTTGAGATCACCTTGTGGTTTACCGAGAGAGTCAGTGAGAAATTCAATGCTATGCTGGCATGTTGCCATGGTAGCTCAGTGGAAGAGCAACCGGCTAGAGACCGGGAGATCCGTGGTTCAAATCCCGGCTATGGCATTGAATTTTGCAGTCTGACTACCTATCCATCTCCTGTCCTACACATGGCTTGTGTGAAAAAACAATTAAACCTATATCATATATTGTCATACATAGCTTCTTGTAGAATTGAGGTATTCCACCCATTAATTTAACTATATTGATTTGCAATAAATAGACAAATATGTAAAGAACGAAGACTAAAAGTGAATTAATACAAGACACATATCATAGTGTTCAAAAAAGAGGAAAAATTAAGAAAATATGAAAAATGGAAGATGGTGTATATCTTCGAAAAACATGCATTTACCTGGCTAGAAGCCTGAGAATATTTAGAGTTAATACATTGTCAGGAAGCTGAAGCTTTTAGTTTAGTATTCTTCCCAGCTGTAAAGCAGCAATCAAACAGAAAATTCCAGTAACAGCACAAGTAATGACATTGATATTAGGACATGGGATGGTAAAATTGTACCAGTAATATTTTCAAGATGCTTGAAAATCCCTATAGTTCTTCAAACCTGGGCAGCGAAGTTGTACAGCACTTCATTTATGAACATAAAGCTCTGAGAAAAGAAAGGAGTGTTAAGCTTATTCAAATAATAACTGTATAATATTTTCTAAAATTATATAAAATTATTTCCAATACATGTAGTAGTAGTACTGTACATTTAATATAGCAGGTGTTAAATTAATAAAAATGAAAAAAACTTAGGATTAAAATAGCTGAATATTTCATAAGTACTGCTATTTTATTACTGATATATGGTGGACTTTGTGACAGTGATGTGTTCTATCAATTGAAATTAATTAGTTGAGTTAATTTTGTAACACTTACTTTTATTATTGGAAAACATGTTTCAGAAGCCAAGTGCTTCCATTGTCAATACCTTTAGTCAACTAATTAATTTCAATTTACTGCTATTTCCTTTACTTATAAACAATGATTTGACTTTTTAGTTTTATGTTAATTTTTAAATATGAATAAGTCAATATAAACACTTAATACTTCACTTTCATCAAGTTGTAAAATCTTGGAACATTTTCAGACACATTCATATCCCCTTTACTTTTTTAACTGATGTAATACTGTTACAGAATAATGGTTACATTTTTGGCCTGCCTATAATATGTGAATTGACAAATTTCATTATTAATTTCAGGAAGCAACGAGCCCAGTAAATCGAACAGAACGTCCTTGGGTCATTATTTATGGACATAGGCCAATGTATTGCTCTAACGCCAATACTGATGACTGTACAGATTATGAAACATGGACTCGTGTGGGAGTACCATTCTTGAATTGGTGAGTTTGCTTTATATTGTAATACTCTTTGTTTCTAGAAATTTCATAACCATTAAATAATAGATTAATTTGATGTAAGTAAATTATTGCTTAGAGGTTACAATAAGTAGTTTTAATATGAGAGACGATGCAAATATCTGTCTGTGAACACAGATCTACACCATTGCAGATGCATTTTTGGAAGGTGAAGCAAGAAAATAGGCTGAGTGGACAGACTCTCATCTTAGTGGCCTGGGTTCAATCTTAGGGAGCCATATGTAGAATTTGTGGTACAAAAAGCAGCATCTCTGGTTTCCCCTGCCATTCATTTTACCAACTGTTCCATTATTCATCTTTCCAGTTATCCATTTCATCATCATTTCATATCATCCACTTCCTCACTTTCATACCAGGCAGAGGTTGATAACCCATCCTGCTTCTTTTTACTTTCTCTACACATACTATATACATAGTATATAGAGAAGGTACTGTAATGCACCCAAAAATTTGATACCAAGATTTCACCAGAAATACATGTTTTGAGACCCCCTGATTCCAAAAAAAAAAAGCTTTTTTAGAAACATCTCTGTGTGTGTGTGTGTCTGTAGGCAGCATAGCTCAAAAACGAAAAGACTGTTAAAAGTTTGGGTATTTAGGTTTGGTATCTTCCAAGGATGCAATACGAAGATTTCCAAGAAAATCCCCCCACTCCTAGCTACTCTTTACATGGAACTTTTTTCAAAAATGGTCTAACGATTTTGATTAAAATGTCATATATTAAGGATATTTACACGACAAATAAAATGTATATCTTGAATATTCTGTGAATAGCTTCTGAAGACTACTTTATTCTGGATGAATTTTATGGAATTTTGCATAACTGCTAAACCATAAGAGATGGTAAAAAACTTACCGCACAAAAAATGTAGAGCACATTAAAACACACACTTTATGTAATCTAAATTTTTTGTGGAGTTGATCGTTTTTAAGTTATTCCTTCGGCTTTGAAAAACCTGCACTTTTCTCATACAGGAATTTGTCAACTCCTGTCCATACAAACAAAGGAACTTCAGTCACATAGCAACCAGCTTTTGACTATGGTGCTCCGTTATTTCACTTCTACTTACAAGGAAGCGAGTAATAAGACTATTTCTACTAATTTTTTCTTGATTAGCATGAAGTAAATAGAAGCATAAGCTTTTTAATAATAATTTGTAGCAGAGCTGTAGAGAAGGTCATGTGAATGGAACACATCAGACTTTTGATTCATAACAGGCATCGGATCCCAGGCAATGTCTTTAAAAGTCCTACATACCAGGAAGGTAAATAGAGAAAGAAAGAAGAAAAGAAATGATAAATCATTTGGATGTATCATTTATATTTTTTTTTGATTTACTAATGATTAATGATACCCAAATTTGAAAAATATGAAGGACATTCTTCTAAATAAGTAATTGCATGTAATCACTACAAATGTGTTTATTCAGAAATAACTATTTGCAAATCTTGCAGTTGTGATCCCATAAAGGCTGATCCACAATAAACGAAAACGAGAAAGAGACTTGTCGAGGTTTAACTTTTTAATTCTTGGTACAACATATTAGATCCCTTTTGTGTATATTACTCTTTATTTCAGAAATTATTCAAGGTGGCTGTGACATGAAACAGCTGCTGGAGCTCCCTCTAGTTTCAAGCTGGGGAAATGAAACTACAAGAAATTCTAATATTCTAATCAGAGATTCTGACAATTACAGATTCATTATTCTAGCAAAACTTGGAGTTTATAATTGGCTATTGCCTCAAAAGTAACAATAAAACTATAAATAACAGCAAAAAAATATTAACAAGAAACATCAAACAACTTTAATGTATGCTATTAATAAAGGAAAGAAACATGGTACGACTAAAGGAATCTGAAATAGGAATAAATCTGCATTTAAAAAATGTTAACTTTATCAAATTTTGAGATTGATTAATACACATTATGTTGACTGAATAGGAGGTAAAAAAAATCTGAGGTGTTCTATTCACATAACTTTCTCTAGCCATTCTTATAAAAGATTATTCTTTGTTTGCATAATGCTAATGAAGATAAACATTAGCAGAATTGGTCTTATTACTTGCTTCCTTGAAAGTAGGAGGAAAATAAGGAAATACATTAGGCTAAAGCAATGTTCAAATTTTTTAAAAGCTGGCCACTATGTGAAACAATTGAGGTTTAACAATTAAAATTTAGTTGAGTCGATTTTGTAACACTACATCACTTACTTTTTTCTTTCGGAAAACATGTTTCAGAAGCCATGTGCTTCCATTGTCAATTCCTTTGGTCGACTGCCAGCATTGCTTGCTGTGGTAGTTGTCTCTGTCCCTGGTGGTGGTTTGATGAACCTCTGAATGGGTAGATCGCCTGGCAGGATTTCAAAATTGAAAACCCGGTTCTTGTTTTTCCATATATATATGTTTTCCCAAACTTTTAATTCTGTCTTCCTTGTGATGTTTTTGAGGATTTTTGGGCTTCTGTTTATAGTGTGTTTCTCTTTCCAAAAATGCCAAGCTACTGCAGATTTGTCTTCTTGTTTGAGTTTAATATTTCTGTGGTGTTCTTTTGCCCTGGTTTTTATATTTCTTTTTGTTTGGCCGATGTAGATTTTTTCACAGTCATTACAGCTGAACTGATATATTCCTGGTTTGTTTTCTTGTGGGATATCATCTTTTAATTTAGAATTTAAAATGTTTTTTATAGAGTAATTTAAAGTTCACAATGGAGAAGGAATGTGATGGACAACTACCATTCCTTGACCTAAAAATCATCAAAACTAATAATCACCTTACATTTGGCATCTACAGAAAACCTACCCACACCAACAGCTATATAAAACAAAAGAGTTACAATCCCATTCCCCATCAGCATGCTTTACTCATCAGCCTTGCATACAGATTGGTAAATGAACCAATGGGCAAAACAGAATACCAATGTGAACTTACTAAAATATTGGATATAGCTACAGAGAATGGATTCCGGGCAGAACTGGTGTACAAAAAAGTTAATAAGGCCAAAAATAGGAAGAGAATTAAAGAATAACTAGCACACTCACTCAAAACCAGAAAGAAAACAAGATCTACAAGAAGTTTACATACCACCCTACAACTTTCTACAAATTCCAGAGGATCTTCAAACGACATAACATCATTCTAGCCCCTAAAAACAATTACTCTATAAAAAACATTTTAAATTCTAAATTAAAAGATGATATCCCACAAGAAAACAAACCAGGAATATATCAGTTTAGCTGTAATGACTGTGAAAAAATCTACATCGGCCAAACAAAAAGAAATATAAAAACCAGGGCAAAAGAACACCACAGAAATATTAAACTCAAACAAGAAGACAAATCTGCAGTAGCTTGGCATTTTTGGAAAGAGAAACACACTATAAATAGAAGCCCAAAAATCCTCAAAAACATCACAAGGAAGACAGAATTAAAAGTTTGGGAAAACATATATATATATGGAAAAACAAGAACCGAGTTTTCAATTTTGAAATCCCGCCAGGCGATCTACTCATTCAGAGGTTCATCAAACCACCACCAGGGACAGAGACAACCACCACAGCAAGCAATGCCGGCAGTCGACCAAAGGAATTGACAATGGAGGCACATGGCTTCTGAAACATGTTTTCCGAAAGAAAAAAGTAAGTGATGTAGTGTTACAAAATCGACTCAACTAAATTTTAATTGTTAAAACACATCACTGTCTCAAAGTCCACCATATATCAGGATAATTGAGGTTTAGTTAATTTTGCATGGTTATATTTGAGAAAAGTTAGGTAGTTTAACTTGAAAATCTTTGTATCACATCCTTGGAAGATACTACATATAAAAACCAACTTTGGTATTTAATAGTCTTTTTGTTTTTGTGCTATGCTGTCCACAGATACATATGCTCACACAGGCCTTTTTTTAAAAAAGTTTTTTTTTTCAGACTCAGGGGACCTCAAAATATATATTTGCAGTGAAATCTCAACATCAAATTTTTGGGTGAAATACAAGATCTTCTCTAGCTACTGTGCATATGCTAAAGAAAGTAAAACTGTAATTGGTCAGTTAGAAACAATTGAAATCCCAATGTACAAAATTGATATACTCATCAGCACCAATTCCTGTTTTTACTGGGCTATTGAGAACCAAAATGTTGTATCTGTTTTGCTTCCTCTTCCCATCTTTGTTTTTATTTATGTTCTTCAGTTAATGTGAACCAACCATACATAAATTTCTTATTTTATATCAGAAGTCTGAAAAGAAGTACTTGAAAAGCTCTAAGTTAAGCCCTAATCCATTTCCTTTGCATGATCATTCAGTTCTACCATGATGTGATGTATGTGATGATTAAAGTTGGGAAGTGTGTATTAAAATTAAAGCATATTTCTTATAACAAACATTCTAACTTAATGTTATAATACTGGAACTGTGGTTGTCCTTTATTAATTAAAAATATTGCTATTATTTTGTAGTTGGTGTATGTGCAATGAGATTTCTTTTTTTCTATCCTTCTTCTACCTCAGGTCGTGGTAAAGGTTGTTAAGTTTAGTTTTTCAGTTATTCCTCTAACTTTTAAAAAAATAAAAAAATTATATTTTAAACACGATTTTAATTAAATGTAGTTAATTTACAGTGTAATTCTCTTACTTTTTATTTGATTTCTGATTACAAGATACATCACCCAACACAGTCTCTTATCTGGCAATTAAAGAATGAAAAATTGTTGTGTCATTGTCTCCATGGTCATTTCTGAACAACCATCATTGCTTGTAATTCTCCCTGAATACAAACAGAATACTGATTCTTCTTTATAGATTCTACATGAATATTGTAGTTGGTCATGCATATATTCTTTTGTTTCTTTTAATTCTTACCTGCTTAACCTAATTTAATCATTTCCTAACCAGCAATATGAACATTAAATGGTATATGATCAATGATGAGCAAGAAAATATGACAAAGTACATTAAATAATAAAAACTAGCATGCTCTTATGAGGGTAGTTTAATAAGTATCTGCGTTAGGAATGAAGCTGCCATTTTTCAAACCCAAATTATTTATTTATTTTTTTTTTTTTGGTAGCTTAACATCCTTTAACTTAATGGTCATATCAGATGATGAATGAAATTGGTGAAATAATGCTCAAATGATCTCGGGGTCCATGGAGCTTAAAGCTACAGGACATTCGTCTTCTCTGGATAAGGGAAAACTGAATAAAATCTTATCTGGGTAATTAGGAGTAAAAACATAGATTACACTCAAACTTCACTCTTGAAATAAAGTAACTTACTTCAAACATGTTTCGGTGGCTGTTGCCACCATTTTCAATGGAGGTTCACCGTATCTGGGTAATTCAGCGTAAGCGAGATTCAAACTTGTGACCTGTTGAATGTGAGGCAGAAACACTATCACCACACTACCCAGGCAGGTAAATTATTTATTCACTTAACATAGTCCCTTTTAACAATATGCACTGCTCCTAATGTTCCTGCTGGTTTTTAACCCCTCCAAAAAGGAGTAAATGATCTTCACAAAGATCCCATTTGATTTAAATTTATTCCTGCAAGCATTTCTTAATAATTAGGAAGAAGAAGAAATTGCAGGGAACTAGGTCCAGAGAATATGGGAGAGGGAAGGGGTGTGGCAATAATTCATAATGCAAACCATACAGTTTGGCAGCAACAACTCTGAATGAATGTGCTAGTGCATTGTCATGGTGAATCAGTACTTTCTCTTTTGCCAAATGGGACCATGTCTCCTTCAGTTTCTTGTTGAATTGGGTCAATAACATACTGTAAAATTATCCAGTAAATTTTTTACTTTTTCTAAGATAATGAGATTTACACTGCTTCCAAACAATTGTTGCCATTACTTTTCTGTCAGCTGTTTTTGGACTGATTCACCAGAATCAACCGCTGTGTTGCTTGGTTTCTGGAGTATAAGGTAGAATCCAGGTCTTATTGATGTTGACAACTTGATGCAAAAACTTCTTTAAATTTAGCTTAAATAGTTCCAAAAAAACTTTGAAGTTGAAGCTGAACCCATATGTTGACACACCTATGGCTTCTGCCATTTTGTGAGCTTTTGTTCAATGGTCAGCAAGAATCATATAGTGGACTTTGTCAGTGATTTCCTTGGTAACCACATCTCCCAGGCATCCTGGGCCCTCCTCATCAAAAATTATGTTTGACTACAATTAAAGGCATTGAACCAATATCTAACTGTTATGATAGATGGCAAAAGGTACCCATAAACAGCATCCAATATTGCTTTTATCTCCGGCAAGTTTTCCATCCTTAAGTAAAAGGTGAATCATGAACAATACTGCACTTTTTCCATTTTGAAAGACCTGCCTGCCATATCAAAAGTAACTTAGGAATCGGTACCAAAATTGTTTTGGCAATATGTAATGACAGTACATGCCTTAGCAGCACCACCTATTTTGAAACATGGGTACTTTTTGAATTGCCCTCATATAACATTTGATAAGTACGTAAAATCTGAAGTATATAACTGCTTCAGAATGATGAATACAAACATTATTTTGGTCTGCTATTAAAAACGGCATATTTTGTAAGCTGAAGAACAAATTCTTGTTACTTTGTTTTAACAATAATAAAAATAATTATACATATATTGACAAGTAGAGGTAATTTATATTAACTCTCTATGACATGATGCATTTATTTAACAGCAGTAGCTTAAAGCTGGCATGTTAGATTATACTTCTCCTCTATGGCTATATTTGTCCATACTTTGCATGAGGTATTGTTGAAATTTGGATAATCACAGCATATACAAGGGTTGGAGCAAAAGTCATGTGTTGTGTGGAAATTCTGCAGGCATAGTGTGTATGCAGAACAACAGATGGCTCTGTGATAGCTGGTAGTAGCGCAGCGAGGGCTGTGAAATCAGTCAGTTTGTGAGTGTCATGCGAGATGGAAACAGCGTGCTCACATTAAAATAGTCGTTCTCCAAGGGAGAAATGCGATGGAATGTTACAGTGAATTAGTGGAAGCCCCTGGGAATAATGCCCTACCATACCATGCAGTAGCATGGTGGGTAGGAAAGTTTCAACAAGGACGTGTGTCAACCAGTGATGAGCAATGTTCCGGACGACCTGTCAGATGTGGCATGTGCCATCATCGAGCAGCTCCTGGATGAAGACAGATGATGGACACTACTGGAGTTAGAGAGGGCATGTGGCATCGAGAAACGCACCATCCATAGGATATTGTGTAATCGCTGCAACTATACAAAATCACATCATGAAGGGTACCGCATGCACTGATGGAAGTTCAAAGGTGGGTGCACTATGCAATATGCTCCTAGCACCTTACATGCTGGCAATAGGATGGCGATCAATTCTTGTCATAAATAATTGCCATTGATAAATTTTGGGCCAGGGCATATGAACCAGAACTGAAACGTCAGTCCACAGAGTGGCGACATGCTGGATCACCAAGGAGGCAGAAGTTCCGTCAGAATCCTTCCCCAGTCAAATTGATAGTGATCATCCCATATAACGTCAGGGGTGTCATTGTTTGCCACTTTGTTTCACATGGCAGAATGGTGACCGCACAGTACTACAGGGACTTCCTGGTGCGACATGTACGACGTGGCATTCAGGAGAAACATCCGGTCTTGTGGACAGTGCAATAATTCTGCATGACAATGTAAAACCACATAAAGCAGAGTGTGTAGGGCAGCTACTGCGACGTTGGGGATGGGAAGAATTGGAGCACCCACTGCACTCTCCCAAAATTTCACCCTGTGACTTTGATCTCATTCGAAAAATTAAGGAACCACTACATGGTAGACGGTTTGCAACACGAGAGGACATTGCTAATGCTGTGCACGAACAGATGACTCGATTCACACATGGTACAGCAGATGGTATTCAGCACCTCCCACATCGTTGGCAGTATGGTGACAGTAGCAGGGGACTACTTTGAGGGTCTTTAGGCTCATGTTTGTCATATCAACTGTCTGTGTACTGTATTGTCATTCTTTTGCACTGTGAAGGCCATATTGTCCTGTATACTACTGTAATAAATTAGTGTGTTACGATATTCAGTGCTATTCATTGTCCACACATGTAGTTAACACCTGGTCCTTTCGCCTGTATGTAAGAGTATATCTAAGAACAGCTTTTCTCTGTGTGAAAAAATTCTATAACTCTTGCTTCATATTAACAGTATTAATATTTGGGTGGAATTTGTAAATAGTCATAGTAATTTCCTTCATATAAACAAGTTCAGAGCCTTGTATTTGTAAA
Organism: Hymenopus coronatus; assembly: GCA_030762935.1. Classification (NCBI taxonomy): domain Eukaryota; kingdom Metazoa; phylum Arthropoda; class Insecta; order Mantodea; family Hymenopodidae; genus Hymenopus; species Hymenopus coronatus. The sequence continues at coordinate 22,766,091 of CM060886.1, read as the reverse complement.
ATTGTTTTTCATTCCAAACAATAATGCTGACTTTTCTCTATTCTTGTTGCATTAATTTAGATGGACTTATTGAGCTATACAAATATATAGCCATCATATTGATGATTATTACTGGCACAGATCTGACTATCTTCATAGGATGTTTCCTAGTTTTGTGTGCACATGATAACATTTTCAATTTTTTCTATTATGTTTAGTTTTATTATTACCTACAGATAAGATTAGAGGCTATTGTCTTTTTGAAATTGAAGATGAATGTTATTTCTAATCAGTTTTTAATAGTGTAATGACCATAACATAATTCAGATAAGATTGTTACTTTGCTCATTGTTAAGTAAGAGGGCACTTGTAACACCACTCTCAGTTTTTGCTGATAAGATTTCTGATATTTGTTTGTAAACATAATGTGTTCTTTGAAATAGGGTCAGTGTAAAAACTGTAAACAACACTTCCCCCCTCTTCTTTTAAGAGCTAATGTTATTCCCTTATCCTCTAATATTTCATGTCCTTCTCTAATAAATTACTATTTTCAAGGACTAAGAAAATAAAGTGTTATGTAGAAACTGAGGAAACTGTTAGTTTATTTTAACCATATTAATTTAATGCAGAGTAGTTGAATGACTGTAGTTCTGCCCATTTTTGAAAAGTTTCTTTTGTGATGCTCTCTTAATTTTGGTATTCACATCACTAAATTCTTCTTGCACTCAAAGGAGAACAAAGTGCCTAAAGACTTGCCTGGACCATTTATCTTCTTCAAAGATCTTTGGTGGTATGATGATTACACAGCAATTTGTGACAACTTATAAATATTAGGCTGAAACTTTTTTTACGAGGGGCATACTGAAAGTCACAAGCAACCCATTGTAAAAATTTAAATTTCAACAATGTAACGAAACGAATTGCAGGATCGTAATCTACAGACTTTAAGCCACATGTTGACATACTGTGACGTCATTAGCTTCTATCACGTGACCACAGACGGTGTTTGAAAAATGGCTGACATTGATGTTTCGTTTCAACAGCGTGCTGTCATTGAATTCCTTGTGAAAGAAGGAAAATCTGCTCCTGAAATTCATCTCAGACTTCAACGTGCGTATGGAGGTGTCTGCATGGGTGCCAGCAGTGTTAGAAGATGGGTGAAACATTTCAAAGATGGAAACACGAGTCTGCAAAATGCACCTCGTAGCAGGCGTCTTCAAACTGCCTCTACAGAACGCAACAAGGAAAGTTGATGAGCTCATTACAGGAGATAGGCGTTTCACTGTGAATGAAATTGCTGCGCAACTTGGAATAGGACATAGTACAGTGCAAGAAATGATCCACAGCTTGGGTTATCGAAAGGTCTGTGCCCGTTGGGTCCCCCGTTTATTGACTGAAGACCACAAACTTCAGAGAAGAACCATTGCACAAAACCTTCTTCAGAGATTTCATAATGAAGGTGATGAATTTTTGACGTGTATTGTGACTGGAGATGAGAGCTGGTTCCATCACTATGAGCCAGAAACGAAACGTCAGAGTATGGAATGGCACCACTTGAACTCACCATCGAAGAAGAAAGTGAAGACAGTGCAGTCTGTAGGAAAAGTTATGGGAAGTGTCTTTTGGGATGCACAAGGTTGCATTCTGGTTGACTTTCTTGAACCTGGACAAACCATAAATTCTGCCTGCTAGATCAAGACACTTCTGAAGCTCCGTTGGGCTTTGCGTGATAAACGCCCTGGAAAGAGGATCATCCTTCAACAGGATAATACGTGTCCGTATACTGCCCGTGCCACTATGGAGAAGATCAGGGCATTAGGGTGGGAAACTCTTCCACATCCTCCCTACAGTCCCGACTTGGCACCCTCCGACTACCATCTTTTCGGTTCTATGAAGGAGCAGATGCGTGGCCAACACTATGAGACGCTGGAGGATATTTGGAAAGCAGTGCGTCAGGGTCTGCGGGCAGCTGGAACGGAGTTCTATCACAAGGACATTTTCAAACTTGTAGAACGATGGGAAAAATGTGTGCAAAACAATGGAGACTATGTCAAAAAGTGAAAGAAAGTCTGTAGATTATGATGATGTATTTGGTTTGCCTTAAAAATAAATATTAAGATTGTAAAACAGTGTTGCTCATGACTTTCAGTATGCCCCTCGTAGCTTCATCCACATACTAATTATATGAATAAGTAACTTAATTTAATATGGTCAAACATAGACTTTCTTTTTCTGGTAGACTCGGTATGCAATTTCTTCATATTTTCTGGTTTCCAGTTGACTAATATGCTCGAAAAACTACACTTTATTTTATTTTTGTTATCTAACATATATGTTTTATATTTTAGCATTCCAACTTTATGTTTATAGAAAACAGCTATTACAATGAAGAAATAATTTTTGAAATAAACTTTGTCTATGTTTTGGGATAAAACAACACAAAACCAAATTTTTAGTCAGCATTAATATAAGCTGGAAATTAATTTTGAAAAGCATGAAAATAAAATACACAAATTGTTCTACTAATTGAAGATTTTTTTAATTTATTTAGTTTGTCAAAATGTAACAAGTGCATTAAATTGCATGTCTATGTATTGTGTGCAGCAAATATTACTAATTTTTCAGTTTCTTAAGTGGAGAAGTGGACAGTGGAATATTATCTAAGTTTAGAGCTAGGTAACAAATATGTGCTATTCAATTCCTTTCATCATTTACTTAAACTTAAAATGGCTATATATCCTTCTGAATTTAAAATTGTCTCTTATAAGTTCACATCAGTGATACAAAGCATCAATAATACTTATGCACTTCATTCTTAATTTGAATAATAATTCATTGTACATTTCTTCTATTCAAAAGATTGAAAAGTTAGTAATCATCAGCAAAATCAATGTACAGGATTACAATATGAAGCATTTGCTGTATTATGATACAATAATTAAAATGAAATTAATCTTTAACTGCAATTTGTCTCCTATTTATAAGAAATTATAAAGTATAAAATAAATTTGTAACACATGAAGAGGAGAATATTTGAACTTTGATATAAATCTGTTACCTAATTTGTGTTTTTGAGGTGTGATTTCTCTTTTATATAGGTTTGGTATGGAAAAGCTTCTATATGATTATGGAGTAGATCTTGCAATTTGGGCACATGAACACTCTTATGAACGCATGTGGCCAATGTATGACTACAAGGTTCTTAATGGCAGTTATGAAGAGCCATACAGGAATCCACATGGACCAGTTCACATCACCACAGGATCTGCTGTAAGATTATTTTTGTTTATTCGTTGTATTTGAATAATACTTAGTGTTATGGTATTAAAACATAACAGCGAAACAAAAGAAAAACTGCTCAATATCCTTATATCTTTAAAAAAACTGTTAAAAGCTATTGAAAACACAGCTTGATACTCAGTGATTGACATTATCAATGTTTAGAGGAGTTTAGTAACATATATAATTAAGTCATATCAAGGTGAGCATAAAGGAATACAATCTTGGAAGATAGGTTGTGGTAGAGGATAATGATGAAGTTTAATGTATTGCTGTAACTTATGCACATTTTATGAACAACTTAACGGCAACATCAGGGTAATTTCAACTCTTTCCCAAAAGCAAATCTATGTCCAGTAATTCATTTTACTAGATCCATAGAGGGTTTGTCTTCAGGTATTATACTGCAAGTTCTCTCTCATTCACATTATTCATCTATTTTGTAAAATAATGTAGAATGTGACATTTACAAGGGGCGGCTGATAAGTTCAGACTTCACACAGATATGGCGCCACTAGGTTAGACGGTAGCATTGTATAGTTTAACTCTAGACTAGCTTGTATCCACAGTTACAGGTCAAAAGCTTGTTTAGTTTTCAAATGACAGCATTTTAAACAAGAAAACTTTAAAGTTTTCACGCATTGGAGGATTTTAAACACTTCCATTTGAAAAGCTTAATGACTAAAGAAATCAAGAAGGGAATGAACAACATTGAAAGACTTTTACCCTCATATTCAATGATTACAAGGTGGGTTGCAGGGTTTAAAATGGGATGTACAAGCACTAGTAATGAGCCTTGCTCTGGACACCCTGACGAAAGTGACATCTCCAGAGATCATTGAAAAAATTCATTGTTTATTACTGGAAGACCGCAGATTAAAGTTGTTTGAGATAGCAGAGGCTGTAAACATATCAAAAGAACGTGCAGGTAATATTTTGAGTAATGTCTATACAAGATGGGTGTCACATTTGTTGATACCTGATCAAAAGTTGCAAAGAAAAACTGTTTCTGTTAAGAATGTGGAGCTACACCATAAATATCACAGAGAATGTTTGAGACGGCTTATTACCATGGATAAATCTTGGATACATCAATACACTCCAGAAAGAAAATCACAGTCAAAAAATCAACCTATTAATATAATTATAATTTTAATTGCATCATATCTATTTTTAACTTTAATTGCAGTTGTTAAAATTATTAATATTTGATTATTTTAATTCATTTGGTTTATTACAATGTTAATATATATTTTTTATATAATTTTTATAATTCCTTTATGTTTTAACAGTGGATTGCGCCATTTGAACCAACTCCTAAACAGGCAAAGTCAATTTTGTCAGCTAACAAGGCTATGGCACGTGTTTTCTGGGATGCACAGGGAATTATTTTTATTGATTACTTGGAAAAGCGTAAAAGTATCACTGGTGACTACTATGCAAGCTTTTTAATAATAATAATAATAATAATAATAATAATAATAAATAATAATTTATTGCAGAGATGTAGAGAAAGTCATGTGAATGGAACATATCAGTTATATGAGTTTCACAATGAACAAACTGTGGTATTTACAGCACATACAAGGAGGCAACTGATGGCTGACATTCACAGCCAGTAAAGTTTAGGCTTGAGCAGCTCATTCATTAGCAGGCAGTACATATCATTTACAGTACAGCAAGTCATGGATACGTGCAATCTTGACTGGCCGCAAAAGACCTCTTGGTGTTTGCCACGTTTGACATCTGGGAAAAATTGCAATATGTAGAGAGAGTTGGTTTCTATCTTGTTTGCATCCTTTGACATTAAAAAAAGAAAAAGACTGTTTGCGAATTAAGTTGTCTTAACACTTATAGGTCTCAATTCATCACATTAGCCACAAGAACATGTTTTTGTAAACTGTTGCTTACATCATCAGCTGCTGTCAATTGGTTCAAGCATCCAGGTCCATTGCCAATCAGTAGTGTTCTCCTCGTGATTCCATTTTGCCTAAAGTTCATATTCATAGCCAAGTCTTCATGTTTTTTTATGATGATTTCTCCCAAACATAATAATAATAATAATAATAATAATAATAATAATAATAATAATAATAATAATAATAATAATAATAATAATAATAATAATAATAATAACAACAACAACAACAACAACAACAACAACAACAACAACAACAACAACAACAACAATAAGATTTATTTCATCCAGTTTATCATACATATGATTTTGGACATCTGACTCTGTTGGTTTTTAACTGGTTTATATCAGTGGTGGTGATGACACCAACGAAGTAAACTTTAGCTGATAGCCTGAATTTAATATTTCAAAAATGATCTTTCACCTGCCATTAAGATTTCTATTTGTTTTGCAAATGGATATTGAGTTGCAATCCATATATACAATGTAATACGAAGGTCGGGGCAAAGGTTATGGCAACTATTTATTTTCTTGAAGATACCAGTCTGGTTGAAAAATGTGACATATACAGACGAAAGGACAAGGTGTTAACTACGTGTGTGGACAATAAATAACACTGAATATTGTAACACACTAATTTATTATGGTAGTTTACAAGGCAATATGGCCTTCACGGTGCAAAAAAATTACAACACAGTACACATACAGTTGATATGACAAACATGGGCCTAAAGACCCTCAAAGTAGTCCCCTGCTACTGTCACCACACTGCCAACGATGTGGGAGGCACTGTATATCATCTGCCGCACCGTGTGGGAATCGAGTCATCTGTTCGCGCACAGCATTAGCAATGTTCTCTCATGTTACAAACCACCTATCACTTAGTGGTTCCTTAATTTTTCGAATGAGAACAAAAACATAGGGGAAAATGTCGGGAGAGTACGGTGGGTGCTCTAATTCTTACCATTCCCAACGTCGCAGTAGCTACCCTACACACTCTGTATTATGTGGTTTTGCATTATTGTGCAAGATTATTGCACTGTCGACAAGATCCAGACGTTTCTCCCGAATGCCACGTCGTACCTGTCACACCAGGAAGTCCCTGTAGTACTGTGCAGTCACTTTTCTGCCATGTGAAACAAAGTGGCAAACAATGACACCCCTGACGTTATATGGGATAATCACTATCAATTTGACTGGGGAAGGATTCTGACCGAACTTCTGCCTCCTTGGTGATCCAGCATGTCGCCAATCCGCGGACTGACGTTTCAGTTCTGGTTTGTATGCCCTGGCCCAAAATTCATCGATGGCGATTATTCATGACAAAAATTGATCACCGTCCTGTTACCAGTGTGCAAGGTGGTTTGGAGCATATTGCATAGCACACTCATCTTTGAACTTCTGTCAGTGCATGCAGTACCCACTGCTATGTGATTTTGCATAGTTGCAGCTTATTATGCAATATCCTGTGGATGGTGCATTTCTCGATGCCATTTGCCCTATCTAACTCCAGTAGCGTCCATCATCTCTCTTCATCCAGGAGCTGCTCGATGATGGCACATGCCACGTCAGTCCGCACACTGACAGGTCATCCTGAACGTTGCTCATCACTGGTTGACACACGTCCTTGCTGAAACTTTCCTACCCACTGTGCTACTGTACGGTATGGTAGGGCATTATTCCCAATTCCACTAATTCACTGTGACATTCCATTGCATTTCTCCCTTGGAGAATGGCTATTTTATTGTAAGCGTGCTGCTCAATGCGGGTTACTTCCATCTCGCACGACACTCACCAACTGACTGATTTCACAGGCCCTCGCTGCATTACTAACAGCTATCACAGAAGCATCTGTTGTTCTGCATACACACTATGCCTGCAGAACTTCCACATGATACATGTATGTTTGTGATCCGTTCACATATCTACAAGAAAAAAACTAGTTGCATGACTTTTGCCCCAACCCTTATATGCATCAGGTTTTTCTTTAAGTGTAATGGTTTATGTTTTTTGATTTTTAGAAACTGTCAAAGAAAAAATAAATTTTAAGGAGCCAGAATGATATTGTGGTATTTTTATTTTTTCTGAAACCGGAGCATGAGAACTTCCTTTCAAACAGGCTTGTCTTTCTGTAGAGTGGTCAGATTATTTTTGTAGTTTTTGAATTGTGGTTTTATGCTTGCCAAGTTTTCATCAAGGCCATTTTACTCAGTTGTTTAATAATTCTTTATATTCTTATGGTATTCACTCTGGTTTAGGGGAACATATTTTATTAGCCTGTGAACCAAACTGTTAAACAGTTGCCGCTGTAAACTAAACCTTATATACTTCTGGAATTATTGCAGTGAGTGAAACCTGTAAGTGTTTAGTTGACTCAATTTTTATTCATGTTGGTTTCAATGTTTAAGTTCCTTCAAAAATTAATTTAATACTGTTTGTTGCAACTAAGTTTTATTTGAATCAATGTAATGTTATCAAATGTAAATAAATTAAATTAAATGATATGCAAATATTAATATAAGAATAATAGTTGCAACAAATCTTCACTTATCTTTTGGAATCATTGCTTTGGATTCCAAAAGATAAGTGAAGATTTGTTGCACAAAGCAGGATTCCAAAAGATAAGTGAAGATTTGTTGCAACTATTATTTTTATATTAATATTTGTGTTGTTACTTCACTGTTACTAGCTTCTTTTTACATTTATAAATGATATGCATTGCTTTATAGAGAGTTTGAAAATTAAGATCCTCATATATTTTTACTTTCTCTACACACACTATGTACATAGTGTATAGAGAAGGTATTGCACTCCACCCAAAAGTTTGATACATGATATATGTTTTAGGGTCTTCTGTTTCCAAAAAAAAAGCATTTTCAGAAAAAGGACTCTGTGTGTGTGTGTGTGTGTGTGTGTGTGTGTGTGTGTGTGTGTGTGTGTGTAGGGGTGGGAGTGTGCGCATGCGGTAAAAAAAACAACAAATTTATCATAAACTTCCATATTTTAAATACAAGCAAACATACATTAATTGTGATGGTAACTGACATGGAATTATGTAAAATAATTATAATAACTCCATGGCACGACAGCTCACGGGGAGCCTTGGCCTACCGCCCGGCCGCTGCGTCCCCCATCTCGTTCCACTACAGACGTCATGGATGGGGTGCAGTATTGGAGGGTGAGACGTGGTCAGCGCCTCGAGCCCCTCCCGGCTGGTTAATGCGGTCCTCACGACCTGCAGCCGCTACTTCTTCATCAAGTAGCTCCTCAATTGGCCCCCCAGGGACCTCACGAGGCTGAGTGCACCCCGGTCCAGGTCTCCCAGCTGGGGAAAAATCCCCACGCCGGTACTGGGGATCAAACCCAGGTCTCCCGCTTGGTAGGCAGCTGCGCTACCACTGCGCTAAGGAGACGACCCATGTAAAATAATTATAGCAGCAAATTATACTATATACCAGGAGGTAGCATAATATGCATGGTCAAGCAAGATACAAATGAAGGGGTTGGTGGATCAGTTTACAAAGAGGATATTTAAATAAAAAGCAACAAAGGCCTATCCTCTCAAAATAATCAAATTTAGCCAAAATTTAATTTAAAAAATCTTTTAAACTATCGGTTTACTTCCAGTAATTAGCCGTAGCTGTAAAGTGCTATAAGTGCATTGCTGGTTCACAGGAGGAAGATAGAGTTGCAACCATATTCTGCTATTCTCTACAAATGCCACCTTAACACAGTAGCAATCCAGGCATGTTGATAATATGTCTTTTACAGTGAATGTGTCCCTATCTTTTGTAATTTGTAATTATAAGTCACAGACATGAAAATGGTACTAAAACCTTCTGAAGTTTGCTAAAAATAACAAAAGTCCCCATGAAAAGTGTGATGTTGAGCAACATATGCTATTCAATGTAAGGTCAATATAAGTAAGCAAATATTAAAAAGTGAAAGAGACATAGCCCAATTTGGCAAAAGAGAAAGTGCTGTTCCACTACGACGATGCACCAGCACATTCATTCAGAGTTGTTGCTGCTATACTGCATGATTTGCATTATGAATTGTTGCCACACCCCTCCCCCTTCCCATATTCTCCTTGCAATTTCTTCTTTTTCCCAAACATGAAGAAATGTTTATGGGAATAAATTTAAATCAAATGAGATCTTTGTCAAGATCATTAACTCCTTTTTTGGTGGGGTTAAAAAACAGCAGGAACATTGGAAAAAAAAAATGTAAATGGCGTGTTATTTATGGACACTCTTTAACTACTGTGGTTCTCAGTGTCCCATTCTAAATTGGATGTGAAATACCGCTTAATTTTACTCAGAGGCCTCTCTATCAGGCTTGTTCTTTTACATGCCGTAAATCTACGACACAGGACCAACTTTCCTTCCGAAGGAAGCTATACTAAGGATTTTTTCACCTGAAAAAAATCCATCGTCCTCCGCCAGGTTTGAACCTGCGACTTTGGATATATGAAGTTAGCATGGTAACTATTTCACCACAGAGGGCGACAGGAACATTGGGAGAAGTGCATATTGATAAAAGGGACATTTGAGTTTTGGATCTAAGATTATATGAGGTTGTGACCAAGTTTAACCATAACTATATTTTAAATAAAAAGGTTACAATTAAAATAAATATATATAGAAGTGGGGCTTACCCATTTCTAAATCAGAAGTAGGTCAGCACACAGATTTCACGGTGCTTGAGTGTTTGTTTGGAAAAAAGGTCTTGCAGAAAACAAAACCACCCCTGCCCAAAAGCAACTAGTTCAAGTATGCTGTTTATTTACGTGTGGAGTTGGCTCTCACATTCACCTGCCTTGACCTAGCAACATTCCCTAAGTCTTCAACCACATTATGTGTGCAGATTGGCGTGTAGAAAATTATTAACTATGTATGTCACATAGTTACTACTGGAGCTATGTCAGTAAACTATTAAACTATTATCTTCATACATTCTTGTGGAATAAATTGTATAATTTAGAATTCCAACTATTTTTATATTTTCTTTTTTCAAAATGACTGATCACAACAAAATGCATTATACTTTTGGGTTGTAATACTTCTATGAAGTACATATCGGAGGAATGTAATAAGTTCTGTTCCATTTGTTTCGTAATCGGCTTACCCGTTCCGTATTTGTAGGATATTGTACATCATCTCAAATCCACAAATAACTTTCCTTTTTCTTTCATTCTTTCTTTCCTTCCCCTTCCTCTCTTTTCCTTTTGCTTTCCCTTTCATTCTCTCTCTCTCTCTCTCTCTCTCTCTCTCTCTCTCTCTCTCTTTTATCAAAATTTACCCATTCAAAATTATTTATTTGAACAGATTGAATACACATGTGCTTATTGCTCTGCTTTTTTTGAATACACTATAGTATATTGTCATAATCTTACATCTTTATGATTTCATCTTTAAAGAGTTATTTTATTTTAGTACTTATTGAAATTACTAATACCTATACTTTTATCATTTATACTAGGGTTGCAAAGAAAACCATGATTTGTTCACGGAAGATCAACCATACTGGTCAGCATTCCGAAGTGTTGATTATGGGTACATGCGTATGCGTGTGTTCAACAGAACTCATCTTTATACAGAACAGGTGTCAGTTGAAAAGGTAAGATATGCTCTACCTTTCAGTAACGCAAACAGAACTATATTAGTAATTTGTAGCAACAGGTTGTTTTTCCTGGTTTCAGTAAAACAAATGACACTTCAGTACATGTCCAGTTTGTTAAGAATGTTGACAAGAAACATTAAAAATGTAAACAGTAGTAAGTAAATATTATTTTCATTTTTAGAAATATGAAAAGTTGAATGTAGAGGCTTAAATTTCACTTATCCATCAGACATATGTTTAAGAAAATGTTTCAAGATCTCACAATGATCTACGTGATGTTTAAATGAGTTTGACTTATTCACATTTCAAAAACTTGTTGAGGTTTGTAACGTGGCATTTGACATAATGAGTATAGGAATAATTTGATTCCTAGGAACAAACTTTCTACTGCATAATCCCATGCTAGGTTGCAAACACCTCACAAACTGCTGCATATTTGGAGTTGAATTTTATGTTTAAAGCAATAAGTAAACTTTTTCTTATATCTGAAATTTTGCTGAAATCAGTAAATATTAGGAGTAGTTTATATTGAAAACATTCTAAAAATTTACAGCCTTTAGCAGAAGTGCTAAAGGTATGGAATAGACATTTTATATATAAGAGTATGCATTAAATTTGTTGACATATTTCAAATTTTGTTGAATAAAATCTTAGATTTAATCTGAATATATATATATATATATCCATCCATAGTAAAATTGGCCCTACTGATATGGGCTGCATAGATGTCCAGTTTATGTACCATATATGATACATTTTAACCCTTAATTTTACTAACACTTCTGTTATGAATGCATTAAAAACTTCTTTGCAGTTATACAAAGCTTATCTTCAAAAGCTACATTTAAAATTATACATCCCCAAGCATGAATGATGAAATAGGGCTGCATCTCTGAAATCTCCACAGATCTCTTTGGGTATTCCATTTTTGCAGAATATCATACACATCCTAAATAGGTCCAGTCTTTTTTATGTATATATTTATTTTTATTTTTTTCAAAGCTGAATTCTTGAGGAAAAATATTTTGCTGTTTAATGTGAGGTGGCAGATAGTTTTAATTTTTCAACTTTTTGTATTTCTCTGAATTTGGAATGAAACTGCAACATATTGATTTGTAGAAGTCCTTGTTTTATATGATTTAAAGCTCTTAAAATTACCAAACTTTGTATGTTGGGATATTCAACAATTGGGGAAAAAAATTTCTCTACAATTTTACATTTTTTCAGAAATAAGATCATGCCTCAATATCTCATTCACTAAATTAGAATGCTCATATGCATATTATATGCACATCTAATACCAGGCTAGAAAGTCTCTATTTTATAATAGACAATTAGTTTTCTGCATCCTTTATGAAAACGTTAAAAATGTAATTAAAAAAAGTTATCATACCAGAATGCATGTATCACGTCTATTGTCAGATACAATTTAAATTTACAATTCCAATGGATATAGAACTTTGATAATTTCTTTCCAAGATGTCCATTCTCAGTTTTCAGCTGAAGCTTCCCAACAAGCAACAAGTTGGAAGAGAATGTAAAAAGAAAATAACCTGATTGTTCCATTTGCATGATTTTTTTGTGCATATTTTTCAACAAACTATTATTACAAAAGCATGTTTCTATCTGCTTCATGTGGAGTTGCAAGAGAGAAGCAGTAGGAGTAAAATGTGTTGTAGTGAGCTTTGTGAATATGGGTATCCTGATCAAAGTGTATTGTGCACAAATTTGGTTTCTTCAACTGTTAAATCTATTGATAAAAGGGACCAGAGAAGGATACAGTTTTGTTCTGGTGATAGTGTTTATGCTGATGATAGGTGAAATTAAATGAACCTGAGACTGGAGATGGATATGTTATGAAGATGTTGAACACTTGTGCAGAAGATATGGTATACGTTTAGAAAATGGAGAAGAGAATAATAGAAATAAAAAAGATAGTTAAGAAATCCAGAAGTAGAAACAAGAGAAAAGCTTATGAATATTGATAAGAGAGTGACACATTTAGAAAAAGCTGAACAGGCAAATAGAAAAATAAATAAAATTCTTTATCGCTTAAAGAAGAATTAGGAAAAGGATGTAGAAGAGGTTTTAAAGGAGTCATTAGGTTTGGATCTGCAGGGCTGGCAAACAGTTGAGTCATTGAGAATTAGGAGAAAAAGGGTTAAACACCCAGCATATGTTATCAAATTGGAATACCCTCAAATACTGGTGGATGTATTTCTCACATTTTGTATCGTAGAGCAAGTGTGCTCTAGATTTTGAGGCTTTGAAGAATTCTGTTGATGTAGGTAGTGTATAGTTACAGATTATATCAGGATCACACTCTGTATTAAAAAGTAAGCATTGTTATACACATTTTTGTGGATATATCCATAGCGCTTTTGTTTTTGTTAGCAATAACATGGCAAATGGACCTTACTGGCTTTAACAAAGGAATTGTACCGGATGATCCAAAAACGTCCAGACTGGCTTTGCAGTGTTTTGGCTGTCCGCACCCTTGGTGCTCTTGCTGTCTACTGCTATCATAGAAAGGCTCACAGGAAACTATGCAATATTTTTAAAACTACTTTTAAAAGCTTTACTTACCAATGTTATTAAAGGAGATGCTGCAATTGGATGCTGCTGTTGTCCATACATTTTTGGCACCTCTTTAGGAAACTATCCAATTGTAATTGACGTGAAATGCTGGTAATTTTGTGTCGGATATTCTGTTTTAATTCTTCTTGTATGCTTATGCTTTAAGTTACTCCAGAGATAGAAATTATTATAAATGTTAGTATTAGTAAAATGTTGTTGGTTGTATTATGTAAGCAATAAAGGAGAGATGGCAGACTGATGCTACTAGAGAAAACCATTGATCAGTTATTAAGAGCACAGTAAAAGTTAAAACCAACAGGTTATGGACTCTAAATGGTAAAATGATAAAGTAATAAAACAGTGTGCTTTAAGGCATGTGGCATTTCATGGTTAAAATTCTGTTTACGGCCAAGAAATTAATGTATGTGATTGATGGTACAGAGCAACTGACAGATGGTGAATGCGATAATGAAAAAGAAGAAAAATGGAGAACCAAAGATATTATAGCTAAGCATGTGAACCTAAGAACAATTGAAAGTGCACCTCATGTCGTGTGAAACTGCCAAAAAACATGTATGACACTATACTGAAAATTTACAAGAAGGAAACTCGTCAACAAAAATGTTTACTGCTACAGGAGTTCTACAGCTTGAAATTTGACAAATCCACAGATGTCAATACCAACATCAGTGAACTTCAAAATGTGATCTGCAAACTAAAGTGCCTCAAAGAAAATATAACAGAATCTATGACGATCTCTAAGATAATGAAGTGCTTCTAGAACAATTCAAGCATTTCAGCAGTGCCTGGATTCAACTCAAGATTCTGACAAAACCCTGGACAATCTCATCACAAGATTGAGGCTGGAAGAAGACAAGATGAAAATAAACTTCAAAGAAGACACAAATGTATCCTTTAAAGCTGAAATGGAAGTAAGAGGTAAAAAGAAAACAACTTGTTACTTATGTAATGAAGTAGGGCATATTAAAAAAAATTGTACAGAGAAAAAGTATTGTTCAATATGTAAGAAAAGTACTCATAATGAGAAAGATTATCACTTAAAAGATGAAGCATATAGTATCTGTAAGAAAACAAATCGTAAAAAGCAAGATTGTTTCTTTAGAAATAAAGGTAAAAATATAACAAACCTGCTAAAATTGCTTTTCTGTGTCAAAATGTAGAGGTTAATGTAAACAGCGTAAAAGTTAACAAAGCAGAAGGTAGTAATAATTGTCTTGAGTTCATAGTTGACAATGGAACAACTTCTCATGTGATAAATGAGACTAATTGTGTACTAGAACTAGAACAGTGTAAAGAAGAAATAACAACTGCAAAACATGGAGAAAGTATGCCTGTAACAGGTGTAGGTTCCATAGAGTTTGAAAACCGTATGCTAAAGCATGTGTATTGTGTTCCTGAATTGTCAAAGAATCTCAGGTGTAAACAAAATAAGGGTGCTGTATATTTTGGTGATGAGAAGAAAGTTGTATTGCCAAAACACTGCATAACACTCAATGGTAACAATAATCAGTATGTTGTAAAACTAAATGCACAAAATCAAACTGTTCTGTCTACAGTTGTGGATACCTGGCACAAAAGGCTAGGTCATTTAAAGCTAAAACAAATGCAGGAACTTTCTGGAATGTGTGAAGTAACTTTTAAAGATAAGACTGGTTTAGACTATTCTGTGTGTGCCAAAGCCAAACAAGAAAGACTGCCATTTAAGACTGTAAGGTAAAAAGCTGAAAGACCCTTTCAAATCATACATAGTGGTCCTATCGATTCCTCTATGTATGATGGTAATAACTATTTTATAACATTGCTAGATGACTGGACACATTTTTGTGTTGTGTATCTGCTTAATAGTAAATCTGCAAATGAAGTGTTTATGTATGTAAAACAAAATGTTAATGAGGTTGAGGCTTATTTTAATCTCAGATACAGCGATGGTGGTGAATATAAAAATGCTCAATCATTGACTGGTGCAAAGAGAGAGGTATTATGATGGATTTTACTGTTCCTCGCATTCAAACAGTTAAATGGAAGAGACTGAATCCAACATTGCTGAACAAAGCAAGAGCAATGATATTTGATGCAAATGTAAATGTGGGGCAAAGCAGTCCTGACAACAGTATATTTCATGAACTGAAGCCCTATAAAAAGATCAAACATTACCCCAGCAAAGAAATAGTATAAGAGGAAACCAGATCTAAGTGAACTTCAAATTGCTGGTTAAAAGGTATATGCAAAAATAACAAAACCTTTGAAGAAGCTGGATAGTAAAAGCAAAGAAGCAATGTTTGTAGGTTATACTACAAATGGCTACCGAATATATGATCCAAAAGAGAATAAAACATTTGTAAGTAGAGATGTAATCTTCGCTTCCTCATTCTATCAAAAGGAAGAGAAAGAAGAAGAAAATATAAAAATATTTGAAGAAACTGAAGAAGAGGTAAATGAAACTAGGAATCATGGACAAATTGAAGAACAACAAGATGTAAAAGCAAATTAATTAAATCAAGAACATCCAAAAGAAGAAAGAAATGAAAGAAAACTGGAAACAAAAATAAAAGAACAGGTTACAAACTGAGAGCAAGAGATGGTCTGCACAAATCTAAAAGGCTTGAAGATTAAGCCTAGATGATGAAGAAGTGTTTCTAACATACAATGAAATAATCAAGAATCCAGACAAGGATAAATGGCAAAAAGCAATAGAAGAGGAAAAACATTCTCTGAAGACTAATGAGACCTGGGAACTGATGGATAACAATGAAGCTGTGGGGAAAGAAGTGCTTACAGCTAAATGGATTTTCAAGATTAAAGATAATGACAAATGTAAAGGTCATCTTGTGGTAAGAGACTGCCAACACAAGAAGGATAGTCTTAACTATAAAGATATATTCAGTCCTGTTGTTGATATGAGTGCTTTAAGATTACTTTTTGCAATTGCTGCTAAAGAAGACATTTTAATTCAAACATTTTATGTAAAAACAGCTTTTCTACATGGAGAGTTGAATGAAGAAATAATATATGAAGTTGCCTGAAGGGTGCAGGAAAAGTCTGCAAACTAAAAGAGGCTCTCTATGGTCTGGAACAAACTTTGTGCAAGTGGAACAAGAAGTTGACATATTTCCTGAAGCAAGAAGGACTAAAACAGTTACAAGCTGATCAATGTATCTTTAAAAATGAGAAAGATGACATCATCATTGCTATTCATGTGGATGATGGGATTCTTTTTAGAAAAGGCAAGACACAAATTGAGAAACTACTGAAAAAACTTAATAAGGATTTTGTGATGACAAGAAATGAATATCCCAGAACTTATTTAGGGATGGAAGTTAAAAATGGAAGTAATGGGCTGTACATACATATATCTCAAAAACATACACTAAACAATTGCTTCAAAAATACAACATGATGAATTACAAACCAGTAGCAACCCCAATAGTACCTCAAGATTCAGGATGTGCAAAATACAAAAGACTACTCAAAACCAGAAAATGATTATTTTCCATACAGAGAAGTAATTGGAAGTCTGTTATACCTAACTTGTAAAACAGGACCTGTATTGAAAAACTTTACAGTATGCAAAAGATACTCTACAAAAGAGAATTAAGTTTTCTAAAAGAGAACAATCAGAAAATGACCACATTGAACTGATAGCATACTGTGATGCAGATTATGCTGGAGATAAAAAACAAAGAAAAAGTATGACTAGCTATGCATTATTGTGTGCAGTAGGCCCAGTTTCCTGGTGCTCAAAAAACAGAGTACAGTAGCAAAATCAACAACTGAAGAGGAGTGCATCGCTGCAGAATGCTGTTCAGAATTCACATATTTAAGGATTTTAATTGAAGAGTTGACAGGAAAATCTGTGAAAGTAATTTTGTATGTGGACAATCAAAGTTCTATAAAATTGATAAAATCAATCAGTTTGATAGTAAGGTGACACATTGAAATGAAATTTCATTATTTGAGTGAAAAACACCAAAATGGAGAATTTGAAATAAGATATTGCCCCTCAAACAGTCAACTGATATATTCACAAAACCACTGTTACATCTCCATTTCAATAAATTTAAAGAGATGTTAACAGTGTGAAAGCATTGTAGGGATTTTTATAACATTTTACCATTAAGAGAGTGTATTCTAAATGTTGGTAATAGTATTATGTTGTTGTATTATATAAACAATAAAGGAGAAATGGTGGACTGATGCTACTAGAGAAAACCTTTGATCAATTATTAAAAGCTCAGTAACATAAAATAACAATAAAAGATAAAATTAACAGGAATTGCTGGGGGTTAGGTCGAGGGACCAAGGGATCCACAAAACTCTACTAATAATTCTGTCCTGAAACACACTTCCAATTGTTCTATTGAAAGATTGGCTGTATGAGCTGTTGCCGAGTCTTGTTGAAGAAAGGCAAAATAAATGCTCCTTGTCTGTTAATTTTCTGAAAAAAGGGGGGCAAAATTGTATTCACGTATGTATGGGCGTGAACTGTTAACTTGAAAACTATTGGCCCTATAATTCTTTCTCCGCTAATGGCGCACCATACACCAAAATTTTTGTCATGAAAGAGTATTTCATGGACAATATTAGGTTTCTCAGAGCTCCAATAATGATTATTTTGTGTACACATATATCCATGAAGGTGAAACCAAGCCTCGTCCTAGAAAAATAGTAAATGTGTGGATTAATTTAGCCATTGTATTCACTATTGAGAGTCCTCTCACAAAATGTGTTGACACAGTATCATAAATAAATACACACTGTATAGTAGAAAACAAATACTGAGCCATAATACACTTTGTGACTAAGTACAGAACAAAATAGTAAAGCACACTGGTAATAATAACTCAACCACATGACGGGCTGCACCGTAGCCGAGTGGTTAGACCACTCGCCTCTCACCTAT
Organism: Hymenopus coronatus; assembly: GCA_030762935.1. NCBI lineage: Eukaryota > Metazoa > Arthropoda > Insecta > Mantodea > Hymenopodidae > Hymenopus > Hymenopus coronatus. The sequence continues at coordinate 22,747,795 of CM060886.1, read as the reverse complement.
ACAGCCCAGGTTCGATCCCAAGCGACTGCATGTGAGATTTGTGCAGGGGCAGGTTTTCTCCGGGTTCTCTGGTTTCCCCCGCCATCGCATTCCATCGGTTCTCCATCTTCATTCATGTATCATCAAGTGTCACCGTCTGCGGTGCCATAAGTAGTTAAACACTACAACAAAAAAACCACATATCACCATTAGCTCAATACTTCACTTTCAGAGCAGAGAAAAACAAGTCAGCACTGTGACCTAATGTAATGCAGTTGTGTATTATGTTCTGTTGGGCAATGGTTTGGATGTATTTGGGTCGCACGGTAGATGAAGATAAAAATAGAGCAGGCACCAGTGTTGTTGGGCAGGCTTTTTCTTATTTGGAGGCTAAAGTTCAGCAAATACAATCGATAAAGTGATAGGTCATTGGACAATGAATGAAATTAGTGAAAAGATGCTAAAATGAAACCTAGGTTATTGAAGCTTAAAGTTACTTGACACTCGACTTCTCAGGAAAAGGAAAGATGAAAAAATCTTATCAGGATAACTCATCCTAATCAAGGTATGAACTCAAGATCTCGTGAATGTGAGGGAAACGTGACACTCCCACACACAGGGGTCTATACAATCTTGTTTGTGTTCGTTTTAGTGTAGGTAGTCTAAATTGTATACTAAATAAATCAGTACTATTTAGCTAGGAATCAGCAACCATCTATTATTTTGTTTCAAATTCTGTGGTGTTAGCTGATTTTACGGGTTGTGTGTCAAGTGTTTCGGGGTATGCCCATACCTGCTTTAAGGAGAAGTTTCTACCTATCGCATATCAAAAGCTGTTCAATGAAAGAAAAAGTAATATTCTTTTGACTTGTTATTTTGATTGAAAAAGGCACAAGAAGAAAAACTATACTCAATGCTCATAAAAGAATTTAAGATAGTACTGTACAATATGTACTGGCCCTAAAATACCATAAACTTCCCATGCAGCAGCCAGGATACTGTAAAAGAATGGAGAAATATCTTGAAAATGTATTACTCTATAAAAATGATTTGTAGTAAATTGTGTTTTGTAAAGAAATTTACATTTAGTCATGTATTTCGTTATGTCTATCACTCAAGTTTAACGGTTATAGAGCATTACACAATATTCTTTCCGAATGAAGAGGACTTCAAAGGATATTCTCAGAATTTCCAAGATATAACTACCTATGTTTGATTTGTCATAATTGTGTTAAATATGAGGCACATTAATCAAAATTGCTAGCCATTTTTAAAAAATAACAAATGCCTCATATATTGGTTGGGGTTAAGGAATTTTCTTGAATTTTCGATATCTCAAAGAGGCTGAAGTGAAATACCAAATTTAATATTCATCTGACTTTTCATTTTGAGTTTTGCTGTTCACAAACACATGTACACCTATGTGCGAGGACCTTTGTGGATTTGTGGCCCTCCAAACATGCATTTTCGGTAGAATCTCGATAACGATTGTTTATAGAATGCAATCTTTCCAGTGTTACCAAATCTGAAGCAAAACTTCTCATATATGAACCTGAAATCTCCCTGAATAGAGCAAAAATTCCTTGCATTTTTCAAAATAATTGTTCAAACTCAATGTTTAAAAATATTAAATTTGTGCGTGTGTATTTTTTTAGGGGGGGGGGTCCGGGATCATTTTAAAAGATTTTGAGTTTTTGTTGGATATTCTTTTAGAGAAGTCACAATTTAATACTGCTGAAATCTGAGCTTTCGCAGTGTTTATAAGAGTCTTCCCCTGTGTTTGTGGTACACTTTGGATAAACTTTAGAATGAACAAAATTTTGCAACCAGATTTTATAGTTCATTATTCAATAAAAGCAACGCTACCACAGAAATAGTGAAACTAAAATCTTGAATCGTGCATTCTCTTGCTCCGAGGCAGAATTAATGGGAGCTGTGAATAAAAACAAGTACGTACTCCCATATCGCACTAATTCAAAGCAGTTGCTCAGTTTCACATAAATACAATTTTTTCCCTGAACCTCCTTGCGAGCAGCTGCTTGCTGAACTTGATTGCACAGCTGTTGCTCACGATATGCTATAAATAAAAACAACCTATACAGTGCAAACTGAACTCACAAATTTCAATAGTATTTCCCACTTTACCGATTGGTTGCTACTAATTAAATCGTCATTTCATTGGCTACATGAGTAGAGGTGAACTCAATAATCCCCAATTCAAGAACAGAGTACAGTGCGAAAGTGGTAACATATGGGGGTTGCCAACGAAAAATTAACAAAAATTACTTCATTTTAGCGAGCATTAAATTATATTTAATGTTTGAAGTGTACATATTCTCCTAAAAATCTTAACAAAGGAAACTTCTCCCCCCACCTACATTACTCCATGAAATACTTATGCTGTGGGATTGCCTCTGAACTCCCAACCTTCTCTCTACTTGTAAATACATAGTAGAGAAAGTTACCTTGTATTTTAATAGGTGCAAAAGAAAAACAACTTTCATTTAAAAAGAGCAAAATATCACTCCTGTATTTTCAGAACACTTGACTGGTATCTACTTGACAAGGCTTAAATTATCATCCAATCTTCGTTGCTTTCAGAAAGATGTATATTATGAAACAATCAAGATATTTAATGCGTTCCCCAGTAATCTCAAAGAAAATAAGAACTGAAGCTTTCCTGGCGACGTATTAATTCAAAATCTTCTCGGGCTTCTAGCCAGGTAAAAACTTGGCTTGACACCAACGTTTCGAAGAAGTGCATCTTCCTCGTCTTCAGGGTGAACTGATGGTTTGAGCTTGCGGAGACTGGTATTTATAAGAGCTGGGATGAAGCTAACATCTGATTGGTTCGCGTGATATTATGACCTGGTTAGCTTCATCCCAGCTCTTATAAATACCAGTCTCCGCAAGCTCAAACCATCAGTTCACCCTGAAGACGAGGAAGATGCACTTCTTCGAAACGTTGGTGTCAAGCCAAGTTTTTACCTGGCTAGAAGCCCGAGAAGATTTTGAACTCAAAGAAAATGTTGGGAATTTCAGGGCTTTTAAGGCCTATCTTAAAGAGCACCTTTGCAATAAATCATTTTACTCTGTAGATGAATATTTAAGTGACAAATCTGTCTGACAATACTGTTAACAATCATTGTATTTATAAGTATTATAATGTATTGCATTTTGTGTATATTAGTGTGTGTGTTTTATATTAAAATTACTGATGAATACTTTGACTTGCACGAATGTGTTTATGAATTTTGTGGTATTTAGCAATGACACAAGGTCTGTAAAGCCTGATGCTTTGATATTTTACACTCTAGTACATAATTGTAAATTTTTGCATTGGAAATTCTACAGCGTATTTGTAAATGTACTTGTAATTTGTTGACATTTATGAAGAGACATAATATAATGATATATAATGATCATATTTTAGTTTTATATAATTACTAGTAGTAACTATTATGTCGAAATTAGAAAACTATCATCTGACATTACATCAGTGATACATATAATGAAGTTATATTTATTTATACATTTTAACACTAATTTTTGATACTCTTTGTTTTTTATGTAAAAAGGAAGTACATATGCTTTTATAGAGCACATTAAGTATAGTGCAGTGGTGTACAGGCCTGAAAAGCAAATGGTGTGATTATATGTCTATATAGTTGTTCATGCTTTAGCACTAGAGCTTTATACATTTTTTTTTCCATAGTATGTAAACATATGTATGTATACATGTATATGCCTTGACAACTTCTATGTTCAATGGCTTCCTGGCCTAAACGAACCTACAGAATGCTTTCTAATCTAATCTACAAAATAAATGGGAAGGGTGGAAGATATGTATCAGGGATTACGGACTATACAATTAGAGGTCAGTAAAGTTAAAATTCTCCTCTGACCATTACTTTTCGTATTCTGTGAGACAATTTGTGGTTCTGCTGATCACGATTGCCTTTCTTTGAATAAGAAAACGGCTATATCTCTCACAATGTTGTTTTTCTCCCTTTTCCTCTTTTCCGTATAGATCGCAGGATCGTTTCAAAATATACTCTGCTGGGCATCATGCTGTGTTAGGCCCCTATTTATGCATGCGATTTCGTGTTATGCGATGCGAACTGAAAGTGCATTGAGTTAAATGGAAGCATTTGTCTACCGTTTTCTTTACGATTTTAATTGCAGTCATCTTTATAATTTTTAATGTTGACAGTCTCAGAATATTGTGTTGCGCGATCTCAAAAATACGTGCATACCGGACTCGCGACAGTCTCACAGAAGAGGTTAAATGGGTCTGTTTTAAGTTTAACCACTTTTACGAACAAGACTGTTGAGTCACAGTGCTGCCACTTGGAAATCAAGAGCTGTAGTGATTATAAGATTTTGAGCTATAAATTGGATTGCAATTCATTTTGGGAAAAATCCTAAAAATGCAAATCAACAATGTGATTGTAACTGCACACGCTTTTATTATAAGTGTCTTTATAGTAATACCTTAGTTTTTATTTTGCAGTGTGGTTCTGTTACGTGTTGCGAGTGTGACCTTGTTTTCGTCGTTCAGATGTTTATCTAATATGGTTATTGAATATTTTATAGAATAAAGTATTAAGAATTCATTTTGAAATGTTAACGTCAAAAATTACAAGAATCTTGACAAGAAGAGACAATTTTCCAAACAGGTTACTAAACGTATTGGCTACCAACATTGTTGTACCTACTGTTTATTCGATGTACATTCAACCCGTTTGCGAATTACAACGCACCGGAATCCGTGATAGCGTCCTAACAAACTGTGAAACAGACCGGTATTGATTTCCAAACAATTTCGTAGCAAACCCAATTGTCTTAATGTAGATAAAGCAATAATTTTCTTCAGATCATATTCAAAATTAGAGTATCTTGTCTTATCTTATTGATTTTTCGGCAGCTTTCCTAATTTTTTAACGTTGCTACTGATCGGTTAAAAGGTGATTAGTAAATTTCCTGATATATTCGACTGATTCAAAGTTTTTCAATGTTCCTTCTTTTTCCAAATATTGAGAATAATGCCATTATGTAAAATAAACTCGTGTAAATAAGAACCTGTTGACTTTAACCTGATTACTCATAATTATTCCTCCTGTAATATAAACCAAGCTCTGTTTCAATTAATGTACCTATTCAAATACAGTCACAATTATAAATCCGAGAGGGCGAATGTCGTAAAATTGAAAAACTGGTTGAAACTAAATTAAAAAGACAAACGTATCAATTGGTAACAATAATGAGTAGTTAGGTTTGTTGTGTATTTGCGCACGCATTAACGGTCCTCAACTTAATAACGTCTTTTGTTTACGTGAAAAGTGCTGTAGATAGAGCAATAAATTTGCTCGGTTAGACCCCTGGCGCACCTCATTGCACGAAATACGTCTGTCATGGGTCGTTTCGTGTGCCAGGACCTTTACATACACCTATTGAAATCTCACGAGTTACCTTAAATAATACTGATTTCTTGATAACTAGAGTTGGCAACACAGCGTTACTCGTGTGCATAAGCGTCGCCTATGCTATTATACCAGGCCTTAGAATGAAGTGATTTTTACCGATAAAAAGTGGCAAATTGTAATAGTTCTACAGCTACCGCAAGATGTCAGGCCTTATCTCTGTCCTTTTAACACACGTTTAAATGACATTAAATGTCAAAATTAGGCAATTAACACTAGAAGAAATAGTCAGACCATATTTAAGGATTTTACCACATTTATATCATTACTAGAATATTTATGGTGCAAAAATATGTATATTAAGCCAAATAAAACATAAATTTCTGCCTTTAAGTGCATTTTCGGTTAAATTGTGGTTAGATAATGTAATAGGCTTATGAAAAAAGCTAACGTTTAAGTCAGATTTTCTTGAACAATAGCATATAGCTGGACTGCCTCCGTGGTCGAGTGGTCAGCGAGCTGACTTCTCCCCCGGAGGTCCCGGGTTCAATTCTCGGCTGGGGCTGGGAGGGTTTCTTTAACTATCCCCACAGAGTCTGGAAGGGAGAGTGAACAAATTTCTGCAACAAATTATTGTTTAAAAGCTTATGCTTCTATTTAATTCGTGCTAATTGAGAAAAGGCTACGCCGTGGCCGAGAGGTTAGACCACTCACCTCTCACCTAGACGCCCGTGTTCGTTCCCAAGTGACCGCATGTGAGATTTTGGGTTTTCTGCGGTTTTCCCCGACATCACATTCTACCGGTGCTCCATCTTCACTCCATGTATCAGTGTCATCGCCTAGTGTCCACAAGTAGTAAAAGCAGGCAAGAAACACTACAAAATAATCGGGGGGGGGGGAAATTAGCTGAAATACTTTATTAGAAGCGAAATAAGGGAGCATAGGTTAAAGCGATAGTCAAAAGCTGGTTATGCGACTGAAGTTCCTTTGTTTGTATAGACAGGAGTTGACAAATTCCCGTATGAGAATAGTATACTTTTTTTTAAAGCTGAAACCAATAGTAAGCAATATCTCAAAAACAATTAACTCCACGAAAAAATGCGTATGTCAAATTGTGTGTTTTAACGTGCTCTGCATTTTTTGTGTGGTAAATTTTTGACCTCTTACGGTTTAGCAGTTATGCAAAATTCCATAAAATTCATTCAGAATAAAGTAGCCATCAGAGGCAATTTCCAGAAAATTCAAGATATACATTTTATTTTTCAGGTAAATATCTTTAATATACGATATTTTAATCAAAATCTTTCGATCTATTTTTGAGATAAACAACATTTTCGAAAAAGGTTCCATAAATATGTCGTGTTATTTATGGACGCTCTTTAACTGCTGTGGTTCTCAGCGTACCATACTAAATTGGGCGTGAAAGACCACTTAATTTTGCTCAGAGGCCTCTCAATCAGGCTTGAGGTTCTTTTACGTGCCGTAAATCTGCGACACGGGACCAACGGCTTTGCTTCCCATCCGAAGGAAGCCAGGCTAAAAAATAATCCATCGTCCTCCGCCGGGTTTGAACCCGCGACCTTGGGTATATGAAGTCAGCATAGTAACCAGTGCACCACGGAGGGCGACAAAAAAAAAAAGAAAAGAAGAAAAAAAAAAGTTCCATGTAAAGAGTAGTTGGGTGTGGGGAGAAAATCTTCGTGTCGCATCCTCAGACACACACGGACCTTTTTCTAAAATGCTTTTTTTATTCAGGGGGACGGAAAACATGTATTTCCGGTGAAATCTTGGTATAGAATTTTTGTGTGGAATGCAATACCTTCTCTATACACTATGTACATAATATGTGTTGAGAAAGTAAAAAAAAAAAAAAAAACGATTTAAACCCAATATAAAGAACCTTCACACAACGAATTGTTTCTAATGAAAAGCCCCGATATCATCTTAGACGTTAAAGGAGGCTATATAAATGAAGCAATAAAAAAAAAAGCTGATGTGTTCCATTCACATGACTTTCTCATCTCTGCGACAAATTGTTAGAAAGCTTATGCTTCTATTCACTTCATGCTAATCGAGAGAGAAAAATTATCAGAAATAGTTTCATTACTTGCTTCCTTGTAAGTAGAAGGAAATAAGGGAATACCACAGGTTAAAGTGATAGTCAAAAGCTGGTTGTCATGTGAATATAATTGCTTTGTTTGTATGGACAGGAATTGACAAATTCCCGTATGAGAAAATTATACGTTTTTAAAGCTGAAGCCAATAACAATGAATATCTCAAAAAGATCAACTCCACGAAAAAAAATGTATATAACATAAATGTTGTTTTAAATTGATCTACATTTTTTCTGTGGTAAGTTTTTGTCCAACTCTTACGATTTAGCAGTTATGCAAAATTCCTTAAAATTCATCCAGAATAAAGTTGTCTTCAAAGACTATTCCCAGAAAATCCAAGATATACATTTTATTTGTAAATAAAATTTTCAGGTAAATATCTTTAATATACAACATATTTGAGAAAATCAAACTTTTCGAAAAAAAGTTCCATGTAAAGTGTAGTTGGGGCGAGGGGGATATTCTTGAAAATCTTCGTGTCGCATTCTTGGGTGATTTAATTTATATATGTTCACTTTATTCTTGAAAACAAAAATAAAAACCACACTACCACAAAATATGCCACAAATTAGCGTATACTTCCATTAACACACATGATGAAAGACAGGGAAAACACCTGACATCTAGCGGCCAAGTTAGAACTGCATCTATTGTAATACCTTTGCAGACGGCATTCTAAGGTATAATGACCTAAATTATGCCTCGTAGTATTCATTCCTTCTCGTGTGACCCGAAATCGCACGGAAAAATAAAGCCATAAAACAGAGATGTACCGCAGTGCAAATAGGTAAATATAGCGCGATACCTCACGATACTGTACTTATTTGAGCGGCTCTAATTCTAGATCCGGCACCAATTGTAATCCAGCCTACTGTATTTTTAAACATTTTTCATATCTACTATACGTTATATAATTATAGTTTGAATACGCAAATACACATTTTGTTGTAAATTTTAATACTTTTGTTCATTCAAAACTGAAACATGTACACGCCGTTATGTTTCTCACTTTAGTTGCACATGCGGACAATTATTCAACTACTGCACAGATGTCACGTTGGCATTTGTTCGTCAGTACCTAAAAATATCGGTTTATAGTGTGCCTTTATTTCAATTAGTTACATTTATATTTGTTTTATTCGTCGGCAATATTACAGTAATTTGAAGTGTAGTTTAAAGTTAACTCCAATTACAATAGAAGCCGATCAGAGGTATTGGAAAAAATTAATAGTTATAACAGGCTGCTGACAAGTTAAGGTTATGTACAAGTCATAGTGCTGACGTTCATAATAGAAGCCAAATTTAAAAAGGAAATTCGTAAGTAAAGCGCTTACCTGAACTTAAAGTGGCATTTCTGGAGTGGAAACGCTTTCAGTTTTTTGATCTCGTAAAAGATGTGGATGGAGGGAAAATTGCAGAAATTTTAAAAGATGCAAAAGTCAATACTGCTGCAAGCGGACATGGTAACTTAGTGTTTGGTGATACAGAGGGCAACATACATCTTGTAAGCCACTGCTTTCAAGTTACTACGTTCAGAGCATATAATGTTAATGTATCGCTAGCTGAGCAGTTGCATCATGTACCTCTTTTGGTTACCATAGGAGAAGATGAACCAGGACCAAGTCCTGTGATAAAGATATGGAATTTGGGTAAGCATGGGCATCCAAAATGCATCCGAATGTCAAGCACTGCTCCAGGCCATAAACCTGTTGTGGCCACTGCCTTATGTGTACATAAAAATCTGAATTATATGGCAGTAGGATTTGCAGACGGCAGCATATTATTATACAAAGGTGAAGTAACAAAAGAACAAAGTAATAAAATTAAGGTTTTGAAGAATGGTAACTCAATTGTAACTGGCTTAGCATTTCATACAATTTCCAGTTATACCAATCTTTTTGTAGCAACAGAAAGCAATGTATATTTATACAATATCAGTATAAAGGATAAGGTAAAAAAGTTTCACCTTGATGATGTGGGTTGTGCAAAAAATTGTTCGGTATTAGTGGAATCGGTTCAAGGAAGTAATTTTATGATAGGAAGAAATGATGCAATTTACTGTTATACACCAGATGGACGTGGTCCATGTTATGCTGTGGACGGTTTAAAAATTATGCTGCAGGGATTTCACAGCTATTTAGTCATTGTGGCTAAGAATACAAAATCTGTAACACCATTTAAATCCCATGAATCAGCTCCAACAAATGACCATGATTTGGAAAAGCATATGGTAACAGTACTGGATATCCAGAATAAATTCATAATATTTTCGGCATCTTTGCAAGAGGTACAGGCTGTGTTAACAGAATGGGGTACCTTCTTCTTCCTTGGAGGAGATAGAAAGCTTTATCATCTACAAGAAAAGGATTTACAATCCAAGTTAGCACTTCTTTTCAAGAAGAATCTCTACGATCTATCAATAAGAGTAATGAGAAATCAGAATTATGACTCAAAGGGTCTTGTTGACATCTTCCGCAAATATGGTGATTACCTTTATTCAATGGGTGACCACAGTGCAGCAATAGAACAATATATCAAAACAATTGGAAATCTGGAACCATCATACATCATTAGAAAGTTCCTGGATTCCCAGCACATTGATAAGCTGACAATCTACCTGCAAGCACTTCATAAGCAATGTGTTGCAACAGAGGATCATACTACACTTTTGATTAATTGCTTCATCAAACAGAATGACACAGAAAAACTGAAGGAATTTGTTATGACAGATGCCCATGAATTGGATTTTGATGTTGAGGTAGTCATTAAAGTTTGTCAGCAAGCATCGTCAGATGTTGCTTCGTTATTAGCTAGAAAACATGGCTTGCATGATTGGTATCTGAAGATAGAAATAGAAGATGGAAAAAAGTACAGGGAGGCTCTGAATTACATTAGTTGCCTGGAATTTGAAGAAGCTGAAAAAAATATGAAGAAATATGGGAATATTCTAATAGAACATGTGCCATATGAAGCCACACAATTCCTAAAGAAGCTATGTGTGGACTACAGGCCAAATAATAAGCCTGTTGTTGGCCAATGTGTGCTAGAAAAACGCTGTGCAAATCCTGAAGACTTTATTCAGTTTTTCAACAATTCAGACAGACTAGTGGAGTTCCTTGAACATCTCATAAAGGTTAAGCCAAAATGTGGCACTCTGGTATACAACACCATCATAGAACATTATTTACGTATTTGGGCATCTCAAAAAGATCCATCAACCAAACAACAGTGTGAGCAGAAAGTGATATGGTTGTTACAAAACTCGAAAGCTATTTATGACAAAGATCAATTTCTTATTCTTTGTCAGATGTATAATTTCAAAAATGGGATATTACATGTGTACGAAGAGAATAAGTTATACCAGCAGATAGTCCAGTATCATATTAAGCAACAGGATTACAAATCTGCCCTAACCACTTATAGACATTTTGCTCATCAAGACCCAAATCTTTGGGTGCAGGCACTTTGGTTATGCGTTAAGGATCCCCACATGCCAAGTTGTTTTTTAACTGAAGTACTTGGTGAAGTAGAAAAAGAACGGTTACTGACCCCTCTGCTTGTGGTAGATGCTCTATCAAAATCATCTAGTATTACTTTAGGTGAAGTTCGAAACTATCTGCTGAGTGTACTACAGTTTGAAAACAAATTGATTGAAAAGGAGCTGGAGCTGATAGACAGCTATCGACAAGAATCAGAAAGGGCATGGATTCAAATAGAAATGATTCTGACAGGTACTATTATATTCCAAGGATCAAGATGTAATGTATGCCACCTTCAACTTCAATTACCATCTGTACATTTCTTGTGTCGCCATTTGTACCATCAGGATTGCTTTCAGAGTGTTGCTAAAAATAGCAATGGGTGTCCAGTGTGCTTTTCAGAAAATAAAACATTGCTGGATGTGATCAAATCTAAGGAACAGAATGAGAATTTATATGAAACATTCCATAATGAACTAGAAAATGCAGAAGATTGCTTTTCTGTAGTAGGAGAATATTTTGGACGTGGTGTTTTCAATAAATTGAATGCCGTCACTGATTTTGCAACTATGGAAAGGATCACAAGAGATTTAAGCCTTGGAAAGAGAACAATTTCTAATTTGTCTGCCTGCAGACCAGGTGCCGAAGCACAACTGACTTCATCTAACACTGAGATGCAGTTTATCCTGGAGGACAGAGTGAAGCTGGAGAAAAACCATGTGAACTCTTGTTCTTCACTTGAACTAAATTTATCACAAGCAAAATCTGAATTGAGTGCTCTTCAGACATCACCATCCTCTGCTCAAGATTCTCCAGTTTGTATTTTACAAGCAAAGGGGATACATAGTTCTCCAATGTATACGCAAACCATGCTTCCTCGAAGCAAATATCAAGTTATGGCCGCCAATCCTTTTGAAGATGAGTATGATGAGAGCAAAAATCCATTTGCTGAAAATAATGCAAATACTTTTGCAGAAAATAATGTTGAAGAGGAAAATGACATGTTGAAACTTTGAATTGAATACATGGGTATTGATTAGTTTCTTCGATATTACTTAAATTTTTAGATTGAAATTATTCAGAGATTATATTAATAATGTCCTTAAAAAGGTTTCAGGCTAAGATTTAACCTGCCTGCATATTTATACAACTCAATTACTGATAATGTTGAAAATTGGTAGTGATAGTTAATGTACTCATTCGGAAAGACTAAAATAAAAAATGAAAACAAAATTATAAATCCCATGTAACATTAAAAGTAAATAAATAATTAGGCACATGAAAAAAAAAAATTGTATTTATTTTGTATTTTATGTTAATTAATCATAGCATTATTATTGCCTGTGCCCATTACATAATTTTTATGTTGAGGTGACAGAGAGGTCCCCCACCACCCAAAAAAAAAAAAAAAAAAAAATACATGTGGTCATATTTACAATGCAAGTTACAAGTGTCAACAGTTCAATATTTTCAATTCAATTCCTTCTCATTAGGATGGCATATTTGGGATATTGCTACAGTGTTTTATTAATCAGGAAATTTCTAGTTTGTCACTATGTACACATGGTGATAAAGGATTACTCATTCCCATAGATGGCACCATAGGACAAATCATGACTTGTGGTTGCAAAACATGGAAAATTCATCCCAGGGATTTTTCTTTAAAGATATGGGATTCTTTTATGTGCAAATAAACATTACACGTACCAACTGTTTTACTTTCCTTCCGAAGGAAGCCATGCTAAGGATTTTTGTGTTGGAAAAAATCCCTCTGCCTGGTGTGCACCTACAACCTTGGGTATCAGAAAAATGTAAATGGCGTGTTATTTATGAACGCTCTTTAACCGCTGTGGTTCTCAGAGTCCCATAATATACTGGGCATGAGAGACCGCTTAATTTTGCTCAGAGGCCTCTATCAGGCTTGAGGTTCTTTTACGTGCTGTAAATCTGGAAATGGGACCAACGGCTTTACTTCCCTTCCGAAGGAAGCCATGCTGAGGATTTTTACGCTCGAAAAAATCCATTGTCCTCTGCCAGGTTTGAACCCACGACCTTGGGTATATGAAGTTAGCATTGTAACCATTACACCACAGAGGGCGACTTGGGTATCAGAGGCTAGTATGGTAACCACTACACCATGGAGGGTGACTATTAGTCCAATAGCTAAGGAATAAATGCTTCTTTCTTGTACATTTTGTTCAGAAGAGGTTTATGTTGTACATCATACAAAGTGTATGAAACCTCATACTTATGGGAACTGTGTTACATCACTGTATGATTTGTCACCTGTTAACCAATGAAAATGTAATATTTAAGATTTTTCTGGTGTGTCACAACATGATTATTTTGGAAAGTAATGTAACATTTAACTACTCTTAACAAATGAATTCTGTGAATGAGTTGTATACATACAAAACTTTATTATGTCAGTTAAAATTGTGGAATGTTTTCAGAAATGTTCACTTTCATAGTTAAGGTGGTTCAAAATAACCTGAGAGTGGTGCCAAAATGGAAATGAGAATGGGAAGAGATGCAGCATTCAAGATTGTTATTAATAGCCTGATAATGAGAACAGGAATGCATATCAATAACCGTATGAATCTCAAAGTGGAAAGTTGATCTTGCCCATTGATATTTTATTTGTTTTTAACCGAACAATGATATTTTTTCCAGCTTCCAATTCAACCAGTAGTCAATGTCAAAATTCAAAAGTATTGTGACTAGAGTGCCCTCTAGAAGATTTTCATGTGCTGGCTCCCTATTAATCTCTACAGAAAAGTGTATATAATGCACAGTATAGATCTAATATATCATACCTGGGAAGGAGAATGACAATGTAAAACTTGACCCAGTCCTCTTTCCTGTTCCCGTGCTCCAGAAAAGCTTCCTGTCAATTGAGAATGATTGCATTGAAAAATGTTATTTCAGCTTCGTTCTCATTACTCTTATTTGTTTTGAATCAGCCTTTATTATCCATTGCTGAGATTTGAAACCTGTTAGACATCTTGTTAATTTACAGGTCCACAGAGTAAATGTGAGGCAAAGGTTTTAAATAACAAAGTCTATATATCACTGAACTTAAACATAATTCATACAAATTGGAAATGTACGTCACCTAAGAAAGTTTCAAAAATATTAATAGATTGGCGCTATAAAATGGATTCGTTTGTGAAAAAATTATTAAAAAGACCACTAAGATCATAATACCCTATGAAATAAAGTCTAGCATATATGAGAAAATTGAATGTTATGCAGGAATGACCAAAAGATTCTTAAATGTCAGATTAAAAGACCATCCAAAAAAATCAAATGTATACAATTTACCAATCTGTAGTTGCATACCATTTTTGAATATATAATCAAAATATACTAAAAACTATGTGCTCCAATCTCATAACTTTCGCTACATCTCTACAAAAATTAGTGTTAAAAAGTTTACGCTTCTATTTACTTCATGCTAATCGAGAAAAAATTAGCAGAAATAGTCTAATTACTTGCTTCCTTGTAAGTAGAAGCAAAAATAAGGGAGTACTATAGGTTAAACTGATGGTCAAAAGTGGTTGCTATGTGATTGAAGTTCCTTTGTATGGATAGGAGTTCACAAATTCCTGTATGAGAAAAGTGTAAGCTGAAGCTAATAACAAGGAATATCTCAAAAACAATCAACTCCACGAAAAAAATGTATGTTACATAAATTGTGTGTTTTAACATGCTCTACATTTTTTGTGGTAAGTTTTTGTCCATCACTTACGGATTAGCAGTTATGCAAAATTCCGTAAAATTCATCTAGAAGAAAGTAGTCTTCAGAGGCTATTCCCAGAAAATTCAAGATATGCATTTTATTTGTCAGGTAAATATCTCTATTACACAATGTTTTAAACAAAATCGTTACAGCCATTTTTGAAAAAATCAAAATTTTTGAAAAAAGTTTGATGTAAAGGGTAGTTGGGGGTGGAGGAATTTTCATGAAAATCTGTGTGTTGCATCCTTGGAAGATACCAAATCTAAATACCAAGTTTGGTTTTTAACAGACTTTGTTTTTGAGCTATGCTGCCCACATATGCGCGCGCGCGCACACACACACACACACACACACACACACACACACACACACTTGCACACAGACATTTTTCTAAAAAAAATTTTTTTTGATTCTGGTGAAATCTTGGTATCAAATTTTTGGGTGCATTACAATACCTTCTCTATACATTATGTACGTAATATGTGTAGAGAAAGTAAAAATGAATTTAAACTTTGGCTGACTATTTTGGCGTCAATTTCCAGAGTTCTAGCTTTTTCTTCAAAGTTGTTCCAACAGCATTCTGTAAAGTTGTGTTATTGTATCTAAAAATCTGATGTGTTCCATTCACATGACTTTCTCTAGCTGTTCCTTAAACAGACCTTCTGTTCAAAAGATTAATCTTTAATCTACATCATGCTAAACAGAATTATTGTCTTATTACTTGCTTCCTTGTGAGTAGAAGGGAAATAAGGGAATGCACTAGGCTAAAGCAATGGTCAAGTCCATTAAAAGCCGGTCACCATGTAAAACAGTTGTAATTCCATTGTAAACAAACAAGAAATGAGAAGAAAGATGTCTTCTGCCTTGAGAAAAGTTTAAGTAGCTTAAAATTTAAAGCAATAATCTGGAATATCTCGAAAATGGTAACTCTACAAAAAAAAAGTATGTAACATTGTGTGTTTTAATAAGATCTACATTATTTGTGTAGTAAATTTTTGTCTATCTCTTATGTTTGTCAGTTATACAAAAGTCATCCAGAATGAAGAGGTCTGCCGAAGAAATTCAAGATATACATTTCATTTGTCATAAAAATATCTTAAACATAAGGTATTTTAATCCAAATTGTTGGAGCCATTTTTAAGAAAATCAAAATTTTCAAAAAATGTTCCATGTAAAGGGCAGTTTGAGGTGGAGAGATTTTCTTGAAAATCTTTATGTTGTATCCCTGGAAGATATTAAAATTAATGCCAAGTTTGGTATTTAACAATGTTTTCATTTTTGAGCTATGCTGTCCACAGACATACACAGACCTCTTTCTAAAAATGTTTTTTCCAGACTCAGGGTACTTCAAAACATATATTTTTGGTGAAATCTCAACATCAAATTTTTGGGTAGAATACAATACCTTCTCTATCCACTATTACATTTTACATGCAGGCTACAGAAAGTAACTATCAATACCTATGGATACAAATAAACTATTACCATGTGCAATTTTGGCATATAAAATAAGCTGCACCGCTGGTCTTATAAGTAACCTTGTGTTCACTTCTATGTTTAAAAAAAATAACATTGAATAATCCAATGAATTAATATAATCATTTCCTTAGGATTCAATTAATGAACTTGCCTATTCTACTGAAATATGTCTCAAATGTGTTATATATTATAATCCAAACTATTGCAAATAAGATTTGTTTTACACTGCAATTTCTCTGGTTGTATTGGTTTTCATTACTACACAAAGAAAGGTATTTTCTATTTAGAGGAGGACAATGCAATTTTATGTTAGGTTGTAGATTCACCATTAGAAAACTTGCAAGATCAACATGCTTTTTTCATGGGTGATAAATTGTAAATAATTTTCTTCATTTTTCCATTTTCTGTTAAATAGACAAAATATTTTGGGGGTTATCATCATTAAGAGTAGAAATGAAAGATGCTACCCCTCAAGCAAAGTAAACGTTTTTCCTCTTTGCAGTTTTCTGGTACATGTGACCATGCCAGAAGCAGTATTACAGCATGACCATGTGATGAATAGTTACTTATACTACTGTACTGAATGAACCTGTGTGCATTTTAAAATGCGTTCTTTAAGGATAGCAAAAAATACAGGATTTTTGACGTCCCATGTGACAGTAATACAGGACAAAGTTTTTCCTTCTTGAATATGGGAAATCCTGTATAATACAGGATATTTAGCAAGTCTAGTGTAGATGAACAATTGCTTCCATATAAAGGTAGATGTCTTTACAATATATAGCAAGTCTGACAAGTCTGGAGTAAAATTTTGGCTTTCTGTTCAGATACCGGGCATGAGTGCAATAACTTTCCCTACACAGGTAAAGACGATACAGGACCTGCTAATGAATCTCTTGGCGAATGTGTGCTTCTCTACTTGTTTTCACCTTTAAAGATCTAAATGTTACTACAAATAATTTGTTTATAACATTGAAACTTGAAGATAAGCTGAAAATTAAAAGTTACATTAGTTTGGTTGCACTGTAAGTTATCAGATTTGGAACCGGGAAATAATATTATACTTTAATATGGTAATATTTCATTTAGTGAAAAGCTATTAAAAATGTTTGGCTCAGGAGATCACAAAGTCCTATTAAAAAGCTTGATAATTATGCTATCAAGGGGTTACAAGCAATTGGTTCAGTTTATATCTCAAAAATAGAGCGTACATATATGGTGGAGTTTGATGATAATCAGATCTGCAAGTATACAAATATGATGTGATAGAAGTCTCTATTTTGGGACCAATCTACTTTCTCATTTACATAAATGAGCTCCCATCCTATATGACATCTGAAAAATTATTTGCTGATGATGCAAATTTTATCATTGGTTATTCTAATGAAACTTCCCTGCAGTTGACCGTTTATAGTCTAGGAATATTTTGCATTATTTGGATAAAGTATAACAGATTAAATTTAAATATAAATTAATACCTTTATTTATACAAGATATAATCTACACAAGAAATAGAAAAGGGTCAGAATAATAAATACATAAGTTGTGCATTCCAATTACTTTTAGTTAAATTCAATTTTTATATATATACTTATTGTATACAATACTTTTTTCATACTATACAGATTCCATTTTGATGCAAATACAAACTCAGTTGATCATTTTAAAGTATTAATTGAAAATTCTGTGGGAAGTAATCCCAAAGTACATAATTTTTAGGTATTGTCAACTGTTCATTGTCATGAAAAGAAAACATTGCTATTTTAGGACTACATGGCAAACTTACACAAGAAGTTGGCAAAGAAATGCTAAGATCTTTTATTTTAAATATGTTTTACTCTACAGTTTCATATGGAACACCCTTCTGGGGGAGTACAATCCTAACTGCTATACTTCTCAAATACCAAAAGAAAATACTGAGACTAATAAAAATGATAACTGACTTTCAAAGAATTTAATATACAAGGACTATTTTTACTTTCTCTACACATACTATGTATGTAGTGTTTAGAGAAGGTATTGCACTCCACCTAAAATTCAATACAGAGATTTCATGGGAAATATGTTTTATGGTTCCCTGTATCCAAAAAAAGCATTTTCAGAAAAAGGTGTGTGTCTGAAAACACGATAACTCAAAAATGAAGAGTCGGTAAAATACCAAACTTGGTATTTAAGTTTAGTATCTTCCAGGGATGTGACACAAAGATTTTGAGAAAAATCCCCCCCCCCCCACTCCAAACTACCCTTTACATGAAACTTTTTTCGAAAATTTTGATTTTCTCAAAAATGGCTCTAACGATTTTGTTTAAAATATTGTGTATTAAAGATATTTGCCTGACAAATAAAATGTATATCTTGAATTTTCTGGGAATAGCCTCGGAAGACTATTTTATTCTGGATGAATTTTACAGAATTTTGCGTAACTGCTAAAACGAAGAGATGGACAAAAGCTTACCACACAAAAAATGTAGAGCATGTTAAAACACACAATTTATGTTATGTACATTTTTTTCGTGGAGTTAATCGGTTTTGAGATATTCCTGTTTTTTTGTTTCAGCTTTAAAAAACTAGTTTTCTCATAAAGGAATTTGTCAACTCCTGTCCATACAAACAAAGGAACTTCAGTCACATAGCAACCAGGTTTAGACTATCATTTTAACCTATAGTGCTCCCTTATTTTGCTTCTACTTACCTACAAGGAAGCAAGTAATAAGACCATTTCTGCTAATTTTTTCTCGATCAGCATGAAGTAAATAGAAGCATAAATTTTTTAACAATAATTTGTTGCAGAGATGTAGAGAAAGTTATGTGAATGGAACTGTCAGATTTTTTGCTTTTTTCCAACCTCCAATGGTACATAACAGAAAGCTATGAACCATAAAATGATTTTAATGCTTGAAGTTAACTACAGTCACAGTTATTTTTCCACTGTGAAGATTAAGACATTTGACATGTCTATAAACAAGCTTTTCAATACCCTCTTCATAGAAGGTTGCCACCAGCAAATGCAGGTAGGTCTTCATGACAGTGATGGTATAAACTCCACAAGCACACCTTTCTAATCTCGGAAAACAGTAGCCATTTTTCCTGAAATTTTGTTTGAACTTCATGAGCTTTTCACCAAATTTGGTGTTTAGGTTTTGTATCTTCCAAGGGTATGACACAAAGATTTTCAAGAAAATCCCTCCACCACAAACTACTGTTTACGTGGAGCATTTCTCAAAAATTTTAATTTTTTTTCAAATATTGCCTTAATGATTGTTATTAAAATACCTTATGTTTAAGATATTTTTATAACAAACTAAATGCATGTCTTGAATTTTCTGGGAATAGCCTCTGAAGACTTCTTCATTCTGGATGAATTTTGCCAAATTTTGCCTAACTGCTAAACCAGAAGAGATAGACAAAAAATGTAGACCTTGTCAAAACACACAATTTATGTCCTTTATATTTTTGTTGTGGAGATATTCCTTGTTATTGTTTTCAATTGTAAAGTTTTTATACTTTTCTCAGACAGGAAGTGTTTGTTTTTCTTTTGTTCTACTCCTGGCCAAGCAAAGAAGTGAATGCAATGACAATTGCATAATGATAGATTTTAAAACATTTGATTGTCACTTTAGCCTAGTGCATTCCTTTAGTTCTCTTCTTCTTCTTATAAGGAACTAAGTAATAAGGACATTCTGCTAATGTTTATCTCAATTAGCATGGTTTAGAAAGAAGAACTTTTGTAAAAAGTTTGATTGTAGAATAGCTAGAGAAAGTAATGTGAGTGTAACACATCAGATTTTTTCTTTAATGTAAGATTATTTCATTCTCGGTACTTAGATGCTAAATTTGTGAGCTAGGTCAGCTCTTACCTTTCATTTCTATATAAGCTTTTACCCATCCAAATTGTTCATATTTTCCAGTTCTCGCTACCTAGGAGACTAATTTGTTGAATGATCTTGTCATATATGGAACTAATATTTAAAAACTCCACAATGCCATACTATCTGTGAACAAAGCTACTGCTTTATCATTTTTCATTATATTAAAGATTTAAGTTTTCAGTAGTATGGCTATTCTTTCTGCCTGATTGTTGAAATACCTATCACAAATTTGATATTTCTGCTGGTGTGTCGAGCTATTATTTTTAAATCTCACAACTGATACATTAGGTCAGTCCTTTTAGTGTTAACATGCATGCTGTGCCTCTGAATTAAACCACTCAGTAAAGACAAATTTGAGGTGCCTATATGTTGTTTTCTTTTTGCATGCCAGTTTAATCCAAAGTGAACTTTGGCCTCTTCAGTACTTTGCCTCATTTCCTTCCTTCTCTATTTTTACTTTCTCTAGCCCTGTATGTACAATGTACATAAGGATAGAGAAGTATTGTATTCCACCCAAAAATTCGATGTCGAGATTTCACTGGAAATACATGTTTTAGGACCCCCTGAATTTTCAGAAACAGTTCCTTTGTGTGTGTGTATGTGCGTGCGTGCATGCACCATAGCTCAAAAATGAAAAGGTGGTTAAATACCAAAAAGTTTGGTATTTTCCAAGAATGCGACACAAAGATTTACAAGAACCCCCACCCCTAACTACCCTCTACATGGAAAATGTTTTGAAAATGTTGTTTTTCTTAAAAATGGCTCTAATGATTTTGATTAAAATAGCACATATTAAAGCCATTTCTATCAAAAATAAAATGTATATCTTGAATTTTCTGGGAATAACTTCTAAAGACCTGTTTATTCTGGATGAATTTTGCTTAATTTGGCATAACTAGTAAACTGTAAGAGATAGACAAAAACTTATTATACAAGAAATGTAGTTCTTGTTAAAGTACATAAATTATGTCGTATACATTTTTTATTGTGAAGCTTACCATTTTCGAGGTATTCCTTGTTATTAGTTTCAATTGTGAAGTGTATACTTTCTCAGACGAAAGTGTTCTACTCCTGGCTAAGCAATTTGCAATGACAATCACATAACGACAGCTTTTAAAACATTTGACTATCACTTAAGCCTAGTGCATACCCTTAGTTCCATTCTACTTATAAGGAACTAAATAATAAAATTCTGCTAATGTTTATCTTGATTAGCATGGTTTTGAAAGAAAAATTATCTTTTGTAAGAAGTTCGTTTGTAGAATAGCTAGAGAAAGTCATGTAAGTGTAACACCCAATCCTCCTACGCTGGTACATTCCAAAGCATTTCTTGATATTGCTGCTTTATACTAACAAAGTGCTTATTCACTCAATAGCATCTGAGTGATATGGATTAAAGTCCAACTAGACTAAAACATTTTTATTTCATTTGCAGGAAGGAGAAGTGATTGATCGCATGTGGCTAATCAGAGACACCCATGAGGCATATGGTCGAAAATGATACAGTACTGAGGTTCACAATTTTGACTCTTCTTAATACCAACAATAACAGTCCAGACATATCAATAAATAGAAGGACGTAGGTTGTTATAATAATATATTAAATACTTGAGAAGTTCAATAGGCATCACATTGCAAAATACGTAGATTCATTTTCTATAACACTGTGAAGTGAAATTGAACAGTATTAATGCTTCAGTTATTTCCAATCTTTTTTGACCAAAAAAGCTGTGTTTGAGTATTAACTTAAATTGTATATTTTGCTGGGTTGAGTGCACTGAAGCACTTAAATAGTTAATTTGTTTTCTGTTATAGTAGCTTATTGTTAGCTTTATATAATATTGTATATTATAAAATAGTGTGTATGCACATAGATGTTTAGCTCATAGATATGCTGGCATTGCTAGCTTATTTGCTAGGTTAATTTAAAAAAGATAAATAAATATTTTTAATTATGATAATTGTGTATGATTGAAGGTTAGGAAATAATTTTGTTATGACAATAAAGTGAGTTTAGATTGAATTAACTGAGAAAAGTATCAGGTTTCATGAATTGTATTTATCAAACAAAATTCAATGCATGCATTTTAACATGTACAGTGATTGAAGGGGAGGCATAAGGGCCCAAAGTTGCAGAATGTTTTGATTTTTGTACTTTATAAAGGTATAGTTTATTTTGATTATTTGATGTTTTGTTTTATTAAAATATTGGAATTGGATGTTAAATACACCTGAATGAAAAAAATAATATAATACATTATTTTACAAAGTGAATGTATCTTTTGTAGCTATTCAGTTTAGAGGGTTGTGGTTTGTTTTGCTCTGTAAAGAAGCATATGGTTGTT
Source organism: Hymenopus coronatus (assembly GCA_030762935.1). NCBI lineage: Eukaryota > Metazoa > Arthropoda > Insecta > Mantodea > Hymenopodidae > Hymenopus > Hymenopus coronatus. Next base: position 22,725,364 of record CM060886.1, on the reverse strand, counting down.
ATATTATCTCAACCACTGATTCAACATAGTGACAGTATGGTGGTAAAAACCAAAAAGTGTATATGTATATATACTGAGTGATCAAATTTGTTCAGAATTTACTGTAACAGAATTTGAAATTATAAGGACTCAAATCTAGAGGCTAAGACAAAACCAATACCTATCAGAGCTCAGTGGACATTAAAGAACTAATCTGCCACAATCGAAAGATTGGCTGCAAATTGTCAATTTCATTACAACGGAATAAATTGCATAACTGAGTATTGTATCTTTACAATCAAAAGCTGGTAGAATAATTCAAGGAATGATAAATTACAATGTTGCCTGTTGCATACATGAATTTCTTTGAATTTTCACTGAATTTTAGCAGTTTTTACAACTACACCTTATAAAAAGGGTAATGACATCAATGCCTTTGGTTGAAGTGCATTTAAGCTTTAGTTATGTTTTCTTGAAGTGAAATTTGTGAAATTGTGAAATTTGACCAATAATTTTGAAAAACTAAAAAATTACTTTTGTTCATAATAAAATGTTATAAATTCTAAACTTTAAGAAACTATATCATTTTTCTCACTTGGCGCAGTTTAACTATCAATTAACTGTAGCTATAAATGGATAGATGCATAATAATTAAAAGACACTCCCAACGTTAATTCTAGCAAACTTTTTCCAACACTTTTCTAAACTCAAAATACTCCACACAGTGCAATTGTTTAATAATTTGTTTAAATTGCCTCTCAAAAGTACATTAAAGAAAATGGTCATTTGCTTTTTTGAAATGTCTTAATTTTGAGCAATCAAGATTTGTGGAAGAGTTAAAAAGTAATAATTTTTCTATACTATTTCGGGCAAATATAAAAAAAAAAAAATATAAAATGGCAAATCTATTTGTAAACTCATTTGCTGTAAAATGGAATTTTATGTGCAAATATTTTTAAAATTGCATCATGGGGCTCATTTTACTAGAACATTGATTTTGGACAATAGAAAATTTATTATTTAAATGACCATACAAGCTAGAATTTTGATACATGGAAAAAATATTATTCTTTATAAGAACTGTTATAAATTTAAATAGGATATGTTACATACTGTAGATTTTACAAATGTCATAGGTGTTCCACTTTAAGCTAGATGACAGAAGTTCTATTAGTTTTGAACAGTGTATGTTTTACTTATGTTTATAAGTATTCTTTTTCCATTACATTAGTAGTGGCTTGGGTTAAAATACCAGTAGATGCGAATTACTTGGTTGATTTTTTATTTGAGTTTTCTTCAACTCTGAGAAAGTGAATATCAAGTGACTTAGTATTGTTGAATGCTTGGTTGGTTGGTTAGTATCTAATGTAGAGCAGTTGGCAGTGAAGCCATTCGCTCTCTTGCATTGCAGTATTTTGATGCTATATTATCATGTTGACTAAAAACCTTTTGTAGCCATTTAAAATTAGGCACCATAAATGACGGTTACATTACCTAAGTAAAGAAAGGTATGGAAGGAAAGAAAATGAAATGATCCCCTAGGCCTTGAATACTTTAATACCATCAGGGTTAAAGAAATCAAGAGTTAAGTCAAGCAGGACTGGATAGGAAAGGTAAAAGAGGGGATCTGATGTGTGGAAAGGAAGAAATATCAGTCCAGGTCATTAACTCACCACTGCTTATTGGTGAGCAGCCCTTCCCTTTAGTTCATCACATGATTTTGTTTAGATTGATTCCTTTAAGTCTTCAAATTATAGAAGCAATTAAAGGGTCTCCTTTCTATTATAACAAAATTGATATGCTACACCGCATGAAGGTGAGGGATCGGACATTAGGCTTTTGTCCAGGTCAGTTCCTTTAAGCCTTCAGTTAATTATTAAAGGGTCTCCTCCCTGTTAGTAACTTAGTATCGTGAAGGAATGTTTAAATATGTTCACAATTTGGGATAGATGATTTAATTTGTTATCTTGGTATCAGAATAGGAATACTCCATATTAAAATGAAGTAAAGCCTAGCTACAAATGAGATGGGCACAAAACCATTTCTAACATCATAAATTCCCTCTGTTATTTATTCATAGTCTCATAAGTTCCCCCAGTGGATAGGGGGTTAGAACACAAATATGCAAACTACAAGGCAGAGGAAAGAAATGAATACAAAACAATAAGCAGTCTTGAGAGCTGCTGTCACATTCACATTGGCATCCATTTGTCGAGTAACTCATGAGTCACGTCGTCAGAACACAAGAAGTGTGGATATATCCAAGACCACATGTAGAAGTAACTGATATTTCAGAGTCACTTCTATAGCAATTCGTTCAACACATCTTCTTCATTTAAATAAATTATTCAATTATATCATCAACAGAAGCAGCTCTAAAAATTACATTATCATTAAAAATAATAGTACTATTCATATTTAATCAACAATTCTATTTAATAAACCAATTTATCCTAATACGTTCAGACAATTAAAGTGCTGATATATCTCTGCTGGCCTCTCCTCTTTACTACCGTTTTGTGCCCTTTTCAGCAGGTCCTAAGAACTATTCAGCTCTATAACGGTGGCATCAATTCAATTCTGTTGTGGTGAATACTGAATAAATTTGATCATTCAGTATATGTATACATATATTAAGACATTTTAACTCTTCAGTATTTTTAAATTTAGTTAAATGCAGTTTTCGAAAATCAATGTAAATGCTCCATTTTCTCAGAAGCTATGGTTAAACGTAATAGTATTTTATACCATCTAATTTATATACTGTTTAAATTAGATAAGAGATTTAAGTGAGTACATTTAAACTTCTACTCCTCATAGATTTGTAGAAAATGCTTTGGAAAGGGCATAAATTTGTACTGCACACTTTACATTGAGAATGGGCAGGACTGTAGATTTTTTATAATTAATAAGACAGCATTATCATTGCTATATTGTGAAATGAGTTTTGAAAGGTAGCTAGCTCTAGCTGAATTCCAGGATAGGTGTTTTATTTTCCCCCCCTTCCCAAAACTTGGTTAACTTTGAGGCACTGTTAGTGCCAATTGTAAATATAATTATACAACTTGGTGCATATCCTTAGGGATTTGTCCAGTAGCAATCCTGTATAATGTTGTTAATGGGTGAATGAGTTATTAAACAACTGAAAACCCACAAACAAGGTTCTTTCATTCACATATCAGACTGGTCATAGTGAGAAACCTTGTTTAAAGAAGAATCTTTCAAACATAGCCAGGAGTAGAACCTGGAACCCCTTGCACAGCAGGCTGTCACTCTGCTAATTTTGCTATGGCATTTAACTTTTAAGGTAGTTCTTTCATACATTCATAATAAAAGTTTTGATTTTAATGAAAGCTGTATATCCAAAATACTTATTTCAACTTGAATGAAATAATAAATCAAAATAAACATTTTATAGATTTAAATATTTACTTACATGCCCCTCCCCCCAAAAAAACATTTGTTACATAGTAAAACCAAAATGTTCTTGTGGTTACTTAGGCTTTCAAGGATAAATAATGTAAAACAGGTATTATTATTTATTAATTTTTAGAGCTAAATTAATTAAGATAATTTTTTTTTTCATAATCGTAATGAAAGATAAATAGCCCATTGTAGTTTTACTTAAAATATATAATAAAAAGCAGTGTGACATGCAACATTATCCAGCTGTTCACATCATGCTTTACTAAAATTCTGGAATGCATATCAGGTCCTGACCCTATATAACTTCAGTAACTATGTATTTAAAAACACTTAAATTGGTTAAAATAATGATTTATTTATAATAGTATAGCCAAATATAACACATTATTCAAGAAAGGAAGCATAGCTAAAAAAATTGTTGGATTTGCTGCTACTCTTTCACATACTGCATTATTTTTGAATTAAAATGCATAAAAACTTGTTTCTGTTTAAGTGCCTAGAGACTAAAGAATATAATTGTTTGTTCGCCTTTGAATGTTGAGTCATGTTATGGCGTCTTTACGTTTCTCGCCATTTTAAATTTTTACCACAATGCTGAGATAGTGTAGTGCTAGGTTAATGATATGAAATCATTGAAATAGTGTAAAAATAAATGTAAAAGAATAATAAAATTTATTCATCAGTTCTTAATTTACCAAAACTAGTTTTACTTTTTTTCTAAATAATGTAATTATATGCATAAGTCTATGACCAGTTATGCAAAGAAATGAAAACATCCAATGCTCCTATACGGTTCCTGAGAAAATTAGTGTTTATTGCAGTATTTCAATACTTATTTTATAGCTCCCCTGGATCATCAGCAGACTTTATAACAATAAAGTATATTAATCTAACAAGGGACATTTCCAACATGAATCAGACAGATCTTTTTGAAACTTAGCATTGAAACTAAATAAAAATCTCTGAATTTATTGATGAAATACATTTTGCTGCAAATTGAAGCTAAGAGTCATTATTAATAGCAAAACTTAATGTTTCACAATGCACGAAATTGTATGGCAACTTGAAGCAGAGAAGGGTTTGCATATATGACAGCTCTATATAACTTGACAACTGAAAACTGAAGTCACTGCAGGCATAAACTGTCAATGAACAAAGAAATGTGAGAGTGGTTATTGGACATTAGCAATATGAAAACATAAATTATTATAAAATTGGAAGTACAGCATATTAAAATAAAATAATAATAAAGTATATATTGATGCTGTACAGATGTCCTTGATAAATTTTATGAATTGAAGTGATGGTGAGGATGAAATGACTGTTAACATTATCCCTGAAGGCTAAATGAAAGCTCCATGGGAAAATTTATCTCCTGCACAAGTCCAATTTCAAAAACATTCTCAATTTTATGAAATATTGTATATTTGTTACAACATTGTATCCCAATTTTTTTGCCTCAAATACATATGTTTATTGATATGTCAAGACTATGAATCACCAAGGAAAGGTGAGTTTGTTTCAATATTTTTGTTCAATAGATACTTGTAAAAGTGTTCAAGCTGTTCTTTTGTCATTTTCTCCCTGAAACTGCAATGTATTTAAACATTTATTGGTAGATTTTCTAATCTTTCTTTCAACATTAGGTCCAAATTGTTCTCATTATTTCTTGAAAACAAATGTAAAGTTTTCCCCCAAGCTTCCAGTCATAGAGAGCAGGATGTCAGTTGTAAAGGAGTTTATGGCACCATACACACTTTGAACTGTTGCAACTGTATATTTTTCTCCTCTACTTGTTAGTGTCTAATTGTATAAAATTTCATAATTGAATGACTTGGATCGAAGTTCCATATCTTTTCCAATATAAATGACTGCAAATTTCCTTCCTGCTTCAATGATTCTTTGTTCTCTACATACTAAGTGACAAAGTTTGTTATTTTCTAAGAAGAATTTTTTGTCTTTTATATTTAGAGCAACATTTTTGGATGTTTTAACATTTTTCAGATCCAATGCTTTAGCCATAGAAAGTGTCCACTCTTGTAAATACCAGTAATTAATTATTCCTCCTCAGTCTCTAGATTTTCACACATTTTCTTACATGTATCTAGTTTTTAACTTTGAACAACTTTTTTCATGCTTGCAAAAACATGGCTGGTTTGATGCTTTTGTTCAGTATAGTACTCTCTTCATGTTATGATTGTCTATAAGTGGTCATTTTTTTCAAAATTTGTCTATACAACTTCGGTTTGATTTTTTCAGAGATTCATGCATATTCTTGAGTGTTTCCTTGTAAAGCAAATTCAAAATATGAGATACTAGAGATGGTGTAAAACTACTAGAACTCTCATATTTCTCATCATTTTTATCATCATTGACGTCCTCAATCTGGACTATGTCAACGTAAAATCTAAAGTTGAGTATGATATAATATTTCTATTGGTGATATCTGCAAGAAATGCTGCAAACTGGTGGTCATCCAAACTGTGTTCCACATACATGTTTTTAAATGCTACTTGTAGGGATAGATTCTAACATGCGTACAATGTGAATCAGATTTACAATTTCTGTATTTGCACAGGTTACACAACATTAGCCCCAACAGTATAGTCACTATTTTGTTTAGTAAAATATTGTAATCTAACACTATCAAGTATACAAATACTACAAATGAAAAAAAAAAAAACAACAACAAAACAACATTGTATATAATACCTTTGGTTGTAAGGTACATGAACAACCTTTGACTAAACCATGACTGTGACAAGCTGTGTATATGCCTGTTCTGTGAAGTCTTAATCTTCCATCTTGACTTTGCCATTCTGTTGCATGTTATAGTTCCATTTCATGCCATGTCTGCATGTAGGGACACCTGGAGTTTTTTTGATAAATTAGAATCTCTAATTTGCAATTTTGCCATGATGCACCATAGCAATACATGATGAAATCATAATTTGCAGACTGAAAATTGTGGAATTTAGCCCAAAACCTCTTTTCCAAGGTATGGCGTTCTTTTCATTGCAAATAAACATTACACATGATCAATGGCGTTACTTCCCTCCTTTAGGAAGCTAAGGATTTTTATGTCTGAAAAAATCCATCACCTTCTGCAGGGTTTGAACCTGTAACCTTTGATATTGAAGGCTATCATGGTAACCACTACATTATAAAGGGTTGCAATAATAAGTTTAAACTATAAATATTATTTTGCAGCAAAATGGACAGCAACACTGAATTCAATTACCCATAATTTGCCTTTGCACAAATTATCAAGATCGAAATGGTGCATGTTGGATGTTCTTACCTTGTTAGATAAAAGATACTGTCACACATTAATTTTGGTGGATCTGCTATTTAATTTGACTTTCATTGGTCAAGTATCATTGCGTTTGTTCACTGGCTAAAAAGGGTTTATGTATTTATTTCTGTACTATCTGGCTACAGTTCTGTTTTACACTGAATTTAATACTTCACCATAGCATTTTACAACACTATTGCAAATACTTATCTTCTGGTTAATACATATGAAAGCACTGATGTTACAGGGCACTACTGTAGTATACTTTGTTTTCATTTCAGCTTCACTTTTCAGATTTATCAAATGGCTGTGGTACAATATATCATATGACTTTCTTAAGTAACACTCTTTTATAGTACTTGCACATATGTATTATAGTGTTATGAAGCTTAGTATGACAATATAGTGTATGAAACTTAGAAAAGTGTATTTTACTTTATCTAAGAAACAAAAAAAAAATACAAACAAGTAAACAAGACCAAATAGTGTAACTCATTAATTGTAAATGTTAAAACAAGAAATGACCAAAGCTCCACTTGTGTATTAAAATGTTCTGATTTATGCTACTACATTGTATTGCTGATTTGTACATGATTTTGGGATTTAAAATCATACCAAGCAGTATTACTGCATGTTTTATAAGTTCAATAAGCATGCCAATGTTTATAATTGTTTTATTAAATACATATATTATCCAATGTTGAAACGTACATAATTGTTTGCTATTAGTGTAAACATTTACAGCACAAGAAGTGTAATTATACAGATTTATTCCATTAATTAAATCCCAGTGAAATTATGGACAATAGTTACTACTGAAACAGCAGTATTTCTAGTAAATGGTGTTGGAGAATACTTTCTCCCCATCATTGCAACATAATTTGCCTTCTCTTGGTTGTTATTCTCAAGTTATGCACTGTTTCAATCTTACTATTGAAGGAGTTATACACCAGCCCTTCTTGAAGCTTTCAACCAATGTGTTTTATGAGATGAAGTTGATCTCTGCACCCATGAAAAACATGGTTGACAGTTACACAGATTTTCCATATCAAACAGTTCTGCATTTTTAGAATATCACCCCATTTTATTTATTACAGTTGGTTGCACTGAATATTTTCCATTCATATATTAAAACAAAAATGACTGTGTCCATCATTTGCAGGGTGAGGAGATGCATAATTCTAATAAATATCCATCTATTTTCCCAAACTATTCATTGCAGTCATGCTTTCCCAATCTTGATATTTGTAAGTGTTATTATAAGCATTTTTTTTATCTTGAATATCTTTTCTTGAACTCTATTTTTTAAATTCCTCCCTTCACCAAGCTCTGTAATGATATCCATTAAAAATTCAACCAATAACTAAATGTGGAGCGTTGCAGCCTCCAGAAAAATTTACTAATGTTCTCCCATCGAATAGACTATGTATTTTAACTTTACATTCAGCAGATTTTCTTTTTGAGAATACACCAAGTTCCCAAACTTAGATTTATCAATAATATTAGTAAAAATTAATGAATAAGTTAGCAATGAATAGATTGAAAGGCTTCATTACCTTGGATTTTTCAACAATGGAACCTAAATAGCATTTTCAGTAAAATGTATTGTATTAAGGATAAGGCCCTTTTTCTAGCAATTCATTCTATACACTATTGTTGCAATATCAGTGGAGTGCCTAAAATTTCAATATAATTGCTGTCACTAATATCCATTATTTTTATGTGATTTAATTTTTAATATTCCATACAAAATCTAACATACTGCAAGAATAGCTTTCTTCATAACTTAGAAGCACAATCAATCCAAGAACCTATTCTTGCTTAGAGTGGAAAGTAATGATCAGGTTACCTACTCAGTGTAACAGTATAATCATTAATATTTTACATGATTTTACTTTTTATAATTATAAAGAATGTGCATTGCAGTGCAGTAGCATAAAAATAGTATGAGAAACATAGCAGAGAAGTGCATTGCAATCTTGCAACATTTGGCTAATCATGTGTTGCAACATATCATATTTGAAAATGCAGTGAATGCTCTTCTCTACTGGTGTACAAAGTAATATTTATTTTAGGACAAGTTTTATGAAAATAACCACTAAAAATAAGTAGAATTTTCTCATTGTAATATATTTATATTGGTCTTGCATATTGACTTTTCTATTGATAATTGTGTCACTATATAACATAATATAACATAATGCATACCTATTTATTGTCATATTTCTTTTACAAATAAATTTTAATTTCAAGTTATTTTTGCATTGATATATGAAAGCAAATCTTTTATAATTCATATAGATTCTTTAAGAAAAGTATTGTGTCATGGGCAGAAAGTTATCTTTATTAGATAATGAGCTCAGTACATTTGACAAATTCTTTTCTAATGTGCGATGCAAACTCTTTGAACTATATCTTGTATTCTGATAGTGAATTGCTAATTTTTTTAATGAAGATTAAAATTGTATTTGAAAAACTTGTTATGCATATTATCTACCATATTAAAGCATTTCTTTTTTCATGCTATGGTACATGCAGAACTGTAGCATTTGTTATTAACTAGTGTTAAAGGTTTCATCAAGCAAGAAAGTTAATTAATTGCGGAGCTATGTAATGGTGGAGATAAAGAAGGGTATACTCACCCTTAAAGGAATAGATTGTAAGGTCAAACAAATGGCTGTAAAATATTGAAACAATAAAGATACCTATATTGTATATATTTGAGAATAAATAATTCTAAAATGCAAAATACATTATTCTGCTTATTAACACCACCACTAATAAAAAACATGGGGATGTAAATGTCTTTGAAAGTTGCAACAGTTGTTAAAGAGAAAATCTCTCAGTAAAACTCCTGGTGTGGTAGGAGATAGAAAAATTAAACACTCCATGCTCTAATAAAAAATAATTATTATTATTATTATTATTATTATTATTATTATTATTGCAATATTAACTAAGTTCCCTTCATGGAAAATTAGTGCGTTGCAGATGATACATGTCTCTTTCTCTATACTATCAAACCAAGGAGAGAATAGAAGTTGCAGCCCTACAGTATGATATAGTCAAAGAGGAGTTCAGGAAAAGGAATGCAGAAATCAATAAGTGAAGGCTTTCGTAAAATGAAATGCGAAATGCAAACATTCCTGAATAATTTTGTTTCCTTGTTTGGAATTCTGTACGGCACATAGAGTTAAAGATATAAAAAAGCCTGTTGCATTTTTAATTGCAGTTATTGTATGATTAACTATTGTTACGGTCCTTAATGGTAATGCAGGTTAGCATAAGTGTTAGTATATATTAATATTATTCAGATTATAGTATACAGCGTACCTACCAAGACAGTTACTAGTACTAATTCTTTGAAATAAATGAACAATGTATAATTAAAAATTACTGAACAGATCATCCTCACAGTTCAAATATGAAGATAAGTTAGTGATTATCAAACACCAGCTCTTCTGCAGTATGAGCAGAACAAAAATGAGAATGCTTACAAAAAGTATTTTAATTTAAATTAGTAATGATAAGTATGTGGGCTGTGTGGTTCACACAAACCAAGTAAACTTTATTGCTAGCCATGCTTGTTTTTAACAGAGAAAATGCCCTGGAATATGACAGGTTTTGCAAATTTGGTCACAGCTCTGGTTAAACTACAAGAGATCAACAACACACATAAAATACCATTTAATGACCCATCCCTTATATTGTCCAACTCTGATAGGTCTAGTGGTAGCCCAAGTCGTCATCCCAGCATACATCACTATTGATTACCCAAAAATTCAGTATATCGAGATTTCAGTGCAAATAATAATAATAATAATAATAGTAACAATAATAATAATGCATTTGTTGTCAATAGACTGCAGAGCAGTTTCTGACATTGTCAGTTCAATTTACATTGATTTACATATATACAGCTTACATTTACTTCATTCAATATCTATAAAATTACACATACAATATTAATAATACCTTATTAACTAAAATTACAATTCATCAATGTTATGCAAAGCTTTTTATATTAAATAATTTGAAAGTTCCTTGTTGAAAGCATTTTTTGACTTAATTTGCTTAAAGGAATTTGGTATCTTGTTGTATAGTATTATTCCCACAACATTTGCATCCTTAATGCTTCTATTTATCCTAAAACCTTGTCTGAAAAAATTGCTGTTGTGTCATGTATTATAATGATGTATGTCACTATATCTTAAATTATCCTTCCCCATCACATAAATTATTACCATATATATACACTGTAAAGATTTGCCTTTCCCTAAAGTATTGCCTACATGCATCCCTATAATTTAGATAATATATTATTCTGATTGCTTTCTTTTGCAATTTTAATACTCTCTCCATATTTGATTTTGCACTGCACCCCCAAATCTCAATCCCATACAGCAAATAAGGATATATGACACCATAATAGATAATTTTCAATTCTTTCTGTTCAAGAAGATTGGAGAAGTGCCTAAGTAAGTATAGGGATCTACTGATTCTCCCACTGATGTACTGAATGTGTTCTGACCATGTAAGCTTTTTGATCTATTATAATACCCAAAAATTTATGCTCATTTTCATAGTGTATGTTGTAATCTGATAATTGTATTGAGTCTGAATCATTACTTGAATTCCCTAAATTATACTGTATTAGCTTTGTTTTACACATGTTACGTTTTAAATTGTTCTCCCTAAAGTATTCAAAGAGTGTTTCAATAGTTTGCGTCATTGTGTTATTTAAAGTCTCCAATTGAAGTACCCCAACAGGTAGTTGTTGTACATACAGTATAAGTAAGAGAGGACCCATTCACAGAACCCTGCAGAACCCCATAGTTTACCGTTTTGTTGTTAGATTCTCTTGTTTGTAGTTTATTTGTGTTGCTTGTTTCCTGCCAATAAGGTATGAACTAGTTAAATCTTTTGCTAAACCTCTAATTCCATATGCTTCTAACTTACTTAGAAGAATAATGTGATCAACACAGTCAAATACTTTTGTAAGGTCGAAGAATAATGTTACAGTTTTCTAAATGCTTTGCTATATTATTTGTGCATTCCAAAATCGCTGAGATTGTTGAGTAATGTTTCCTAAAACCATGTTGTGAATTCGTAATAGTGTTAATATTTTCCAGGAAGCCTATCAGTCTCTGCAATATAACCCTTTCAAAAATTTTAGCTAATTCTGATGTTAATGTAATTGGCCTGTAATTATTTATATTCTTAGTATTACAGCACTTATGTATAGGTCTAACAATGGATACTTTTAGGCAACCTGAAAATTGCCCCATTGATATAGAATAATTGATGAGATGCTCAAGAAGACCAGCAAGAACATCTTTACATTGCTTAAGGACTAGTGTACTTATTTCATCTTACCCACAAGTAGTTTTGTTTGGTAACCTATTTATTATGTTTATTATTTCAGTGCTCGTAACAGGATTAATAAAAAAAGGATGATACATTTCCTTTAAGTAGAATTTGGATGGGTTTATTTGATTGGGCTGCAACTTCTAGATGGTTCATATAGTCACAGACTTTAACAGGGTCATCCAGTACTACACCATTTACATCCATTCAAGATTTTTTGAACTGGGTTCGTTTTTCTTAGCCTTATTAATTATACCCCAAGTTATTTTACAAACGTTCCCCCGAATTGTTTATTTTTTCTTTAAGATTATTGAGAGCTGCCAAATATTGTTTGTTAACCTGTTTATATTTATTTTTATAGTACTCAGATCCTGTTTCTTTAATATGTTAATGCATGTTATGAAGTACAACTTAACCCTCAGAAAGGCATGCATGCAAGCATGCCCCAAACAAACATGCATTATGAATTATAACAAATATTAACTTCAGCAGAATTGAATTGAATTTCCCCATTTCTACATGTCTGGCTATTCTTATGATTAGAAGTATCAGCAGATTAAAAGCATGTAGAAATAATTCATTTATTAGTCAAAAAAAAAAAAAAAAAAGGCCAACATGGTAAAAGGAGTGCAAACTATAGTAATTGTATGAAATACCATTTACATTTCCATATCTGCCAAGAGAGTAAAATTTCTGATACTAGGTACTATACAACCTTTAGCAGCAGGGAGGGAAAGGGGGATTTGTTTAGTCAAAATGGATGTACATGGAGATCATTTTCTTACTATAGCATTTTGTGATTTTAAAAACTTACATTAAACCTTTTCCCTTACAGTTTTCATTCACCTCATTAAGTTTCAACAGTGGCCTATATTCAGAGAAAGCAGCTGAAGCATGCTTCACTAACAACAGTTGCAATAAGTTTGAGAGAGTTGAAGCAAGAACCTGTCTAAATTCTAACACACTTCTATGACCTAATGTCATGGAGACAGAAGATATTCAGATTTACTAATAATATATGCCATTATAACAACATAGTCATTCAATAATGTCTAGATAAATCGTCACGCTTTTTCCAAACATGTAGATTAATTACGTTACTTTACCAACAACAATCAACTGAGGAGCAAGAGTGACTTGCATGTGCACCTTTGAAGGTCAGGTGGCAGTATACATTTTTCGCTGCTCCAACCAAAGCTGGCTTCGGAGAATTTAAATTTTTTCATTCTTGTAAATGAAGAAAGCATTGGCACTGTAACACCTGCAAAAATAGTAAGTAACCTTAATTTGAAATTGGGAATTAAGGTATTGCACATTTTTCTTGATGCAGGAAGATTTTACTATACAGGATGCCACATGACATCAGTCCTCTGTATGTTTATTTAGATGATCTTCCAGCTGACAAGGTTAAAAAAGAGGAGTATTGGAAAACAAGTAATCTTTTATCGTCTGTTAGTGGGTGTACAAACTATTCTTATTAAAAACTTATTTTCCATCTGCTGCTGTGACCAAGTTCCATGTGTTTGCAGGGTGTGGGTAAGATTGTTATGCAGGGAGGAATTGGAGATATACTTGATGTTTGTATATGTATTTTCTATAATTAACTGTCCATTATTGGTGCTGTACTTCTGAGCATATTAAAATGCACATCAGAACAAAACTGTTATGCTTAAGGTTAATGATGGGTAAAATGTTTTCCATAATTTAATTGTTATAGACTTCATTTTTCCAACTCATATCAGGGTATAAAAACACACTTCTGCCAAATTTTGTTTGCTTAGATGTAAAAAACATGAATTTTTCAAAACTCATCTTCTCATACAACTTTTGAGTAAAATGTCTTAAACTTTTTGGCAATATTGTCAAAGCCTATAGAAAAGATTCAAGCATTGGATTTTTCATATTTTGTTTACACATAAACACAAGTGTTCCATTCACATGACTTTCTCTACCTGCACCACAAACAAACATTTCTTACAAAAGATTATTCTTTTATCTATTTGATTCTAATCAAGATAAACATTAGCAGAATTGGTGTTCTTACTTTCTTCTTTATAAGAGAAGGGAAATTAAGAAATACACTAGGTTAAAATGAGTCAAATCTTTTAAAAGATTGTCGTAATAAGAAACAATTTATATCAATTCTCTTTGCTTGCTAGAAGTAAACAAAAGAGAAATGAAAAGAAAGATAGATGACTTCATGTTGAGAAAAGTTTTAAGCTTAAAATTAAAACCAATAATATATACAAATATCTCAGATATGGTTAACTCTACAACAAAAATGTATACAACATAAATTGTGTTTTAACAAGATTTACATTTTTCGTGTACAATTTTGTCTGTCTCTTACGGTTTACAAGTTTTACAAGTTATACAAAAGTCATCCGGAATGAAGAGTTCTTCAGAGGCTATTCCCAGAAATTTTAGGAGATTTTGTTTGTCATCAAAATATATTAAGCGTGTGGTGTTTGAATCAAAATTGCTAGAGCCATTTTTGAGAAAATCAAAATTTTTGCAAAATGCTCCACATAAAGTGGGGAAATTTTCCTGAACATTTTTGTATCACATCCTTGAAGATGCTGAACTTAAATACAAAGTTTAGTGTTTAACCAACATTTTGTTTTTGAGCTATGCTCTCCACACACGCACCACATGCACCCACCCCCACACCCACATGCACACCCCAACACCCACACGCACACCCCCATGCGCGCACACGCACATACAGGTCTTTTTCTAAGAATACTTTCTTGGAATCAGAGGATCCTAAAATATTTCTGGTGAAATCTTGTTATCAAACTTTTGGATGGAATACAATACCTTGTCTATCCACTATGTACTTTGTGCATAAGTACTAGATAAAGTAAAAATGCCCTCTGTAAAAGCAACATTTCAAAACCGTTTACTATTTCACCACTTATTTCATTTTTATTTTAAAAAACTAATGCTTTAATAAAAAAATTTTTAAGAATGGTTTTAAAAAGATCCAGTAAAAGTTTCAAATTTGTATTATGTATTTTTTGGATTAAATTAAATTTGAATGTTTAGATATGTTATAAAAATTAAATCTTAAAAAAAAAGTTAAGCACCACTACTGAAGGTCATTTTAAATGGTGCAGACCTTTATATTTGATGTAAATAAGGTAACTTTCAGACATCAAAGAACTTTGAAACGTTGCATATTATATGTATTTTAAAATATTTAGTATGTCCCCATAAAAGCCTATTTTAACAACAATGGCTGAAATTTCTCCCATCACTACCTTGAAATGATGAGATACTCATGATTAGACAAGTACAATATAATAGCACCATGCGATGAGGTTTGCAATTTAGCTGCACTTTTGTTTCTTTATGCCTTCATTGAAGACTTTGATATGCTTCTGCCTCCCATTCCATAGTGTCATTTCTTCTTAATGTAAACTCAGTTGCATTCCTTTCTGCCACATGGAGCTTGGTCGCATACATTAATTTAATAAACATTTGCAAAAATAACTACATTACACATTTTGCTATAGATACAAAGGGGAAAAATGAAAGTCAAATGGTTAAGAACTGGATGCTATATACTGTCCTTGCAGTTGTTTTCATATAATTGCAAGTAACAACGAATATAGAAAGAACTTTGAAAGAATGACATAGTATAGAACAATTCAAACAATTAATAATGAATATCTCAAATACTAGGGTTGACTGATAAGACCCAGACCTCACACAGATATGGTGCCATTAGACCAGTTAGATGGTAGCATCGTATAGTTTAACTCTAAAGTTGCTTGTATCCATAGTTACAGGTCAATTCTTGTTTAGTTTTCGAATGACAGCATTTTAAACAAGACAACTTTAGTGTTTTCATGAAAATGGAGGATTTGGAAAAATGAGCAGTGATTACATACTTCCATTTGAAAGGCTTAACACATAAAGAAATCAAGGAGGAAATGGACAGTACATTGAAAGACTCTGCCCCATCATATTCAATGATTAAAAGGTAGGTAGCAGAGTTTAAAATGGGATGTACGAGCACTAGTGATGAGCCCTGCTCTGGATGCCCTGTAGAAGTGACAACTCCAGAGATCATTGAAAAATTCATTTTTTTGTACTGTACTGGTTTAAGTTGTTTGAGATAGCAGAGGTTGTAAACATATCAAAAGAATGTGCAGGTAATATTTAAAGTAATGTTTTGGGCTTTCACAAGGTCTCTGCAAGATGGGTGCTGTGTTTGTTCACACCTGGTCAAAAGTTGCAAAGAAAAACGGTTTCTGTTAAGAATGTGGAGCTCTATCAAAAAAATTCCAGTGAACTTTTGAGATGGGTGAAACTTGGAAAGATCACTACAGTCCAGAAAGTAAATCAAGTCAAAACAGTGGATTGTGCCAGGTGAACCAACTCCAAAAAAGGCAAAATCAATTTTGTGAGCTAACAAGGTTATGGCAAGTGTTTTTTGGGATGCACAGGGAATTATTTTTACTGATTACTTGGAAAAGGGTAAAAGTACCATTAGTGACTACCACACAAGCTCACTGCAATGTTTGAGTGATAAGGTGAAAAGAAAAAGACCTCATTTGACAAAAAAAAAAAATCTTGTTTCATCACGACAATGCTCCGGCCCATCGTTCAGTCATTGCAATGGGAAAAATGTGCGAATTAAAGTTCAAATTGCATAAACATCCACCCTATTTGCCAGATCTAGCACCCATTGACCTGTTTCTGAACCTCAAAAAATGTCTTGGAGGATGAAGATTTCACAGCAACGAGGGGTCATTGATGAAGTTAACAACTATTTTGGGGACCTTGATAAATCGCACTACAGAGATGGTTTAATTAAATTTGAACACTGATATGACAAATGTATTAGCCTTTCTGGAGATTATATTGAGAAGTAGAGCAAAAAAAAGTTTTTATTTTAAATATTGTTTTCATTGAGAGGCCTGGGACTTATCAACTGACTCTTCTATGGCTTACATATAGTACATTTTCATCTGTTGTTTAACATTTATCACATATACAAAAATATATAGTATTTTTCTGAATGGTTAGGCTATTGTAGGTGCATACAGACATGATGGTCTCTAATCTAACTGCTTCCACTATCTGTAGTAAAATGGTAGAGTTCAACCAGTCCTTCGAGACCACATCTCCATGTACCATAATACTACTTTCTCTAAGGCAAGCAGATGGAATTAGGGTGCCACTGAGTCTAGTTGCTCTACCTGTGAATTGGCACCTTAATCGCAATTATGATCTATTTTTTGCTTTACTATTGTCTTAAACTGAAGGTAACAATTGCAACCTAAGGATGTTTAAGGATTAACTGTTAAACTAGGAGCAAGGCTGGAATTTCAGCTAGTTTCTTGTACTTTGATCAGTCTTTGAGACAGTGGAATGGGGAGATACATTGTGAGCTATAACAAAGTCCATCCCATTCAACACACTTGGAAAGAGCAGGATGTTACCTATATTTCTGCATACCACTGTCTGAAAAACCTCTAATCAAAGAGTAGTTCCATCTTCATGAAGGAAAATATGTATAATTGATTCATTTAAAGTCTGTGTTTTTTTAACTGTATATATTCATTATTTCTTAAGCTTATATTATTATATCACAGCATTATTGTAGTCAAAATAATATAGTTCCTACTACTAAAGCCATAAGTTACAAACAATAGCAAAATTGTTTATCACAATGTTCAGTTATATCATATCTGTCCTACCTTACTTAAACTAAGAATATTTACGAGATAAAATAGTTATAAATAATATACCAATGTATGTAAACATTTATGTAATAAATTACTTAATAAATAATAATATATTTTATCCTAACATTCAAGCTTGGCACTTCTCAGCACTGCCATAATTTGTTCTAGCAGTGTTTATCAGGAATAAAATAAAATATTTAAATTGATTAGATAAACATAAAAAAAATCTTGTAAATGACTGGCATTATGTTGTACAGAAAATTTAAATTTGAAGCAAATATATTAAAAAATGAAACACACATATTGGACCTTAGAGCATGAGATGAAACATCTTACCCTTTTAATCTTAAGTTAAAAGTTTGTTCTACGTTTTATGAGAATTCTAGCTATGTTATTGATGAATTAAATTTTGAAATCTGCTGCCAGTTACTCGTTGATTCATATGTGTACTGATTTTAGCTAAGACGAGGCACACAGGGACCTATTCTGTGACTAAACGGCTAGCTCTGAAGCCCAGTAAATTTGTGAAGAAAGAATTTCTATTAAATTCATGAATGACGCAAAATGTGTTGCTAATCTGTTGTCTGTTTGCACTCTAGCGTATTATTATGGCATAAAAGAGGTTCCTTGCGATAAAACTTGATTCTGTTAGCAATATAATGTAGCCTGTCTTCCCAGGTGGGAGCAGCATAACTGACATGGTATAATGGACATCTGAGACACATCTCTCTTGCCATGTGAAGCATAGCAGATAAGTCTTAAGGCAGTTCCCAATACATTGGTAGAACCAGTCTAGTGATTTTTATTACTGAAGATAAGGATTCTTAATTTGCCTAATGAACACAAAATCACCAGTTATCCTTTTCAAAAATAGATGGAAATTGTTATTTTTCATTGTTTTCTTATTCACTGAAAGGTCTAGTTAATGATGAGGTTGTTGTTGTTGTGGTTATTATTATTATCATTATTATTATTATTATTATTATTAACTGTAGGTATTAAATTTAATTGAAAATACTTACACTGCTATAAATTACTCATTAAATCCAGAGCTAAAATGTAAACATAATTTGCCAAGTTAAAAAAAATAAGAAATCTAGCCTAGAATTTGTTAGCAGCAAGGAGGCACATAAAAAGTGTTCTGTAAGTATTTGAAGGAATGACTTCTTTTCTTTTTTTCTTTCTTTGTTTTCTTTTAATAGAAAATCTATGTTACTGCAGCATCATTAGTAAGAATAGCGAGGTGAAATCTTTTGCTTAGATAACACTTTTGTTTGTCCTCTCCAGCAGGCAGTTTTGAGTAATATGTAATGTGTTTCATTTATGGATGATGTATTTCTTATAAAGAAACTATTACTTGCGTGTCTTTGTTTTTCTGTTGTTACAACTTTACTGGGATTGCCAGTTTCTCCTACATTTATGTAACAGAGACACACCTTAAAAATAAATTTTGTACCAACTTATATGTAATAAATAGGAATTCCTCTCTTTAAAGATTTCCATAATCTCTTTCACCATAAAAAAAAAAAACTAGATTAGAACAGAACAAAATAACTTCTTCAAGAAATACATCTTCATTGAACAAGCTTGTTTCCATGGAAATGTACTTACCACAATAAAATACCTGTCTATATTATTAAGATGAACATATAAAAGGAAAAATATATTTGATATTACTAATATCTCTGGTATAGTTTAAGGTTTCTTTTTGCACACTGTACTTATCAAAAACAACTATCTGAATAAAATAATTTGATATTTTTAAACAGCAAAGTAATTTATCAAATGTGATGTATTCAGTTCATCCTTAATATAGAGATTTAAATGACATTCATTGTGCAGCACTTCTTTGATGGCTTAAGTATGAATAAATCAAGATGTGCTTAATATGAAATATATAAACTAATACAGTTTTAATTGCTTTTATTTGTGACAGTCTCAATTTCCTAATGTTTGGATAATAAGATACATTTATGTAACACCAATCAAGCAACTAGCGAGGAAACAACTAAATTGACTTATTGGTTTGTTTTAACTTGGTTTATTCATGGGATATTTTCACAGTTGCAAAGCCACACCTATCAGAAATATTTTGATATATTTGCATTAATAACATAATTAGAATAGTTTCACAGGTTTTATTTCGCCATAGCCATGCTTGAGCATGGACCTTCTTCTGGGTGCTACACAGGTTTTGTTCAGTGCTCTGTTTGCAGACCTGGGAGGACATTTGTTTGTGTAACATTTTGCAGCATGTTCCTGGAAACGCAACACAAGCTGTGTGTCACCATCGCTGGGCCCCACAATATAGTCGCATTCATGCTGAGGATCCCGAACGCAGCATTGCAGGAACTCTGAGTGAAGTGTAAAGTATTTGCTTATGTCCGTATGGTGAAGACCAATGTTAAAAGCTAACAAGCCAGTCACAAAAGTATCATCAATCCAAAAATATGGGATTCTGTCTGAAGCATGCACCAATAGCTTTGCAACTAATGGTGATGTGACATACAGCCATCCAGATAAAAAAGGAGGGTAAATAGCGCTGGAGTATTCTTGAACACTTACATACCACTTATTTGCTGGCTCTCTAACAGGTTTTGTGTCTTTTAGGAGATAGCCCATCATTAACTTTCTGTCTGCAACTGTAAGAGAGTGTAACAAATTGACTAGTCTGTAGAAATCTGCAATTATATCATCATCCATTTTTATAACATACTGTGCTTGGGAGCAATATCTTGTTACCCACTGCAGACCCATCATGTGTTTATATGTTAAGTTACGGTATGCTTCAAGAAAATCACCTTGCACAATATCTGCAAATCGCTGATTCTCATCTTGAAGTGCACTCTCCGAAACTTGATTATAACGCACATCTCTCTTTGGATCTGATACAGCTAGAAGGAAGATACGTTGGATACCCAACTGCTTCAATTGTTCAGCTGGATAAGCACGTCTTAATGCACTCCGCGCTTCTATATCTCCTGCATGTGAGGTCACAAGAAGGATGACAAACACTTCAGAGTTGCCACTAATGTTGCAAACATCATTGTTAATGATGTACTTGAAATGTGGAAGATTCAAGAGATAAAGGTTAGTAGGAAAGAGAGTTTGCTGGGCCGCAGGAGGAGGTTGCTGAAAGTGTGGGGTTGGAAAAAATGTTTCAGTGTCAAAAATAAATGACATTATGAGAACTGCACCAACACATAATGTTAAAAGAATGAAGGTTGTTGCAAAAGTTTGCAAAAAACCCATTTGTTTTCTTAAACAGTACCACATGTAGCTGGAAGCAATTGACCATGTCTGCTGTGAATATCTTCCAATGGAAACTTATACAGAAAGTTAATGAAACTAAAATACACTCCAGTAAATGCTATCATTAACATTAAGGGGTAGTATCAAAGCCCTGTATTTGACACCATGCAAAAATTTGAATCAAAACGGATGCTCCAGTGTGCTTATGAACAAGCAGCTGTCAGAACTGCACCAACTAATGGTTATATGTGTGAGGAGTGGGAGACAGCTGATGTGGAGGAGACAACGCCCACTTAGCTCCCAAGTCAAGGCAAACAACTTGGTTGCAGCGAACACATGAGATTTAGCAGCGAAATAGTGACATTTTGCATATTTCCTCGTTTAGTTATGTTTCTAAAGCTTTTCTTTATTTATTACAAGCTGTCAATTTAATTTGTAGGTCAAAGACGACGCGGTTGACCACGCGTACGAAACATTATATAAGAGTGCAATGACCTCCGTATAGGTAAGCAAAGTCATCGTGTTCGGGTTTGGAGATACTCCGAGATGGCGCTCGTGTGCCACTTTTGCACTTTCGTTGTGATGGGAAATGTTCTGTTAGATGGATAGAAGTGTTTTAGTTTTTCTTTTAGTTGGAGAGAATTTTGAAATGCTTCAAAGGGGAAGAATAGGCGAAAGAAACGGAGGTTTGCAGTATTATTGAGTGGAAATTATGTTTTATGGACGTTTAAGGTAACACAACAACTGAAGCAGACCGATCAACAACAAAACCCTCTCTAAAGATGGAACATTCGTCGATTATAAGCAAATGACACGATTTGCACCAGAAAAATAAAATACAGCGTTAAATGATCAAAACATTATGAAAATGTTAAAGAAATGCATGTTTAATTACAGAGTTTTGATGATTTTGAATATCCTTACATGAAGAACCTGTTCATTTTCCCTTTGAGGTATACTGCAACGACGGAAACGGGCGAATTAACGGTCCTTAATTTAGTTTTCCTTTAAAACGTTTAAAGCTCAAATAGGCATCTGATATTTAATTTATAAATTTGATGGATAAAGCTTTCGAAACCCAATCTCACTCCACACACATGTAGTTGCAGCAGAGGATATTATTCCCAATATCTTCTCCAAAAATATCGAAGATTATAATTAGTGAAACTACCATTCACAGATACCTTCACCATTCTTATTTATTTAACAATTCTACGATGTATTTTCTTTATTCTTTGAAGAAAAAAAAAAACAACTACCAAGTAAGTATATACCTACAGTTTTTGATAGAGAATGCGAATGAAAGGAGTCGGGTGCTAGTGCATTCCAAAAAGCTCTGTAATTACATATTCCAACAACTGCTGATCCATTCAAAGCCGCCCCAATCAATAATTGTGCATTAGGCGAAACACGGATTGTTTAGAAATTGCATTGGAACAAGTCTAAAGTGGTTTATATTGATATATTTAAAAGAAAGCATGAGATTGAGAAGTGTTTTGCTAAGACTATGAAGGATAAATGCATTGTACCTATACATTAATGAAAGGACAAATGTACATGAAGTTGATAACATAGCACGTAGACATTTATTGTAAATAGTGTATTAGGTTGCCGCTTGTATACTTTACCATCGGAAATATCAGTTTAGGTGTGGGAAGATTAAGCAAAAAAAAAAAACAACAACAACAAAATGGGTGGTTCAAAATTGGGCAGGAAGTTAACTCAGAAACTTTTTAAAGTATAAATCAACGAATGTGCTATCTTAGTCATAAACTTTATTTACCTAACCCACAACCTTCAGTTTTAAACTATATATCCACGAGAAAATTTCGAAAGCGGAATGATTCGCTCCGGATGTGACTGCGTGAATTCTCATCCGTCTTGCAGTCTAAACTCTATAAACCCAAGCTGCAAATTAACCTTATTTTTAGCACTGCTCTACTAAGTAGACGCTAAATATGTATTTTGCGCAAATACAGTTTCTGTTTCATATAAGTATTTAATTAAAACGTATGAAAATATAAGCGATTTTAAACAAAATTTAGTATAATGTTTTGCACAATTGGAAGTTTTACTGACTTGCAGAGTAGGCACAACTTCTGGAGGAGTATTTTAAGTCCAACTTACATAACAATACATCATTGACTGCCTCCGTGGTCGAGTGGTCAGCGAGCTGATTTCTTACCCGGGTTCGATTCCCGGCTGGGGCGGGGAATTTTTCTTTAGCCAGAATTATTCCCTTCTGGAAGTATGTATGTGAGAGTGAATGTGTGTGTGCTTGAAGAAAACAAAAATGATTTAAACCTACTGACAACGAGTTGTTTCAAGTGCAAAGCCCCCGATATGACCTTAGATGTTAAAGGGGGCTATATAAATGAAACAAATCACTGCTTTCTCCATAGTGTCCTCTTGTTTGATTCCAACATGTATCAAACTGAAGTCACTGTGAAATTGATAGTATTAGGAAAGTTAGGTTAGTTTAGCTTTTAAATACTTTATATTTTTTAAAATGCACAACTATGCGAACTTATTGTGTTTTAAAATTCAGAAACACTCTACAGAGGCTCAATGCGTGGGAAATTTCGCTCCTTTGTTTTCTTATTTTTTACCTTTTTTTAATTTTGGTTAGTAAGCATCCGAAAATGCTGCCAAAATAAATGAAGTAAATCTATGATGGCTGATGCAATTATCGCAGGGTATTACTAATAATGCACGAGCTTTCAGCGGATTGCCGACCATATTTCAAATAGGAAGTTCGTGAAAATGAGAACATTAGAAAGGAAATTTTACATAATATGACTCAACTAGCAGCAAATTTAGCCGAAATAAATATTTTGGTCATTTTGCATCTCATGCTTGGTTATTAGCGTTGTATACAATACAGTAAGTGTTTTTAAATTTATAATTCATTATGTTATATAGAATGATCGACCCGCCATCGGAGGTGTCATTAAAAGGAGCATCTGAGCCTCTAGCAGCATGAAGAGCAAGGTCAAGGAAATTAACAAAATAAAAGAGCTGAGTCAAGGACTTCGGAAAACCCGAATTAAAAGAAGCGTGCAATTGAAGCTAATCAAGCGATGAATTTCATTATACACGCGTTGTGTATAACATCCTAAACATGAACATACAATAATGAGGCATGCTCAAAAAAATAGGTTACATTTTCTAACCGTTTTGAATCATTACCGTCACAAGACGAAGAGCATTTAGATAAGAGACTTTACTTTTGATACTATATTATTCAGTTGTCCATACTAGTGTTAAGGAAATACTAGCATAAAATAATAATCGATGTGTTAAAGTCACATGACTTTCTCTAGCCACTATCGTTTTTTATTTATTTTATTTACGAAACATTCTTACTAAACCTTAAGTTAATCGAGAAAAACGTTAGTAGAAATATTTCATCACATTTGATTACAGATACCAAGGTGATATAGGAAACTGAAGTGATAGTACAATTTTCAGAAAGTGGTTCGCTGCATGTTGGCTTTGAAATTCCAGGATCTTTGCACAACTTCATGAGAGTAAAATGAACGATAGCATTACTTAAAAAAACAGGTTAGTACTGAAAAATATAAACTAGTAACAACCAGTATCTCGGAAATAGTCAATACCAGAAAGAATATATATATACTAAAAATAATAAAATTGTGTGTTTTTACGAGCGCTTCATTTTTTGTGTAGAAATAGTAGCGTCTATAAAATAGGTGTACAGAAAACAATAATACATCATATTATTTCGGTAAAAGATAGGTTCATTACAAGGTATTAGGGTAATAACGGCGAATTGGATACATTTTAAAATCTTGTACCTATAGGTTAGAGAAAACAGGTAGAAGGACATGTAAAGTCATTCTTTCTCTTTCTTCAGAAATTAAAACCAAACTTCTGTAAATTGCATCTTGAAGTGGCATGTTCATACACGAAAACATTTATGTTTCAGATAAACATTTATTGATAAAAATATTTTCTATAAATGTAGTGCATGTTTGATATTGGTGTGGGTGCAGTTCACAATTTTCCTTTAAAGCTCCTGATACTTTTTTTGTCTACTTTAACATAGGGACTGTATCTTGTAGACATAACCCAGCATTAACACCAGCTATAATACGAGTGTGATTCAAGAAATGTTTCATAGAGTTACTTTTCCGTGTATTTTTTTGGTTTGTTTACTATACTTAGAACAACTTAGTTCATAACAATTCCCTTGAAGTTATACAGCTTCTCAAAGTATGGTAGCCATTTTCGGATGCCACTTTAGTTCCTCTTTGAAGTTGACCCTTCAAGTGTTTAATGCTGTAAATCGCTAAATTTGCCGTGGACTTTTCTGTTTGGTGCAGTCATGTTCGGGGTGTATGCTGGGCGTGGGAATGTTTCTTCATTGTAATCAGATTATCGTTAACGTAGATAAGCAAGACACCAGCCTAGTACAGTACATACATCGATTATGGATCGATTTAACTAGTTTGCCAAAAAGAACGCTAATAACATATCTACCGGAGTGTTGTTTGTGTTTTTATAGCAAAGAGAAAGATCATCGTAGTATGGCACTAAAGACAAATATCTTTTGGTATAGTTTCATTTTTAATTACGTGTTTATTATTTAAAATCTTACTTGAGTTTATTGCTTTTCATGATGTATTTCGGTATATTTAAAACAAAAAGGTTTTGAGCAACTGGTAATCGCAAAGATGTTTTGTTAGTGACTAATAGCGCAGTGCTCTGCGCATCTTAATATAGAAAGGTAGCGCATTCTGTTGCGTATTAATGCTATAATCATTGTTTTTGGCATCTCTGTTGAGTCTTACTTAGGGATGATCAAACTATTGTGGTAAATCAAGGGGATTTAAAGGGATAGCACAGGATAAGATGGAAATCGGTATAAAATATCATATCAATGTACATAACCATGGTATTAGATATTTTATTAAATATTTAGAAGTAATTAAAGTGTATGTGTTTATCCTCTGTAACAAACTATTCTTAGAAAAGCTTATTATTTTATATACGTCATAACAATCGAGATAAACAGTAGCAAATAGTCTTCTTAGTATTTCCTTAGCCATACTTGTAGGTACAAGAGAATAAAGGAATACACTGGCTAAAGTGGTAGACAGATTTTTAAAGAGCGGGTTGCTGTGTGATGATATATTTTATTTCCAGTACCAGGATGGAAAAAGATAACAAACAAAAACGACTTCCCATTTTAGAAAAGTATAAGAATTGGTAATTTAAACCAATAACAAGGACTATCTCAGAAATTGTTAACTTCACAAGGAAAAAGGAGGAAATAAAATAAAAAAAAAACCAAATATTTGAAATAAATTGTGCGCTTCAATGAAATGCATATTTTTGTCTTAGTTTTGACTAGCTTTGCAAGTCATTCAAAATGCAGAGGAATTGTGAGGATATTTACCCACAATATAATATATATATATTTCATCTGTCATGAAATTATGTTAAACATATAGTGTTTTACGCAAAATAAATAGAGACATTTTGTAGAAAATCAAAATTCTCGAAAAATGTTCCATTTAAAGAATAAATTGGGTGAGGGGAAGATGCTGAACTCAAATATCAAATTTGGTATTTAATGGGCTTTTCGTTTTTGATTTATGATCACAGACCACCAGAAATATGGATCTTATTTAAAATATGTTTTATGGAATCAAGGAGCCTCAAAACATATATCTGAACTTCGAATTTTGAGTGGATTATAATACTTCCCTAATTACTATACTTAGTAGAAAATGGAAGCATTTAATATTCTACTCGTATATATTATAACGGTATAAAAGTTATAGTCTTTATTAAATGCATATGTATAAAATATTACAGTGATATTTCTGCCCAAATTGGAGAGTGCTTCTTGGGCACCGGAAGTCGAGAGCGCTTCTTTGGCAAATCAAGCCACGGCTCCGTTTGAGTCATCTGGGAAAGCTCTCTTCTGGCTCGACGGAGGTTGCAGAAAATTCTCACGCTGAAGAAGTAGAGTATCTCCACCAAGCTGAGGATGCTGAAGCCCAAAAACAATCCGAGTAGACCTCCGCAGTTAGCTGGAACAAGCATAACAGTCTCTTAACCACTTGCATTGTTTACAATTGCGACTTTTCGTAGTTTCGTCATATACCTGGCTGGACTCGAAGTCATCGTATCACAAAAGGATCATCACTGCATACTTAGTAAAAGAACTTATAAGTAATAATTATAAAACATTATTTAAGAAGACAAACTGCAGAAATCCATTTATACAATAATTAAACCTTATAATTTTACTAGATCTATAAAATGACAAAAATTGTGGCATTTAGAGGTAAAGAACCACGGCAATCTAAAACAGAATTGGATAGCATAATTGTGGATCAGGCATTTCGTTTTAAATATCTAGGCTGTGATATATGTTTTGATTTTGATAATGAAATAGAAATAAAGTTGAATAGGTGTCAAGCAATTTGTGGCACAATTCAACGACCATTTAAACATAAACCAAGGAAGGAAGCTAAAATTAATATTTAAAGTAATGCCGGTGTGGGTGATATATGGAAGTGAAACCTGGGTACCAACTCAAGAACATCAAGTAAAATACAGTCTGGTTAAATGACATTTCTAAGAAGTGTAAAAAGCTACACAAGAATGGATAGGATAAGAAATGAAGATGTAAGAGAAGAATTACAAATAGAAACATTAAATAATAAAGCAACTAATCAAAGGTGAAAACCAGATACGCATCTTGGAAAGAATGGAGGGAGGAAGATATCCAAAAGCAGCACTTGAATATACACCGAGAGGGAAAAGAATGAGAAAGCCCAGGAAAGGGTGGAGGAATTAATGAGACCGGAACGAGACAGTAGATTAGAGGAGGAGAAACAGAAGAGGAGAAACGACTATGAGGAACTAAAAGTATCCCGGATATGGAAGTATATTTCAACCCCACCCGGAAAGAAAGGAAAGGGATAACCTGGTTTCGATTAGATGTACTGAAATTAAAAGATATGACAGGAGTTGTAATCCTAGAAATCTACTCTTATCTGTGGGGGAAAGAAGATGAAATTCATTTTAAAGTCAATATATGGCGAGAGGTAAGTAAAATGACCAGAAAGGGATAAAAATTATAAATAGAACGATTTTGGATGATCGGACATAGATATAAGGCTTGGAGAGCTTTTATGAAAGGTGAAGAGATTGCCAGTGGAGAGGAAAAGAGCTGGAGTTACTTTCTAAACTTAATGTGAAGTAATCAGTTAGATATGTTAATTTTATGATTGTGTACAACTGGCCAAATAGTTAGGGTAACGGCCAGATAATCTAGCACTGAAATAATCGAGCGGTATGATTGAGGCGATTTCGTTTGTGGCTAGCATTCGGGAAATTGCGTGTTCGATCCCCGTGGCCCGCCTACCTACCTATGTTTTTTTTTTTTTCTGGAATTTCCGTAGTTTGCCAGTCAGACACCCACCCCCAAATTCTCCGGTCCACAATTACCTGTTCCCATAATTTCCTAACTATCTCTGGGGGTTTGAAGGACCAGGCGAAGGATCAGGTCACGGGGTTTGGCGAGTTACGGCAATTTAAAAAGGCTCTCCTTGTGTCCTGGGAGCCTCGTCCATGTCTGATTCTAATCCTAGCACAGAAATAAATGAATAAAAAAGAATAAGCTACCACAAATGCACCAATCTACAATTTCTATATCAATTTAAAAGCCTTTCATCATCTGTAAAACAATGAAACGTTAACTTGCAAATCAACTTAGATTAGGAAGGTCTCCTGTCACTGGAACATATCCCATTGTACTTCCAACGTGGCCCCTGTAAGGAAGGAACGAAGGGCGACTAGATCCGAACGACGAAACGTGCTAACGATCCCAGAATAACACAGATACTGAAGCCGGCAGGATCTCGCTCTACCCATCTTTAATCAGGGTTCCTGAAATGAAATGAGTTCCCATAGGAAAGAGCCCTAGGCGGCCAGTCAAGTGTTAGAAAGAAATCTTGAAAATTCCACCGTCACAAGCAGACCAGAAGTCTTCGCCTGGTCCTATAACCTTGGCTCATATAAAGACGAAAATGATGGGGACGGGAAGTGATAAGAACCTCGTTGTAGAAGAAACATTCACCTTTCATCTGAGGAAAACGCGAAAATACCAAAGGCCAGAATGGGTGGCCTGGTGGGAACGAAACCCGCAACATGTTACTGTGGAATTACCTCGCACAGTTTGAAGTGCAACCTTGATTTTTGTAGGATGTCGTTGAGGATACATGGTTTAGCAACAGTAAGGTGAGCAGAAAGAGAAATTTATAATTGTATTGCATAATTCGCTTCTCAGCCTAACAATGGAAATAGACTTACCTAGGAAATCTGTTGTCCCATAGAGCTCGCCACGATGATTAGATATGAACTGTTTCTCTCTGAAGTATATTAATACCACTCCCACGCTCATACTGCAATAGAAAACAAACAAAATCTCCTTTAATGAAAATTGCTTGAGCACCCTATTTTCAGTAGTTGAGTATATTAAAAACGAACAAAATATTTGTTTTCTCGAATTTAAAAAATGTAATTTAGTATTTTATTTATCTGGTGTTATGCTTCTGAGTCAATAGCACATGCCAAGCATAGTTATAAAATGGTGATCAACTTGACCTATCTTAATGATCTTATCTGTCTAGGTGCATGAATCCAGGGTACAGAGACGTCGGAGCCTTTGCGAAAAATTCTAAATACTATCCTTGAATCCACTATATATATCCTCCTAAGACTTACAAGTGTGTGCCTTGGGGTCAGAAATCTGTAGGGGAATCAACGGCACGAAACCACAGAATGGAGAACCTGGAAAGAGTGGTCGGTCGGCCCTTAGCCAGGCAAGAGCGTGAGGAAGTGGATGATATGAAATGCAAGCGAAATGGATGATAGGAAAGGTGATGATGGAACAATTGGTGGAATGAAGGTTTCCTCCTCCGAGGAAACCTAGAGAAAACCCTCCCAAACGCCGCTTTGTCCACCACAAATCTTGGTATATTAAGCTCAAAACCATTAGCGAAATGGATTATAGGAAAGCTGATAATGGAACAATTGGTGGAATGAAGGTTCCCTCCTCCGAGGAAACCTGGAGAAAACCCTCCCAGACACCGCTTTGTCCACCACAAATTTTAGTATATTAAGCTCAAAACCATTAGCGAAATGGATGATAGGAAAGGTGATAATGGAACAATTGGTGGAATGAAGGTTTCCTCCTCCGAGGAAACCTGGCGAAAACCCTCCCAGACGCCGCTTTGTCCACCACAAATGTTAGTATATTAAGCTCAAAACCATTACTTATACTTTTTTGCATAGTAAAGCACGTAGGTAGTAAAGCTATTACATTTCACCCAAAAAATTCAATGCTGAGATTTCACCGGAAATACACGTTTAGGATTCCCTGTATGAAAAAACACATTTAGAAAATACATGTTTAGGATTCCCTGTATAAAAAAAGCATATTTAGAAAAATGTTCGTGTTTCTGTAAAATACAAACTTAGCATTAAAGTCCAGTGTTTTCCAAGGATACGACACGAAGCTTTTGAGTAAAATACCCCACACCAAATTACCCTTTAAGTGGAAAAAAAGTTCGAAAATGTTGATTTCCTCAAAAATGGCTGTAACGATTGTGCTTAAAATACGTATGTTAATGATATTTAACAAAAATCTGATGTGTTCCATTCACATGACTTTCTCTTTATCTCTGGTTGCTATGTGACTGAAGTTCTTTATTTGTGTGGACAGGAGTTGACACATTCATGTATGAGAAAAGTTTGCTTTTCAACGCTGAAACCATAAACAAGGAATATATAAAAAACGATCACCTCCACGAAAAAAAGTATATATAACGTAAATTGTGTGTTTGACGTGCTCTACATTTTTTGTGTGGTAAGTTTTTGTCCATCTCTTACGGTTTAGCAGTTATGCAAAATTCCGTAAAATTCATCCAGAATAAAATAGTCTTCAGAGGCTATTCCCAGAAAATTATAGATATACATTTTATTTGTCAGGTAAATATCTTTAATGCATGATATTTTAATCAAACTCATTAGAGCCATTTTTGAACAAATCAAACTTTTCGAAAGAAGTTCCATTTAAGGTAGTTGGGGGATTTTTATCAACATCTTCGTGTCTCATCCCTGGAAGATACTAAACTTAAATACCAAGTTTGGTGTTTTACCGACTCTTTCTGAAAATTCTTTTTTTGGATAAAGGGGACCCTAAACCATATATTTCCGGTGAAATCTCGGCATCGAATTTTTGGGTGGAGTGCAATATCTTCTCTATACACTCTGTACATAGTACGTATAGAGAAAGTAAAAATCTGATGTGTTACATTCACGTGACTTTCTCTACATCTCTGCAACAAATTATTGTTAGAAAGCTTATGCTTCCATTTACTTCATGCTAATCGAGAAAAAATTAGTAGAAATAGTCTTATTACTTGCTTCCTTGAAAGTAGAGGTTAAATAAGGGAGTAGCATAGGTTAAAGTGATAGTTAAAAGCTGGTTGCTATGTGACTGAAGTTCCTTTATTTGTATGGACAGGAATTGTTAATTTCCTGTATGAGAAAAGTATGTTATTTAAAGCTGAAACCAAAAACAAGGAGTATCTAAAACACGATCAACTCTACGAAAAAAAATATATATAAGATAAATTATGTGTTTTAAAGTGCTCTACATTTTTTTGTGGTGTAAGTTTTTGTCCATCTCTTACGGTTTAGCAGTTATGCAAAATTCTGTAAAATTCATCCAGAATAAAGTAATCTTCAGAGGCTGTTCCCAGAAAAGTCAAGATATACATGTAATTGGTCAGGTAAATATCTTTAATATACGACATTTTAATCAAAATCGTTAGAGCCATTTTTGAGAAAATCAACATTTTCGAAAAAGCTCAATGTAAAGGGTAGTTTGGGGTGGGTGGATTTTTTTTTTCAAAATCTTCGTGTCGCACCCCTGGAAGATACTAAACTTAAATATCAATTTTGGTATTTTACCGACTTTTCGTTTTTGAGTTATCGTTTTCACAGACACACGGACACTCACTCTCTCTCTCTCTCTCTCTCTCACACAAACACACGGACCTTTTTGTGAAAATTCTTTTTTAGGATACAGGGGACCCTAAAACATATATTTCCGGTGAAATCTCGGTGTCAAATTTTTGGATGGAGTGCAATACCTTCTGTATACACTATGGACATAGTACGTGTAGAGAAAGTAAAAATGTGTATTGTAATAAAGGAGAACACCGGTTTCAATTAAATTCACTTTAGTGGTCATTAGAGCGTAATATAACACTTCCACTTTTGGTACATAAATAACCAATCATTAAGCTCCTGTCACTTTCTTAGCAAGCGTCACTCACTAGAATCCACCAGATTAATCATTAACTCAGTGCACTTCAATCAACTTCACTTCATTTCACTACAGTTCACTTTACTTTAGTTCACTTCAATTCCCCTCCCCGGCGCTTGTCGTCCCCTTATATAGTCATCCCGGCCTCCGAAAGTTCCAGTCTTAGAAATTACGAAAACATTATATTTTGTCCATTAGAAAGTAATTACTCTCGAAGAATATTCTCGGTCAGGGGGGGGGGGTGGGGTGGGGGCGTTCGAGAGATCTTGCTGGGAAACACACAAAGGTCTTTGTTTGCCCGGCTATTGTAGCTATTGTTTCAGTGAGTCAGGCAGATATCCCTTTAGCGATCGCCCAGTCCCTCGCACCGCCGCTACACTGCTCGTTCCTCAGCGCTGGTCGTCCCGACCAGAATCATCATAGCAGCCTAATCGATCTAGGTGAACTATCAGCCTCTTTGGTAGACCAAATCGTTGATCCTCTTTATTACGCGGTACGTCCTTGTCACGGGGCAACGTCCCTTGGTTCTCGCAGGACGATACAGCCACACAAGGTCTCCTGGCTGGTGACGGGTCTTCATCCAGTCGCTCGCTATCTGGATGTGCTGACGGGCCATCTTGTGCGCATCATGAAGGCTGTCTAAGAGGTCCTTGCCTGTTGTTCCTCCCCAGGGGGCTGCCAAACATCAGGTGACATGGGAGACGTAGCTTCCAGCCAAAAACCAAGATGCCAGCCGTCAACCCCGTAGTATCGTGCCGGTAGGCCAGCAAGAAAAGCGGCACTTTGACATTTCAGTCCCTCTATGATCCACTACCGCCTTCCTTAGGTGTTCCTCCAATGACTTGACATACCTCTCTACTATACCGTCTAACCGCGGATGTAGAGGCATTGTGCGCGTCTTGTGAACCCCAATCCGATCTAGAGCCTCCCTCATCAGGTTGGACTTGAAGCTGGTGCCCTGGTCGCTGTGCAGCTCGAGCGGTACTCCAAAGTGACAGAAGATTCCGTAACCATCTTGGCCTCCTGGTTGCAGATGGCTTAAACCTCTGGCCACTTGTTGAAGCAATCCATAACCACTAGTAAGTACTTGTTACCCCTGTCGTATACAGGGAACAGTCCAGCTATGTCGAAGGCGATGCGTTCGAAGTGTGACCCCACATCGCACTGCAGCATGCAACCCCGGCTTCTAGTCTGAGGACCGCGACTCATTACACAGACTCATTGGCGACACCACTTCTCGGGTCTGCCCGTAATCTTAACCAGTGGTACCTTTATCGGAGTTTTTCGATTGTTCGGTTGGTTCCATGGTGCCCTCCTGAGGTCCCTGCATGTACCCACTCCAGGACTTCTGCTACCTTATTCCGGGGAAGAATCATCTGCTCTCTCTGGGATTTCCGGTTGGGTGGCCTTTCAGCGAGTAGGACTTACACGCGCTACTCCTGGATGCGATATCCTCCCAGTTCGAACTAGCCCCTGCCTCCACTTCTCTCAGGAGCGGGCCCAGATCGGTGCCCGCCAACTGCACCCTGCTCAGGGCTGCGCTATCTCATCCATCCGCCGGCACCACTAATATCATTCGTACTGCTCGGGCATGCTCCTTCTCCTCCACCTTATTGCAGTGACTGTACTCCTCCGGGAATGATCTTCTCGACATGGCAGCTGCGTTAGAGGGCTCCTCCCCGTCCGGTACTCTGATGTAAAATTATACTCCTGCAGCCTCTAGATCCAACGAGTCTGGCCAAGTTATTGCCTTCCCTACAAAGCCGTTGATACCTTTTCACTTTCAATTTCAGGTTGGCCACTTGCAATCACTGTAGCACCTTGGTCAGACTATTAAGTTGGTTCTCGAAGGTGCTGCCTACAACGATGATGTCGATTAGATATAGTAGGTAGGCGTCGTAGGTCAGTCCCCGAGTCATCGACTTCATTGAGAGCTGAAATTTTTCTAGCATGTTGCAAAGAACAAAGGGCATGACATAAACTGCTAAAGCCCTGGGCCGGTCGAGAATGCAGTTTTTTCTTCTCCTCGGGATCTAGAGTCACCTACGAGTATCCCGATTTCAGGTCCAAGGTTGAGAACCACTGAGCTCTGCGAGAGTGTCCAGAGTGTCCTCTATACGAGGCAGGGGGAAACAACCCTTCCTGGTCACAGCACTCAGTTTCCCATAGTCCACACAGAAACGTAGCTTAGCGCTCTTCTTTTTCACAAAAACTAAGGAAAGCACCACGGTCTGTCAGATCTTCTATAACCTCCCTGGTTCTCATCGCTTCCGAAAGTCTCATACCACCACTTGCTTCGCCATAGGGACACGTCTTGATGGTGTGATGGATTGATCGGGTGCCTCCGGTGTCGATATGATGGAGCACTCGGTCGGTGAAAACAGACCGGTAGTTTCGAAATAGGCGTCGGATCTATTCTAGCTATGCTGCGGCCAAATGGTCTGCCGCCCTCCTCAGCAATTCATCCAGTTGGGGCCCCAGATCTCGTGTCGCTGCCGGCTCTTCGGTTCCGTTGAACGGCGATACACTTGCAGGTGGCTCATGTTTCCCTAACTCCCTTCCAGTCCGTAAATCCTGGTTGGCGTCCGATAGCTTTAACAATCTCACTGGCAAGGCAACAATGCCTAGGTGACGCACTTTCCAATCGATGGCCTACTCCAGTCCAAGAGCATGTTCCTTGATCGCTGACCACCCAAACGCGCTTTCACGACCATTTCACTCCTTGCGCGCACCACCACATCCTCCATTAGGATCACTCTGCAGACTCTTGGTTGTTCGTTAGGGCTTCGAAGCGTCAGCCCGTCCCGGCCTAGTCACAAGATTCTCTTTCCGATGTCAACCGTCACGTCGTGGCTCCTCAGGCCGTCCAGACTCACTTCCTCACCTACCCTCGCGACGATTACCTACAGTCTTACGATGCTCCGACCAGGTTTAACTCCAGCAAAACTTCGTTATCTACAGGCAGTGCTACCCGATGCTGTTACTAACTGGTAAGGCTGATTTGGTCATCTCAACGGCAAACCCTTCGCGATGGCAGATCTGATTACGGTCATGTCCAGAACCCAGTACAACGTCCCACGTATCCAACCGTCCGCGACGAGGTTGTCATCCACTCGTCTGCTTAAAGGTACGCAATGTCACTCGAGGTGATGGCGATGGCGACCCCTACGTGTCCCTTGCCACTCCGAAACTTATTCGTTTCCCGTTTGCTCCTCGGATTGTGTGGACCATCCCTCATCATTTGTCCGGGCTGACCACACTACCCGCCCCCAACGCACCTTACTTGAACCCTGGGTGGCTCCTCTGTTCCCGTCGTAACGGATGCTTCTGGTCCTTGATGTAGGGGTTTTTGTTATCCTAGCCGTCTCCATTCTTTGTGCGACTATCAGAGACTCGTGGATGGTTTTGCTGTCGCTGAGCATCAGACGCTCCCTATCTCGGCGTCGCGCATCCCGCCAACAAAAGAGTAAGCGGCTTCTCTGGCGACATAACTAGACGGGAGATCCACCAGAGTTTTGGCGTTAATTTTTCCATGACCACTGCGAACTCCTGCAGCGTCTGTCCTGATTGCTGTTACCTCGATTTGATTTGCGGCCAAGCAAAGGTTCCCGAAGCGGTTGTCCCCCATATGTCTCCGCACGACGCGGATGTCGGAATTGCGTTGGAATTCCAATGTATTGGAAAATGCTAACCGCAACTGGAATAATGATATTCTCAGACGAGGTGACATTTTTTTCCAAACGCAAGGGAAAGATGATTGTCTAACGTCTAAAGGGGTCCCGATACGATGCAAAATACATGGCTTCATAATTCCATCTGGTCGCGTATTTGCATCGTGTTGGGGCTGGATATCAAGGGGCGGTTTAAGGTGCACTGTGGCAGCTTGACGATACACTGAACGATGTGCAGTACACGGTAATACTCGATAATATTGTGATTTTCTCTCTGAGGATGAGATATCTTGATGAAATTGTTGAATTTGCACAGGATAATCATTCTATCCACAAACCTCAAAGTTCTCAAATTGTTTTCAGAGAGGCAGGAAAGTCCGCCTGGGTAGCGTGGTGGTAGCGTGTCTGCCTCATGTTCAACAGGTCGCGAGTTCGAATCTCGCTTAGGGTGAGTTACCCGGATAAGGTTTTTTTCGGGGTTTTCCCTTATCCTGAGAAGACGAATGTCGAGTAACTTTAAGTTCCATGGACCCCGAGATCATTTGAGCATCATTTCACCAATTTCATTCATCGTCCGATATGACCAACCAGTTAAAGGACGTTAAGCTACAAAAAAAAAAAGGAAAAAAAAAAAAAAGAGGCAGGATATCAGAGTGATAGACTTGTCTACGTCCCGAAGATTGAAGGAAGTTATACGGGCTGAGGGTTAATAACCAGATACTTGTATTTATTTTTGTATTTTAGTTTATTTAGTTTGTTTGTTATTTAACACGAGTGTTGGAAGAAATATGTTTTTGTGTGCATAGATAGGTCCATCACTCCAAATGCCAGCGTAATGCTCTTAAATAATCAGTCATAAAATTAACAAACACAATAAATGACAAGCAACGCGAGATTTGAACCTAGAAACTTATTAGTGGAAGCAGGGCGTTCTTAACCTCTCGGCCACCGTAACGTCCTGTGATTTGTTTCCAGTACTCATAAGTTAACCAAAGCGCTGAAATACACAAAACTCTTCGATCGACACATATACTCTGGGGATGACTCATTTTTTGTGTCCACGGCTATACACTGTACATAGTGCTAGAGCAAATAAACTTTAGAGTAAATCGGAATACAGTATATAGTAAAGTGGAGAAGGTATTGAAAAGGCGGATAGACCGTAATTCAAAGGTGTCTGATGATATTTTACCGAATATCGCATAAGTGAAAAAGCAGACAAATCAGAACCTCTCTTACCTACCCCAAAACGATGGAAGCAAAGTTAGCCTGGTTGGTGTCCGAGTATAGAGCCTGTAAAAAATGACGTCTAAACCATAAACATATAAACTCAGAGTAAATTAATTACATTAATGTGTAGGATAGAAACAAAAGCGTTTTGAGCTAAAGAAGTTACTTTAATACTTCTACAGAAGAAGCAAAACAGCTAATCTTCGAGTTTGTAAAAGAAGCGAGGAGGATGGCAATTAAGCATTATATAAAGATGAAGAAAACTCTTACACAAATATTTTATTAGAAGCTGTCCATGAAAAAACATCACATTAAGAAGTATTCATACAAAAATGTTGGTCTTGTGGATATTTTTGTGAACTGGTGGGGAGAAGTTCTGTAGATGTGAGGGTGTGATGACATAATTTATCTATGCTCGCACTGATTTAAACTTATTTTTTCTTGAAAGGAGTTAGAGGATGGAAATTTAGTTGTATTTTCTTGTACATGAAATATATTCTTTGTTAACTTTAGACAAATTTTAAAATATAAATGTACTGTCTGGAGGATTATGAATATCTAATAGGTAACTTTTGAATCTCTGGCAAGTTGTTGATAAATTAACATAGACTTTAAATACAAATAAATCATGCTGTAAGCAAGATGATCGCTTAGGCAAGTGATACTAAGTATTATTTTCTAATCATTTTAATGCTTGTTTATTATCTGTAATTTTGGATAGTCAGGTATAAAAACCAGGTATGCTTTAGAAACCAATTCGAACCTCTTTAAAACCAGACTTGCAGGTTAGAGGGAAGACTGAAATAGAGAAGTGTTTAGGGTATTAACGTACGGTCTCGTGTTTCACCTTGACATTGTTTGAAGACTGTGACAAATAATGTTGTTATAGGTCAATACCGCCAGACGTTGCACAAGTATGTTAATGTATACTAACTGTTGAAGTTCTGGTATATTGTTGAGCTTCTCTGCCTCCTTCCAGTCCAGCGGGGCCTGGGAGATCTCCACATCGTACTTGATCTCGGTGCAGGCCGGCAAGCAGTTGCACAGGGCCACACCAACTTTGTCGTTGTACAAATGCTCTGATAAAAACAAATCAATATTAATGTTTCAGATGTTAGGAAATTAAAAAACATCAAACGTTTCTAAGGATATATAGTTAAGAGGGACACTGGGAGTGAAATATCAAATTTCTATATTTCTGCATACATTTTCTGAAATGCTACTTTGATTGCATTGCTATGATAATATGAATGCCAAATTTAATTTAATTTGAATAAATACTCTATAAGATATAACACATTATTTCACGATTTTGTGTAAATAAATTGTACGAGGGCCGTTTTTTTTTTTTTTCAACCTTCGATAGGCTATAAATAAAAGACAAGTTCATAGAAAACAATTATTTTATTACTAAAAGTTGTGTACTCTTATGGTCACTTTTCAACATAATCACCGAAAAGATTGAGACATTTATCCTACCTGTGCACATGCTTTGCAATACCCGCTTCAAAAATGTTGTCGCCAATGATTTCAAATGAGCATTGACGTATGGTGGATGATCGAAAATGTCCTATTAAAATTGTTCAAGGAGTCGATGGTTGTGCCAGCAATGTGTGGACGAGCGTTGTCATGGATCAACACAATTCCTGAAGTCAGCATTCCTCTTCGTTTGCTTTGAATGGCTCTCCGCAAACGTCGTAAAGTTTCACAATGAACAAATGCATTGATAGTGGTTCCGGGCTGCATCATTGGCGGCAACATTTTTTGAAGCGAGTATTGCAAAGCTTGTACACAGGTACGACAAATGTCTCAATCTTTTTGGTGATTATGTTGAAAAGTAACTATAAGTGTACAAAACTTTTAGTAATAAAATAATTGTTTTCTATGCACTTATCTTTTATTTATAGCCTATCGGAGTTTGAAAAAAACGGCCCCCGTACATTGTATAATCAAATGAGCCACGTGCCTTAAAATTGCTTGGCATTCTGAATTGGAACTTTGAACCACACACAAAAGTTTAAACACTGATATTTCAATGACTTTTAAAATATAAATTTTAATATCTAAAACTAATATTTTTCATACTATAAAATCAATTGGTATTGGTGTTAATATGATTTTGTCATTTGTAATATTACAATAGATAGTTCTGCACATTCTGGAACATTTTTCTTGAGTATAAAAAACTGAAACACATGGGACATTTTGAAAGTGTTAAAATGTGGTTTTGAGAAAAATGCTGTTTTATGAAATGCTATCGCTAGAGGCAATATATAAATGACTATAGAGCCTAAAGCAATGAGAGAACAGGTAAATGTTTACTATGTACATTTGCTGTACAGACTATTTGCTTTAAAATAATTTTCGATTTCGATTGAAAAACAAATTTCATAAATAAATAAATATATATTTTTACTCTCTCTAGCCCCGTATGTACAACGTACATAGGGATAGAGAAGTATTGTATTCCACCCAATAATTCGATACCGAGATTTCACCGGAAATATATGTTTTAGGGTCCCTGTATCCAAATCAAGCATTTTCACAAAAAGGTTCGTGTGTGTGTGTGTGTGTGTGTGTGTGTGTGTGTCTGTGAACACGATAACTCAAAAATGAAAAGTCAGTAAAGCACCAAACTTGGTATTTAAGTTTAGCATCTTCCAGGGATGTGACAAGAAGATTTTGAGAAAAATCCCCCCATCCCAAACTACCCTTTACATGGAACTTTTTTCGAAAATTTTGATTTTCTTAAAAATTGCTCTAACGATTTTGATTAAAATATCATATATTAAAGACATTTACCTAACAAATAAAATTTGTATCTTGAATTTTCTGGGAATAGCTTCTGAAGACCTGTTTATTCTGAATGAATTTTGCTTAATTTGGCATAACTAATAAACCGTAAGAGATAGACAAAAACTTACTATACAAAAATGTAGGTCTTGTTAAAATACACAAGTTATGTCATATACATTTTTTCTCGTGGAGCTTACCGTTTTCGAGGTATTCATTGTTATTAGTTTCAGTTGTGAAGTACTTATACTTTTCTCAGCCGAGAGCGTCCGTTTTTCTTTTGTTCTACTCCTGGCCAAGAAAAGAAGCGATTTGTAATGACAATCGCATAACGACAGCTTTTAAAACATTTGACTATTGGTTTAGCCTAGTGTATTCCCTTATTTTCTTCCTACTTATACGGAACTAAATAATAAGAACAGTGTGCTAATGAGCACCACGATTAGCAAGGTGCAGAAAGAAGAAGAATGATATGTATGAAGTTTGTAGAACAGCTAGAGAAAGTCATGTGAGTGTAACACATCAGATTTTTTAATTAGTATTGGAGTTGGTGTTAATATGAGTTTGTCATTTGTAATATTACAATAGTTAGTTCTGCACATTCTGGAACATTTTTCTTGAATTTAAAAAAACTGAGACACATGAGACATTTTGAAAATGTGAAAATGTGGTTTTGAGAAAAACGCTTTTTATGAAATGCTCTCGCTATGTACAATATTAAAAGGGCAGTAGAGCACAAAGCATGGGGAGGACAGTTAAAAGTTCATTCTGCATAGATACTCTGTAAACTATTTACTTTAAAAATAATTTTCAATTTTTAGCCGATTTTCATTCACAGTATCCTTCAATGGACACAGAAAGGAGAACGAAACTTCTGAAGAAGGAAAGGGTGTCTTGGAATTTGCAAGAAAGGCTTGTAATATCGTTATCAATACCAGATTTGTATAAGAGCTTTGTGCGAACAAATATTTGTGATGCGCATTCAAATACAGAAAACTAGTTGAGTCTGCCTTCATGGTCAGCGAACTGTCTTCACCCGAAGGTCCCGTGTTACATTCCTGTCCGGAAATTGGCACGTACTATGTACATAGTGTATAGAGAAGGTATTGTATTGCACCCAAAATTCGATACCGAGATTTCACCGGAAATACATGTTTTGAGACTCCGTGAATCCAAAAACAGCATTTTTAGAAAAAAATGTCCGTGTGTCTCTGTGTGTCTGTGGGCAGCACAGCTCAAAAACGAAAAGACCGTTGAATACCAAACCTGGTATTTAAATTTGGTTTCCTCCAAGGATGCGACACGAAGATTTTCAAGAAAATCCCCCTACTCCCAACTACCCTTTACGTGGAACTTTTTTCGAAAATTTTGATTTTCTTAAAAATGGCTCTAATGATTTTGATTAAAATATCGCATATTAAAGATATTTACCCGACAAATAAAATATAAATCTGTAATTTTCTGGGAATAGTCTCTGACGACTACTTTATTCTGGATGGATTTTACGGAATTTTGCATAACTGCTAAACCGTAAGAGATGGACAAAAATTTACCGCACAAAAAATGTAGAGCACGTTAAAACACACAATTTATGTTACCTATATTATTTTCGTGGAGTTGATCGTTTTTAAGATATTCCTTGTTTTTGGTTTCACCTTTAAAAAAGATACAGTTTTCTCATACAGGAATTTGTCAAATTCTGTCTATACAAACAAAGAAACTTCAGTCACATTGCAGCCAGCTTTTGACTATCACTTTAACCTATGGTACTCCCTTATTTCGCTTCTACTTACAAGGAAACAAGCAATAAGACTATTTCTGCTAATTTTTCTCGATTAGCATGAAGTAAATAGAAGCATAAGCATTTAACAATCATTTGTTGTAGAGATGTAGAGAAAGTCATGCAATGGAACACATCAAATTTTTAATATCAGAGAGATAATTATCACTGCAGAAATTATTCCAAGCGGCCATGTTATGAAACATCTGAGAGAGCTCGCTGTTGTCGTAATTCTTTCGAATTATGACGTTGGCTAACCCGCATTATGTTGGTTGAATTAGAGATCAATGATAAAATATATAATTTGTCAGTCAAAAACAAGTGAAGTCGCAATGCGCAAAATTGAGCACGAAGAGGAGGAATAAATGCTTTCTCGTTCTCGTTACCGGGCTGTTGTAAACCAAAATCGTCCTGTATGGCTTCGCGTCCTCGTTTTCGTTTGGTTACCGTTCTTGGGTTATTGTTTATTCCCAACTCTCCATTTAGTTTGGAAGTGTAGACGTGAGAGTGTATGTTGTGGCGGAATAAATTAAAAACGACGAAAACCTACTCTAAGCTAAACTTATAAAAAGTTCAAGAGTAAAACGACCATCGAATGGTAAGACCAAAGCAGTTAAAAGGGACTATATAAATGATGAATTCCATTCACATAGCTTTCTCTACCTATTCTGTTAGAAACTGTACCGGAAAAAATTTTATTTTTTTATCCACTAATGGAAATAATTATAAACAAAAAATTACTTTTTACTTATTTCCTTATAGGTACAACAGAAATTGGGAAATACATATTTACATGACAAATAAAATGTGTATCTTGAATTTTCTGGGAATAGCCTCTGAAGACCTCTTCATTTTAGAGAAGGGCACTAATAACCAATCAATTGAGCGTCCTTAAACTCCAATCATCATCTCATTATGGAGGTGTAAATCGTAAGAGATAGACAAAATTTT
Organism: Hymenopus coronatus; assembly: GCA_030762935.1. Lineage (NCBI taxonomy): Eukaryota > Metazoa > Arthropoda > Insecta > Mantodea > Hymenopodidae > Hymenopus > Hymenopus coronatus. The sequence goes on along the minus strand of CM060886.1, from coordinate 22,682,544 downwards.
ACTGCCCAAAAATAAAAGATTTCGTTAAAACATACACACTATGTCAGATACATTTTTACTTTCTTTACATGTACTATGTACATAGTGTATAAAAAAGGTATTGCATTTCACCCAAAAATTCAATACCGAGATTTCACTGGAAATGACGTTTTAGGGTCCCCTGAATCCAAAAAAAAATATTTTCCGAAAAAGGTCGTATGTGTGTGTGTGTGTGTGTGTGTGTCAGTGTGTTCGTGTGTCCGTGGGACTGTGAACACGCTAGCTCAAAAACGAAAAGCATGTAAAATATCAAACTTGGTATTTAAGTTTACTATCTTCTAGGGATGCGATACGAACCTTTTCAGAATAATCCCCGTACCCCAAACTTCCCTTTGCATGGAAAACATTTCGAAAGTTTTGATTTTCTCAAAAATGGCTCTAAAGATTTTGATTGAAATACCGTAATATAAAGACATTTATATTCCAAATAAAATGTATATCTTGAACTTTCTGAATATACCTCTAAAGACCTCTTTATTCTGAATGAAAAGTTTGCGTAAGTGGTAAATATAAGAGATGGACAAAAGCTTACTACACAAAAAATGTAGATCACGTTAAAACACACAATTTATGTCATAGACGTTTTTTTTCGTGTAATTATCTATTTCTGAGATATTTCTTATTTGTTTCAGCTTTAAAATACTTTAGCTTTTCTCATCCGGAAAGTTGTAAACTCCTGTCCTGTATAGAAACGGTTTTCAACCACATGGAAGACGGCTTTTTAAAGATTTGATTATCGTTTTAGCCTTATTTATTCCCTTATTTTCCTTCTACTTACAAAGAAGCAAGTATTTAAGACAATATCTGCTAATGGCATTAATTAGTATTTTTCTGTTCACACAAACCGTGTGTAGGACAGGAGTTGGATAGGCAGAGTCAGACAAAAAAATATTAAATTGATACCAATGACCATAATAGTTAGTTATACTTTGAATCCTGGGACTTAAGTACTTACAGCATTGTAAGTCGCCATTGGGGTTGCAATCTCAAAATAATTTTAGATTACCTTTTGGTTTACTGGGGAACATGCGAGTCAGTTGTAGCTCAGTGGTAGAGCAACCGGCTGGAAACCGGTAGGTCCTTGGTTCGAATCCCGGCAATAGCACTGAATTTTTTAGTCTGAGTCTGCCTATCCAATATCTGCTAATATTTATCTCGATTATCATAAAGTAGACAGAAGATAACGCTTTTTAACAATAATTTGTTACATTAGATACATTTTTGTCAGCCATTTTCAAGATATTCCTTGTTATTGGTTCCAAGTTTAAAATTCGTTTCCAATCTCTTTTTCTTAACCCTAACCATGCAAAGAGAACTAAATTTCAATGTAATCGCATACCGACAGCTTTTAAAGCTTTACCTACTTATTTAATCTCTTATTCCCTTATAAGGAAAGAATAGGAAAATTTCTGCTAATGTTTATCTCGATTAATATAAAGTAGGTAGGAGAATATTTTGTAGAGAAAGGCATGTGAACGGAATACATCAGATGTTTCCCAAGTTTTCAGCAAACGACTAGTGCTTTCATTCTTTTAACACTCCAAAACATGAATACTTGACGATCTAATTATGCCAGAAACAAATGAAGGGTATAATAAGATATTGCACCGAAAACAGAAACTGGATGATTAGAAGGTAAAACCTCAAATATCACAAGACAAAACAACAAATTCAAATTAAAACTGAATAGAACTAGAACGCAAATGACTAATTTTCAGAATAATAGCGTTGCGTTACAAATTATTTCAGACCTGTTTCCAATCATTTTGTTTTGTTGTCTTGCAAATGATCATGCGAGATGGCTCCGCGGTAACATGTCATATTCGCATTATGAGGTCTACGGTTTAAATCTCTCCAGTAGCGTTTTTCAGGGATTTCCCAGTCACATAGCTGGTAAAATCGGGGAGGCACATATGCTTCGTTCTGGAACGTTTTCTTCACAAATCTCCTTTCTCAATTATGATTTCATTGCATGTATCTCAATGGCCACAGCCTGTGGTGCCGCCAAAGCGAGAACCGTTAAACAATTTAAAAAATATATAATGTACTTCATTCACACATATTTCTCTACCTCGTCTTCAATAAATTATTCTAACAAAAGCAAATGGTTTTATTACTGAGTTCCATTTAAGTAGAAGGGAAATAAGAGAGTACACCAGCCTAAAGCAACAGTCAAATGTTTTAAAACCTAGTCGCTATGTGATGCAATTGATGAGATGCACTCAACTGAGGGTGGTCAATGGCTGGGACGGAATTGTGGGAGAGACCACAATGTGAACTCGGCGTTCAGGAAAAGGATGATACCGCGGTGGTGTTACCACCTCCCTTCTACAACAAATTTGATGTATAACATTCGCATGATTTCCTCTATTGATTTTGCAACAGATTATTCTCATAAAATCTTATTATTTTTATGTCTTCAAGCTAATCTAGATAAATTTAGCAGAAATAATATTATATATTTCCTTGTAGATATAATGGGAATACACCGGGCTGAAGCGGTAGTCAAATCTTATAACTGAGCGGAATGGTTCAGATGGTTACATCTATGGCCCGAATTTGGGAGGTTTTTTGTTCAAATCCCGTAGTCTGATCAGCATGACTGGAGTTCTTCTGTGGCTTCTCTCAGCTGCCAAGCTAAACCTGAATGGATATTGATTATCACAACCCAAAGTGCAAAACAGTAGTAAAACTGTGCTTAGTGTAACGTTTATGGGGATGAGAACTCATAAGCCTAGCTGCACTTCGCCATCTGACTCCGGATGATGGAGCAGCTAGACTGAACAGAATTCTGTCACCATCTACTTGGCGCGAAGCGAAGGTTGTATGTACGAGGTATCTTATCGTAAAGATCTGTCGCGATGTGACACACACGCGCGCGCGCATACTAAAAAAATCTTATGTGTTCCATTCACACGACTTTCTCTACATTTCTGCAACAAATTATTATTAAAAAAACTCATTCTTCTACTTACTTAATGTGAGAAAAAATTTCAGTAAGAATTTTATTACCTGCTTCCTCGTAAGTAGAAGGAAAATAAGGGAATACACTAGGCTAAATCGATAGTCAAATCCTTTAAAAGCTGGTTGATATGTGATTGAAGTACTTTTGTTTTTATGGACAGGAGTTGACAAATTTCCGTATGAGAAAAGTGTATTTTAAAGCTGAAACTAATAACAAGGAATATCTCAAAAACAGTCAACTCCACGAAAAAAAGTGTATATATTATAAATTGTGTGTTTTAGTGAGCTCTACATTTTATGTGTGGTAAGTTTTTGTCTATCTGTTACAGTTTACCAGTTATGCAACTACCACAAAATTTATCCAGAATGAACATGTCTTCAGAGGCTATTCCTAGAAAATTGAAGATATACATTTTATTTGTCACGTAAATATCTTAAATATAAGAGATTTTAAACAAAATCGTTATAGCCATTTTTGAGAAAATCAAAATTTTCGAAATTTTCTCCATGTAAAGGATCGTTTGGGGTGGGGGAAATTTTCTCATTACACAAAAGTGTAGATCTCGTTAAAACGGGATAATTTATGTCAGATAAGTTTCCAGACACATTTTCATTTTCTCTGTGTAGTGTATAGAGAAGGTATTGCACTCCACCCAAAAATTCGATACCGAGATTTCACCGGAAATATATGTTTTAGGGTCCCCTGAAACCAAAAGAAGCATTTTCAGAAAAAGGTCCGTATGTGTGTCCGTGTATCTGTGAACACGATAACTCAAAAACGAAAAGTCGCTAAAATACCAAACTTGGTATTTAAATGCAGTATCTTCCAGAGATGCGACACGAAGATTTTGAGAAAGATCCTCTCAACCCAAACTACCCTTACATGGAACTTTTTTCGAACATTTTGATTTTATCAAAAATGGCTCTAACGATTTTGATTAAAATATCGTATATTAAAGATATTTACCTGACAAGTAAAAGGTAGGTATATATTGAATTTTCTGAGAATAGCCTCTGAGAACCACTTTATTCTGGATGAATTTTACGGAATTTTGCATTACTGCAAAACCGTAAGTGATAGACCTAAATTTACTACACAAAAAATGTAGAGCACGCTAAAACACACAATTTACATTATATACTTTTTTCGTGGATTTGATCGTTTTTGAGATATTCCTTGTTTTTGGTTTCACGTTTTAAAAAGTGCACTTTTCTCATACAGGGATTTGTCAACTCCTGTCCATACAAACAAAGGAACTTCATACACATAGCAACCAGCTTTTGGCTTTCACTTGAACCTATAGTACTCCCTTATTTCGCTTCGTCTTACAAGGAAGCAAGTAATAAGACTATTTCTGCTATTTTTTTTCTCGATTAGATTGAAATAGATAGAAGCATAGCCTTCTTAACAATAATTGTTGCAGAGATGTAGAGAAAGTCATGTGAATGGAACGTATACTCCCGTGTAATTTCTGTATCGAATTGTTGGGTGGAATAGTTTGCGTAGTACAGAAAGTAAATTTGTATTACGATTTTTGCCTCGTTATTCAGGTAGTGCATTAGCATTTAAAAAGCATGATTTTAAATTTCACCACAGAAACAAAAAAGGTAATAAAAAGAAATTTAAATCTGTTCAATGTTTCTGTAAGAAACAAATTAAATTACATTGAAGTACTTAACGCTTCAGAAATGTTTTATCTCAACAGAAGTTTTTCAGTGGGACTATTCACAATTTCTTCTTTCCTTGAGTTACCTGACTTACGTAAAAGAATATGTTCAAAAATTCTCACCCATTGACTCTTTGATGCACTCCTTCATGCCAGAGCCACAGATTGTGGTGTTCTCTTCCGCTGAAATAAAGAGTGCCATTCTAAATCGTGTAACAGATACACAATAATATCCTTTTTAAGCACGACAATTATCTCAGAAATAATGCACCGAGTTTTTTAAATGCTGAAATTTTACTTTTACTTTTATTTTAACATCACATAAGCTTCGTTCAAAATAACCCACTTCGAATTGAATGCTTCCTACATCGTGGCATCTGCTGGATACTCCAATTTCGAGTTAAAAATCTAGTTTATTTCAGGTTATAACTGCATTCTGGTCTTTTCAAGTTATAAAATACCTAAAATTCTATTTATAGTTTCAATTTATAAAAAAAATTCTGCAAGTCTCTAAAGGGTCGAACGATGTTACTAATTGTTTCAATACATATTATAAATTCATAAAAAGCATATATTATAATCTTGGGTCATAACCAGGAAATTTTCTGTGTCGAAGATTTGAATATATCACATTCGTGGGCTTTCTCTTCGCAAGATTTTCTTTTTTTCTGCCAAAATAGCAAAATTAAGACCTACTGTGAAGTTTTTGGATGATCTTCAAGGCATTGTCTTTCTTCTTCAGTGCAGGGGATACACAGCTTATTGCGAATGTTGCTAAGCCCCAGTGTAGCCATCACTACCTCTCGAGGCCATTCTACATTTCCATCAGAGTAATTCACGTTTTAAAGTAAAATACATATGTAGTATCTGACTGATTTTCAGCGTCAGTTTCAGCACTTTGTGGACAAGGAAAGTAACCTCATGCTGAGAATGACATACATATAGGTTAAGAAATAACCACACATCTTCATAGAGGTGGCAGCACATATGCATTGTGGATTATTTCTGGGATGATTCTCGTATAATAAAAACAATTTAAGTTATTAAACATGATACGAGGTACGTCCAGAAAGTAAGTTCCGTTTGGTAATAAAGTTAAATTGTGTACAGATACGGAATAATTATTTATTGCACAGAATTCTGCAACTCTTAAACTACTTTTCCATATAACTGCCGAAATTTTGCAGGCATTTGTCATAGCGTGGCACAAGTTTTTGTATACCTTCTTGATAAAACTTTGCCGCCTGTGTCTTCAAAAAGTTGGTACCCAACGTGAGCAAAGTTTACGAAATTTCAGTTTTTCGGTAACAATTTCATGAATTAGTGATCGTGAGCTTTGGGGAAATTCCATAGCGAGAGCACTAATTGTAAACTTGCGGTTTTCCTGGATTTTGTCATCAATCGCGTGAACCAGTTCTTCTGTAACCAAAGATGGACGCCCACTTCGTTCTTCATCGTGCACTTCACTACGTCCCTCATTGAACTGTCGGACCCATCTTCTCACCATTGAATCACTCATCGCATTTTGTCCGTAAACTTCGCAAATTTGCCGATACATTTCAATTGGTTTCACTTTCCTAGCATTCAGAAAACGAATCACAGATCTGATTTCACAAGCGGCGGGATTTTCAATCAACACCGACATTGTAAACAAGCACAATAAAGCGTATGTGGCTGACAGCGATCTCATAAATGGCGCACGTTTCTTCTCCTTGATACAGAACGTCTACAGCTCATGTGCGGAACTGCGATCGCAGCGCTGCAGTGGAGATAAATTGAAACGGAACCTACTTTCTGGACGTACCTCGTATTTACCTATGTGCAAGAATTTGTGTTGAAAACAATTATAAAAACTCGCATTAATAATTTTATTTAGTGGGTTTGCGTTCAATATGCTACATATGTACGTAATTATTTTCGTGCTAATTTTCGGGCAGAATTAATGACTAAGTACGCGGCAGAAATGAAAATTAACAGGCAACTAAAGTAAAAATGATTAAATACAAAACATTTATTTAAAATCTAAATATTCACGAATAGAATCAGCTATCACACATTAGCCACCATCAAACTACAACATAAATAAATTGTTCGTTTGTGATAGTTCACCTTGTGCCTTTTACAACAAGTTATGCGTAGAGAAAAATCTCTCGTTGTCAGCATTTGATATCAGTGGTTAAAGGCAATGAAGAGACTTTTCACAGAAAACTCACCTCACATTTTCCTTTCAATACCAACAGGTTGTTATTACATCTAATTTGTTATCGCTACTACCATGCCTTAGCTGTTTAACAATGTTAAAAACTTCTATGTAACAAAGAAATAAATCAGAATTAATACAACTTTACTGGTTTTAAATACATTTTATTGGTTAGACAAAATATGATGAAAAGCTTCTAGTGTTATATTAACATGAGTTTATTTTGCAATAATGAAGTTAAAAAGGCAAGTCATACGAGAGCAACGTTTTAAATTCTCATTTACTGTGTGTTTTGCAAGAGCACTTACTCTGCTTTCAAAATGACCACTCCCTAATGTTCCAAATTTGGCTCTCAGCGAGTAAATTCGGGATAAAACAAAGTGAGCTACAAGTTTTTATTTAGATTGAAATTCTAATGCTAGAACTGTTGTCAACCTACCATTTTCAGAAACAAAACTTTTTCTTGCTTAGTAACATTCTTTTTTTAAAAAATTAAAGTGTGCTCAAATGAGCATACAGAATACCAATACCTAATTTTGACTATTTACTTGCTTTTATAAGTTCATTTAGAGTTGTTGAAGTGGTATAGTTCACATTTTTGCCCATGTAAATTGCGTCGTTCTTGAGCTTGATGGTATTTTGTTAATTGTATAAAATGAGGCGGCGACATGACCGAGTGATTAGACCGCTCGCCTCCCACCTAGGTGGTCCGGGTTCGATCCCAAGCGCATTTAGGATTTGTGTGAACGAAGCGGCGTCTGGGCGGGTTTTCTCCGGCTCTCCGGTTTCCCGCGTCACTGATTCCACTAATTGCTCCATCATCACCTTTCTATCGTCCATTTCGCTTGCATTTCATCACGCTCATACCTGGCTTCGGGCCAACCACTTGTTCCAGGTTGTCCATTCTGTAATTTCGAGCCGCTGACTCCCCGACAGGCTTCTGAACCCGAGTTGATGCTTGTAAGTCCTAGGGGGTGTCGCAGTCCTAAAATATGGGCAGGATAAGCCGAGTACGAAACGTATTAAATGATGGAAGCCATGTATCGCTGCGTTTTGTTGCTGTTTGTTTATCATGTCGTCCGTACCGAAGAATTCGGTTTCTATCTCTTTCTGCTTCTGTTTGTTTCTTGTTACTGCATCTTTATCCGCTTCTGTGTTTGGTAGCGGTGTCTTGATCCTTAAATCTTCTAAGCATAATGCTCCTCTTGCTAGTAAATGCGCCAGTTTGTTTGGTGCATACTTGCTTGCCCCAATTGCTATCTTTATAAATCTTGCTTCAACATTTTCAATTTTTCATGTCACTGGTTTCTAGTTTATCTCGCATCAGTTCAATTCCATAAGTAACGATTGCTGCGATTAGTCCCATCGGTGTTTCTAATTTCAGTGATGGTTTTGATGTTGCATATTGCTGTGATATCTACTGATGTTCTTTCCTGTATGTGTGTGCTGCATGATGAAGTGCTTGACTGTGAAGTGATGCTTAAATACTTGAATTTGTTGACTATTTTCAGTGGTTCGTTTTGGAGTTTTAGGATTTCTGTCTTCGATATTTTACCTCCTCTTATATATCATTTGCGTTGTTTTGTCTTTGTTTATAATGAAGTCGTATTCTATAGCCCACTGTTGCAAAATATTTATATCTTCCTGTAGTTCCTCTTTGATGGTCTTAAGACCATATCGAGTGTGGCTCCTTTCAGGTTCTTCCCGATATTTGCTGTCATTGTATTGAAGAGTAATGGCTTGTAGGGTCCCGTTTGTCTGGGTTATGTCATCTATGTTTGATACTTCATCGGTTATCTGCAATATATTGCCCTCATGACGTCTTGAGGAGTAACTTATTTTAGTATCTTGTATTGTAACTGCTTTTTTTGTTCAAACCTTAAACATTGCTTCACAACTTCTAGCTGCATGATACAAAGACAACAATGTTAAATTAAAGGTTTATTTTTGTAACTTGAAATAAATGCACATTTTCTAAGCAAAATAAGAAAACAGATATTTCTCATTTATAAAGCATGGTTCTCGAAAATATGAAAACTTCTAAAACATTCACGAAAAATACCTTTACATCATTTCAAAATTATGTCAAATGCTTGCAAATCATTTTAATTTTGTAATTAAACATTTTTCATTTAGCCTTAAATACCAAAAAACTGTTGCCTCTGTCTATGTGGAAATATTCGATTTGGCTTATTTGACTACAATCACAGACAATACCTACTTACTTGGCATATAAAACGCAACACATTTGCATCTAGCTAGAGTAAAGTTGATGAGACACTCCACCTCACAGTTTTCCTGGGTGTAGAACTGGAAGTACTGCAGGTATCGCTCCGTGGCAAAAAAGCATTGCCGCACTGGAGGATCATACTCTCTCAGGCCTGGGCTTGTGTCCAGAACCCAGGGCTTCACGCCGACTACCACGTTTCTATCTAGGGGTACTCGGAAGTACTGCTGGGATACTTGGGGAAACTCTGCAGGGTTATGCAGCACCATCTGTAAAACAGTTATCAAATAGCAATGATCCTAAGCCTTTCTGGAATATTATTCAAAGATTTACAAGACAAGGATTTTGGGGAGTGGGTAAGAGGAGATAGCATACCTTTGTTAGTGTAATGTGGAAACCAACACTTTCATGTAGAGTACAACTGGTTATTGTAGGCACATAATGAACATAACAATTAAATGGAAGCATTCTTAATATTTATGATAAATAACTACCATTTTTCTTTGGATTTAGGTAGCCTTAGTGTAATGCAGTGTGAGTATACCGGAGGGGATTCCGCACCTCAGTCAGTTATTTGTACAATGAAACTATTTTCCAGCCTGAAGGCCATGGTCCATTGGGTCTTGAGTTCCCGACGTTTCGCCAAGCGCTGCGCTTGACATCTTCACAGGTGATCCGGTGGCTGATCAGAGCTCGAATGAATTTTTGCGGCCAGTGTGGGAGCTTGTCAGTGGGCGGAGCTTGCTATCTTCTGTGCTGTGATTGGTCCGCGTGCATTGGTGGGCTGTCTTATGTTTTGCTTAGATTTCTACAATTTCGTTTGCTTTCCAACACTGGTATTCAGGCCTTGTTTAGGCGCATAGCTTCTTCCTTTCGATTAAAGTTATTTTTATGTTTGTATATTTCTATTACCTTCATTCGAGTTCTAACCAGCCACTGGATCACCTATGAAGATGGCAACCGCAGCCCTTGGCGAAACGTCGGGAGCTTCAAGACCCAATGGACCACGGCCTAAAAGCCCGGAAAATACTTTCATTATTCAAGACCGGCCGTGAAAGCATTAGTTTGTATTATTTGTACGTCAGTCCTCAGGAAAATAGGATGAGGTGAGAGTAATTACAGCAGGGAGCCGGAACGACTGCAGGAGGGAGCCACCGTGGAGGGTCCCTAACAGTTTCTAAGCAGGTGTACATCTCAACGTGCCCCAGGTCTGATCAAACTCTGAACTTCCGAAGCGAATTTGTGTGAAGAAGAATCATCAGATGACTGAAAACAAGTAAGATTAACTTTAAATCTCTTACCCAATAATTTTATTAAAAATATATGATCAACCTATTAATATAATTATAATCTTTAATCTTAATTGCATCATGTTTTGCAATCACCTCCACGATGGGGGCCACTACTGCACTCCTCACCGACACTTACAACCCTGAAAGAGACCGTTTGGATACAATGGAGATGAAATGAAGGGACAAGAAGTTCGGGGAATGAAGAAACATCCCCAGCATTCGCTCAGTGACTCAAGAAACCCCTCGAAAAAAACATGGATCGTAATTCTGCTGAATCCTCGACATAGAAACTTTGGATGGAACACAAACTTCCTCTTTTTACTGTAAGTGTGTAGTAGATGAAATAAATAACACAAGCGCATTAATTGTACCGCTCAACCATAATTACATATATTTGTGAAACAGCCTTCTTAATATTCGTAACTTAAACAGAATGCAACCCTATAGGTTTGAATTTCAACAGGTTATGTTAATTCGGTCGCAGCAACTGTTCGTTCATTAATATTAATATTGATTAATTGAGTAGCTATTAAAATATTTATGTAGTAATTATAATCAAATTAAATAAACACTTAACGGATGTTTCTAAATTATAAAGAATTTAAGTACAGTTAGCAGATGGTATGTAGGAAGAAAAATCGTGAACATGTATATAACACGAGAAGCTCAGAGGTCAAGACTCATTCACTAAAATGAACACTAAAATATGTGTCCTCCAAGGCATTTTTCAAACCGTAAGTTAAACTATTTTTTTTTGGCTTACATAGTAATTTTGAGAAAGTATCTATAATTATTTACAGCCTTGTCAAACAATTTTCAAATTCTTCTGACACATAAGGAATGGTATATTCCATGCTGACATTGACTCGTGGTGCTCCTAGCGAAAGATGGTAATATTTGAATATATTCTGGTGACGTTATTTTGAGTTTGAAGTACTCCTTTTTTGCTCTCTAATTCGTAAATAGGACATCGGTATTGCACTCTACCCTAACATTCGATACTGAGATTCCACCAGAAATACAAGTTTTAGGGACACCTGATTAAAAACAGTTTTAGAAAAAGATTTGTATGCGCCCAAAAACGAAATTTTTTATTAAATACAAACTTTGATATTTAAGTACACTATCATTGAAAATTTTCTTATATGGAAAAAATGTTTGAGAATTTTGATTTTCTCAAAAATGGATCAAATGATTTTGATTAAAATACTGTATATTAAACATATTTACATGTCAAATAAATGTATTTCTTGAACTTCTCGGAATAAACTCTGGGAACCTTTTTATTTTAAATGACTTTTGCATAGATGATAAACCGTAAGAGACAGACAAAAACTTACTCCACAGAAAATGTAGATTGATTAAAACACACAATTTTCCCCAATAGGAAGTAGTTATTCAGTTTCTTTTACCCTAGCAATGCAATGCATCATATAGCGTCAGCTCTTAAAACAAAAAGCATGGGCTGAATCACCTATTGCTAAGAATAATCGTGTTAGTATTCAGCCTCGATAAGTTCTTTCTCGTACTACATCTTGGAATAAATTGCTTCATTATTTTAACAATTCAAATATAGCTCCATTAATATCAATTTCTTACATATTAACTAACAATTATTTTATTCAACTTATAGTTATTTTTCTGCATAGGAAGAAGAAGCAGATTAAAGTGTACGAGAGCACCAGGTATTTAAAAGCAAGTGAAGACGCAAGTGTAACAGATTTAGAATTTGTAAATATGGTTATAATCCTAAGTAGTAAAATAGTGAGTAATTATTAGTATTGATATTGGTAGGTTTAATTTGAACTCCGAATTGACTGTCATTTTAGTCTAATATATTCCCTTATTTCCCTTCTGCTTAGAAGGAGCTAAGTAATGCAACCATTTCTGCTGATTTTACCTTGAGTAGCACAAAGTAGAGAGAGGAATAAGCTTTTGTAAGAATAATTTGTTTCAAGATAGATAAAGAAAATCATGCGAATGTAACATAGGGATCAGATTGCTTAAGATTTTGCTAACAATACTATTCACTGATTGCATCCAAGAACGCTTCATGTGTAATGTGCATAATTTTACTTATGTGGTTCAAATCCCGCATTGGCCACGCAGGAAACAGGAAAGGGTTCAGATCTAGATGTTCTGATTCGGACACGACATTATGCATACAGCCTGGTAAATTCCACTGGCTATTTGCTTTATTTTATGTTATTTTATTTATTATCATGCATTTTTTGTCTTTTAGAATTTAAACAAGGGAAACCTCGAATAATTGTGTAATTATTTCTGTTGTTTGACGTTTTTTTTTTATATTCTTATTGAAGATGTCACACTGAACTAACTTTTTTTCGTAGTGTCGTATTTATGTTTGCTGTAGATTCTAGTTTCGTTATTCCTGTATTTTTTCTTACAACTCTATCGGACAATAGATTATTTAGGGTAAAATACTTTCATTAGCTCGCGTATTTATTCATTCACTGGTTCTGCTCAAATTAAGAAAGAATGGTTTTTACCATACTAGAAGAGTATGTAACTGATTTGTGAACCAAAGGTTTGGTGTATCACAAGTAGGTATTCATACGGATTTCATTAGGGTTCAACTATTTTCTTTCGTTTATTGTTATTTGCTTACTTTGCTTTACCTCTCCTCTTACTAGTGCGAATCTATCTGAATATTAATACTATAAAGATTTGATGTGTTACATTCCAATAACTTTCTCAATCCTTTCTTCAACAAACCCGACTTAAAAAGCTTATTTTTGCATGTTTCCCGTTAATCGAGATATATATTTATAGAAATGGCTTTACTTACTTCTAGGTACAATAAGAATAAGGGAATACCATAGGCTATTGTCACATCTTTTAAGAGCTGGTCACTGTGCAATGTGCTGATATTCCGTTTTAAAAACGAATAAGGTATTTGAGACAAGTATTTGAAAATTCAAACCAAGAACAAGGAATAAATGCCTTGGAAATGTTTAACGAAAAAAAAAAAATAAACATTTCACATAAATTGTGTGATTTATAGAAATATCTATTTTTTGTAGTAAGATTTTTTCTTAAAGTTACGATATTTCAATAAAAACCGTTAGAGTGTTCCGTTTGTAGGGTAATTTCGGGAGATTTTCCTGAAAATCTTCGTATCGCATCCTTTGAAGATGCTGAACTTAATTATCAAATTTGGCCAAACGACCTTTCATCTTTAATGTACGATATTGTTCACAGACACATGGCCACCCCCACAAACACACCTTTTTGGAACCAGGGACCTCAAAGTGTGTATTTCCAGTGAAATCTAGCGACCTTTTGGGTAAAATATAATACATCATCTCCTAACTTCAGTTGGCCGAGAGAAAGAAAGAAATAAAACCAAAATCTGACGAATTTCATTCATATGATCCTACTTACTCTTTCACACACTATTTTTAAAACGGTTATTCTTATATTTATTTCTTGTTAATCGAGAAAAACATTTGTAGGAATTCTCTTTATTGCATGATTCTATTTAGGTACAATGGAATTAGGGGAATAGAATAGATTGGAATACAACGGACTTTACGTGAAAGTAAAATATTTTAAGAGTGGATCGCTGTATGATAACTTTGTAATTAGGGTTTCTTTGCATGGTCTTGAGAGAGGGGGAGAGAGAAAGAAAGGAAGGGAGGGAGAGAACGCCAAGCATATAACGACTTCTCATTTGAGAAGAGTATAAATATTTTAAAATGCAGACCAATAATAATAATATATGGTTAACCATTTTGTTTGACATAGCTTTTGTGATTTATCGAGATTCACATTTTATGTAAAGTAAACGTTTGTCTATTTCTTATGTTTACCAGTCACACAAAAATCATTCAGAATGAAGAGGGCTTTAGAGTAGATTGCCAGAAAATCAAGATATACATTTCATTTGTCTTTAAATATCTAAAGCATGTGGTATTTTAATCAAAATCGTTATGGCCATTTCTGAAAAAACTAACATTTTGGAATCATATACCACACAAAGGTAGTTTGGATAGCGGTTGTTTTTGAAAATCTTCATGTCTCGCTCTTGGAAGATGTTGAACTTAAATAGATAATAGGTTTTGAGTTTAACCTACTTTTCGTGTCTGGGTAAAGTTGTTCGACATAAATACACTCGCTTTTCTAATTTTTTACTTTCTCTATACGCACTATGTACATAGTGTATAGAGTCCACCAAAAAAGTTCGATACCGAGATTTCACCGGAAATATATGTTTTAGGGTCCCCTTTATCTAAAAAACCATTTTCGGAAAAAGGTCCTTGTGTGTGTGTCTGTCCGTGTGTCCGTGTGTCTGTGAGCACGATAACTCATAAACGAAAAGAAGGTAAAATACCAAACTTGTTATTTAAGCTTAGTATCTTCCAGGGATGCGACACGAGCATTTTGAGAAAAATCCCACCACCCCCAACTACCCTTTACATGGAACTTTTTTCGAAAATTTTGAGTTTCTCAAAAATGGCTCTAATGATTTTGATTAAAATTTCGTATAAAAAAGACATTTACCTGACAAATAAAATGTATATCTTGAATTTTCTGGGAATAGCCTCTGAAGAGTAGTTTATTCTGGATAAATTTTACTGAATTTTGAATAACTGCTAAACCGTAAGAGATGGACAAATACTTATTACACAAAAAATGTAGAGCACGTTAAAACATAGAATTTATGATATATATATTTTTTTTTTCGTGGAGTTCGTCGTTTTTGTAACATTCCTTATTTTTGGTTTCTGCTATGAAAAACTTACAGATTTTTCTTACACGAATTTGTCAATTGCTGTCCATACAAACAAAGGAACTTCAGTGGTATAGCAACTAGCTTTTGATTATCACTTTAACCTATGGTACTCCCTTATTTCACCTCTACTTACAAGGAAGCAAGTAATATGGCTATTTCTGCTAATGTTTTACTGATTAGCATGAAGTAAATAGGAGTATAAGCTTTTAAAGAATAATTTATTGCAGGGATATAGAGAAAGTCATGTGAATGGTACACATCAGATTTTTGTCGTTTTAACTCTGGTGTGTAATGATGGGTTTCATCTACAGTCACAAATCGGCACAAAAAGTCTTGCGGATTGCGATTAAACATCGCCAGAAATGTTGCTTTTGTGTTTTTGGTCGACTGTGAGCAGCCATCTTGCTGCTTCCTAGTCAATCCTCCGTGCAGGATACAATGTATAGAGAAGGTATTGTAATGCAACCAAAAATTTGATACCGAGATTTCACTTGGAATTTAAATTTGGTATTTTACAAGGATGCGAAAGGAGTATTTTCAAGAAAATCCCTCCTCCCCAAACTACCCTTAACATGGAACATTTTTGTAAAATTTTGATTTTCTCAAAAATATCTCTGACGATTTTGATAAAAATACCTTGTGTAAAATTATTTTTATGAACAAACGAAATGCATATCTTGAATTTTCTGTGAAAAGCCTCTGAAGACCTCTTTATTCTGGATGGCTCTTATATAACTGGCAAACCGTAAGAGATGTACAAAAACTTACTACACAAAAATGTAGATCTCACTAAAACACACAATTTATGTTATATACATTTTTTTTTGTAGAGTTAACCATTTTCGAGATACTCCGGATTATTGGTTTACTTTTAAGCCACAAACTTTTCTCAAACTGGACGATACCTTTTTTTCTCGTTTGTTTATTCCTGGAAAGCAAAACAATTGCAATTTCAATTGTTTTGCATAGCAAAAAAAAAAAAAAAAAAGAAAAAAATGAAATGGCGTTTTATTTAAGGACGCTCTTTAACTGCTGTAGTTCTCAGCGTCCCATTCTATACAGGGCGTGAAAGACCGCTTAATTTTGCTCAGAGGCATCTCTATCAAGCTTGAGATTCTTTTACGTGCTGTAAATCTACGACACGGGACCAACGGCTTTACTTCCCTTTCGAAGGAAGCGATACTAAGGATTTTTACGCCCGAAAAAATACATCATCCTCCGCCGGGTTTGAACGCATGACCTTGGATATATGAAATTAGCATGGTTACCATTACATAACGGAGGGCGACTTTTATATAGCGACCGGATTTTAAATGACACGACTATCACTTTAGTCTGTGCATTTTCCTATTTCCCTTCTACTTACAAGGAAGCTTGATTGCATGATGCAGATAACAGATTAATGTTTTGGATAAAATGTTTGTTTTTGAACAGCTAGAGGACATCATGTGAATAGAGCACATTAGATTTTTACCCTTCTACTTACAAGGAATCAAGTAATAAGGAATGCTTATCTCCATTATCATGAAGTGGATAGAATAATTTATCGTGTTACAGAGATGTAGAGCAAATCATATGAATGACACACATTAGATTTTTATTCAGAGGGTTTGCATTACCATATCATGAATGTTGCAAATAGTTCTCTGTGTGAATGTTGTAAATAGTTCTCTGTGTGGGATTTCAATTGGACGGCCAGAGCGTCGTCTTCAACGCTTGTCCGACCACATCTAAAGTCATTAATCCACAAGAAAATGGTCTTCAGTGACCTGAGTGGTCTTCAGAATCCGCGTGACCTTCATGCAATTCCATTTTGATTTGTGCCGTAGTCCTAACCATCAAATGAAAACGCTTAGTAGCAGTAGGAAAGTCGCGTTTCTCCATTTTCAATCGCAGACCAATTCGGAGGGCTGTCAACAGTGAGCTGCACGCTATACATTGATGACATCCTTTGAATGTACAAGCTTATCAACCATGAAGCCCAACAAAAATGTTCCATTTTTAATGGAAATTTACCAAACTTATCAACTACCTCGTACTTAAGGGGAGTCGAAATGGGATTTTCATAATTTTTTTCCGGTCTCATGTTTTAATTGCATATGAACATTTAATTTTGGTATAACTTTGATAGATATACGCTAATTGTAAATAGTTTAAAAATACTGTTGAAAATAATCCAATGTAGTAGGTTTTTAGAACATTTTGGTACACTCATTTGCTAAAACATCAATCAGTTTGTAAATATTTACATTAGAGAAGAGCTCTTTTTTATTTTGATCGGAAAGATTTACTTCAGCTGTTGGCAGCAATGGCATCCCGCTCGAATTGTCTTCATGTGAGAGTTTCGAAGTACTACGATGTTGTGTTTGGAAAGCAATTTCTGAAGAAGTAAAATTATCTATACAAATGCCCCATTATCTTATAAGCTAAGGGCTGACATTTTTACCAGACAGTTACACCTAAATAGGTTTTATTTTAACGAAAACGTTTTTATGTATATGGATTAGTTATTTTCTTTAAATTTAAAAATCATCATATTTCAATAAAATTTTAAGAGCTGTATTTAAAAAAACATACCTTTTCTTCTAGTGATTCTATTTTCCTTCAGTAAACTGTAAAAGTATTGCTGAATATACCTTGGAAAATTTAGCTCGTTATCTTAAATAGTTACTGAGATAATCGGTCAAACTTTAACATTGGCAAGATAGGACATTTCGACTCCCTTTAAAGGAAAAGAATGCGCAGACCGTATTAACCGATCGGAAGGGACTCGGGGCGCTAAGTACTGCAGACCACCTCTGAAGCCTGTAACGGTAAGAGATGGGGGATGCAGCGGTAGAGCTACAGTGCCACAGAGAATTTATTTCATAAGATATATTTCCGATGAAATCTCGAAATCAAATTTTGGTTAGATTGCAATACTTCCCCTACTTGATAGAGAAAGTAAAAGTATGTAATTAAATAAATTAAGCATGGGGGATAAAAAAGACAGCTTACCTTGAAACCGTTGACAGGCAGCAGACAGAGCGGATCAACATGTCTATGATCTATCTTCAGTATAAGGGTGAGTCCTGCATTGGCGCCCGATGACAGACTCCTGTAGGGGTATGGAGGCGTCACAGTTTCCTTTTTCAGATATCCTTCCTCAAGGTTCCATTCTGCACTTCTGTTTCCAAAATTCATATGCTTGCCCCAACTTTGCTTGCTGCAAGCAAATACAAGTGTTATGCATAAAAAATACATTCACATACACACAAACCACTCGTTTGATCGCCCACAAAACTATTATTAAACTAAAGTATTATAAATATAATTGATACAAATCTTATGTGTTCCATTCACATGACTTTCTCTACATCGCTGCAACAAGTTATTGTTAAAAAGCTTATGCTTCTTTTTACTTCATGCTAATCGAGATTAGCAACATTGTCTTATTACTTGTTTCCTTGTAAGTAGAAGGGAAATAGGGCTAAATCAATAGTCAAATGTTTTAAAGCTGTTGCTATGTTATTGAAATTAATTTCTTTTTATAGCCAGGAGTTTACAAATTCAGGCACTTTAAAACTGAAACCAATGACAAGAAATATATCAGAAATGGTCAGCTCCACGTAAAAAATGTATTTGACATAAATTATGTGCTTTAACGAGATCTACACTTTCTGTGCAGCAAGTTTTTGTCTATCTCTTATGGTTTACCAGTTATGCAAAATTCAGCAAAATTCATCCAGAATAAAGAGGTCTTTAGAGGTTATTCCCAGAAAATTCTAGATATATATGTTTTTCAATGTATGGTATTTTAATCGAAATCGTTAGAACCATATTTGAGAACATTTAAATGTTCGACAGTTCTTTCATATAAAGGGAGGAATGGAGGGATTTTTCTCAAAATCCTCGTGTCGCATTATTGAAAGACTCCAAACTTAAATATCAATTTTCGTTCTTGAGTTATCGTGTTCTCAGATACACGGACACATCCCACAAACACACGCCACACGGATATGTTTCTTAAATGCATCTTTGGATACAGGAGACCCTAAAACGTGTATTTTGTGGTGAACTTTCAGTATAGAATTTTTCGATTTTTAATGCTTTGAATTTATAAATTTGAAATGTAAGGAGAAGTCACTTCAGAAACGAATGTAACACCAGAGCAAGTCAAAAGGCTAAGTCATGAAAGGAAGATGAAATAAAAAGAAGAAGAAGTAGACGAGGGTAGAGAGGAAGCTAAAGTATGGCACTACAGGTTTAACGATCAGCTGTGAGCAAACAAGGCTTATGCAAAAAAAAAAAAAAAAAAAAAAAAAAAAAAAGGCAACCTTAAAAATTGTTTATCCCTAAAATAATATTTTTCTTAAGAGAGTTTATTTTTATATACTTCATTTTAATGGAGAAAAACGCTATAGAAATTGCAGCTACGTTACACACTTGGTTACAAATCCGAAAAGAATAATGACAGTCAAAAATGTTTAAACTGGACGCTATATGCTGGCCTGGAACAACTGAAATACTTTCAATTGAAAGAACTTTAAAAATTGACAAGGAATTGAGCAATTCAAGTTTTAATAACAGATATCTCGGAAATGGTTTGTGCCTAAAAAGTTATTTGAAATAATTTATAGGTTTTAAACATATCTTATTTTCTATAACTAGGGCATTTTCTAAATCGCTTAATGTTTGCCAATTATACAAGGATATAGAAAAATTCCTTTCGAATGAAAGGGTATTCGAGGTTATTACCAGAAAATTCAAGATATACGTTATTTGCCATACAAATGTATCTAACATATGTTTTTTATCGATATCATTAGATACATTTTTAAAAAAATCTTATGTGTTCCATTCACATGACTTTCTCTACATCTCTGCAAAAATAATTGTTAAAAAACTAATGCTTCTATTTACTTTATGCTAATCGAGGGGAAAAAAAAAAATCTAGCAGAAATAGTCTTATCACTTGCTTCCTTGAAAGTAGAAGCGAAATAAGGGAGTACCAAAGGTTAAAGTGATAGTCAAAAGCCGGTTGCTATGTGACTGAAGTTCCTTTGGTTGTATGGACAGGAGTATACAAATTCCTGTATGAGAAAAGTATAAGTAATATCTCAAAAACAATCAACTCCACGAAATAAATGTATATAACATAAATTGTGTGTTTTAAAGTGCTCTACATTTGTTGTGTGGTAAGTTTTTCTCCATCTCTTACGGTTTAGCAGTTATGCAAAATTCCGTAAAATTGACCCAGAATAAAGTGGTCTTCAGAGGCTATTCCCAGAAAATTCAAAATATACATTTTATTTTCCAGGTAAATATCGTTAATATACGACCTTTTAATCAAAATCGTTAGAGCCATTTTTGAGAAAATCAAAAATTTCGAAAAAAGTTCCATGTAGTGGGTATTGGGGGTGGGGTGATTGTTCTCAAAATCTTCGTGTCGCATCCCTGGAGGATACTAAACTTAAATATAAAGTTTGTTATTTTACTGACTTCTCGTTTTTGTATCGTGTTCACAGACACATGGACACACTGACACAGGACCTTTTTCTGAAAATTTTTTTGGATACAGGGGACCCTAAAACATATATTTCCGGTGAAATCTCAGTATCGAATTTTTTGGTGGAGTGCAATACCTGCTCTATACACTATGTACATAGTACGTGTAGAGAAAGTAAAAATTAAACATTTAGACATTTTTTCCATATTTTTGTATGACGTATCTTTGGAATATACTCAACTAAATACCAAGTTTTATTTATTTATTATTTTAGACACTTATTTATACGACTATTCGTTTTTGAGTCACCTATGGTGTTCACAGACACACGGACCTTTTTCAGGAAATGTTTCTTTTTATTCAGGAGCCTCAAAACATGTATTTCCGGTGAAATCTCGGTATGGCATTTTCTTTTGATGGAATACAATGTGTCCCTTACTCTGTGTAGTAGACATAGTAATACGCTATGCTATCTTTGTAACAGCTTTTAACATGAATTCGATTCACACATTGTTGATTTTTACTTTCTCTTGTTAGTGCGTGTGTAAATAATAGGTAGAGAAGGTATTTTATTCCACCTAAAATTCGATACTGAGATTTCACCGTAAATACACGTTTAGCGAACTCCTGAATAAAAGTCTTTAGAGTAAGGTTCTGTAAGGTGTGTGTGTGACGTCATGGATGGGGTGCAGTATTGGAGGGTGAGACGTGGTCAACACTTCGAACCCCCCGGTATGTTAATGCGGTCTTCACGACCCGGAGCCGCTACCTCTCCTTCAAGTAGCTCCTCGATTGCCCCCCTAGGAACCTCTCGAGGCTGAGTGCGCCCCGGTTCAGGTCTCCCAGCGGGTGAAAAATCCCCACGCCGGTACTGGGAATCGAACCCAGATCTCCCGCTTGCAAGCAGCTACGCTACCACCGCGCTAAGGAGACGACTTTTAAGTAAGAAACGCAAGGCTTTTCAGGGCAGTCTCTCAACCTAAACTATCTTTTACATGGAACAATTTCAAAAAGTATGATTTTCTCAAGAATGGCTCTAATGATTTGATTAAAATATTCACGATATGTTTAAAATATTTTATGTCAATTCTGTTTGATAGTGTTTAACGCCCGTTTTTACTTCTTTTGGCACCGCAGGCGATGACATCGAATGAAGTTTACACTGCTTTTACGTATTATGTGGCTTCATTTCTAGCCATTACTAGATTTCCTGTTCTAGAAAGAGAACCACAATGAAGACACTTACGCCTTTGCTGTGAAGAGGTCCTTTGCTGGAAGGATGTTGAAAGTGTAACAGACACCATCATCAGTAAGGACAGAGCTGAACAGTTCGGCGCAGTCTCTTATTTCAGACCTCCATGTACAGGAATGTAGCAGCTCTTGTAATGAGGGAGTCACCTGAAATACAAACATCTTTAACACTTTACAAATATTATTACATTATGTAGGGTGGAGAATTCTGTGCACGTTATACAAGATTTCACATTTAGTAATATTTTGGCAAATTCTTCATATTATGATGAAAATCTATTTCAGTTTATATTTTGTAAGATTTGTGTGCTTTTCTTTTTAAAATGATTTCCGTTACCAATGAATTGAGGTTTCTAGATATTTTATTTAGCCATTTTTCCATGAAACACCCCAGAAAACCCAATCCGCTCTTTCTAGGAAATACATTTAGAAGAAGCCGCACCACTTTTTCCAAAAAGTTAGGCAGATTTGAGAAAATGTAGCACTTTCTCTGTGTGACATCAGTACGAAATTTAACGAATTTTCATTTTCGCAAACCAATGCTCTAGTTGTATATTATAATTATTAGTATTAAGCATGCACAACAAATTAACCTCTTTTTGTTTTGTGAAAGCTAAAGAGTTTCATAACGATTAAACTATTTAAACTCCAAGTAATTTGTTGTATTTAATTTGATATTTTATTATTGGACTGGATGAGACTACTGCGGTAGGGGATTCCACATTGAGGACTGTGTCACGAGTGTATGCCTGACTCCTGGATGGAAGCGCGAGATGAAGGAAGGCGCCAGCTGTGCCGAGCAAATGCACGGTCAAGATGGACCACATGGCGGAAATGCTGCTGTTTTGCTGAAGCAAGTGCCACCATCTTGTTGCACTACACCTTACCGTATACACCATATGCAGCCTCTGACAAAGTAATTGTTTTTGCAAGTTTTTGAAATAAAAAAAACAAATGACAATGGAGGGGGAGGGATTTCTGGTTGAAGGAATATTTAATACATCCACATTTTTTGGCCTGTCAGAAGTTATTATTGATAAATTGGCATTATTGCAGTAAACATAGCGACAAGATTACGTCTTAAATTTGTTCTAACTTTTGGTCTATAGCTACTGTTAATGAAACAATTGGCTGTACCATAATTATATCACAGCATTTGTTTAAAGCTGTAGTAAAATGTGTGATATTAATCAAGAATTTCGATCCAAGAATATTGCGACAATCCAGTCCAAGAAACACACCCCTTATTCTCACGGTTCTGGTATCAAAAGCATATCATTTGTTAATAATTATTTCTCGCAATTGCTGCTAAATGGGCGAATTAGCAAGAGGTTTGTTATAAACCGGAGTAGGTTGCCAATTTTGTCTGTGAATTGCCTTTATTCAAGCTTCTCAACGGACTTTCCGAGTTGGAAATCTAAAATCTAACAAACAATACAGAATCGTTCTGTTGATAATGTATAACATATTTCCCTAAGTATATCACCGAAAAATCACTTAAATAAGTACACTAACCTATGTATTGAAACACATTTCCCTTTCCTTGTTTTTGCTTCTGCTATTCGAGAAACTACAACCAAACACCACACATATTATCCTGGTTTAAAACTTACAGTCTAAATTTACTGCTTAATTGAACATTTAACACCACAAAATCTTATTTTTGTGTACTCATTTAACCCACACAAGGCGTGCTCATCTCAAAAGTATAGTATGACGGCTGTGCGAAAATTCTGCTTCACCAACCATAATGCAAAAGGATAGGGCATTTCCGATCTAACTTCTCTCTACATCTGTGAGACGGGCCTTATACGATGCCGGTAGTTCCTCCGCTAGGATTCGCCAGCTCCCACGGGTTTGGACACTGCTGCCCCTCCGCGGACAGTCGGCCATCATGCCACCCCAGCGGAGAGAATATTAAAAGTGTTTTCACCTCGATCTCAGCACAATCGCTGACACTTCTACCTGGAAAGACGGATTGAAAGACGAAATAAAACGAAATGAAGGGACGGGAAATTTGGGGGATGAAAGAAACCTCCCTGGCATTCATCCGGGAAAACCCCGAAAAAACTCTTAGGTCAGGAAGGTCGGCCGCGGGAAGCAAACCTAGACCTCCCGAATGCGAACTCGCGCGTTTCCGCTCGGTTATTTTGTTATTAAACGAGCTGAGTCCGGCGCTCCACAGGCAGCTTTTATAATTCGATTTCGGTTTAATTAATATAGTTTACTTTCCCCGTTTTTATCAAAATATTGTCTAGTGATCCAGATATTGTTATATTGTTATATTCTCTTCTTGCTTTATTCTAATTTGTTTAGCCCCGGCTATTCCCAATAACGGGCAAAATGTCCTAATATTCAGTACAAGGAAGTGAAACACCAATGGAATGTTGGACTTTCTTAACCTCTCCCGACTGCCTTCCAAGTTGTGGAAATGCTGCATAGCGTATACCAAGCGTCATTAACTCTTGGTTGCTCTTTGAGTATAGCAGAAAGAGAAAGAGAGAGAAGGAGAGAGCGAGAGTAACATTGCTCTTGCCATACTGAATCACATACCTACTGTATACTGCGTGACCAACTGCGCGAAAATCCAGTCTGTGCAGTGGCGGGATGCAACATTTTGTGTTTGGAATATATTGTTAATAGGTTACTATATCGATTGCAGATTTGTGATTATTAGAGTAATTGTTCTATTATAATTTTTCTTAATATTTCTGATGTGAGCATGTAAACGTTTTCATAGGTTTGTAGTCGAAACATAAGCAATTCCAAAATGACAATAATAAGATAGTAAAGCAACAAAGTCCTAAACTTTAACAATATAATTCTAAACTCTAACAGGATGACCATTAATTTTTATATCTGGTAAACAATTAAAAAAAATGTACTGGACAGAACATGAATATGTCTTTAAAACACAGAATTTTTGTCATTTCAAAGACATTTCCGGTTATTCCTTTCTTTCTGCAACGAACAGTAAAAAGCTGGAACAGATCCAGAATAGCCCAGCTCATCCCAGGCATTTAGCGCAGAACTTATACGAATTAGCGTGCGAGCGTGCGTGATGTAATGCATTTTCGAATCGCGCACGCAACTTGCTTTTTTGTCGCAACTAATCAGCAAAAGCACTGAGGGTTAGTTGATGTTTCATCTGCATTAATAATAGAATGGGGAAAAAGAGCAAAGAGCAGGAGCGTCTTCCTGCGCCATTAATGGCTTTGTGTGAACCGACATAAACAGGGCCCGAAAATTGATTATTTAAAACGTTCTAAAAATGCAATGATTTTTACAAAATCTGATATATTCTGTTCCCTTGAGTTACTGTTCTGTAACAAAAGGCTTATGCTTCTATTTACTTCATGCTGCTTGAGAAAAAAATGAGCAGAAATAGTCTTATTACTTGCTTCCTTGTAAGTAGAAGCGAAATAAGGGAGTAGCATAGGTTAAAGTGATAGCCAAAAGCTATATGATTGAAGTTCCTTTGTTTGTGTGGACACGAGTTCACAAGTATGAGAAAAATATAATTTTCTATAGCTTAAACCAAAAACAAGGAATATCTCAAAAACAATCAACTCCATGAAAAAAATGTATACAACATAAATTGTATGTTTTAATGTGCTCTACATTTTTTGTGTGGTAAGTTTTTGTCTCTCTCTTACGGTTTAGCACTTATGCAAAATTCCGTAAAATTCACTCAGAATAAAGTAGTCTTCAGAGGCTATTCCCAGAAAATTCAAAATATACATTTTATTTGTCAGGTAAATATCTTTAATATACGATATTTTAATCAAAATCGTTAGAGCCATTTTTTAGAAACTCAAAATGTTCGAAAAAAGTTCCATATAAAGGGTAGTTTGGAGTGGGGGGATTTTTCTCAAAATCTTTTAGTCGCATCCCCGGAAGATACTAAACTTAAATACCAAGTTTGGTTTTTTACCGATTTTTCGTTTTTGAGTTATCTAAAGTTTCTCAACATACCTCCAAAATAATTAGATTGCTATCTCTAATAGTTTTTGTATTACAGGCAGTTGAAGTTGTCTATTTCTTTTGTAGTAACCCTGTATATACATTTATCAATACTTTAAAGTAACATAACAAATCAAATGATACACTCTACAACGTATTAGTTACATTTGCTTTCATAAGTTATTTGCTTGTGAGCATTTTCTAGTTTTAAATTAAATTAACTCTTTACTAATTGTTGCCTCAATTTCATATTATATCGTTCCCTTGCACTAACTTTAAGTGCAAGCACACTCACTAGGCGACCATTGTCACCTGCTCTTACGTACATTTTGTATGCTTTGAATTAACGTATACATTAATTCTGTATACATTTCATCAACATCATTCATGTTTCATAAATATTGTCTCAATTCCCTCCATTGAAGGGAGATAATCCAGAACCGGTAGCTACATCTACACTGAAACCAATGAAACGTGCACTCTCCCCTTCTTCAAGTTCGACTATTACCAGTAAAAATGATCAATCACATAAAGCTCATGTAGTAACAGAAACAATTGCAAGCCCGACTGTCGTAATTATAATGAACTGAAACAAGCAAGAAAACAACACGAAAAAAAAAAAAAAAAAGAACAAACCGAAACAACCGAACAACGTAGATTTTCAACTTGCTTCTCTAAATGAGAATTTGTCGGACCCTCAAAACAGCTATCCGTTACATTATATGCATCTCAAAAGCCTTCTGGAAATGACTAAAAGTAATTCTAATCCTGTAGCTGTTTTGCAAGAATACTTAGAAAATACAGATGCCTCTGATTGATCTCCTAGATACACATTATTGTCTATTAAAAGACAAAAAGTAGAAACGACGTTTCTCGGCTCGGTTTCTTCCTCTCTATATGGAAGTGATCACTTTCCTATCGCTTTCAACGTCGCATACAAATCTGCTACATATATGAAATACCCCATTTGAACTTCCACAAGGCTGACTGCAAACTTTTCCAAAGCACCCTTCAAGAAGCTTTAGAGCACCTACCACGATCTGAAAACTTTTCAGAATTTGAGGTCAATGAGACAATTTCTTCATTCAACAGTGTCATACTTTCTTCTGCTGAAACTAGTATCCCAATCATCAATTATGTCTCTGGCCGGCGGGCAGTTACCTGGTAGAATGAAGCATGCAAACAAGCAGTTAAAGCTAAGAACAAGGCTTATTACAAATTCAAAAGACAACTATTGAAACTAAACTAGAATTCAAAAGACTACGATCAGCCAGGAAATCAAAAGGAGTAAAAGAGATCATTAGTTAAAATATTTATTTACAAGACTACCCAATCAGCTATGAGAATAAAGTGCAGGCAATTTGTGACCCTGAATTCTTGCAAATTAAACGCGGCTTGACAAATCTCCAAACTGGCATTATTTTTACTGATACAAACGACGATCTAACCTTGAAAGAACTTCATGAGACTCTTCTCCACTGTACCAGCAAAAGCGCTGGATCAGATAGTGCCCTCATCAATTTCTAAAACAATTGCCTGCTAGAGCAACGCAATATATGTTAAACATATTTAATCACATTTGGAAAAACAAATGTTTGCCTAGACGGTGGCGCCATTCCACAGTAGTCCTCATACCCAAACCAAACCTCTCATTATCAGAAAGCTACCGTCCTATTTCATTAACATGCACAATTGTAAATTAAAGGAAAAAATTATTTCCAAACGACTTCGGTGGCTGTTGGAATGCAAAACCTTTTCCAGTGACGTCTATAACGGCTTTCGATCTTATCGATCTACTACAAACAATTTAGCTATGCTAGAAACTGAAATATGGGATACTTTGTCAATCAAGAACATATTACTGCCGTTAATTTGCATAACAAATCACTTGAAATATGATTGATTACCTTTGTTTACAATTTCTTACAGCATAGGAAAATTCGTGTTAGAGTCAGTGGAATGAATACTTTCGAAAGAATATATTATGGATAATGGAATTACCTCAAGGATCCATACTGAGTGGGACCTTTTTCTTGGTAGCAATCAATAGTGTGATCTCATGACCTTCATTACCCATTAAAACTTGCCTATTTGCAGACGATCTTGTTATCTTCTGGAAGGGGAAATGCACAAGAAGCACTCAAGATCTACTTCAAGATTCACTTCATGCGCTGCGACAATGGAACTATACCACCGGATTAAAACTGTCTTCTAAAAGTTCTATGTATAGTTTTCTTCAAACATCGAAGATCTAATATAGCTTCTCAACTATACCTTGGAAATGATCGCAATCCTGTTGTCACTGTAGTTCGAATACTAGGACTAAACTTTGACCAGCTTGACCACTTGGATCCATATCTCAGACAACTTCGAGTTGAATATTTAAGACGCCTCAATCTTCTCAGAACCCTAGCTGCTAAGAACTGGGAAGCTGACTATAATGTGTTAATTCGAACCTACAAGACCACACTTCTTACCAAGATCAACTACGG
Source organism: Hymenopus coronatus (assembly GCA_030762935.1). NCBI lineage: Eukaryota > Metazoa > Arthropoda > Insecta > Mantodea > Hymenopodidae > Hymenopus > Hymenopus coronatus. Next base: position 22,654,205 of record CM060886.1, on the reverse strand, counting down.
ATCCATAGTATACAGTTCAGCTAGAGAAACATCCCTGAGGATGACTGCTTTTTTACAAACATCTGCTCTGAGAATTGCTCTCGGTGCCTTCCACACGAGTCCATGTAGTAATCTACAGTTGAATGTCATGAACATATTAGACTGAAAATTGCTTCCAAGATTGCTACAATGCCAGCATCTACAACATATCTCTACGTTTTCCGCACTAGCAATTCATCTTTTCAAAGAACTCTCTATACTCCTCTCTCTCTGCGAATTACCCATTATCTGACTGAATACAACTTAATTTTTCCTGAAATAATGATAAGATGGGTCCAGTCCCATGGAGACTCTCATTTTCTCTTGTCGATCTTACGATGACTGCACCGATAAAAGACTTTATGGTAAATTGTTCATTGTACTTTGTACACCAAGCACTGACAGTGCTCGTATTTATACTGAAGGTTCTCGACTTAATGACAACAATGGCTGTTCAGTTATATTTCCTGACCATATTATGCTCTACAGACTGCCGGAGTATCTCATCCCCTTTTCTTGTGAATTATACGCCATTCAACCACTTCTCTTTCAACATCTTCATTGATTCAATGAGTGCCTTGCTTATACTGAGTCATCTTATAATTGTCTGGGGCAGAAACTACATAATGAACATTTGACCACTCGAAAGCGCGTCACATTAACCTGGATCCCTACACTTGCAACATGGTATACCTGGCAACGAGACCGCCGATGCAGCAGTCACAAGCTGTCACTATTAAGATCCCAAACCAAGATTTTCAATACTATATTAAAAGCCTGGTGTGTTCTATTCATATCACTTTCCCTACATCGCTGCAACAAATTGTTATTAAAACATATTTTTCTGTCTACTTTATGATAATCGAGATAAACATTAGCAGAAATTGTCTTAATTGCTTCCATGTAAGTAGAAGGAAAATAAAGGAATACACCAGATTAAAACGATAGTCAAATTATTTAAAAGCTGGTTGCCATTTGGTTAAAATCAGTTTCTATGCTGGGCAAGGGGTTTACAACGAAAAAACGTACATGACAGAAATGGTGTGTTTTAACGTGATGTACATTTTTGTGTAGTAAGTTTTTTGCCTATCTCTTACGGTTTACCAGGTACGCAAAATTCAGCAAAATTCATTCAGAATAAAGAGGTCTTCAGAAGCTATTCTCATAAAATTCAAGATATACATTTTATTTGCCTTATAGATATCTTTAATATACTATATTTTAATCAAAATCGTTAGAGCCATTTTTGAAAAAATCAAAATTTTCGAAATTTTTTCCATATAAAGAGTAGTTTGGGGTGGAAAGATTTTTCTCAAAATCTTCGTGTCGCATCCCTGGAAGATACTAAACTTAAATATCAGGTTTGGTATTTTACCGACTTTACGTTTTTGAGTTATCGTGTTCACAGACACGGACACATACACGCACACACATACACTTTTTCTAAAAATGCTTTTTTTTGTTTCAGGGGGACCCAAACATGTATTTCCGGTGAAATCTCGGTATCGAATTTTTGGGTGGAATGCAATATCTTCTCTAAACTATATGTACGTAGTACGTGTGGAGAGAAAAATTCTACAACAATGGAAAAATGATTGGAACTCTTTCTCCAACAGTACTGGACGTACTGTTCATCCTACCCTCTCCTCCATGATTCTAGTCACACGCCTGTGACGACCAGACTAAGTCCGTATCACCAGGCTACGAATCGGCCATACAGCCTTATCTCATTCACACCTGTATGTGACCAGTGCTTCCACTGTTCAACATTTAATCATGGACTGTCCTAAATTCTACAATCAAAGACTTTATAACTCATTGCGAACAACCTGTTGAAGCTCTCAATGATGCCAACGTATATAATGTACTTAAATATTTAAAGGATACTCAATTGTGTGATGTTTTGTAATATTATTATTCTTAATTAATACTTTGTAGTCGCGATATAGCTATAGGTTAAAGCGACTTTAATCAAATAAATTAAAAACAAGAAAAGTAGGCACAGAGCAGTTAGGTTTTCGATAAGACGGGAGGAGAGAGATCACTGTACACGCTACAGTGATGAACAGGGAGGAGAGAGATCACTGTACACGCTACAGTGATGAACAGGGAGGAGAGAGATCACTGTACAGGCTACAGTGATGAACAGGGAGGAGAGAGATCACTGCACAGGCTACAGTGATGATCAGGGAGGAGAGAGATCACTGTACAGGCTACAGTGATGAACAGGGTGGAGAGAGATCACTGTACAGGCTACAGTGATGATCAGGGAGGAGAGAGATCACTGTACGCGCTACAGTGATGATCAGGGAGGACAGAGATCACTGTACACGCTACAGTGATGAACAGGGAGGACAGAGATCACTGTACACGCTACAGTGATGAACAGGGAGGAGAGAGATCAGTGTACGCGCTACAGTGATGAACAGGGAGGAGAGAGATCACTGTACACGCTAGTGATGAACAGGGAGGAGAGAGATCACTGTACGCGCTACATTTGAGAGATCACTGTACGCGCTGCAGTGATGAACAGGGAGGAGAGAGATCACTGTACGCGCTACAGTGATGAACAGGGAGGAGAGAGATCAGTGTACACGCTACACTGATGAACAGGGAGGAGAGAGATCACTGTACGCGCTACAGTGATGAACAGGGAGGAGAGAGATCAGTGTACACGCTACACTGATGAACAGGGAGGAGAGAGATCACTGTACGCGCTACAGTGATGAACAGGGAGGAGAGAGATCACTGTACGCGCTACAGTGATGAACAGGGAGGAGAGAGATCAGTGTACGCGCTACAGTGATGAACAGGGAGGAGAGAGATCACTGTACGCGCTACATTTGAGAGATCACCGTAGAACTAGAGATAGTCCTCCAGTTTCTATTACACGCTCGAGACATTTTCAACAGCTTAGAAGAAGCATACATGCACTTGTTACGAAAACCAACTGTTTAGTCGTGGTACTATACGCTCTTTGGGTACGTTTGGGAAAAACAAAAGAACTACAATTGTGTTTCATGGAAAATTCTAAGCGATATTCTCGACAGTGATAATGCTACTAAGAAACGTAATTCACACAAATTGTTCATTTTAACGTTCTTTGCATTTTTCCTGTTTATGGCTTATAGTTTCCCATTCATATAAAATGATACACAATTTAATAGGGATGAAGAGGATTTCATATCCATTTCACAGAATATTCAATATATTCATTTCAGTTAAAATACTGATATCTCAAACATGATATTTTAATGTTCCAGCCAATTTGGAAGATATATTTGATAAGATAATATGATAAATTTCACATGTAAAGGATAATTAGTAGTGGGAGAATTTTCTTCAAAATCTTCATCTGGTATGTTTAAAGAGTCTCTCACTCAGATATGAAGTTCGTATTTTTTGTAAAGAAAGATAGACACGTGAATCAATTTTTAAAACGTTTTGGAGAGAATGGGACGACAGGGTTCATACACAATACATATTTAGGTGAAATCTTAACCTCAAGCTTGTTTTGTGAAATGCAACGCTTATCCTATGTTGTTAGAAAACTAAAAGTAAAACGAAATAGGTAAAAACCAAATAGCATATTGTATTGGATTCAATTTTAATCAGCAAATGTGAACATATTTGCTCTTAAGTAGGTTTCATCTGTGAAAAGACAAAATCACGAGGGGAAAGCAAGTATGATATATATATGTGTGTGTGTGTGTGTGTGTGTAATTAGATTCTGCTTCTACTATACTTCTAATTCCTTGAAATTTCGTTTAGTGGAAATGAAACACAGAAGAAAAAAATGGGAAAAAGTTTGGCAGAAAAACACTGGCGGTGCATTACAGATAATAGTAGTATTTCGAAATCGCTACTGTGTTATTTGACATAGTATGTATGCATTCTAATCTTATGTGGAAATACCCACATACACCATTAAACTTAAGTCTTTGCGCTACAGAAAGTTATGCAAACTTAATATATCTTATTAAAGAAAAAGAGAAGTACTAGATTACGCAGGTCTGGTTCAAAGAAATAATTCTTGCTTTTCATAACGTTGCCTCTGGCAGTGAGGTTACACAGCATTCACAGTCAATAAATTGGAAGTAATTGGGAGTTACCTGCTCTATGTAAGCCACAGCATGGTTGGTGGTGAAACTGCTACCGTTGAACTCCCTTTCGCAAACTAAAGACGAATAATCAAGCTGGGTTAACCTGAAACAAGCGAGACTCTGTAAATAAGTTCAGTAGCATTATTGGTTTACTTAAGTTGGCTAACAAAATCGATAATGCAGTACAATTCCTTAGTTTAAATTGAAGTCATTGAGTTTAATAACAACAAAAGTGTGCATACAAATGCAGTGGAATGCTTTACTTTAAATTGAATAATGATGAGTGAATGAAAAACTGATTTATAATATTAGTATTACATGTAGCTGATCTATGGAGAAGGCAAAAAAGAGCAATACTGAAACAAGCCAGGAAGAACTCAAGGGGGCGTGCAGGGCCCCTTATTATACTAGAGCCAGTCAATAAGTAATGCCTCCTACTTTTTTTTTCTTCTGAACTAAGTTATGTAAACAATTTAAGTTTTGCATAATTCCTCAACCTTCTCCACTCCACTGCAATAGCAACTTCACTACTTCCTGTTGCAAAATGGCTGACATTGATGTCCGTATTACACAGCATTCTGACATAGAATTCTTGAAGGTGAAACGCCCATTGGCATTCAAGAAAGGCTCACAAAGGTGTATGGTGATGAAACTGTGGATGTCAGCACGGTTAGAAGATTGGTTCGCCATTGTAATGACGCTGAAGGGCCAACATGTTGGTTGATGAACAGCGGAGCGGTAGACCGGTGACTGCAGTGACTCTACGCAACATTGAGTGAGTGGATGAGATCATTCAAGCTGGCCAGCTGATAACAACGGATGAATTGTGTTGCATTACATCTCTCAGTAAAGGCAGTGTAATGACAATTATTGAAGAACTGGGTACTCAAAAGTGTGTTCGAAGTGGTTACCCCAAATGAATAAGGAGACACGAAAAACAATAGCCTCCGAACATTTGCAGTGCTTCAATTTGGAGGGATAAGGAAGCTTATTGCGGGATTCACTTTCCAGATGCAGAGGCCGTGAAAAAGCTGTTCGTCAATGACTTCGGAAGCAAGACTGTACATCTTGCCACACAGGAGTGCACGCCCTTGTTAAGCTGGGGATTACATTGAAAAGTGGCAATTTAATCCTCAATGTTGTGACTTTCATGCACGTAATCTATGTTTAATTTTCTTGCAAGTTAAAATAGAAAAAATAGAAGGCATTAGTTATTGACTGACCCTCGTACCTAGCTTATACCTATTACTTTCCTAATCATCCTCAACTCACCGTTACCGAAGATCTGGCGGCCACGAGTGTGGGTACCTGCTTGTGGCAGCTAGCCGCCTTCAGGATTTGCACAATTAAATTCACTCCTGGTACCAACATTGTAGCTTGACAATGAACGCTGATAAATGTTATGAGGTTCACGTGACCCATCATTCCATTTATCCAAATTGAACGGAGGTACCCACCGACTTCCAGGTCCGCATCGTCGCCGAATGGTCGTTTCTCAGCCAGGCGACCGCATGTGGGTTTTCTGGTGGAAAAGAGGAGTAAGGGGGGTTTCTGGATTTCCATTCCATCGCATTTCACGGGTGCTCTATCCTTATTCCATGTATCACCATTACCATCGCTTACGGTGCCATATCTTGTAAAAGCGGCGTCAAAATACTATAAAAAATCTGATGTCTTCCACTCACATGACTTTCTCTACATCTCTGCTTCAAATTATTTTTAAAAAAGCTTATGCTTCTATTTACTTCATGATAATTAAAAAAAAATATCAGAAATATCTTATTATTTGCTTCCTTGTAAGTAGAAGAGAAATAAGGGAGTACCATAGGCTAAAGTGATAGTCAAAAGTTGGTTACTATGTGACTGAAGTTTCCTTGCTTTTATGGACAGGAGTTGACAAATTCCTGTATGAGAAAAGTAGAAGTTTTTCATAGCTGAAACCAATAACAAGGAGATTCTCAAAAACGATCAACTCCACGAAAAAGTGTATGTAACATAAATTGTGTATTTTAACGTGATCTACATGTTTCTGTATTATAAGTTTTTGTCCATCTCTTACGGTGTAGTAGTAATGCAAAATTCCATAAAATTCATCCAGAATAAAGTAGTCTTAAGAGGCTATTTCCAGAAAATTCAAGACATAAACGTTATTTGTTAGGTCTTTAATATACGGTATTTTAATTAAAGTCGTTAGCGCCAGTTTTGAGAAACTCAAAATTTTCGAAAAAAGTTCCATATAAAGGGTAGTTTGGGGGGGGGATTTTTCTCAAAATCTTTGTTTCGCATCCCTGGAAGATATTGTAAATACCAAGTTTGTATTTTACCCACTTTTTGTTTTTGAGTTATCGTGTTCACAAGCACACTGACACACAGACCTTTTTCTGAAAATGTTTTATTATTATTTTTTTTGGATACAGGGAAACCTAAAACATATATTCCCGGTGAAATCTTGGTATAGGATTTTTGGGTGGAGTGCAATACATTCTCTCTACACTATGTAGGCAGTACGTATAGAGAAAGTAAAAAAGCGACTTCCACAAGGTACCTCGGCCTTATCTTCGACTGCCGGCTTCCTAATGCCACACACGTGGCAATAAAGATGTGTCATATGACGTCCATCTGAGAACGTCAGGCTCCAGCGCCTACAGAACCGTTATCTAAGCCTCGTGACTGACGCTAATACCTGCACAACTCCACTCTGCAAGTCTTTTTTTTTTTTTTTTTGGTAGTGTTTAACGCCCACTTTAACTACTAATGGCATCGCAGGCGGTGACATTGATGATACATGAATGATGATGGAGCACCGGTGGAATGCGATGGCGGGGGAAACCGGAGTACCCGGAGAAAACCCGCCCCAATACCGCTTTGTCCACCACAAATCTCACATGCGGTCGCTTGGGATCGAACCCCGGCCGTCGAGGTGAGAGGCTAGTGGTCTAACCACTCGGTCACGGCGCGGCCCTACTCTGCAAGTCTGCTGGAGGAAATGTCCATACTCCGCATCTGCTCGGTCCTGTCCGCTTCCTCTTCTCCGCCATAGGAGGTATCTTCCTCCTGAAACTCTTTGGCAAAGTATGAAGCGCTGTTGGCATTCGGGGCTGTTAGCTTTCCGATTATTTTTCTATCCTTGTTTTTCTCTACTTTCTGAGTACTATTTCTGGAAATGAAATGGAGTTTTATTTATGGACGCTCTTTAACTTGTGGTTCTCAGCGTCTCACTCTATACTGGGCGTGAAAGATCGCTTAATTTTGCTGAGGGACGACTATTGTTGGATTGTCTGTTATGACTCACGTGTGTACAGGATAACACGCAGAGAGAAAGTCTGGTTGAGACGTTACATGAGAAGACGGACACTTACAACTTAAATTACAGCTTGAATAATACGGTAGCTCACAATTGGAGTACCTTGCATGGAATTACCGTTTCTATCCTTCTTCTAATCCTTAAAAATTTAATTTCCAAAATATTTGTAAGTCAACACAAGAGTTCCATATGTTTTCCCCTGATTCTACTCTAGCAGTCGATGTCTTCCTCCGTCATCTGGTTTTCCAAGGTCGCGGGTTCAAAGGAGGTGACTTTTTTAGACTATATAAAATAACTATATAAACTTATAAGAATTTTATTATGTGTAATTTTTCTTGGATCTGATTTAAATTCTTTTATATTTTATTTAAAACTAGTTTTTATTGCTTTTATATATGTATGAGTGCGAAGAACATCACCTCGATATCGATATGATAAGTTAATATATGAAGGAGATTTTTTTCTTTATCTTTATCTTTAAATTTTTTATTATTTTATTTGGGCTTAAACATTTTCAGAAGCAGCTGATAATAGAGGCAGCTCTGAGCGATATTAAGCGATGTATGACGCCAAAAATAAAATGGAACGCTGAGAACCACACCAGTTAAAGAGCTCCATAAATAAATCTCAATTCAATGTTATAGCCAACTTCCCCACTCAATGCATTCCTTTCTCTTCACGGCTCAACATCATCTTCACTACTTCTTTGCTCTCTTTTTAGTGTCTGAAACATACAGGTGCTCCTTAACTAATTCAAGGTAAGAAGGGGAGGGATAAACATAAAAAGAAAAACATGATAGGACAGACCAACTTGCTTATTATCTGGCTTCAAGTTCAGTGCAACAAGATTGCGAACTTCCTTGTTGCAAGAGTTTAAGCAAAAAAAAAAAAAAAAAAAAATAATAATAATAATAATAATAATAAAATAGAATAACTTTGTCATCCAAGTTGCAAGCTGTAAATTGCACGTTTTACATTGCCAAAAAAAAAAAATAATGATGCGGAATAACCCGTCATTAGATAAAAACAGTAGTAGTACTAGTAGAAGTAGCAGTAGTAGTAGTAGTTGTATTAGTAGTAGTAGTGGTGGTGGTAGTAGTACTCGTAGAAGTAGTAGTAGTAGCAGTTGTATTAGTCGTAGTAGTTGTATTAGTAGCAGTAGTAGTGGTGGTAGTAGTAGAAGTGGTAGGTGGTGGTAGTAGCAGTGGTAGTAGTGGTAGTGGTAGTAGTAGCAGTGGTAGTGATGGCAATAGTGGTAGTGGTAGTAGTAGCCATGGTAATGGTAGTAGAGGAAGTGGTAGGTGGTAATAGTGGTAGCGGTAGTACGGGCAGTGGTAGTGGTGGTAGTGGTAGTAGTAGTGGTAGTGGTGGTAGTAGTAGCAGTGGTAGTGGTGGTATGAGTAGTGATAGTGGTAGTAGTAGCAGTAGTAGTGGTAGTAGTGGCAGTGGTAGTAGTAGCAGTGGTAGATGTTAGTTGTAGCAGTGGTAATGGTGGTAGTAGCAGTGGTAGTGGTGGTAGTAGTGGCAGAGGTAGTAGTAGCAGTGCTAGGTGGTAGTAGTAGCAGTGGTAGTGGTGGTAGTAGTGGTAGTAGTATGTAGCTGTGGTAGTTGGTAGTAGTAGCAGTAGTAATGGTGGTAGTAGCAATGGTAGTGGTGGTATGAGTAGTGATAGTGGTAGTAGTAGCAGTGGTAGTGGTAGTAGTGGCAGTGGTAGTAGTAGCAGTGGTAGTAGTAGCAGTGGTAGGTGTTAGTTGTAGCAGTGGTAATGGTGGTAGTAGCAGAGGTAGTGGTGGTAGTAGTGGCAGAGGTAGTAGTAGCAGTGCTAGGTGGTAGTAGTAGCAGTAGTAGTGGTGGTAGTAGTGGTAGTAGTAGCTGTGGTAGTTGGTAGTAGTAGCAGTAGTAATGGTGGTAGTAGCAGTGGTAGGTGGTAATAGTGGTAGTGGTAGTAATGGCAGTGGTAGTGGTGGTAGTGGTAGTAGTAGTGTAGTGGTGGTAGTGGTAGTAGTAGTGTAGTGGTGGTAGTAGTAGCAGTGGTAGTGGTGGTAGTAGTGTAGTGGTGGTAGTGGTAGTAGTAGTGTAGTGGTGGTAGTAGTAGCAGTGTTAGTGGTAGTAGTAGCAGTGGTAGGTGTTAGTAGTAGCAGTGGTAGTGGTGGTAGTTGCAGTGGTAGTGGTAATGGTAGTAGTAACAGTGGTAGGTGGTAGTAGTAGCAGTGGTAGTGTTGGTAGTAGTGGTAGTAGTAGCTGTGGTAGTTGGTAGTAGTAGCAGTGGTAATGGTGGTAGTAGCAGTGGTAGTGGTAGTAGTAGTGGTAGGTGGTAGTGGTAGCAGTTGTAGGTGATAGAAGTAGAAGTTGTAGGTGGTAGTAGTAGCAGTGGTAGTGGTGGTAGTAGTGGTAGTGGTAGTAGTAGCAGTGGTAGTAGTAGAGGTGGTAGTAGTAGCAGTGGTAGTAGTAGTGGTAGTGGTGGTAGTAGTAGTAGTGGTAGTGGTAGTAGTAGTACCAGTGGTAGTGGTGGTAGTAGTGGTTGTGGTAGTAGTGGTTGTGGTAGTAGTGGTAGTAGTACCAGTGGTAGTGGTGGTAGTAGTGGTTGTGGTAGTAGTAGCAGTAGTAGTAGTAAAAGTGGTAGGTGATAGTAGTAGCAGTGATAGTGGTGGTAGTAGCAGTGGTAGTGGTGGTAGTAGCAGTGGTAGTGGTGGTAGTAGCAGTGATAGTGGTGGTAGTAGCAGTGGTAGTGGTGGTAGTAGCAGTGGTAGTGGTGGTAGTAGCAGTGGTAGTGGTGGTAGTAGCAGTGATAGTGGTGGTAGTAGCAGTGGTAGTGGTGGTAGTAGCAGTGGTAGTGGTGGTAAAACTGGTAGTGGTAGTAGTAGCAATGGTAGGTGGTAGTAATAGCAGGGGTAGGTGGAAGTAGTAGCAGCAGTGGAAGGTGGTAGTAGTAGCTGTGGTAGGTGGTAGTAGTAGCAGTGGAAGTGGTGGTAGTAGCAGTGGTAGTGTTGGTAAAAGTGGTAGTGGTAGTAGTAGCAATAGTAGGTGGTAGTAGTAGCAGCAGTGGTAGTCGTGGTGGTGGTAGTAGTAGTGGTAGTACTAGGAGCTGTAGCTGTGGTAATGGTGGTAGTAGTGGTAGTGGTAGTAGCAGTGGTAGGTGGTAGTGGTAGCAGTGATAGTGTTGGTAGTAGTGGTAGTAGTAGCAGTGGTAGTGGTGATAGTAGCAGTGGTAGTGGTGGTAAAAATGGTAGTGGTGGTAGTAGTGGTAGTGGTAGGTGGTAGTAGCAGCAGTGGTAGTCGAGGTGGTGGTAGTAGTAGTGGTAGTAATAGGAGCTGTAGCTGTGGTGATGGTAGTAGTGGTGGTAGTGGTAGTGGTAGTAGTAGTGGTAGTGGTAGTAGTAGCAGTGGTAGGTGGTAGTGGTATCAGTGGTAGGTGGTAGTAGTAGCAGTGGTAGGTGGTAGTAGTAGCAGTGGTAGGTGGTAGTAGTTGCAGTAGTAGGTGGTAGTAGTGGTAGTAGTAGCAGTGGTAGGTGGTAGTTTTAGCAGTGGTAGTGGTGGTAGTAGTGGTAGTAGTAGTAGCAGTGGTAGGTGGTAGTAGTAGCAGTGGTAGGTAGTAGTAGCAGTGGTAGTAGTGGTAGTAGTAGTAGCTGTGGTAGGTGGTAGTAGTAGCAGTGGTAGTGGTGGTAAAAGTGGTAGTGGTAGTAGTAGCAATGGTAGGTGGTAGTAGTAGCAGCAGTGGTAGTATTGGTGGTAGTGGTAGTGGTAGTACTAGGAGCTGTAGCTGTGGTAATGGTGGTAGTAGTGGTAGTGGTAGTAGTAGTAGTAGCAGAATGGTAGGTGGTAGTAGTAGCAGTGGTAGGTGGCAGTAGTAGCAGTGGTAGGTGGTAGTAGTAGCAGCAGTGGCAGGTGGTAGTAGTAGCAGTGGTAGTGGTGGTAGTAGTGGTAGTGGTAGGTGGTAGTAGTAGCAGTGGTAGTGGTGGTAGTAGTAGCAGTGGTAGGTGGTAGTAGTAGCAGCTGTGGTAGGTGGTAGTAGTAGCAGTGGTAGTGGTGGTAGTAGTAGCAGTGGTAGGTGGTAGTAGTAGCAGCAGTGGTAGGTGGTAGTAGTAGCAGTGGTAGTGGTGGTAGTAGTAGCAGTGGTAGGTGGTAGTAGTAGCAGCAGTGGTAGGTGGTAGTAGTAGCAGTGGTAGTGGTGGTTATAGTGGTAGTAGTAGTAGTGGTAGGTGGTAGTAGTAGCAGTGGTAGGTGGTAGTAGTAGCAGTGGTAGTGGTGGTAGTAGTGGTAGTAGTGGTAGTAGTAGCAGTGGTAGGTGGTAGTTGTAGCAGTGGTAGTGGTGGTAGTAGTGGTAGTGGTGGTAGTAGTGGTAGTGGTAGTAGCAGTGGTAGGTGGTAGTAATAGCAGTGGTAGGTGGTAGTAGTAGCAGTGATAGTGGTGGTAGTAGTGGTAGTAGTGGTAGCAGTGGTAGTAGTGGTAGTAGTGGTAGTAGTGGTAGTAGTGGTAGTAGTGGTAGTAGTGGTAGTAGTGGTAGTAGTAGCAGTGGTAGTAGTGGTAGTAGTGGTAGTAGTAGTAGCAGTGGTAGGTGGTAGTAGTAGCAGTGATAGTGGTGGTAGTTGTAGCAGTGGTAGTAGAAGTAGTAGTAAATAGTAGTAGTAGTAGTAGTAGTAGTAGTAGTAGTAGTAGTAGTAGTAGTAGTAGTAGGTACTACTATTACTATTATTACTACTACTACTACTACTAGTACTACTACTACTATTACTACTACTACTACTACTACTACTACTACTACTACTACTACTACTACTACTACTACCGCTACCACCACCACTAACAGCACCACGACAGCACTGGGATATGAAGTACGCTATACAGCCAGATATCTAGAGACTTCAGTGCTAAGCTTTCATTTTGTCTGTATTTCACGCTCATGTAAAGGGACTGTGTTTGCGTTAACATTTCAGCTAGTTCGCCGTAAATTTGACCAGCACCCGTAAGCAGCTCTTGTGTTAAGATTACGAACTAGTAAAGACTTACTGGTCTTGAGTGAGATGAGGGTGGCCCATGTAAACAGCCGAGTAGTTGAAGAGCGTCTGCTTCACCTTGATCTCGCTGCAAATAGTGACAGCTGGAAACGGAATTTCCCAGATTCTGCTGGATCTGTCCGAGAAGCTGACTATCACTGGAGAGGCGTGCCATCTCTCCCACACTTTAGCAATGTAACCCCAGGAAACGACCAGACTCATCAAGAAAGCGAGGATCCAAAATATCCTGTAAAAAGAATGAAATTATGATGTGTTTATGACAACAATAAATAATGAAATAATAGAGAACATGGAAAAAGTGCATGGATGTATATACATGCACACATGCTAACATACATACGTACTGACTAACACACTAACATGCTTCATGAGTACATAATACGTAAATACATCTCTATCTGCATGCATTATACACACCTACATACGTACAAACTAACACACTGGCATACTATATTCATACATAGGTACATACAATCGTTCCTAAACGTATACATCGATATCTAACTGCTTACACACCTACCTACATACATACACACAGACGACATACATGCAGTACATACATACATATATACATACATACATTCATTCATACATACATACCATACATACATACATACAACATACATACACACATGCATACATGCATACACGCATTCACGCATACATACATACATACATACATACATACATACATACATACATACATACATACATACATGCATGCATGCATGCATACATGCATACATACATACATACATACATACATACATACATACATACATACATACATACATACATACATACATACATACATACATACATACATGTAGCCGACTGGTTGGGAAGTAATGCGCATGCGTTATTGAAGGCCTGTCTTGTCACCAGTCAGATCCACAGCACGCCTATACATGTAAAGGTTAAGGTATAGTCAAGATAATGGCGAGGGATACCTAACGCAATGTGACCTATGTAGGTCTGTTGCCGGCTAACAGATTCGAAGAGGAGGGGATGAAGGGAGGGAACCACAGGTGGTCAAGTTCGGATGCTTGCCCTCCATAGTGACAAGCAGAATCTTTTTGGTAATATTTTCTCATCTTGGAGCCAGAAGCACCACCCAGCCGCCAACACCACGGAATCCAGGAGGCAGCAAGGCAACCTGCGAGGGAGATTGCAGATTCTAGTTCAGTTTTAGACTAAGCTCTTTCCTGAGCCTTTCCTATTGGTTACGGAGACAATATGGCTACGTGACAGGTGAGATTTCATCGAGGTTAGGCTACGTTAGGTTAGGTTAGGTGTATTTAAATGATCTGGATCGAAACACCTTTTTGGAAATCGGTTGTCCTTTCAATGCGAAATGCGCAGTCTGCCGTTCGTTCTGTCTGTTTGTGCATGGGCAGCCATGTTGGTCAATCGACCAATGGCAGAGTCAAATCTAAAACTGAACTGCAAACTAGAACCTGCAAAGTCGCAACCTGCGAGGACAGTCTTCCCAGCGCCGCCCCAATGCTGAGAAAAACATTCACAAAGCACATGTATCCACACGCCATCTCCCGGCACAGCCATACACCATGAACCCAGAGGTCCCCACATATAAGTGGTTTTAATTAACATTGTTCTCCCTTCTGCTGCTCCCTCTCTTCTTCTTTTTCTTCATCAACTTCTTCTTTCTCTGCATGGGATTAACGAATCTTTTCATTTCAATGTAACGTCATTATAGAATGTGCAACAAAACCTTCAAAAAAATGAAATTGTTAGAAATGTTCAGCCACATTGAAGTATGAATATAATTTAAATAACTGCAGTTAAAAGTCAACTATTATAAGTTATTTTATAATAGGTTTATAATTATTATATTCGCCTAATTCTTAAAAATATGTTCATAGAACATAAACAATGACATATTTACATCGTTATTAAATAGGAAAAAATATTATTAAGTCTTGGCACTTATCACTACATTGCTTTTAGCCTGGTAAGAGTTTTCAATTCTTTGATACGTATTTGGATATATTTTTGAAAAAAAAAAAAAAAGAATAAGCTGCTCGTTTACTAATATTTCCTGCAATAGTAGTATTTGCAAATGTCTCGTGAATTAGTTATTTTTTATATAACAGCCCGACAATTAAGGTCGTAAAACTAGGTGTAAAACTAGGTGTAAAACTAGGTGTAAACTAGGTGTAAAACTAAGTGTAAAACTAGGCAAACATTAGGAGAATTATATTATAATTTAGAAAAATCTTAAATCTTATCTGCAATAAAAAGCTATTCTATTATTGCCATTGCATTGTGTTATCCAAATTTAAGAAATGTCAGTGTTTGAACACTTAAATGTAGCTATACTGGGTATGTTTTATTTTAAACTATACTATAATGAAGAATGTAATATAGTACTTCAGGTTTTCAATAATTTGATCTCCTCTGTAAAACATAAATTGTACCGGCATATTAATTATCCACTCTTATATCCAAGAGATTATGTGTGTATTGATGCCACCAAAGAGAGGAAAACACACTACGAGGATCCGTGAAGCTGTGATGAATATGGTGAATGCAGAGGCTAAAGAATTTTACAGTTCACTGTTGGATTTTCGAGCCTGTGAGTAATTTTCTTCTGGAAATCCTAAATGTCTGAAGAATCATACGTATGTTTGATTTCGTCTTAATATCCCAGGAGTGGCAAATAAAATAAATAAATGAATAAAGAAATAATTTTTCCGTCTTTGAACTGTCCAAAATGACGTCAAGAATTAATTATACAAATCCGATCACAATACATATATACATGAATAAGCAGCGTATTAGCAGATTCTTATGAGCACAGTATTGTGGGTATTTACATAAAATGCATGTTATTATATTTTTCTACATATAAAATTGCATGAATTCTAACAAAGTTAACAAAACAAAGGGATTGTTAAATACAAAAGTTAATAACAAAATACATAGTTCATAAAGTAAAACATCTGATGTGTTCCATTCACATGACTTTCTCTACATCGTTGTAACATATTATTGTTAAAAAGCTTATTCTTCTATCTACTTCATGATAATCGAGATAAACATTAGATAAATTGAATTAATTACTTGCTTCCTTGTAAATAAGGAAACACACTAGGCTGCAATGATAGTCAAATCTTTTAAAAGCTGGTTGCCATGTGGATGAAATCCATTTCTATGCAGGACCAGGAGTTTACAACTTTCCCTACGAGAAACGTTCAAGTATTTTACATCTAAAACAAATAACAAGGAATATCTCAGAAATTGTCAATTCAACGAAAAAAACGTATATGACATAAATTGTGTGTTTTAACGTCATCTACTTTTTTGTGAAGTAAGCTTATTTCTATCTCTTACAATTTATCAGCTATGCAAAATTCTATCCCCAGAAAATTCCAGATATACATTTTACTTGCCATATAAATATCTTTATTATACGGCATTTTAATCAAAATCGTTAGAGCCATTTTTGAGAAAATCAAAATGTTCGATTTTTTTCTATGTAAAGGGTAGTTTGGGGTGGTAGGATTTTTCTTAAAATCTTCGTGTTGCATCCCTGGAAGATACTAAACTTAAATACCAAGTTTGGTACTTTACTGGCTTTTCGCTTTTGCGTTATCGTGTTCACAGACACACGGACACACACACATTACACGGACCTTTTTCTGGATACATGGGACCCTAAAACGTGTATTTCCGATGAAATCTCGGAATCGAATTTTATGGTGGATTGCAATACTAATCTAATCTAGGTACATAGTACGTGTAGAGATATAGTAAAAAACCAAATGAATGAACATTCCCCATTATTATTATTATTATTATTATTATTATTGTTACTATTATTTATTTTTATTGTTATTTCGACTTTGTATTAATTATAATTTTTACATTGTACTACTACATGACAGCGCTGCCACCGGGTTATGCCCTAAGCAGTAAAATAAAATATCTGTCTGTCCACTTGTTAGTGTGGTAGTAGCGTGTCTGCCTCACATTCAACAGGTCACGTGTTCGAATCTCGCTTAGGGTGAGTTACCCGGATAAGGTTCTTTTTCGGGATTTTCACTTATCCTGAGAAGACGAATGTTGAGTAACTTTAAGCTCCATGGACTCCGAGATCATTTGAGCATCATTTCAGCGTCCGATATGACCAACCAGGTTAAAAGACGTTAAGCCACAAAAAAATGATCTATCTAATTTCTAAACATAATATAAAATTGCCTCTATATTACATTTCAAAATATTCCTGGACAGAGTAACAAGGTGCTAATGACCCAAATTAAAACACCAGTGGTACAATTTATAGTGATGGTTATAAATAGTGCCACTTTACATAGGTACGTTTGAACCATACTATTCTGAGTTTTTCCATTTGGTATGCTTATGCTAAAACGATAGGGCTGTTCTGCCAATACTTATAGATTCTACCGTATTTATAAAAATAATCAAAATGATAGACCTGGTTAAATTTGCAATGCACGTAATAAATATACATGTGATTGTTCTTAATATATTTCGAGATACAATAACCAAGTAAAAGTGTCTATTACGAAGAAAATATTAATTTTAAAAAGTGTATAGTTTGATACCTGTAGCCTTTTTACTTTCTCTACTTCATACATAGTAGATAGGTATAGAAGGAATTGGGTTCAAACACATTTACCGAGGTTTTACGGTGCCCTGAATAAACATAAATTGTGTGTTTTAACGACATCTACATTTTTGTTAAGTAACTGTTTGCCTATCTCTTATGAAAAAGTCCGAAAAATTCATCCAGAATAAACGTCTTCAGAGGCTGTTCCCGGAAATTAACTATATACATTTTATTTGTCATGTATAAGAGGTTTTAATCAAAATCGTTAGAATCATTTTTGAGAAAATTAAAATTTTCGAAGCTTTTTCCATGTAAAGTGTAGTTGGGGGTGGGAGAATTTTCTTGAAAATTTTCATGCTACAAATCTTCTAACGGTTTTTTCGTTTTTGAGCTGTGCTTCATACAGACATACACGTACACACACGCACACACACACACACACACACACACACACACAGAAACACACAGACAGACATACACGCACATATGCGGACATTTCTCTAAAAATGCTTTTTTTATATTCAGGGAGTCCTAAAACATTCATTTCAGGTGAAATCTCGCAATCGAATTTTTGGGTGGAATGCAATACCTTCTCTACTTTTGTACTATGATCTAAGCAGAGACAGTAAAAATAGAATCCCAACGACAATAGTGCACGTGTTCCAAAGGTAAAGACCGCCGACATGACCCTGCAGTTAGGCGAGGTATAAATGGCACAAACAAAAATTTTTAAGCCAGTAAGAATCAGAATTTATAGTGAGATAAACTTTGAAAACTCTGAGTGTTCCATTCACATGACTTTCTCTACTTATTCTGTGACAAACTATTTTTACAAAAGCATATTGAGACTGGTTCCCGGTGAGTGCCAAGATAGACTTGTCAAGTATATATCAATTCATATTATTTGTCAAGTATATATCTTTAATATGTGATATTTTAATCAAAATCCTTAGAGACATTTTTTAGAAAATCAAAATTTTTGAAAAATTTTCCATGTGAAGGGTAGTTTGGGTTGGGGGGATTTTCTTGAAAATCTTCGTGTCGCATCCTTGGAAGATATGGAACTTAAATACCAAGTTTGGTATTTAACGATGTTTTCGTTTTTGACCTATGCTGCACACAGACACACATATACACAGACAGACACAAACGGACATTTTTGTAAAAATGCTTTTTTTTGGATTCCGGTGAAATCTCGGTATCGAATTTTTGGATACAATGCAATACCTTCTCTGTATACTATGTACATAGTACGTATAGAGAAAGTAAAAATGAATACAGCGCCGGAGTCCCGACCAGACTCTGGAATTGTATTAAAAAATCTCGCTTCCTGCAGAAGGAAGAATGGCTTCTGGGAATTCGGGATCGGTAGAGCATGGGTTCGGGTCCTCATAAGGACGTTAGTGGAGATCTCAGTGGTGGAATGAGAAGCACGGTGCTCAATTTTCTCTATCTACTTTACCGGTGAACCAATAAATTACACTTCATAAAGCTTCTGCAAGTCCAGGTTTTATTTTTCTTAGGCTAACCTTTGTCATTTTGCGGTCCCACAACGCCCAAAGGACTTGAACTCACTATTCCGGAGGTAGTCTTGGTGAGCACAACAATAGCACGTTCTAACTGCGCTCTAACTGTCCGCCACACTTAATTATTTCGCGACTTACCAAAATTTAAACTTAAGCCGCACACTTTGCGCGCGCGTTTCTGTCTTCTTTTTTTTTTAAATTAAATACAGCTCCGGAGTCTGGTCGGAACTCCGGTGCTGTATATCCTGCTTTTATTTACCTAATTTATTTTACTTTATTTGCAGTATGATTACTGAATTGTTCTTTTCTTCTTTTACATACACACACACATATATACACAAACACATAACACCCATGTCCAAGGCGGGACTCAAACCCACGATCCCCTGCGCTACGAAGCACCAAAGCGAGACGCCTTGGCGAACGCGGCCATGGGGACCGGCAATATCTCGTCCGGACATAGCTTCGCCGTCTGTGTTTTCCAGAAAGGTGCGTTCTGCACTGATTCTTCCTCTCTTTTTATACAAATTTGAGATTCGTAACGTTCATGCCTTTACTTTTGCGGGATTGGTGGATTTTTCGCGCTATTATTAGCGTCTATTACCCCGTCATCCTATTCCCATCACACGATTCGTCTGTTTAATTTGGTCATGTGATCATTCTCCCTTACTTTGGGCGAGTTATCGGCCTATAAGACTCTAATTCACCCTGCAGTATGGGACTTAATACGTATAAACAAAGGTGTTTCCGTTTTCACCCACACTGAATTGCAAAGGTCCGGGCGCCTACCTGTCGACAACATGCGCGATTCTGAGCGACCTTGCTACTTTTACAGATTCATTCCAGCCATTCTTAACTTCAACACTTTTCAATAACTTAAAAGCTAACACAAAATCTTCTCAGCTTATACGCATGCTCTTGTTTATTTTATTTTCCTGACCCATTTCTATTAATTCTTAATCAGCTATCACCAATTTAACAATGTATTGTCTCAATATTCCTGTATCTACTTTATGTGAAGCAAGATAAACATCAGCATAGCGGTCTTATTACTTAGTTTCTTATAATTAGAAGGGCAATAAGGGAATACATTAAGTTAAAGCGACAATAGACTCTCTTAAAAGCTGTTTTCTATGTGATTGGGATTCGGTTCCCTTTGCATGGCCTGGAGTAAAACAAAATAAAAAGGAGCGCAAAACTCCCGTATGAGAGAAATGTTAAATATTTTAAAATTTAAAGCAATAACAAATATGACCTAAGTTGTGTGTTATAACGGGATCTAAATTTTATGTGCAGTAAGTTTAGCCTAACTCTTACGAAAGTTCATCCAGAGTGAATAGGTCTTCAGTAGCTATTGCTAGAATTCAAGATATACATTCTTATTGTCATGTAAATTTAGTCAACTAAATCAACATTATTAGAGCATTTTGAGTGAACCAAAGTTTTCCAAAATGTTTGCATGTAAAGGGTTGTCTTCGTGTTACATTCTTTGAAGAGTCTGGACTTAATTATAAACTTTGGTGCTTAATCGACTACTGTTTTTGAGTTGTTGTTCCTGCACACACACACACTCACACGCTCACGCACACACTCACACACACACACTCACACACACGCACACACACTCACTCACACATACACACTCACACACACGCGAACACACTCACACACATACACACATTCACATACACGCACACGCACGCACGCACACACACGCATACACACGCACGCACACACACGCATAAACCACACAGACATTCACGCACCAACATGCACACACACGCACACACGGGCGTGCGAGCAGGCACACGAGATATTCTTCTAAAAATCTGATGTTTTTCATTCACATGACTTTGTCTACATCGCTTTAACAAATTATTGTTTAAAGGCATATTCTTCTATCTACTTTATGATAATCGAGATAAATATTAGCAGAACTGCCTTAATTACTAGCTTTCTTGTAAGAAGAAGGAAAACAAGGGATTACACTAGGCTAAAACAATAGCCAAATTAGCCCGTCTGGGTAGTGTGGTGGTAGCGTGTCTGCCTCACGTTCAAAAGGTCGTGAGTTCGAATCTCACTTGGGTGAGTTACCCGGATAAGGTCTTTTTCAGGTTTTTTCCCTTATCCTGAGAAGACGAATGTCGAGTAACTTTAGACTCCGCGGAACCCGAGATCATTTGAGCATCATTTCACCAATTTCATTCATCGTCCGATATGACCAACCAGGTTAAAGGACGTTAAGCTACAAAAAAAAAAGGAAAAAAAATAGCCAAATCTTTTGAAAGCTGGTTGTCATGTGAATAAAATCCGTTTCTATGCAGGGCCAAGAGTTTCCAACTTACAGGATGAAACCGTTTAAGTATTTTAAATCGGAAACAAATATCAAGGAATATCTCAGAAATGGCCAATTCAACGAAAAAATCATATGATATAAATTGTTTGTTTTAAAGTTATCTAAATTTTTTGTGTAGTAAGTTTTTGTCTATCTCTTACGGTTTACCAGTTACGCAAAATTCAGCAAAATTCATTCAGAATCATGAGGTCTTTAGACGCTATTTCCAGAATATTCAAGATATACATTTTATTTGCCATGTAAATATCTTTAATATACGGCAATATCTTAACAATCGTTAAGAGTCATTTTTGAAAAAATAAACATTTTCGAGTTTTTTTCCATGTAAAGGGTAGTTTAGGGTAGGGGGATTTTTCTCAAAATCTTCGTGTTACATCCCTGGAAATACTAAGCTAAATACTAAGTTTGGTGTTTTACACTATGTAAATAGTACGTGTAGAGAAAGTAAATGCTTTTCTTTGAATACAGGATGCCCTAAAATGTGTCTTTACAGTAAAATCTCGATATAGAATTTTGGGTGGAATGCAGTACCTTTTCTACGTATACTAAGTGAGATACTATTGTTTTTCTGGGTGCGTAACCTATACAGTTTCTTATGATACATACAGTTGATTCAGTAATGTCCTAGAATGTCGACTTCTAATTTTCTAACAAGGGTTTGCTAAAACTAGTTTTCATAATTGCAAACTTTAAATTGTAGAAAGGCTTCTATGATAATTTATTCGTTATGTTGTACCTCTGTTATTTTTTCTTTCTCTAGGCGTACTATGCACATGGTGTATAGAGAAGGTATTGTATTCCTTCAAAAATTGGATACAAGATTTCTCCGGAAATACACGTTTGAGGACCCTTGAATAGAAAAATGGCATTTTTAGAAAATAGGACGGTGTATGAGTCGCTCTCCCCCCCCCTCTCTCTCTCTCACTCTCTCTGTGAACAGCATAAGTTAAAAACAAAAAGACCATTAAATACCGAATTTGGTATTTAAGTTTAGTATTTTTCAAGCATTCTACGCGAAGAATTTCAAAACATTTCTCCACACTTTTTATAGAAAACTTTTTGGAAATTTAGTTTTTCTCAAAAAAGGTTTTAAATTTTTTATTATAATACAGTATATATTTAATATATTTACAGACAAATAAAACGTTTATCTTGAATTTTCTGGAAATAGTCTCTGAAGATCTATTCATTGTAGATGCATTTTTCATATCTAGTAAACTGTAAGAGATAGACAAAAGCTCAATACTCAAACATATAAATCTCGTTATGTCATAATCATCTTTTTGTAGAGCTAACCACTTCCGAGATATTACTTGTTATTGGTTTCAATTTTAAGCTCCTTAAACTTTTCTCAAACGGTAGCGATCTTTCGTTTCGTCTCTCTTTTGTTTTACTCCTAAACCGTGCAAAGCGAACCGAATGTCAATTTTTCACATAGTGACCGCATTTGTAAAAGATTTGATTATCGTTTTAGCTCGTGTATTATGTTATTTCCTTTCTGCTTAGAAGGATCTAATGTTTATTTTAATTACTACCTGAAGATAATGAAATAATATTTTGTAACACTAGTTTGTAGAGATCCATCTTTTTTTTTTTTTTTTTCACCTGAGTATGCAACTAACAAAATAAATATCCCGCACTAATGCAACTGGTAATAATTACAACGTGAAACAGCTCGGTTCTTCTTTTTCTCGGACTGTCTTACGTAAGAGTCTGTGACGCAGCAGTTCCAGGTAAATGATTAGCTTCATAACAGAGCTGTTGTTTCTGTCAGCTTTTAATTTACCACTGGAAATGACATGCGGCATTTCCAACCCTTACATAAATATAGATAGCTATTAAAATTAGACGTGCTCCTCGCCTCAATTTACAAGTCATTGTTTAATACTACTTTTCATTCGATTATTAAATGTACGAATAGTCGGATTTGCTTCTGATAACTTGATCTGAATTTTAAATACAAGAATCTTCCTAAACTTTTGGAACTGAAAAGAAATATACTTTTTTACTCTCTCTAGCCCCATATGTACAATGTACATAGGGATAGAGAAGTATTGTACTCCACCCAAAAATTCGATACCGAGATTTCACCGGAAATACATGTTTTAGGACCCCCTGTATTCAGAAAAAAGTTCGTGTTTTGTATTTAAGTTTAGTATCTTCCAGGGATGCGACGCGAAGATTTTGAGAAAAATCCCGCCATCCCAAACTACCCTTTACATGGAACTTTTTTCGAAATTTGTGATTTTCTTAAAAATGGCTCTAACGATTTTGATCAAAATATCATATATTAAACATATTTACCTAACAAATAAAATGTATATCTTGAATTTTCTGGGAATAGTTTCTGAAGACCTGTTTATTCTGGATGAATTTGCTTAATTTGGCATAACTAGTAAACCGTAAGAGATAGACAAAAATTTACTATACATACAATTTAGGTCTTGTTAAAATACACAAGTTTTGTCATATACATTTTTCTCGTGGAGCTTACCGTTTTGGAGCTATTCATTGTTATTAGTTTCACTTGTGAAGTACTTATACTTTTCTCAGACTGGAGTGTCCGTTTTTCTTTTGTTCTACTCCTGGCCAAGAAAAGAAGCAATTTGTAATGACAATCGTCTAACGACATCTTTTAAAACATTTTACTATTGGTTTAGCCTAGTGTATTCCCTTATTTTCTTCCTACTTATACGGAACTAAATAATAAGAACATTGTTCTAATGAGTACCACGATTAGCAAGGTGCAGAGAGAAGAAGAATCTTTTGTATGAAGTTTGTAGAACAGCTAGAGAAAGTAATGTGGGCCTAACACATCATATTTCTATAAAAAGTTCGTATGTGCTTCCGTGTGTCTGAACACGGTAACTCAAAAACGAAAAGTTGGTAAAATACCAAACTTGTTATTTAAGTTGAGTATCTTTCAAGGATGCAACACGAAGATTTTGAGGGGAACCCCCTTACCCCAAACTAGCTTAAATGAAAAAAAAAAAAAACTCAAAATTTTGTTTTAATGATTTTGATTAAAATACCGTAAATTAAATATGTTTACATTACAAATAAAATGTATATCTTGAATTTTCTGAGATTAGTCTTTGAATACCTCTTTATTATGGACAAATGTTGCTGTATTTTGCATAATTGCTAAACTATAAGAGATAGATAAAAGCTTTCTACACAAAAAATGTAGATATACTAAAAACACACAATTTATGTCATATAGATATTTTTCGTGAAGTTAATCATTTGTTAGCTATTTTTTGTTATAATTTAAGTTTTAAAACTTTTCTTGGGAATTTGTGAAGCCCATTGTTATAGACCTGATAGCCGCAATATTATTCCAAAATAACTTTACATTTTCTTTAAAGGGAATACAGTTAAGTGTTCTCTCATTTATTTAGGACCTGTATATTTATCTTGTTGATTAGTTATAGGTAATTGAACCTTCTGTTTGTATTTTATTAGGGTACATATACCCATAGAATACATGTTTCTCAAATATTTTGCCATAATGCAGTTTGAAAACCTAAAGAAGCAAAATAATAAAATAATTTAAATATGTACTACTTGCAGTTTCTATTGTCATGATATGTGAATAGGTATCCTAAATAATGGTCAATAGTTATATCCAAAGATACATCCTTGTAAAAAGGAGTAAATGGGTTCAAAAACAGAAATATAATGTATGCAACAAAAATAATCGCATTAAACAGTTTTATTTATGTATGCTCTTTAACTGTTGCAGTTTTCAGCGTCCCTTTCTATATCGGAAGTGAAAAACTGTTTAATTTCGCTCATAGGCCTCTTTATCAGACTTAAGGTTATTTTTCGTGCCGTAAATCTACGACATGGGGCCAACGGCTTTACTTCCTTTCCGAAGGAAGCTATAGTAAGGATTTTTACATCCGAAAAAAATCCATCATCCTCCGCCGGGTTTGAACCCGCGACTAAGATAGCACGTGCAATAACAGAAACAATCTGACGTGTTACACTCACATGACTTTCTCTAACTGCTCTACAAACTTCTTACATACGATTATTCTGCACCTTGCTAATCAATAATCATTAGCAGCATATTCTTATTATTTAGTTCCTTATAAGCAAAAAGAAAATAAGGGAATACACTAGGCTAAACCGATAGCCAAATCTTTTAAAAGCTGTCGTTATGCGATCGTCATTGCGAATCGCTTCTTTACTTGGCCAAGAGTAGAACAAAAGAAAATCGGACACTTAGTGTCTGAGAAAAATATAAGTACTTCAAAACTACATCCAGAATAAAGAGGACTTCACAGGCTATTCCCAGAAAATTCAAGATATACATTTTATTTAGTATGTAAATTTCTTTAATGTACGGGATTTCAATCAAAATCGTTAGAGCCATGTTTTAGAAAAGCAAAATTTTCGAAAATTTTCCCACTCAAAGGGTAGTTGGGGGTGGTAGAATTTTCTTGAAAATCTTCGTGTCGTATGTTTGGAAGATACAAAACCAGAATACCAAGTTTGGTATTTAACGTCTTTTCGTTTTTGAGCTACGCTGTGCAGACACACACACAGACCTTATTGTGAAAATGCTTCTTTACTTTCTCTAGCCCCATATGTACAATGTACATAGGGATAGAGAAGGTATTGTAATGCACCCAAAAAATCGATACCGAGATTTTACCGGAAATATATGTTTTGGAGTCCCCTGATTCCGAAAAAAGCATTTTGAAAAAATAAAAAGGTCCGTGTATGTGTGTGTGTGTGTATGTGTGTGTCTGTGGACAGCATAGCCCCAAAACGAAAAGACCAAACTTGATATTTAGGTTTAGTATCTTCCAAGAATGCAACACGAAGATTTTCTAAAAGGTCCCCCCACCATAAACTACCCTTTACATGGAAAAAAAATTCGAAAATGTTGATTTTCTTAAAAATGGCTCTAACGTAAGAGATAGAAAAAAAATCACTACACAAAAAATGTACATCACGACAAAACATACAATTTATGTCCTTTACGTTTTTGTTGTGGAGGTAACCGTTTCCGAGATATTCTTTGTCATTGGCTTCAATTGTGAAGTACTTAAACTTTTCTCAGACAGGAAGTGTCCGTTTTTCTTTTGTTCTACTCCTGGCCAAGCAAAGACGTGATTTGCAATGACAATCGTATAAGGATAGCTTTTAAAACGTTTGACAATCACTTTAGCATAGCGCATCCCCTTATTCCTTTCCCTTATTCCCTTCTGCTAATATTTATCTCGATTAGCATTGTGTACAAAGAAGAATAATCTTTTGTAGGAGGTTTGTGGAGCAGCTAGAGAAAGTCATGTGAGTGTAACACACCAGATTTTTTTTTGGATTCAAGAGGTCCTAAAACATGTATTTCCGGTGATCTCGGTATCGAATTTTTGTGTGAAATACAATACTTCCTCTATACACTATGTACATATGTCTAGAGAAAGTAAAAATAAATCACATTAAATTGTCTTTAATTTATGCTGCGACTTTCAGCGTCCCATTCTATATTGGGCGTGAAAAACTGTTTAATTTCGCTCAGAGGTCTCTTTATCAGGCTTAAGGTTCTTTTACGTGGCTTTACTTGCCTTCTAAAGTGAGCCTTGCTAAGGATTTTTATGCCCGAAAAACATGTATCGCCCTCCGTCGGGTTTGAACCCGCGACCTGGACATAATAAAGATAGCACGTACAATAATAGAAAAAGAATTTGCATGGTCTAGAGCAGCAGAGAATGAAGAATAGGATTGTTCCAAAATGAATACAAGAAAAGGCATGAAAGACATCAGGAGCAAATAATGCAGTAACATGTTTATATAAACCATGACCTAGAGCAGCCTCTCAAGTAGCCCCCCCAGGGACCTCACTAGGTTGAGTGCACCCTGGACCAGGTCTCCAAGCGGGGTAAAAATCCCCACGCCGGTAACCGGGAATCGATCCCAGATCTCCCGCTTGGCAAGCAGCTACGCTACCACGGCACTAAGGAGAGGACCTCAGCAAAGTGTTTACTAATGAGAATATTCATTTGATATTAATGATTGGTGCAAGATTATGTAAAGCAATGTTTTTCCATGAATACTTTATGCACTTAGTTTCTATAAAATTTAGCTGAAGTGAAAATGTTTCTCTATACGAGAAAATAGTAGTGTTATTTAGAAGATGCAGGAGAAATCTGGTTTTGCGAAAAAAGATAGGGAGAAACAACAAGCAACTTACGCCCGTAACATTTCTTGAATGAAATAGCTTGTAACAGCGGAGTAGGCTTTTGTAGCTCTTGAATCATATTTGTGGCAATATTAAGGCCACAAGCCATAACATATAAGGTTTTTATTTTATGTTATTATTAACTTGACGTTTATTTGTTTAAATTGCTTAAAGCATATATTTAACTGTTACTTTTTGTGTGAATTGTTTTTGCTGGATTGTTTCATTTGTGTTATTAATACATTCGTAAGACGTGTGTTCATTCCAGTGCAAAAAAAGGTTTAAATAAAAGAGTTAATAATATGTTGGTTAGAGACGTGGCCAACAATCGCGACAATGACGTCACAGACTTGGAATGAACGCACGGCAAGAAAGATATTATTGATGATAGCTGCAAAGAAAATGGAGTTTTGTTTCCGTTTAACAAGGAGGGAGTAAAAGACGTACTCTTGTGTAAAAGAAGCGTTATAACTTGATTCTGTGTATGTTTATGTATCAGCAAGATTTACAATAAATTCAGAGAGAATAGCAATATTTATTGATGGTAGTTAAAACCAAAATCCAGAATGCGTATCGTATACCACTAAGAGAGAAGAGTCTACATGGCAAAAGTATAAAACACATTAATAAAATAAAATACACACGAACCAACTTAATCGTTACATATTACAATATTAAAATTTTAACAAAGATAAATGCAAGTGATTCTTGAGATGACCAAACAATAATTTACCTTGTCAATGGCTGATAGTTCTTTATTTGCAGGAATTGCTCAATCGAAGAGAGATTGACATTCGATATTGAAATGTTTTTTACTTGGCCAGCAAGGAACAAGGTCATCTTGATCTAAATGTCTGATGTCTTATTCTCTTTGTACCCACACGGAATCTCTGTTTACAGGGTACAAACCAATTGAAAAGCGACAACATAGTTTACTAAGGTGACTTGTTTCCTTAATTTAAAAGCTTAAAAAATTTAACAGTTTTAATAAACTCAGTCTCTATCCCATAGACAGCACTATAAGAAAAAGTCTGATGTGTTACACTCACATGACTTTCTCTAGCTGCTCTACAAACAAACTTCTCACAAAGATTATTCTTCTTTCTACACGATGCTAATCGAGATAAATATTACCAGAATGTTCTTATTACTTAGTTCCTTATAAGTAGAATGGAACTGAAGGAATGTGCTATGGTAAAGTGATAGTCAAATGTTTTAAAAGTTATTGTTATGCGATTGTCAATGCAAATCGCTTTTTTGCTTAGCCAAGAGTAGAACAAAAGAAAAACGGAAACTTCCTGAGTGAGAAAAGTACTTTTCGAAAATGTTTCCATGTAAAGGGTAGGTAGCGATGGGGGATTTTCTTGAAAATCTTCGTGACACAGACTTGGAAGATACCAAACTTAAATATCAAGTATTTAACGGTCTTTTCGTTTCTGAGCTATGCTGTCCACAGACACGAAACACAGATAGATAGACAGACACACACACGGACCAGTTTCTGAAAATGCTTTTTTGGATTCAGCGGGTCCTAAAGCATGTATTTTAAGTCAAATTTCGACATCGAATTTTTGGGTGGAATGCAATACTTCTCTATCCCTATATTCATTGTATTTACGGGGCTGGAGAAAGTAAAAAGTTATAGCAATCTTGTTTTCTTTTCATGGGTTAAGGCCTTGCAGCATTACTAGGGGATGAAACAATGTAGCTGACTTCAATTACTCAAAATGTCCAGCAACGAGAGAGAGCATGAAATACTGAACATTTGGAGCAAATAGGAGGTACGTCCAGAAAGTAAGTTCCGTTTCAATTTATTTCCACTGCAGCGCTGCGATCGCAGTTCCGCACATGCGCGGTAGACGATCTGTATCAAGGAGAAGAAACGTGCGCCATTTTGAGATCGCTGTCAGCCACATACGCTTTGTTGTGCTTGTTTACGCTTGTGTTGATTGAAAATCCCGCCGCTTGTGAAATCAGATCTGTGATTCGTTTTCTGAATGCTAGGAAAGTGAAACCTATTGAAATTCATCAGCAAATTTGTCAAGTTTACGGACAAAATGCGACGAGTGATTCAATGGTGAGAAGATGGGTCCGACAGTTCAATGAAGGACGTAGTGAAGCGCACGATGAAGAACGAAGTGGGCGTCCATCTTTGGTTACAGAAGAACTGGTTCACGCGATTGATGACAAGATCCAGGAAAACCGCAAGTTTACGATTAGTGCTCTCGCTATGGAATTTCCCCAAAGCTCACGATCACTAATTCATGAAATTGTTACCGAAAAACTGAAATTTCGTAAACTTTGCTCATGTTGGGTACCAAAGATTCTTACTGAGCAACACAAAACAAAACGGATGGGTAGTGCACTTCAGTTTTTAACCCGTTATGATGAAGACGGCGAAGAATTTCTGACACAGATAGTCACAAGAGATGAGACTTGGGTTTCTTACGACACCCTTGAAAGTAAGCGGCAATCAACGGAATGGAGGCACACTTCATCCCCAGCAAAGGTTAAGCCGAAACAAATCTTGACACCTCGTAAAATGATGTGCACAGTGTTCTGGGACTGGAAAGGCATCTTAATCATTGATTTCTTACCGCGTGGTCAAACAATCAAAGTAGATGTTTATTGCGAGACACTTAGGAAAATGCGCCACGCAATACAGAATAAGTGCCGAAGATTACTGTCAAAAGGTATTGTTTTTCTTCACGACAACGCACGACCACACACTGCAAATGTGACGAAAAACCTCCTACAGGGATTTGGCTGGGACGTGTTTGACCATCTTCCATACAGCCCTGACTTGTGTGTGTGTATATATATATATATACAAAAATTCATTATTACAATAAAATGTGCGGTAATAAACATATATAGGATATGATGGATTTGTCCACCACTATATTATTTATGTAAAATAATTTCTTATATTTCATCCGAAAAATTCATAATAAATTTTCATGTCGTTATTATTCTTTATTATGCAGTTTCGATTTTCGTAAACAATAATCCCGATAGACCTGATATTAATGTTGAAAATTGTGGAATCAAGAAGGAAATATTGTATTTTCGTTTTTCTTCAGTAGTTGTGTATCAAATTTTAATATTACAAATATTATTCACAGTTTCTTATCAAAGTCTAAGAAACAAAGCATATTTTCAATGAATGATAAAAGCCCACCCTTAGAGAAACCTATAACCCCTAGAGCGCACGTTCCTAAGTGGTGGATACGGAGATGCCCTCAGCAGCTAATGCTGGTGAGAGGTAGCAAATAAAATACACCAGCGAACTGCTGCCTTGCTAAGCCGTTGGTACACCAAATAGAAGGAAAACTCCAACAGCAAACCTTGGCAAGTCGTTTGCCTGAAGATGGTAACCCCATTAAACGACTTACCCTCCGGCAGACTGGTAATTTTCCCATGGGATATTTCAAATGCTCATTCTAATCCGAGTACAGAAATACGTACGTGGCATGAAAATGTGTTACGAATGGTGGATATTCGCATTCCTAAGAAGTTCATGATTATCAACTCCAAGGGGGAAGAAACAATGGATGTCCTAGAAAGAGGTGGAAGGATCAGTTGTGAATTACTTGGAATAGACAATACTTTTGACACTATGAAACAATTTTGAGTGGATCTATGGCCGTCTTTACGAGGCTAGAATCACTACTGCATTGTTTCCAATGTGAACCATTTCCAAACCTATTACAATAAAATTGCAGAAGTAAATGAAGCTTTAAAAACAATAAAAAGACTGAGTCGGAATAGGATTCACTCGACATTTTGTCATACTAGATTGCTTGCAGCCTACACACTCATAAACACACACGCACTTCAAACACACACACATACATACACACACACACACACACACACACACACACACACACAGGAATCGGTGAGTTAAAGGTAAAATAATTTCTAAGATATTTGTGGTAAGAAGAAAAACAGGAAAAATAGAGAGCCTCTGTGAATTCTAAAGTTATTATTCTTTATTATTATTATTACTTATCTGTGTTTTTAAATTAACACCAGAATCTATGTTGATTTCCAGGTTATTGTACTGAAGAATTTTGAATGTTGTTAAATACCTTTTCATAAAGAGGTATAATGCATTAGGTGTAATTTGTAATGTTAAATTTTTAAGAATAAAGGTGTTTCGTCCGGAATGCACCATTGTATGTCAGTAAAAACTGTACTTGTTCCGAGAAATTCTGACTAGTGAAAATCAGATTTTTCTGCAATTCCCCTTCATTTTGGCAGTCATATGTAAGAGTAGAAGGTGTAGCTTGGAATATTAATAATTTCTGACAAATTTGTGTGATATGCTGAATACAGATGTGGATTTTGAGGAGCTTAAAGCCAGTGGGAAAATCAGTGACTGTAAAAGTTCATCTGTTTACAAAAAACACCACCAGGTCTCCTTTAAATGCCAACGGCGCGACAGGAAACAAATTAAATGTTGTAAACAGCATTGCATATCACCCACCTTGTTTAGCCTTTATATGGCAGACTTCCCTACGGTGCAGGGCGTCAACATGGCCCAGTTTGCTGATGACGTCCTGCTCTACCGCACCGACAGGAACATACGCAGAGCCTTCAACCCCATACAGAGACACCTCCGTCTCGTCCAGGACTGGTGCAGACAGTGGCGGATGTCCGTTAATCCGGGCAAAAGTCATGCTGTTCTGTTCACCAGAAAACGCCCCGAAATAAACCAGATACCCAACTTTTCCTATCAGGGCCAAAGGTTAGAGTGGGGGAATTCCATCAAATACTTGGGCGTCATTCTTGATAAGGGCCTAACTTTTCGTGAACACGTGCGGGGAACGTCGGACAGGGCGAAGGGGGCGGTAGCCTCCCTTTACCCTGTGCTGGCCTCCCAGATGCCGGTTCACTTAAAGTTACGCCTTTTCAAGGCGCTTATAGTCCCCCTGATGCTCTATGCCTGCGAAGTGTGGGGTATGGCAGCAGACTCCTGGCTTCTCTGGTTACAGCGGGTGCAGAATAGAGGACTCCGGTCCATATATTCTGTATGTCGACGTTTCCCTTTGAGGCTACTACATGAAGCTTTGGCCCTCCCATATGTGGAAGATGTTATTAGGCGCCGGGCTCAAAAATTCTACGCCAGATTGGGCGAACATGAGAATGCTCTTGTCAGATCTCTGGGGGAGTACTTACCCTCTGAACGCCGAAAAAGGCGGTTCCGGGTTCCCCGCATGGCTTGTGGGCACCAGCCAACAGCGTAATAGCTGAACAAAGCACTCCCCCCCCCTCCCATAGGGAGGGATCTATCAAAATTCACCACCATATTTAAATAAATAAACACCAGCGGAGCAGAAGAAAGGATGCTGCTCCTGAAAATGCAACCGCTCGAGGAGCCTACCAGCGCTACCTCCTTAACACCAACACTCGAAACCTCAAACGAAACCTTAACCATCACCTCATTCCTGTGGTTAAACCCTTACCAGGGTAGGTACACAGCAACAACACCCAGGCTCACCACGAGCCTACCAGACACGCACGCACGCACGCACGCATGTAGCTTAGAGGAATTAGTTTAAGATGCGTTATTGTATGGAATTCTTATTAAAAATGACGTTTCTTTTGCATAAGTAAAGATCTTATTTTTAAGGTAAGAAGGTATCCAAGTTTTAGGCATAAAAATATATTAAATTATACCTGCCGAGTGTCCATTTCAAAGTGTTTCATGACACCATTGCTTTGAGTTAATATTTTGTAGCTTCCAAGGAGAAGGAGAGTAGGTAATATTTACAGGTGTGATGGAGAAGTTACCAAGCAAGCACGGCACTCAATGTGAATAATAGGAATACTTAACGTCATTGATTATAAGACGTAGACTAAATAACACTCTTCACAATTTTACATGTAAACCATAAATAAGCAAGTTTATCTTTCTTGCACAGTCCTACCAGTGTCCACTCATTCCTCACAGATAATGTTTTTGTTTACATTATTTTGCTTTACATTAGCAGTGATAACAAGTATCCCTCTATAAATAGCGTCTTTGATATAAATACAATTTGATAGCGTAACCATAATTTGAGTAGTGAATGTAAAATGTTTCGAAAAACAAAATAATCTAGAGACTTAAGTGTTGCTTTTCACAATGTTTGGATTAATTTTTATACTTTTTTCTTTCTCTATCCGGTACCAGGCAGATAGAACAGGTATTGCATTGCACCCAAAACTTCAATACCAAGATTCCACCGGAAAGCTTCGTGTGTGCGCCTGGGTGTTTGTGTGTGTGTGTGTGTGTGTGTGTGTGTGTGTGTGTGTGAGAGAGAGAGAGAGAGAGAGAGAGAGAGAGAGAGAGAGAGAGAGAGAGAGAGAGAACAACATAACTCAAAATCGAAAGGCTCGTTAATACCAAGCTCGATAATTTTCCCACAAACCAACCAGTCTGGCTGCGGCTAGCGGATCGAGAGGTTGTCTGTCCGCTGTGTTGAGCGTGATCGAGCGTCAAATAGATTGTTTTGTGTGAGTCTATAGTTCTACAAGGAAAGAAGTTCTAATGGTGGAGGCAATACGACGGCAAAATGTTTTGCAAATCTCATTTAGAGGAGCTGAACGTCGACCCAGCGTGATGGAAGTGCATGACTGGATTCACGACTCCATGAAAATACTACTTGATCAGATATACTCCGCAGTTTCATTCTAGAGTAAAATAAGTTTTTATAACATTTATATCTGTAGCACACTATGAAAGCTCGTATTTACACCAATTTCAAGGAGCTGGAAAGTTCAGTTATGAAAATGGTGAAATACTAACGGTAAATATTGGGCCAGCTGACTGCCGCATTGTAAATGTCCGGGTTTTCAATTTAGTGCCTGAGATCACTCACACGTTTCTGGAACAGAAACTTTCACAATATGGGAAAATACTAGAGGTTCAAGAAGAACAAAGGTTATAAGTACCTCGTCAAGTCTGGTGTTCGTTCCGTACGAATGGAATTAAAAAAGGAAATTCCATCTACAGTAGTAGTGTGTGGGTTTCCTTTTAGTATGACCTATCTAGGACAACCGCCAACTTGCTAGGTGTGTGAGGAAGCTTCTCATTTTCGCTCACACTGTCCATACAAAAAGTCTGTACTGCCTGTCTCTGTCTCGCGCAGGGCTGTGTTACTCAGCGATGTAGTGAGAGGACAAGTTAGCGCTCGGGCGGAAGAGGAATGTAAACAAACAGTAGGTGCGTCAAATGGGCCCGCCACTGAAGCTAGTGATATGGAGCCGGTTTGTGATGTTAAACCTACAGAGGAAGTTTACCAGACTACCAGCTGTATGCGTGACGGTGTGTCCGCGGCGGTGCGGGAGACTCCTGTGTCCGCTCCGGTAGATGTCAATATTCACTCAGAAGTAGCAGAATGGGATGTCTCACCCTCTACACGATCTTCTGTAGTTGTGGTGCCCACTAGTGGCGACAAAAACATGATTGCCAACTGCAATTCACCAGACACTGTAATAACTGAACACCAGCAATAGTGTGAGATGGATTCTGATGAACCTGTCAGGTTAGGAGTGAACGCCCGCTGTCTGTTAGTGAAGAGGAAGGCACCAAAGAAACGGAGTCTGACATCGCATGGGAGACCGTGAGAGACCCTTGACTCCGGAAGCACTTGCCTTCTCGGTCTGGTAGCCTACCGAAAAAGTTTCCACGGGTTTCAGGAACACATGTTCATGCCGTTGAAAATGACTAGCTACATCTTGGACTGTGACCACTATACCTGCTCTGTTTTACTTCTGGCCTGTTTTATGGTTGTCTTACGTACCTTTGCCATTGTTAACATCAACTCCCTACGCTGCATTGCCAAACAGGCTGTTTTACGTGATTTTGTGTGGGCTCATGATTTAGATATAGTTTTTCTCCAAGAAGTTAATATAACTGACTTTGCTTTATGGGTCCACAGTACAGTTGTGTGGTGAATGCTGAAGAACATATGCGTGGTACTGCTATTTTGTACAGAGCAGGTTTCACGTTTGCCGAGATAGAGATGCATCCTAGTGGTCGTGTTATAAGTGCTAGAATTAACAACATGCTGCTGCTTAACCTATACCTGCCTTCAGGTAGTGATTGGCGCCAATGCGAGAACTATTTATAACCAACATTCTACCTTATTATTTGAGATGGAATTATGCCCTTCTTTTAATAGGTGGCGGCTTTAATTGCGTGCTACACGCTAAGAACCAGCGTCCTGGTTATAACAAGTCTTTGGCATTGGATCAGCTGGTAACTGGGCTACGTCTTTGTGATGTTTGGGAACATATGAGCGCTACGTTTGCAGAATTTACGTACTGTACCTCAAGCGAACTGTGCCTCAAGGATAGATCGTTTCTATCTAAGCGCTCAGTTCAACTCTCTAATCCACACTGTGCGTGTTTTACCTGTGGCCTTTATTGACCACCATGCTGTCAAAGTGCATTTAATCGCTGAGAGTCTTATTCCGCTATATGACAAAGGTTATTGGAAATTAAACGCAGCTTTATTACATTCTTTAAGAACAAAGGTCGTGAGAGGGCAATTCAACGACGTCACATCTTAGACTTTTACCAAGAAACATTGATGGGTCTTCTCTCTAGACAACAGAGAGATCAGGACGTATCCCATCGCGTTCAAGCTGTGAAGTGAAAGTTCGTGGAAATACAGCAACATATTTTGGCGGGAACTATAACACGTTTGCGAACTTATCATTTCGTCGTTGCACAGGAGAAAGCTTCTTTGTTTCATACCATTAAGGAAAAGTATGATGGCAGTGGGTTATATCCATGCTCTTCTGAACCGGAAGGCGCCAAGGTCACTTCTGTGCCTCAAATCCTACAGACTATCCATACGTCTTATAGCACCATGTTTGATACCACTGACCTATGCAATGACGCCATGGAGGAGCTCATTCCAATATGCTGACACCGGCATAACTGCCGAGGAACAACATTCCTTGGAGCAGCAATATACTGCCACCGATATACTGCACACCATTAATTCCGCTAACCTTCATTCCTGCCCAGCAGAAGACGGCCTGACATATTAATTCTACAAGACCTTTTGGGGTGTAATCAAAGCAGAAGTTGTAGAGTTGGTGAATGAGATCTGGATCGAACTGTTGCCCTGGATTAGCAGTTGGCATCGTCAACTTAATCCCAAAGAAAAGGTCTCCAATGAATGTCGGGACTATAAACCCTTAACACTTTTAAACACTGACTACAAAATTGTGATGGAAGTTCTTGCATCCAGATTAAGGCTTATTCTACGCACAATCTTAACCTCCGGACAAATATGTGGTATCCCGGGCAGAACCATAATTGACAAACTTCTGGTACTCCAAGATACGCTCATCCATTATGACTGGAATCCGTCGGAGGCTGCTGCGTTGGTCAGCCTGGATTTTAGTAAAGCCTTTGATAGAGTTGGCCATGCTTTTAGTTTAAAGTGCTTCAGAAATTTAAACTTCCACCGTTGCTATTATCTGCAATCAGAACCGTCTACAGTGAGATCACTTCGAAGGTGCAAGTCAATGGATACTTCAGTAAGCCTATAAAGCTTACTAACTCTGTACGGCAGGGTTGTCCACTTTCAATGATTCTCTTCTCCCTTTCTTTAGAACCCTTTCTTCGTTGTCTTCAGCTGATTGGGACTGTCACTCCAGCCCGATTATTTTGTGCCAGGGCTTATGCTGATGACGTCACGCTGCTCATCCGTAGGCGCGAGGCTTTACCCTTGGTGCATACCGCCATCACACTTTATGAGGCAGCTTCTAATGCCAAACTGAACACAGCAAAATCGCAACTGCTCCCTCTTGGATCGGCCGACTGATCACACATTTCTCGATATCCCGATACAATATAATGCCAAGATTCTCGGCATCACCTTCTCTTACATCGATGATTGCTCGCAACTGGGATCACAAAATTAATTTGATTCGGCTGAATATCACTGCACTTCTTGGTCGGAACTTGAACCTTCTACAGAAAGTGTGGTACATCATTCAGTTTGTTTTGGCAAAATTATAGTATATGGCGCAGGTACTACCCATGCCTGAAAAACACGTCTCCCGAATTGAGCGACTTTTTGGATACTATCTATGGAGAGCACAGCCCTTTCGTGTAGCTAAAACCCAACTGTGGCGAAAGCGTAACGAAGGAGACTTAGGTT
Source organism: Hymenopus coronatus (assembly GCA_030762935.1). Taxonomy (NCBI): domain Eukaryota; kingdom Metazoa; phylum Arthropoda; class Insecta; order Mantodea; family Hymenopodidae; genus Hymenopus; species Hymenopus coronatus. The sequence continues at coordinate 22,616,925 of CM060886.1, read as the reverse complement.
TAATTGCAGTGGGACCTAAGAGTAAAGCGCTTCTTGTAAAATCCATTACACTTGCCACTATGTGATATGGAGAGGAACAAGAAATAGCTTTTTGGGAGCCTTATAAGAATTCTCTTGGAACCCCAGTTCGGGCTGTTCCTGCGGGTTTTAAGAGAGCACTCAATGTTTTGGATGGCATTGATGTCGATGCCCTACCTCAGCAACCTAGAGGACTATCAACTGAGCTCTATAAGCTTTTCCTACAGCGGTTGCTTGCACCAATTCATGTGGTGTATAGGATGCCCAACAGACCCTGGTGTCAGATATAGCGGAGCATCCGTTTGCGCAACATCTCTACGGAGTGGACTACGTGCGTATATTTGGTCATCAATGATGTTGTGACTACAGAGGATAACAAATTCCGATACAGCATGGTGAGGGCCCCAACATGCAACATTTGCGGTGAGCGAGATACTCTACGCCATCGTTTGGTTACCTGCAAAACAGCACTGCAGATATGGCACTGGGTTGTTTCGCAATTGCACCGTCTTGCTCCTTCGAAAAATCCAAACTATTATGCCCGCACATTACTGCAATCAGAGACCCAAGGTACTACAGATCGCTTCGCCCAGGTGTGGCTCGCTCTAGGCTTTCAGCATTATATGCTGTTTGAAACGCATCCCAGCGTCGACGGTTTACGTTGTCAACTTAGAGCAGCAAGAAACACCTGCAAAAACATAACCGCCTCTCACTGCAGTCGGCAACAGCGTTCGCTTTGCTGATTCTATAGCGCTTACAGCATCTTCCCATTTTGTTACCATCTTCCTGTGCATGTGTAATTTAAACGCGCAGACAACATAGTTCATAACTATATAAACAAAAAATAAACCGGTCCTTAAGTTTTATACACACATATATATATATAAACAACAGGAAGATTTTTAAGACTATTCCCACAGCTCAAACTACCCTTTATATGGAACATTTGATTTGAAATTTTAATTTTATTAAAACAGCTGTAGCGATTTTGTTTAAAATGTCGTATGTATAAGATATTTTCATGATAGCTGAAGTGTATATCTTCAGTTTTCTGGGTATAAACTCGGAAGTGATAAGCCGTGTGAAATATGTAAAATGTTACTTCAATCAGACTACAGATCTGGCTAAAGAACAGGTTGTGTCAGATATATTTTTGTGCAGTTAACCATTTTCGAGTTATTCGTTTTATGTTTTCTATCATTATACTTTTCTCAAACGAGAAGTTGTCATTCGTTTTTCTTTTGTTCTTCTCCTTATCATGTAAAGAGAACGGAATTTCAGCAGCATCACATGGTGACCAGCTTTTAAAAGATTTGGCTGTCACTTTACCCTAGTACATTCCCTAATTCTCCTTGTACCCACAACGAAATAAATAATACGACAATTTCGTTAATGTTTATCTTGATTAGCATGAAGTAAATACGCTTTGGTAAGAATGCATACTTTGTTTCAGAATAGTGAATGTAATGGATCAGTATTTTAAAGAATAAAGAATAGCTTATTGAAGAAGGGTAGAGAAAGGAATTTGAATTTACTCATCACATATATACATATATACATTCTTTTAACTTGATGTTGTTTGCCTTTAAGTGTAATGGAAATATTGCCGCCTTTGAAATATGTTGCCTATCGACAATGATGTTAATCTGTAGATATTCAATTAGAGTTTTGGTTTTCCTTTGAATATTGTACATTAGATGTCTGTCTCCCACACGCACATACATATACACATCTTTTTCATACGTCTAAACTTTGAGGAAAGTAATGAATACTCTTGGCTGGAGCAAAATTCCTACCAAAATTATCCGAGAATTGAATCCTGGACCCTTCAAATAGTAGACAGGTGTTCTGCAGATTGAGCTATGAATTTAGCCCTCTTTGTTATTTATTTTCTTGTAAAATGGAAACATTAGACACTCCATTTATACCTTACCTTTAACTGCAGTGGTCATATCAGCGGCTGTTTGCCTTTGGAATATATTGTCTACCGTCAATGGTGTTAACTCCTATACAACTGTCGTTGTATTCCATTTATTTATTTCTATTTATAAGCTATATCACACTCATTCACACTTGCATTTTCCCCCAGACTTTTGACTAGAAAAAAATCTCACCCTCAGCCGAGAATCTAACCTGAGACCCTCACATAATAGCAGGTTCTCTGCTATCTAGAGCCCAAGCCCAATTAAGACTATCTATAGTTTAATATAAAATTTGATGCAACCTTAGCATTATAAATTTTAGGAAATAAATTGTTAAATAATTCGCCATCCATAGATGAAAAATGAGAGCGTGCCCATGCATTATGAAACGTTAGCTTTTCTTTTTGCATTTAATTTCTTATTACCTCTCATGGAGAGCATTGAGCAGGTGCTACGGTCTGTAATGTAAACTTATTTGCTCATGTTCTATGTACAAGTATAAAGGTTGTAACATTTTTGTTGCCCAGAGAAAGGAATGTGGTAAAGGGTTTTAATTTTCACTCCCTAAGCCACTGCGACTTAGAACCATTGCTATAATTAACATTAAGCATAATGAGCAAACTATACACGAATTTGAACACAGAACATTTGCTTATAGTTGTAGAATTAGGTACATGAAGAAAATACATATTCGTGATGTGGAACTTGAGACGCAGCAAAGGAAAATCCATACGTTACCTTTCCGCTCGTGGTCTGTGTTCTTCTCCGACATACTGAAGTCCATGTAGACTAGTGTTACGACAGAACTCCATCCAATATTCCTTTGTGGACTGCACATAGTAAGCGCTGTCCCTTCGTGCAGACCGCGGCTTTTCCTTCTGGGACACGTCTCCATCGTGAAGTAATCCTTCCTGATTCTCCCCATTGGTTGTCCAGTCCTTCTCCGAATATATCCTGCACACAGATTTGTTGCTTGAGGAATTACAATAACATTTCTTAAAATCTAACACACTGAACTGCTACTGAAACAACAGAAAAATAATATAGATTACGGTCATTAATTTAGTAAAAGTAATAAAATTACATGATTTATCCTATCAAGATAATGCTTTTAAATCAGGGAAATTAGACTTAAAGTTTCATATATAAATCTAATGTGTTTATTTATTTATTCTTCAAAATTTTTAGCCCTAATTTGCTAGGGCTTTAATTTATAACATTATAAGAAATATTCAGAATTCATATATAACGCGTTAAATAAATAAATATACGAGGGTCATTTCAGAAGTCATGGCAACTATTTTTATGAGCCAATAAAGCTGCAGGAAACAAAACTCAGCATATACTCGTACAATTCAAAGTCACTGGTATGTTCTTCGAAATGCTGGTACTAAATTGGGATCCTGGTACATGGGTTTAATGCTACGGCACATTAAAAGATGGGTAAATAGTGATCATTGTTTTATTCGTATTACATATGTACAAAAAAGTGCGCGTGCGTACGCGTAATACTCTTACGAGCTAACAACTTTAAAATAGTCCCCCAAGGTTTTCACACACCTTTGCCAATCGCGAGGAAAGCGCTGAATACCATCACCTGGAACACTCATGTTTACATGTGTCTGCTAGCACCTACCAGTGTACTCAGTCGTCATCTGGTGGTAGCATCTTGTACTGTGTACAACATGTTTTCAAATGTATATGTTACAATAACAGCATATTCGAAATATATAAAGTAGTTGCCATGACTTTTGAAATGATCCTGGTATAAACAATAGTTACACCACAATGTTTTAAATGTATGACTAATAAACGAAAACGTTTTCTTTTGAATATCTGGGTTATTGGTGGTGTGAAAGATATTAGGTAGAAGTTAAGATTTTGTTCTAAATTAAATTTCTTAAGACCACAAATTGGACAATTAATAAGTAATGTTTGACATTTTGACAGGAACGTAATGCTTCGTCTGAACTAACTTTTTTAAAACGTTCAAAGTATGCTTTGAATTTTCCATGTCCAGTCATAAACTGTGTTGGAAATAAGATTCATATTGTTAAAGTTAAATCTCTCCTCAATTGTTGGAGAAAACACTGATTTTGTGAGCTGGCTATTGTTACTATTCGTCCACAATATATTCATTTTATTAAGCATCTACTCTTTGAAATTATTTTTTATAAACATTATAGGGCATTCGGGCGTAAGAAGTGTGCGGCTGCTTTTGCAAACAGATCGGCTCTCTCATTACCGTCATTCCCTAAGTGGCCTTGAATACATTCTAGACATATATGCTTGTTGTATTCTAAGATTGTCGTCCTAATATCAACGGCAATTGGGTTTATCTGCACTGGTTGAAAGTGCTGCCCGAAAATCACAAAATACGAGGTACGTCCAGAAAGTAAGTTCCGTTTCAATTTATCTCCGCTGCAGCGCTGCGATCGCAGTTCCGCACATGCGCGGTTGACGCTCTGTATCAAGGAGAAGAAACGTGCGCCATTTTGAGATCGCTGACAGCCACATACGCTTTGTTGTGCTTGTTTACAATGTCGGTGTTGATTGAAAATCCCGCCGCTTGTGAAATCAGATCTGTGATTCGTTTTCTGAATGCTAAGAAAGTGAAACCAATCAAAGCAGATGTTTATTGCGAGACACTTAGGAAATTGCGCCGCGCAATACAGAATAAGCGCCGAGGATTGCTGTCAAAATGTGTTGTTTTTCTTCACGACAACGCACGACCATACACTGTAAACGTGACGAAAAACCTCCTACAGGGATTTGGCTGGGACGTGTTTGACCATCCTCCGTACAGCCCTGACCTCGCTCCTAGCGACTTCCATCTGTTCTTACATCTCAAGTCTTTCCTTGGCAGTCAACACTTCAACAATGACGAAGAGCTGAAAGAAAATGTTTCCAACTTTTTGAAGACACAGGCGGCAAACTTCTATGAAAAAAGTATACAAAAACTTGTGCCACGCTAAGCCATATGCCTGCAAAATTTCGGCAGTTATGTGGAAAAATAGTTTAAGAGTTGTAGAATTTTGTGCAATAAATAATTATTCTGTACACAATTTAATGTTATTACCAAACGGAACTTACATTCTGGACGTACCTCGTATACGTATACAACATGAACTTTGTATACTCCATTCAACTGCCTTCTTAAACGCAAGTACGTGGGCCGCCTTTTTTTTTCAATCTCCGATAGGCTATAAATGAAATACAAGTTCATAGAAAATAATTAGTTTATTACTAAAAGTTTTGTACACTTATGGTTACTTTTCAACTTAATCATCGAAAAGATTGAGACGTTTATTGTACCTGTGCACAAGCTTTGCAACACCTGTCCTAAAATATATTGCCGCCAATGATCTCAAATGAGCATTGACGTTATTTTGAAGATCCTCATTGGTTCTCTTCAGTTCAGGGAAGAGGTGAAAGTCGCTGGGTGCCAGGTCAGGAGTGTACGGCGGATGATCGAAAATGTCCCATTGAAATTGTTCAAGGAGACGATGGGTTGTGCCAGCAGTGTGTGGACGAGCGTTGTCATGGATCAACACAATTCCTGAAGTCAGCACTCCTCTTCGTTTGTTTTGAATGGCTCTCCGCAAACGTCGTAAAGTTTCGCAATAAACAGCTGCATTCAATAGGGATTCCGGGCTGCATCATTGGCGGCAACATTTTTTGAAGCTGGTGTTGCAAAGGTTGTGCACAGTACGATAAATGTCTCAATCATTTCGACGATTATGTTCAAAAGTAACCATAAGTGTACAGAACTTTTAGTAAAAAAATAATTGTTTCTATGAACTTGTGTTTTATTTATAGCCTGTCGGAGGTTGAACATAATTCTTCTTGAAAGATCGGTACAATGGCTAGAGTTTGAATTGATAGTGTGCTAATTCTGAGTTTTTAATTATAAATTACAGAAGCACAACCAACCATAACATTTTGAGTTGCTTAGTCATAAAATGAGAACCATTAATCTAGATACGGAACTCGTGTTTCTTAGGGCAGCCTTGTTGGACAGCGCAGAATTCAGGAAGTGAGCAAATATTTCAAATTCGTGGGTGTAATCTGCGTTAAAGAGTAGACCGTCCTTTTTGATGGTAATTAATTTTGTTTGATATATTGTCACGACTAAAGCGTGGAGGCACAGGATGGGATCACCCATCTTCATACTTGAACCAGGAGTTCGGCGTCTCCGACACTATTGTGACGAAAGGATCTGTTAGGGGTGGAAACATCCCTTATTGGTCACATTAAAATAAAGCTCACTCACTTGGCGTGCATTCAGATATTAAGTGTATTACTAATATATACATAAGTGCCTCAGGCAGCTTAGCCCTATCCTTATGTTGTGTTTCATCACCCACCAATCTGGAGAGAGTAGCTCAGTCAATAATGACGATCTACATTAATTCGTGGTCTCCTCCAGTTACTCCCGTTAACGGCCCAATCCAAGCTACTACTCCTCCCCGTGCGGGAAAATTCTTATTTATAATATTGGTCGATTTCCGATCAGTGCGAAAATTGGGAAATCATGTCAACTTAAAAATTATTAAGCTTTTGTTATTTGAAATACTTGACATTACCAGATGCGCTGCATTTGTCGGAGATAAACCCAAGCCGGGAAAACTACCTGTGAATATACTGTGGGGAAGGTCCTTTCCGTATTAATCAAGATTTCATATGAGAATAGAAACAATTTAATGATAAATAATATAATTCAACATTATGGATAAAATAGACTAAATCTTATTACTTCATAATACCCATACGTTACAATATTCCGTTTAAGTGAAGAGGTACACTTCCAACCAGAAGTAATGTAGCATCCGTGGATAGAGTTCGATAGGCTCTTACAATTTTCAAGGTAAAGCCGCGTTGTATTTGAGTTAATTTCTTTTGAGACCATTAAAGGGTATGTATGACTGAAATTTCATGAAAAAAAAAAAATCAAAAAATCGACTGTTTTATTTTAATTCCATAAAATCATTTAAACATTCCGGAATACATAAAAGATACATTTGGCCAACAGACGCCATTTTAAATGCTTAAGTCACTGCATCTACAGCAAAGTATTAGAGGTAAAGTGGAACTCTACAAGAAAAAACTCAGTTCGACGAGATCTTCGCATCATGTAAAGTAAAAAACGAAGTTATTCAGAAGCTAAGCAGCAATGCAAAAAGAAAAGGAGAGAAAAGATTGCAGCAGAGGAGAGGAAAAGGAAAGCTGAGGGTCTAACCTACCAGCTGGTGGATTTTAATGTGTGCCACACATTCAAATCTTTTCTTGTTTTCTGGCTATTCATATTTTCAGCATTTGCTGAGCAAGTTTTCTGTTACACAAATAAAATATACTGTGCATGTTCACGGAGGTATAATGAACAAGAATTGCTCTAGGATTTACTGATAGATGTATTAAGCATGTGTTTTAACTTTACAAACCAAAAATTATATTTTTTATGACAATAAAGCACATTTATAACTTTATAAAATCTTGGAGCCTAAGCCACAGAAGAGACAGTAACCTAGGGACATTTCAAAAAGCAAATGTATTGTGAAACCAAGGTTAAAATATTATACCAATATTTTCATGTTTTTGTGGCAAAGGAATTTTTAGTGATGTGACAAAAACATAAACAAATTTGACTATAACTCCCAAACCATTAAAGAAAAATCTGATGTGTTCCATTCCCATGACTTTCTCTACATCTCTGCAACAAATTATTGATAAAAAGTTTATGTTTCTATTTACTCCGTGCTAATCGAGAAAAAATTAGCAGAAACAGCCTTATTACTTGATTTCCTGTAAGTAGAAGCGAAATAAGAGAGTACCATAGGTTAAAGTGATGGTCAAAAGTTGGTTGCTATGTGACTGAAGTTCCTTTGTTTGTATGAAAAACTTAAGTTTTTTAAAGGGGAAACCAAAAACAAGGAGTAACTCAAAAACGATCAACTCCACGAAAAAAGATGTGTCTTTTAACTTGCTCTACATTTTTTGTGTGGTAAGTTTTTGTCCATCTCTTACGGTTTGGCAGTTATGCAAAATTCCGCAAAATTCACCCAAAATAATGTAGTCTTCAGAAAATTCAAGATATACAATTTATTTTTCAGGTAAATATTCATGATATACGATATTTTAATCAAAATCATTAGAGCCATTTTTGAGAAAATCAAAATTTTCTAAAAAAGTTTCATGTAAAAGGTAGTTGCGGGTGGGGGGGATTTTTCTCATAATCTTCGTGTTGCATCCCTGGAAGATACTAAACTTAAATATCAAGTTTGGTATTTTACCGACTTTTCATTTTTGAGTTATCGTGTTCACAGACACATGGACACACACACGAATCTTTTTCCAAAAATACTATTGTTGTATACAGGGGACCCTAAAGCATGTATTTCCAGTGAAGTCTCGGTATCGAATTTTTGGCTGGAATGCAATACGTTTTCTATACACTATGTACATGGTACGTGTAGAGAAAGTAAAAATTCATGAAATTTGTCCAGTAACTTATTTGCTTTGTATTACATCTGTGGTATAAGTTTAAGGAAAGTTAGCAGTATTCGTTTGGCATTTCAAACTTTCATCACGCATGTCGTTAATATCTCATGAAAAGTTTAACTACAATGTAATATCATTGGTTCAGCTGTGCCTCTGTATATACATTTTAGTATTTCTGAATTTCGTCCCCAGAAACAATAATTGAGAATGCGGGTACTTTATTTGCTTAAATTTGAAGCGAGTTAAAATGAGCCTGAATGTGCTGCATTCGCACACTCTCTGTTTTCTCCACTGCAAACTGTTTCTATAAAGGCTAATTTCGCATTAATTGAGATAAACATTAATTATTTATTTAAAATTTCATGGTGGATATAAAAACAATACAAAAAGGTAAAGCGACAGTCAATTGTACATAGTGATTGGAGAAGGTATTGCATTCCACAGCAATTTTGAAATAGATATTTCACTATACATGTTTTGAGGACCCTTGATGTCAAAAAATAACATTTTTCAAAAAAGGCCCTTGTATGTGTCAGTGTGTCACTAAGTCTGTATGTCTAGTATAACCCTAAAAGTAGCTTAAGTACGTAACTTGGTGTTTAAGTTCAGTATTACAAGGATACAGCACGAAGATTTTCAATTACCCTTTAGAAGAAGATTTCTAGGAAATTTTCAATTTATAAAAATGGCTCTAACGAGTTCGATTAAGCATTAAACATATTTGCGTGATATAAAATGTATATCTTGAATTTTATGGGAATAGCTTCTTTAGTTCACTTCATTTTAGACGACTTTTGCATAACTGGTAAATCACGAAAGATAAACAAAATCTTACTAAAATGTACATCTCATTAATGCACGCATTTTATGTCAAATGCCCCTTTTGGAATTAGCCATATTGTAGGCCCCTTTTGGAATTTATTGCATTGAATCTACCTCTGCTAATGATTTTATCAACTGAATTTCTAGTCTATATGAAGAATAACATCAGATGATATGTAACTTGTTTTGGTTTAATTTATTAGTACTAATACTTTTTTCAAATGCCATGTTGTCGTTCTTTTATCCTTTTTATTCTTATTAGGCAAACAGAACGGGATTTCAAGGCCATCACGCAGCGACCAACCTCTAAAATATTTGGCTTTCGCTTTAGTCTAGAGATAGTGTATTCTGTTATTCTCCTTGAAACCATAAAAACTATGTAATAAAGCCGTTTCTGCAAACATTAATCTTTATTTAGCATGAAGTATATAGAATAAGGTGTTTTTTTTTTTTTTGTAAGAATAGTTTGCTACAGAATTGGTAGAGAAAGCCATGTGAATATAACAATAATACTTTTTAGTTAACTATTTGTAAGGTATACCTTGTCATTCATTTGAATTTTCCAATACTTTTTTCTCTGAAATAGGAAGCAATTACTATTTTTAATTTCTCTACTAAGCAAGGAATATTACACTCAAAAATTATATGTCAAGTTTTCTCCGAAAATTTATCTTTTGAGACACCTTGAACCCAAAACATTATGTTTATAAAAATGTATATGTATGTGTGTCTGTGAATAATATAATAAAAAAACGAAAAAATATCAAATATGGTATCTAAGTTCTGTATCTTCCAAAGATGCGACAGGAAGATTTTCAAAAAAAAATTCCGTTCCCAACTGCCCTTTATATGCTGCACTTTTCGAAATGTTTGATATTCTGAAAAATGCCTCTAATGCTTTTCTTTAAAACACCGGTCATTAAATTTTTCTGTAAATCCTTCTTCATTTGGAGGATGTTATATAATCTTGTATAAATGGCGAATGTTTATTATCTAAAGAAAAATGTACCTATAAGAAACTGTAGATATCTTTAAAGTACATAATTTATTTCAAATAATTGTTGTGCCATTAACATTTTCAGGTATTCTTTGTTAAAAGTTTGAATTGTTCAATACTTTATTCTAAGTTCCTTCGATATTCAGTTATTTAGAAAGATTGCAAGGAAGGAGAATGAAGTTTTAAGACAAGTGTATAGCGTTCAGCTCTTAAACAGTTGACTATCGGTATTCGCTTAGCATCCATAACGAAATATGTAAGGTAATTATTTGTGCGAAGGTTTATTTCGATTAAAATGAAGTTTGTGAGGGGTATGTTGGATCGTTTCGTGAGAGATGTGTTAAGTAAAAACACAACAAACGCCTATGCCCGCCAAAATAATCAAGTTTTTCCAAAATTTGATTTTTAGGAGTATTTCAAAACATGGCTATATTTTTAAATAGTATATGCCTCAATTCTACACAGATTACATTTAAGCTTCCATATAAATAAGATTTCGTAAGAATAGTATGTATACCCAATAATAAACGAGGTGCTAGAAAAAGTTATGTGAATGTAACACATCATAGTCTTCAAAACCAGATTGCTATGAGATGACTTTGAAATTCCATGTTCTTCGTAAAACCATGGGAAAAATGAATAGCGACTTCACACCTTAAAGGAGTTAACCTGTTTGAAAACTCAAACTGATAACTAAGAGTATATCAGAAATAGCTGAAAACTGATGTAAACGTCTAGGTTTCATTGTGAACTTCTTAGTGCAGCCAAGTTTTTAGATAGGATAACCAATTTAAGGTGATACATCTGTGAAATTTTACCAACAATTGCGTGTGTTTTAAGATTAAATTTTCTGTGTAGTAAAATCTTTACAGCCCTATTGGGCCTTGGCTTCAAATTCGGGAGATCGTCGGTTAAAATCCCACAGATCTCTCCTTCATGGCTGAGACTTGGACATTTTTCCTCAGCCCCCATAACTGGCAAATAAAAGCCTTGGAAGTATTCTTCTCCAAATTCCTTTTCCATTTCATTGCATGTATCAACATGTCACCATGTATAAAAAAAAACGGTCATGAAACACCTCTAAAAGAAAGAAAAATATGTAATACATTCAATCACAATGAAATATGATTCCTGCCAGTATTAAATGTCCCTGATAATAAAATAGCACAAATGCTCAATTTATAGTTTACAAGGATTACATTTAGAAAGAAAACGAAGTTTCGTTACTTTAAATGGAATTACGGACCAACGGTTTTCTTGAATGTTAAATAATAAAGAAAGAACTGCACACTACTGATTATGATCAAATGAAATTTTCAGGAAATTTCTGAAAAAGTTCTGATTTCTTCTGGTGATCTTATTGATGCTCCAACATAGAATTAGTAATAAGATTGGAAATAAAATCAAATCTTTACGTTATAACTCATTTTTGTTTTCTTTACGCGTACTATGTACATAGTGTACCTATAGAGAAGGTATTGCATTCCACTCAAAAATTCGATACTGAGATTATGTGTTTTAGGGTCCCCTGTATCCAATAAAAATTATTTTTGGAAAAGGTCAGTGTGTGTGTGTGTGTGTGTCCGTGTGTCAGTGTGTCTGTGTGTCCGTGTGTCTGTGAACACGATAACTCAAAAACGAAAAGTCGATAAAATACCAAACTTGGTATTTAAGTTTAGTATCCTCCAGGGATGCGACGCAAGATTTTCAGAAAAATCCGCACTATCATTTACATGGAAAAAAATTCGAAAATTTTGATTTTCTTAAAAATGGCTCTAACGATTTTGATTAAAATATCGTATATTAAAGATATTTACCTGGTAAATAAAATGTATATCTTGAATTTTCTGGGAATAGCCTCTTAAGACTACTTTATTCTGATCAAATTTACGGAATTTTGCATAACTGCTAAACCGTAAGAGATGTACAAAAACTTACCACACAAAAAATGTACAGCACGTTAAAACACACAATTTATGTTATATACATTTTTTTTCGTGGAGTTGATCCTTTTTGAGTAATTCCTTGTGATTGGTTTCAGCTTTATAAAACATATACAGGAATTTGTCAACTCCTGTCCATACAAACTAAGGAATTTCAGTCCCATAGCAACCAGCTTTTGACTATCACTTTAACGTATGGTACTCCCTTATTTCACTTCTACTTACAAGGAAGCAAGTAATAAGACTATATCTGATAATTTTTTTCTCGATTAGAATGAAGTAAATAGAAGCATAAGCTTGCTAACTATAATTTGTTGCAGAGATGTAGAGAAAGTCATGTGAATGGAACACACCAGATTTTTATTGATAAAAAGTTAGCGATTGCGGAAAATAAACAAGAACAACGGATTTGAAAGATATTCACCTGTCGACAGAAGAGTGATTCATACTTGTATGGATGCCGGCAAGGGTTACACTGATAGACACACCCTGCCACTCATTCAGGGCTCGCACAGCCTTTCGTGTCAACAGTTCCTCCCCCTTCCCCTTTGACGGGAAACTTAATTAAATTCAGTGAAACAACAACCCGCGTCATAAGGGTCATTCCAGCAACTCGGAATTTACGGTCATTCACTCCTCACCCTTGAGATTGTGCTGCTAGTCTTATCGTTATATCACATCCGTTCTCCTGTGAATTTATATCAGGCTTTAGTCAGCTGTTACTAGAACACGCTGGATTTTAGTTAACCCCTAATGTTGAATTTAACAATATTTTGTTCTACAAAGAGCATGGAGTCTTTGTAAGATCAATGAAAAGAAATTACAAAAATTTATGTTAGGGATATACGAGGGTCGGCTGATAAGTCTCGAGCCTCTCAATGAAAACTGCATTAAAACATTTTTTTTTGCTTTATCTCCCAACATAATCTTCAGAAAGGCTAATACATTTATAATATAGGTGTTCTAATTTAACTAAACCATCTTTGTAGTGCGATTTATCAAGGTGCTCAAAATAGCTGTTTACCACATTAATGGCCTCCTCGTTGCTGTGAAATATTGGTCCTCCAAGAAATTTTTTGAGGTTTGAGATCAGGTGGTAGTCACTGGGTGCTAGATCTGCCAAATAGAAATGGATGTTCAAGCAATTTGAACTCTAATTCGTACATTTTTCCCATTGTAGTGACTGAGAGATTGACTGAACATTGTCGTGATGAAATAAGATTTTTTTTTGTCTTTTTCTTTCCACCTCATCACTCAAACATTGCAGTACGCTTGTCCAGTAGTCACCAGTGAGACTTTTACCCTTTTCCGAGTAATCAATAAAATAATTCCCTGTGCATCGCAGAAAACACTCGCCATAACCTTGACTTTGACTTTTTTGGAGTTGGTTCACTTGCAGCAATCCACTGTTTTGTCTGTGATTTACTTTCTGGAGTGTAGTGATGTATCCAAGTTTCATACATAAGCCGTCTCAAAAATTCACTGGGATTTTTACAGTAGAGCTCCACATTCTTGACAGAAACAGTTTTTCTTTGCAACTTTTGATCAGGCTCAACAAACGCGAAATCCATCTTGCATAGACCTTGTGAAAGACCAAACATTACTTAAAATATTACCTGCAAGATCTTTTGATATGTTTACACTCTCTTCAATCTCAAACAACTTTAATCTGTGGTCTTCCAGTACTAAACGATGATTTTTTTTAATAATCTCTGGAGTTGTCACTTCTACAGGGCGTCCAGAGCGAGGCTCATCACTAGTGCTCGTACGTCCCATTTTAAGCTCTGCAACCCACCTTTAAATCATTGAATATGAAGGGGCAGGGTTTTTCAATGTACTGTCCATTTCCTCCTTGATTTCTTTATGCGTCAAGTCTTTCAAATGGAAGTATTTAATCACTGCTCGTTTTTCCAAACCTTCCATTTTAGTGAAAAATCTAAAGTTGTCTTGTTTAAAATGCTGCCATTAGAAAACTAAACAAGCTATTGACCTGTAAGTATGGACACAAGCTAGTCCAGAGTTAAACTATACGATGCTACCGACCTAGTGGCACCGTATCTGTGTGAGGCCCGGGACTTATCAGCCGACCCTAGTAGATATAGATATTTTATTGTACCTTTAATAAGCCTTAATGTGTATCCACTTCGATATGTTAGTTTTTTTTCTTTTCCCACAAACTAACACATGTTTTACTACTTGATGTGTTTTCATGGTCCTAAATGCGCAGCAAAATGAACAGCACCTATCAGTATAGAATATCCATTTTGTTTTCACGTTTTCACACCTCAATATGTGACCTATTGGCCTAGGTAGTGCAGGGTTAATGACTTTACAGAAAGCATTCGAACTCAGCTTCGAAACAACTTGAGAGGCCCGCCTACGCAATTTTACGCCTTCCGACCCGCGGATTCAGGGAAAAGAAACACGCATGCCTTGTGCGTGACACCATACTTGATGGAATTAACCAATTTAGAAACATAAGTAAAACTATAAGTCCGCAAATAAGGCAAATTTGCATTAGGTATATTGTCCTTAATTACCAGTACAAATATCTGCACTTATACCCCTAACAGCCTGTATAAGCTCATGGAAGAAGCTGTCATACTTTTTTCTAGATCTGTAAATTACTTTCTAAAACAACTAGAAGCAAGGCTTTCAGAACTGAAAGAGATGGCTGCGCGGTAACGAATAAGCATCCCATTCGGGAGGTCCAGGTTCGAATCCCGCTCTCTGACCTTTGGTTTTTGTGGATTTCTATAGTCTGTAAGCGAACATGGTATTGTTTCTCCTCTGCCATGATTTCCTTTCTATCAATTTGCTTTCATTCGGTTTCCCTCTCACCTTTCATACGTGATTCTAGCTTTCTAGCCGGACAGATGGTACGGATGCTGTCTCAAAGGAAAGAGTCCTTTCATAGCTTGAACTAATAGTTTACTTCGAACTACATAAAAATCAGCATTCATTAAAAATATTAAGGAAACCAAATCCCTACAGGTTTTGAATAATACTGTTTGCTTTCATTTTGGAAAACATGACAACACAACCCGAAATATTAAGTATATCCGTTCTTTACCCCTTAGATGTTTTATTCCTTACATGTTATAATCTCTAGTTTTGATAAATGTAAGTAGATTTTATGTTATCTGTGATGTGCTGTACAATCGGGAGCAAAACGGCAAATTGGCAAAACGCCTTATCATTATGCTCCATACTTATTTGGTTGTGTAAACCTCTTGGTTGATAAAATGAGTGGCTAAAGGGATGGGATACGTAAGATACTATATGTGTCCGTCTTCTATTGGTTTGTTGTCAAACTGAAATCCTGATCAATGAACAGAGTTCTCGCTCCCGGGCCAGGATAGCAAGATAGAAAAAAACATTATGTGGAGTGGTTGGATGAAATTGCCATATGTGTGTGTATCATCTATAGTTCTTACTATATATATATATATTCTATATAATGTCATTTGAAAGGAATAAAGTACATGGGCAATAAATTGAAAATAAATGCCCTTATTGAGCGTGATTATAACCCTGCGAGGACTGCATAACTGCATGGATAATCTCTAAAGACAGCGTCAAATTGGTAAACAAAATACCACGAAAGAGGTTAGGAAAGTTTAGTGTTACATATGAACTGAACTGAGTTACCCGCATGTAGAACGAAAAAGCATTACAAAAAAGTAGCATCTCGCATTACTTGCCAATATTTGGCAATTTCACTTATATTCGTTTTCTTGCAAAGCTCTGGTGTTACAGTTTATTTAAGATTCTGAAGTAATTTTAGAAAGATTACAATCAAAATAAAAAAAAAATACGATGTGCCCCACTGACATGACAATAAATTATTGTAAAAAGTTTATTGTTCTATTTAATGCTAATCGAGATAAACATTAGCACAAATGTATTTATTAGATACTTCTTGTAAGTAGAAGGGAAATAAAGGAGTAGCTTAGGTTAAATCGATACTCAAATCCTTTAAAAGTATGTCCCTATATAATTAAAATTCCTTTATTTGTATGACCAGGAGTTGACAAATTTGCATAGGAGAAAAGTATAAGAATTTTAAAGCTGAAACCAATAACAAGGAATATCTCTGAAACGGCCAGCTCTACTAAAAAAGCGCATATTACATAACTTACGTGTTTTAACAACATCTACATTTTTTAAACAAGTTTTTGTCTAACTCTTACAGTCATCCAGAATACAGAGGTCATCAGAGACTATTCCCAGAAAATTGAAGATATACATTTTATTTGTCATGTAAATAGTTTTAATATACGATATTTTAATCAAAATTGTTAAAGCCATTTTTGAGAAACTAAAAAATGTTTGTAAATTATTCCATGTAAAGCGTAATTTGGGGTTGGGGATTTTATTGAGATGTTCGTGTCGTATCCTTGGGAGATATTAAACTTAAATATCAAGCTTGGTTTTTAACGGAGTTTTCGGTTTTGAGCTATGCTGTCCACAGACACACACGGACATATTTATAAAAATCTGATGTGTTTCATTCATATGACTTTCTCTACTTGTCTGTAACAAATTATTGTTAGAACGCTTATTCTTCTATCTACTTCATGTTAATCGAGATAAAATTAATAGAACGTTCTTATTGCTTGCTTCCTTGTAAGTATACGCGAAATAAGGGAGCACCATAGGCTAAAACGATAGTAAAATCTTTCAAAAGCTGGTTGCTATGTGATTGAAATTCCATTGTTTTTATGGCCAGGGTTGACGCATTCCCGTATGAAAAAAGTGTAAGCATTTTAAATTGAAACCAATAAGAAGGAATATCTCGGAAATGGCCAAATCCACGAAAAGGGCATATAACATAATTGCGTGTTTTTGGTGCGATAAGTTCTTGTCTATCTCTTTCGGTTTACCTGTTAAGCAAAAGTCTTCCAGAATGAAGTGGTATTGAGAGGTTATTCCCAGAAAATTCAAGATAATCATTTTATTTGCCACGTAAATATCTTTAATATACGACATTTTGATCAAAATCGTTATAGTATTTTTGAGAAAATAAATTTCCGAAAAAAGGGAAAGGGTAGCTTTGAGTGAGGCAATTTTCCTCAAAATCTGCGTGTCGCACCCTTTGAAAGATACTAAATTAAATGCCAAGTTTGGTATTTTACCGAGATTTCATATTTGAGTTACCGTGTTCGCAGGCACATGGACTCACGAACACAGACTAAACCGTTTTTTAAAATTAATTTTCTGGATAAGCCGTGAATTTCCAGTGAAATATCGGTATCGAATGTTTGGGTAAAATTCAATATATTCTCTATGTACAATGTAATAGGCACCTACAGAAAATCTGGGATCCTAAACTCTGGTGCAATCCGCCGTCGCGAAAAAAGACCATGTCAATCAACGTTCTTGCTGAAACCAGGTGGAGCCGTGACTGTAGGAGGGGCTAATTTATTAATTCCTTACCAACTTAATACAGAACTCATTACATCGGCATAATATTTCGTATCAGACTGCACATAGTTTATTGGCTCAAAATCTGCAGCCTGTTAGGTTACTCAAGTAGTTAAAGCTGTATAAATCTCTAAATAAATATAAATATTATGTTTTTCAAAAGTTCAGCTTCAATTTACTGTTTCTAGAGATTTAGTTTAAGAGAAAAAATTAAAAGTCCATTGCACCAATATTAAATTAATGACTTATTACTTCAGATAGTGTATAAAACTTCAAGCCAAAATTTTGACTAAATGTAGATGCATGTCCTGTAAGTTCACTGATCTACTTCAAACTTTCTCCATCTTATGGTTAAAATTTGTTGAGAATATTTTTAAATTAGGAACCATACTGTTAACACCAAAGTAGACATAACAGCACTTAGATATTGTTTTTATTTTGAGTAATACAACGAGAGCTCCAACTTTTATCGCTATGTTGATGAGCAACTTGTTGGGAGCGAATTTAGAGAAAAGTAGTAGCTCGAGCTGTATTTAATAGGGTTATTTCGTGAAAAAAATGGCAACGATCAGCCTATATAGACGCAAAGAATAATATTCCTAAAATTCCATTTGTCTTGACGTATAATAACATCGAAATCACTGCAACTTGATAAGCATATCATAAATCGTGGCCTCGTTGCTTACAGAACTGTTTCCACAAACACTCTGTTTTTTTTTTTAGTATTCTGCGGCTAAGAGTTTTCAGTTAATATGTCTATTTCGGCAGTAGACTTTTCCCGAAAACGTTTTGGAACTTCCGCCATTATGTACGGGAATATCACTGCACGCTGACACTATTGTTATGAGAAAACAAATGCACGTGGAAGCGATACATTTAGAAAAACAATTGCACTTGTGTGTGATAAAAAAAAGATTAAAATGCACAGATAATGGGTTCCAATTGGTTGGAATTTTACTCGCTAATGTTCTGACCACTTCCTACGCTCACGAGTCACGAAAAAAATAGACATCCTCAAATTTAATTTAGGTATTTTCAATCGTTTCTGAGTAATTATACCATGACGTGTCAACAAAAAGGAAAAGAAAAGCTGATGTGTACCATTCACATGACTTTCTGTATATGTTCAGCAAACAGAGCATTATTACAAAAAATGTACTCTTTTATCTACATCGTTCTAATCAAGATAAACATTTCCAGAAATGGTCTTATTAGCTAGTTACTAAGCTAAAGCGAGAGTAAAATGTTTTAAAAGCTGTCACTATGCGATTGTAATTGAAATTCGCTTATCTTTGCAGAGCCAGGAGTAAAATAAAAGCAACACTAACACGTTTTAGCAAAGTATAAGTATTTTAAAATTAAAATCAATATTAATGAATATCTCGCAAATTATTAGCTCCACAGTAACAATGTGTACGATATAAATTGCGTGTTTTGAGAAGATTTACATTTTTTGTGTAGTACATTTTTGTCTATCATTTACGTTTACGAGTTATGGAACACACTGAGAATGAAGAGGACTTCAGAGAGTATTCCCAGGAAGTTCAAGATATACATTCTATTTTTCATGCAAATAATTTTAATATATGGAATTTTTACTTTCTTTAGCCCGCATATAGTACGTAGATAGAGAAGGTATTGTACTGTAGCCAAAAATTCGATGTCGAGATTTCACCGGAAATATATGTTGTGGAGGTAACCGTTTCCGAGATATTCCTTGTTATTGGTTTCAACTGTGAAGTACTTAGACTTTTCTCAGCTAGGAAGAGTGCGTTTTTATTTTGTTCTACTCCTGGCCAAGCAAAGAAGTGATTTGCAATGACAATCGCATAACGATAGCTTTTAAAACATTTGACTCAGTTTAGCCTAATGCATTCCCTTAGTTCCCTTCTACTTACAAGAGCCCAAGTAACAAGAACATTCTACTAATGTTTATCTCGATTAGCATTGTGTAGAAAGAAGAATAATCTTTTGTAAGAAGTTTGTTTGTCGAGCAGCCAGAGAAAATAATGTGAGTGTAACACACATCAGATCTGTTTTATCAAAATCATTAGTGCAATTTTGGAGAAAATTACAATTTTCAGTAGTAAAGGGTATTTGGGAGGATTTTTTTAATATATTGGTGATATATTTGGAGATACTACACTTAATTACTAAGTTTGGTAATTAACGCACTTTGCGATTTTGAGTTTGCTCCCCAGAGATACACACAAATAGACAGATAGACAGCACACAGAGAATTTTTTCTAAAATGTTTTTTTTATAGATTACGGGAACCACAAAACATGTATTTTCAGTGAAGTCTTGGTATCGAATTTTTGAGTGGAATACAACACCTGTTATACCTACTACGTACATAGGTTCTAGAGAAAATAATATATTAAATTATAGAGAACAGTTCAATTAATGTAACTGCAGATATTCTAAACATGAAAATAGACAACTTTTGCCATCTAGTTTTCTCTTAATTTTAGCAATTCTGGTGAATGTGCTGCACCTGATTGTACTGTTTTGAGCATAAGTATCCGGATTAAAGTAAAGTGATCCATTGTTACCATAATTAAAGTCTTTACGAAGTATTAAACATTAGTTTCATTACTGCACATTCCACAGTGTATCGCACACTATGTTCCATCAGTGAAGGGCATGTAGTGCAAACTGACAAGATCTCCTTATTTATACATCAGCTCCGCAGATTATGCTTGGTACGCATGTTTCTTATCACTTTTCCTATCCCATCTGACATAATTACATACATGGACTGTTAATCTGGGAGGGGCGGGCAAAAAATACACAGGAAAAGGTTACACCCGCTGTAGTATTTCCTTTTCACACGTTCCTATACGTACATCTGAGAGTAATTTATGTCCCTGCTTGGCTAATGTTGGCAGCAATGCTTGTCTAACATATAACAGTTCATAATGTGGATGTTACGAAACGGAACAATCTATTGCTCATTAGAAGATATTAATTAATTTTGCAGAAACGTTAATGTGATTAACCTATGATGTATACTAACTTATGAACGCATCTTGATTGGTGCTGAGCAAATGGAGAGGCTGCGGTCATCTACAGTTATAATATATACTGAATTGTGTAATAAAATAACAATCAGATGCTTAAAATAATAATGTACTTGATGTTATGTATAAACAAATACCACCAAACAATGTGAGAAAACGTAACAAAAGAAGATATCTAAAATGTTCATAAAACTCATTTTTCCTTCTTCTTTTTTTTTTTTTTTTTTTTTGAACATAAGGTCATATCGGGGTCTTCGAATTAGAAAGAACTCGTTCATTTCCTCACACACGCACACATTTACTGTCACATACATACTTCCAGACTCTGTGGGGGATAAGTTAAAGAAAAATTCCCGCCCCAGCCGGGAATCGAACCCGGGACCTCCGGGTGAGAAGTCAGCTTGCTGACCACTCGACGACGGAGGCAGTCTCATCTTTCCTTTGAATGACAGCAATTAATCAAAATTCTGTTACTTTAAATAACCATCACTATATGCTGACGTTATTCGTCACGGTTTGAAAGGGAAACCGTAATCTTGGATAGAGAAAGCATAGAAGAGCTTGCCAGAGATGCGTAAACTTGACAATTGCATGGAGATAGAATTGATTATATTTCCACAAAGGCATTATTATTATTATAATTATTATTATTATTATTATGTTAATTGTTTTTTCACACATCCGTGTGTAGGACAGGAGTTAGATAGGTGGAGTCAGACTGAAAAATTCAATGCCATAGCCGGGATTTGAAAAACTGATCTCCCGATCTCTAGCCGGTTGCTCTGCCACTGAGCTACCATGGCAACATGCCGGCATAGCACTGAATTTCTCAACTGACTCGCATGTTTCCCGGTAAACCACAAGGTGATCTCTAATTATTTTGAGAACGCAACCCAATAGCGACTTACAATGTTACAAGTTCTTAAGTCCCAGGATTAATCCAATACCAATTGACCATAATAATTGGCTATACTATGCCGGCAAATTACCGTAGTAGCTCAGTGGCAGAGGAATCGGCTAGAGATCGCGAGATCCATGGTTCAAATCCCGGCTATGGAGTTGAATTTTTCAGTTTGACTCCACCTATTATTATTATTATTATTATTATTATTATTATTATTATTATTACCACTGTTACCACACAGGCCTGTAGTACCCAAGGTTGTACGCCCGGCGTTAGGCGATGGGTTTTTACGGACGTAAAAATGCTTAGCATGGCTTACTTCGGAAGGGAAGTATTTGTACGCTAAATATTCTACACCTTAAAAGAAAAGGTCGCTTGACTAAATTCGCATGTTTCATATCCGCAAGGCTTGATTTTGTCTATAGTGCCATCTATGAGCGATGATTTGATCCCTCGTCATAATGTACACTTAGTGGCGAACTCTAGAACTAGAAATTCCCTGATCAAGAAATCACTATAAAAGTGGCCCAATATGCGCCGACATGGCATGAGGGAACTTGAATGAATATACTATTAACACTAATGCTTCCGAGAACCTTTGCCGGTTTCCCCCTCAAAATCCACTCTTCGGCCAGTTGGTAAATCACTAAAACTTGTCCAGGCTTTACTAGAATTACCCTTTCTTTCTTTCTTTCTTTCTTTCTTTCTTTCTTTCTTTCTTTCTTTCTTTTTTTCTTTCTTCGTTTCTCTTAATTATTACTTTCTCTACCACGTATTACAATGTACATAGTAGATAGAGAAGATACTGTATTCCACCCAAAATTCGATAGCCAGATTTCACCGAAAATGCATGTTTTGAGACCTCCTGAATTAAAAGCAATTATTTTGTAGAAATGTTCGTATGTGTCTGCGTATATCTATAGGTAGCTTAGCTCAAAAACGAAAAGTCAGTTAAATACCAAACTTGGTATTTAAGTTCAGTATCTTTCGAGGATACGACACGAAGAGTTTCAGGAAAATGTCCCCCCCCAATTCCCTTTACATGGGACATTTTTAGAACATTTTGATTTTTTCTAACATTGTTCTAACGATTTTAATTAAAATGCCAAACGTTTAACACATTTTCACGAACAAACTCAACATATATTTTGAATTTTCGGGAATTTTTTCCATAACGGGTAGTTTGGGGGATTTGTCTCATCTTCGTGTCCCAACCTCGAAAGATACTAAACTTAAATAACTCCATGGCACGACAGCTCACGGGGAACCTTGGCCTACCGCCCGGCCGCTGCGTCCCCCATCTCGGTCCACTACAGTCATCATGGATGGGGTGCAGTATTGGAGGGTGAGACGTGGTCGGCGCCTCGAGTCCCTCCCGGCCGGTTAATGCGGTCCTCATGACCTGGAGCCGCTACTTCTCCATCAAGTAGCTCCTCAATTGGCCCCCCAGGGACCTTACGAGGCTGGTGCACCCCGGGCCAGGTCTCCCAGCGGGGGAAAAATCCCCACGCCGGTACTGGGGATCGAACCCAGGTCTCCCGCTTGGTGCGCTACCACCGCGCTAAGGAGACGACCACACTAAACTTAAATACCAGGTTTTAAAGAATATCTTCCCACACCAAAATACTTTTTGTATGACAATATTATTAAAAGTTTTTTTTCTCAAAAATGGCTCAAACTATTTTGACTAATATTCTGTGTATTAAAAATGACTACATGACAAATAAAATGTGTATCTTGAATTTTCTGGGAATAGCCTCTAAAGACCTCTTCATTCTGAATGACTTTTGCATAACTGATAAAGCTAGAGAGATAGACAAAATATTACCGGAATAAAAATATGGATCTCGTTAAAACACACAATCCGTGATATATACATCTTTTCGTGGAGTTGACCATTTCCGAGATATTTCTTGTTATTGTTTCAGTTTTAAAATACTTATACTTTTTCCTAAGGGAATTTATCGACTCCTGGACATACAAAGAGTGGCAAAAAACATGGCAAAAAACTTTTAAAATATTTGACTATCGCTTTAGCCTAGTGTACTGCTATTTCCTTTCTATTTACAAGGAAGTAAGTAATAAGACTTCTGTTAATGTTTATTTTGCGTTTGTATAAAGTAGGTAGAAGAATGATCTTCTTAACAATAATGAGATGTGGGGAAAGGCATGTGAAGCGAACATATGAGTTTTCGTAATACACAGTTTTCAGCATATTTAGAGAGATAGCCTACCTCATATATATATCATTTACAAAAATTATCTATATGTTGTTTCCAACAAGATATTTATCTAAGCATAATCCTCGAAATGTATTATTATTTTTATTTGTAATTTATCTCGCATTAATTGAAATAATTGCTCTTAGACAGCTACCTCATTCAGCTCAGTTCTTAATAAAAGTTGGTTGTCGTGACTAAAGATAATTTTTGTACCTGTTAAATGCAAATTACATCGCCACGCGATATTCTAGCAAACCTATGTTCAACATGAAAAACACATGTAGTTAAGTAATTATTTTGCATGCGATATTTCATTTATTCGTTCTCAAATTCTTACGTTTTGGTTCGTTTCTTTGCATGTTTGTATTATTTTCCGTTAGATCGTCAAGAACCAATTAGCTACTAGGATTTCAGATATATTTCTTTCTTTCAATATTAGCTCACAGTGGCGAAAAGAGTATAGTTAAAACATCCGATATGTTCCATTCATATGACTTTCTCCAGCTATTCCACAAGCAGACCTTTCTTACAAAACATTATTCTTTCATCTTCATAATCATCAAGATAAACCATTGCCACAATTGGTCTTATTATTTGCTTCCTTATAAGGGCATAGACTAGGCTAAAGCGATAATCAGATCTTTTAAAAGCCGGTCGCTAAGTGAAACAATTGAACTTCGGTTTTCTTTGCTTCCTTGGAGTAAACAAAAGAAAGATGTCTCCCGTTTGAGAAAAAGTTGCAAGTACCTTAAAGCTGATACCAATAACGGCTAACTCTACAAAAAATGTATATAACACAAATTGTATGTTTTAATGACATTTACTTTTTTGTGTAGTAAGTTTTGTGTATCTCTTGCGGTTTAGCAGTTATACAAAAGTTATACAAAATGCATCCAGACTGAAGAGGTCTTCAGAGGCTATTGCAGAAAATTCAAGAAATACATGTCGTTGTCATTCAAATATCTTAAACATTTTGAGAAAATCAACATTATTTCCATGTAAAGGGCAGTTATAAGATAATGAACTTGAATACTAAGTTTGGTATTTAATGGAATTTACGATTTAAACTATTCAGCCCACAGAGGCACACAGACATTTTTCTAAAGATGACTTTTGTTTCCTTTTTTACTTTCTCTATACGTGCTATGTACATAGTGTATAGAGAAGGTATTGAAATGGATACAAAATTTCGATACCGATATTTCACCGGAAATATATGTTTTGAGACCTCCTGAATCAAAAAAAAAAAAAAAAATTTGGAAAAATGTCTGTATGTGTGTGTCTGTGTGTGTCTGTGTGTGTATGTGTGTGTATGTGTGTGTCTGTGGGCAGCATAACTCAAACACGAAAAGACTGTTAAAAACCAAACTTGATATTTAGGTTTGGTATCTTCCAAGGATGCGACACAAAGATTTCCAAGGAAAATCCCCCCACTCCCAACTACCCTTTACATGGAACTTTTTTCGAAAGTGGCTCTAACGATTTTGATTAAAATGTCCTATATTAAAGATATTTACCTGACAAATAAAATGTATATCTTGAATTTCCTGCGAATAGCCTCTGAAGAGTACTTTATTCTGGAAGGATTTTGCATAACTACTAAGCCGTAAGAGATGGACAAAAACTTAACACACAAAAAATATAGAGCACGTTAAAACACACAATTTATGAGATATACATTTTTTTCGTGGAGTTGATCGTTTTTGAGATATTTCTTGTTTTTTTTTTCAGCTGTGAAAAACTATACTTTTCTCACAGGAATTTGCCAACTTCTGTCCAAACAAACAAAGGAGCTTCAGTCACATAGCAACCAACTTTTGGCTTTCACTTTAACCTATGTACTCCCTTAATTCGCTTCTACTTACAATAAAGCAAGAAATAAGACTATTTCTGCTAATTTTTCTCGATTAGCATGAAATAAATAAAAGAATAAGCTTATTAATAATAATTTGTTACAGAGATATAGAGAAAGTCATGTGAATGGAACGCATCAGATTTTTCTTTCTTTTTTTTTTTACTTTCTCTATACGTACTATGTGCATAGTGTAAAGAGAAAGTATTGTACTCCACCCAAAAATTCGATACCGAGATTTCACCGGAAATATAATGTTTTAGGGTCCCCTGTATCCAAAAAAAAAAAAAAAAAACATTTTCAGAAAAATGTCCGTGTGTCTGTGAACACGACAACTGAAAAACGAAAAGTCGGTAAAATACCAAACTTGGTATTTAGGTTCAGTATCTTCCAGGGATGCTACACAAACATTTTGAGAAAAATCCCCAACTACCCTTTACTGGAACTTTTTTCGAAAATTTCGAATTTCATAAATTTGGCTCTAACGATTTTGATTAAAATATCGTATATTAAAATAAAATGTATATCTTGAATTTTCTGGTTGGAGCCTCTAAAAACTACTTTATTCTGGATGAATTTTACGGAATTTTGCATAGCTGCTAAACCATAAGAGACGGACAAAAATTTACAACACAAAAAATGTAGAGCACGTTAAAACACATAATGTATATTGTATATACTTTTTTTTCTCGAGGAGTTGGTCGTTTTTGAGATATTTCTTGTTTTTTGTTTCAGCTGTGAAAAACTATACTTTTCTGACAGAAATTTGCCAACTCCTATCCATACAAACAAAGGCACTTCAGTCACATAGAACCAGCTTTTGACTGTCACTTTAACCTATGGCAGTCCCTTATTTCGCTTCTTCTTACAAGGAAACAAGTAATATAATTATTTCTGCTACTTTTTTCTTGATTACCATGGAGTAAATAGAAGCATAAACTTTTTAACAATAATTTGTTGCATAGTTGTAGAGGAAGTCATGTGAATATAACACATCATATATTTTTTTCTTTTTTAGTTTCAGAAGGTCTCAAAACATTAATTTCCGGTGAAATCTCGGTACCTTCTCTATACACTATGTACATGATACGTGAAGAAAACCTAAAATTTTCAGTTTTGGACTTACGCCCCTTTTCCCCGACACCGGTGACTTAACAACGTTGTTATCTGGCAATTCACATCGGACGAGGAATGAACGAAATAATTGAAATACTGTTCAAATAAGCCCGGAGTTCCTAGAGCTTAGTGTTACCAGACCTTTTAAGGGAAAAACCCCGTAACCTTATCTAGGTAACTTACCGTAGCAGAGATTCGAACTCGTAACCTATTAAATGTTGGGCCGAATAGATATCGCCACACCACATAAGCAAACCATACTCCAGTTCTTGTTGAGATCGTATTATGATATCTGTTTTGAAATCTGGACACGATATCATCTCTGCACTAATAAAATTAATTTTAAAATGACAAAACTAGTAAACTAAGAAAAACCGGACCTTTTACCAAGTATGATATTTTCCGATCATCTACTTTCCTTTCTCTACAACGTATAATGTACACGTAGGCAGAGACGGTATTGTATATCGCTCAAATATTCGATGTCGAAATTTCACCGGAAATATATATTTTCAGATAACTTGAATAAAAACAATTTAGAAAAAGGTCCATATGTGTATGTGTGTATGTACGTGTGTCTATGAACTTCATAACTCTAAAACGAAAACTTTGCTAAACACCAAAGTTGGTATTTAAGTACAGTATTTTTCAATAATGCAACACGATTTTTAAGAATATTCCTCAACCCAAATTTCCCTTTGCTTGGAAACTTTTTAGGTAATTTCAACTCTCCAAAATGGCTTTAAAGATTTTGATTAAAATACCAGGTGCTTGGCATTTTCATCCCAAATAAAATTATATCTTAAGTTTTCTGGGAGTACACATAGCGTCTGTAGCCCTCTTCATTCTGGATGACTATTGCATAATTTGTAAATCGTAAGAGATAGTCAAAAACTAATACACAAAAACGTACATTTCGATAAAACAAGTATGTCATGTACATTTTTTACGAAATTAACCATTTCTGGGGTTCCTGGTTATTGGTTTTAAATATGCAATACTCTGGCATTTCTCAAATTTCTCAAATCCGATTATTCACTTTTATTCTTCCTGGTTAAGCAAAGATAATGGAAAATCAATTCATATAACATCAGATTTAACTATCGCTTTGGCCTAGATCTAACCCCTTATTTCTCTTGCAATTACAAGCACCTAAGTTATAAGACAATTTTTGCAAATGTTTACCTCGCTAATGCTTGGTTAGCATTAAGTAAATAGAAGAATAAACTTTTGCAAGAATAGTTTATTGCAGCAGGTAGATAAAGACATGTGGATGAAAAACATTTCTATTTTTAGTTTTTCTAAACGTACTATTACATAATGTATAGAGAAGGTATTGCATTCCACCCAAAGATTTGATACTGAGATTTCACCGGAAATACATGTTTTGGGTCTCTCTGAATTCAAAAAAAGCATTTTTACAAAAAATTCCGTGTGTGTGCATGTGTGTGTGTGTGTGTGTGTGTGTGTGTGTGTCTATGGACAACATAACTAAGAAACGAAAAGTTTGGTATCTTCCAAGGATGCGACACGAAGATTTTCAAGAAAATCCCCCCACCCCCAACTACACTTTCCATTGATTTTTTTCGAAAATTTTGATTTTTTCAAAAATGTGTCAAACGATTTTTATTAAAATGTCAAATATTAAAGATATTTACCTGACAAATAAAATGTATATCTTGAATTTTCTGGAAATATCCTCTAAAGACTACTTTATTCTGGATCAAAATTATATAATTTAGCAAAAGAGCTAAACCGTAAGATATGGACAAAAACTTAACACACAAAAATATAGAGCACATTAAAACACACCATTTATGTTATATACAATTTTTTCGTGGAGTTGATCGTTGACATATTCCTTGCTTTTGGTTCAGCTTTGAAAAACATACTTTTCACATACAGGAATTTGACAACTTCTGTCCATACAACAAAGGAACTTCAATCACATAGCAACCAGCTTTCGATTATCAGTTTAGCCTATAGTACTCCCTTATTTCCCTTCTACTTACAAGGAAGCAAGTAATAAGACTATTTCTACTATTTTTTTTTCTCGATTAAAATAAAGTAAATAGAAGCATAAGCTTTTTAACAATAATTTGTTGCAGAGATGTAGCAAAAGTCATGTGAATGGAACGCATCAGATTTTTTTATTTATACTGTTTTCACACAGAGACATTTGTCTAAAATGCTTTTTAGATACTCATTACTCAGTTTAACTAATGCTCCTTGTTTCGACAACCAGTTTCTCTGTTACTTTGCATAACAGACAATAATTTTACAAGGCAGTTTATGAACTACGTAATTTTGTTCCTCGAAGGAACTTCATTCTTAGTGAATGGTGATTCAGCTTTAACAATTTAATAAAGTAAGCCTGGTTTATAATTCCTTGAGCATCTATGCATGTCTGTCTTTCATTTTGTGCAGACCGCTCCCGGATAGATGTTGAGTAGGTTATGTTGTCTACTTGTACGGCAACTGCATGTCCTCGGGAGCTGCAACATTTAGCTTCCTGGCGGACACATGGAGAAGCTTGCCAACTATTTGTTATTCTAATTATTTCCTCACTCGTGTTCCGGAGAGGCACGCACGATACGGAAACAACGAATTCATTGATATGTTGTTAGTGCGTTTTGGCAAATGTCAACAAGTACGAGCACATCATTATCATCATCATATACAGCAGGGATTTGACCACTAATGATCTGTGTGACTCCAAATTAGAATAGCTCAATCCATCTTTGAACGGTACATCCTAGAATTTTTTAACCTCTAGGTTTGTAATTCAGTTCTCTTTGAGAAGTCTATTATTTACCATTCTTCGAACATTGTAGTAGCATTTTTTTCTGTAATCTTAATTTTCACTAGTACATAACCCACAGAAGTTTTCAGTTATGTCTGAAATGCTTTATTCCATCTTTTGGAACAACAAACGCGGGATTATGGTTGGCTGCGTGCGCCAAATCGGTCACTACGTCTGCGAAAGAAAGACGTTATTGTAGATGCCGTAAGAGAAGAGCTTCAGAGCTCTATAACATGAGTAAGAGGAATCTTATTTGAACATGTTCTTTGAGCTTATGAAATTTGCGCCACCCAACCCACTCCTCAGTACCTCTTTAGATCACCAGTATATTGTCTTTAATTTACTTACACACACAAAATACATACAATAATAATTATTACCCATGGCACGACAGCCTACCGCCCGGCCGCTGCGTCTCCCATCTCGGTCCATAACAGATATCATGGATGTGGTGCAGTATTGGAGGGTGAGACGGGGTCAGCGCCGCAATCCCTCCCGGTCGGTTAATGCGGTCCTCATGACCTGAAGCCGCTACTTCTCCGTCAAGGAGCTCCTCAATTCGCCCAGGGATCTCATGAGGCTGAGTGCACACCGGACCAGGTCTCCCCGCGGGCGAAAAATCCCCACGCCGGTACTGGGAATCAAACTCAGGTCTTCCGCTTGGCAAGCAGCAACTACCACCGCGCTAAGGAGACGACATATATATACACACACATACACACACACACTCTCTCTCTTGAAACACTGTTTCTCAGCAGCAGAATACAATGTTTGTTGTGTTATATTGTTTAAACCCATACATGTTCAAAAAATCCCCTTCTTCAGATTACATTCCCAACAACGATGTTTTCCGTGTAAAAGCCTGCAGGACTGAATCAACACTCTCGGTACCAGAGCAACTTCTCTCTCTTCCGTAATGCTCTTTCAACATATCTTGCCCCGCATATCGACCTCAATTCTATGTATAATTCTTGTGTATACCAATTCAACTCTCCAACTTCATTGAACCTCAAAAAAGTTTTTACTTTGCATTACAATTTCAACACCCACTTACGTCCTTCGAACGATACATGCACCACGATATTTACTTTCTTTGCTTAGTGCATAGTACACACATGCGTAGAGAAGATACTGCACTCCACCCAGAAATTCGACCGATATTTCACTGGAAATACACATTTTAGTTTCTTAGGTATAAACACATTATAATAAGGTTCGTGTATGTGGGTGTGTTAGGGTTGCCAGGTTTTCTAACTGAAAATAAAGCAGATTTCAGGAATGGTTTTCCCGACACCTTTACACGATCTATCGACCTTTTACTTTGTTGATTTCAGCAGAAAATGTGTATAAAACTAAAACATATTTGGTACATTTATATAATTTAAAACAGTAATAGGTATAAGTATTTACAATATCACATGAAACTGTTGTGAATATTTAGCATTTGATTTACACTCATCCAGAAGTTCTCACATAATGAAAGAACTCTTCGAACTCATTTTAAAATTTACTATAATAAGCAATTCAGCTTTGATAAGTTCTCCACAACTCTCTTTCCTTACATCAGTCCACTTCTTGTTCGTAAAGGAAGACACTATTTCAGCATAAAGATCAATATGGGTAATGCTTATTACTCTTCAAAGATTCTGCCCAAAAATAAGTATCTTCCCAAACAGAAAGTTAAACACACATGTACTTAGGTTTCTTTTGGGGCGGAATCTTGTTCAGTTCATTGCGGCCATCGCCTTCCATTATTTTACATTCTTCATAGAACCACAAACAAAGAAAACACGCCCGCCTGGGTAGTGTGGTGGTAGCGTGTCTGCCTCACATTCAAAAGGTCGTGAGTTCGAATCTCACTTAGGGTGAGTTACCCGGACAAGTTTTTTTTCGGGGTTTTCCCTTATCCTGAGAAGAACGAATGTCGAATAACTCTAAGCTGCGTGGACCCCGAGATCATTTGAGCATCATTTCACCACAATTTCATTCATCGTCCGATATGACCAACCAGATTAAAGGACGTTAAACTCAAAAAAAAAAAAAAAAAAACAAAAAAAAAAACGAATTCCTCTCTTCAATTCAAAGACGCAAGTGAACGAGACGCCAGATTGCAGATTCTAGTTCAGTTTTAGACTCTTTCCGGAGCCTTTTGTATTGGTTACTGAGACAACAGGGCTACGTGAGACGTGAACGACAGATTTCGAGATTTTGTAATGGTTACCATGCTGACTTCATATACCCAAGATTGCGGGTTCAAACCCGGCGGAGGACGATGGATTTTTTCGGGTGTAAAAATCCTTAGCATGGCTTCCTTCGGAAGGGAAATAAAGCCGTGGGTCCTGTGTTGTAGGTTTGCGGCACGTAAAAGAACCTCAAGTCTGATATAGAGGTCTCTGAGCAAAATTAAGCGGTCCTTCACGCCCAATTTAGAATGGGACGCTGAGAACCACAGTAGTTAAAGAGCATCCATGAATAACGCGCCATTTACATTTTATTTTTAGATTTCGAGATTTTGTAGAGGTTAGCCTTCGTGAGGTTAGGTTAGGTGTATGAAATTGAACTGTAAGTATCGAAATAAGGAGTAAAATGGACTTTCTGAAAATCGGTTCTTCTTTCCAATACGATATGCGCAGTCCTCCGTTGGTTTTGTCAGCTTATACATGGGCAGCCATGTTGGTCTATCAACCAACTGCAGAGACAAATCTAAAACTGAACTAGAATCTACAATGTCGCGAACGAGACGCGTGCTTCCATTGCTACCAACAGCTAATTAAAATACTGCTGCCAACATTGGGAAAAAGGAACTATCATTTCATATATCACCTATTCCAAAATTCCTTCTAAAATCCAGAATTCATGGCAGTGTATGAAATACGGGAGAAGTAGTCCAACACACGGGAGCCGGGAAACGCAATAAAATACGGATGAAATACGGGAGAACCCGGAAAATACGGGAGTCCTGACACGACAACTCAAAAACGAAAAGTTGGCCAAATGATATCAAACTTGATATTTAAGTTCAGCATCTTCCAAGGACGCGATAACAAGATTTTCAGGAGAATTCCTCCTTCCCAAACTACCCTTTACATGGAACAAATTTAAAACATTTTGATTTTATAATAAAACCGTATATTAAAGATACTTATACGGCCAATAAGGTGTGTACCTTGAAATTTCTAGGAATGACCTCTAAATTCCTCTTCATTCTAAATTACTTTTGTCTACCTCGTAAACCGGAAGAGATGGAAAATTAAAATACTACACAAAAAAAATCTGCTGTATTCCATTCACTTGAGTTTCTCTACCTGTTCCACAAACAATCTTTTCTTACAAAAGAGCATTCTTTTATTTACATCATACTAATCCAGATAAACATTAGCAAAATTGTTAAATACATTTGCTTCTTTGTAAGTAGAAGGGAAATAAGGAAATACACTTGGCTAAAGCAATAATAAAATTTTTAAAAGCTGATCGCTATGTGAAACAAGTGAAATTCGCTTCTCTTTGCTTATCAGGAGTAAAACAAAGGAAATTTGAAATAAGTTTAAACAGTTTAAAATTGAAACCAATAACAAGGAATATCTTGGAAACGGTTAACTCTACGAAAATGTATATTACATAAATTGAGTTTTAATTATAATGTTTTTTGTGTAGTAAGTTTTTGTCTATCTCTTACAGATTAGCAGTTATAAAAATTAATCAAGAGTGAAGAACTTTAGAGGCTGTTCAAAAAAAACAAAAAAACTCTAGATATTAGGTAAATTTAAATCCAAATTAATTCAAAGTCTTTTTTTAAAATAATAAATTTAAAGGTAAATTTTGTTTGTCATAAATTATCTTTAAGTGCATTTCGTTTGTCATAAAAATATCTAAAACATATGGTATTTTAATGAAAATTATTACAGCCATTTTAGAGAAAATCAACATTTTCGAAAAATATTCCATTTAAAGGATAGTTGGGGGTGGGAGATTTATTTAAAAATTCGTGTCGCATCCTTAAACGATGCTCAACTTAAACACCAACTTCAGTATTTAACCGACTGTTCGTTTTAGAGCTAAGCTGCCCACAGACACGCTCACACAGATAGACACCACACGGACAATGTTTCTAATATTGCTGTTTTTTATTTAGGGGTCTCAAAAAACATGTATTTCCGGTGAAATTTTGGTATGGAATTTTTTGGTGGAATACAATATCTTCAATATATACTATGTACATTGTACATACGTGCTACGGAAGATAAAAGAAGATCTCGTTAAGCTACAATTTATGTCATATACAATGTTTGGGGAGTTAACTATTTCTTGTTATTGGTTTCATTTTAAAAATACAGGCTGTTTCAAAACGACACCAATTAGTTTACACTTTGACTTGTCCGAAACTTGATGTTGCAACTTTCAAATTCTTCTATTTAAAGTTTTATGTGTGTTAAAAATTTCACACATTTGAGATTAGGCAGGAAGGAACAACGGTTGTCATACGTCACGTAAACAACCTCATAACGTGTTATACGAAACAAATAAGAAAACCCACATGCTACGTTTTGCATTGTTAAGGTGACCTGTGCCGCGCCGGCGTATCTATCAAAACACACCTACACCACGCGACTGGGACATTCGCTACCAACCGACATCTCTCATGGAGTGGCCAGGCACGTACCGTTTGGTTATGTACGACTACCTAATCTATGGTGATTTTATGGCAGTTTTTGTATGTGCCGAATTTAAAGCTGAAAATTATATTCACGTATCACGTAGGGTACGACCAACAAGGTTGGTGTCTTTTTGAAACACCCTCTATATACCTACTTAAAACTTTTCTTATGCGGGAATTTGCCAACTCCTGGCATAAATATGGAAGCAAATTTCAACCATCACATCACAACCACCTTTTAAAAACTTTAACCTAGTATACTTTATATTTCCCTTCTGTTTACAAGGAACTAAGTAATAAGACCATTTTTCCTAATGGGCATCTTAGTTAGAATGAAGTAGATTGAAGAATAAGCTTTTAACAGTAATTTGTTACAAAGGCGCGGAGAAGGGTATGTGAATGGAACACATAGAAATATGTTTTTTTGTTTTAAAAAAATTGCCATTTGTGTTCATTTTGCTTTGCTCCTGGCAAAGAGATCCGAATTTTAATCACAATGCAACCACCATTTAAATTTATTTATTTTATTAGTCTATTTAGTCTAGTGTATTCCATTCTTTCTCCGTTATAATTATAGAGAACTAAGCAATAAAACTATTTCTACGAATGCTTATCTTGATTAGCCTAAAGTAGATGGAACAATATACCTACTTGTGTAAAAATAGTTTGTTACAGAATAGGTAGAGAATGTCATCAGATTGTTTTATAAGTAGATGAACGTGATGCAATGCCTTACTTTGTCTTCTTTTAACAAAAAATGGCATTTCTGGATCATTTATTGCTGATTTGCTTAATTTATTTTCTTCTCTTGAAAGCGAAGTTGCTCGTGTCTAGTAAAAATAAATTAAAAACAGAAACAGTAATTAAATAGCAACAAAATTAAATCGTACGAAAAATACAAGAAATAAACAGTCACATGGTAAAAGTGAACAAAAAAAAAACACAAATATTATCTTTGAAAAGTACAAAGTAGTAAAGTAATTGTATGTGTTAACGTATCGGATATAAATTATTTTTCATTCCGAAGTTCTTCACTAACCTTACCATTTACTCGGAATGGCCAACTATATTCATTTCTTAATGTTATAAAACAGTGTCCTTCAGAAAGAAATAACAAATTTGGCACAACTAAATAATAACGAAAAATATAACATCTAAATTTAATTACAAGTTATAGTATTTTACTCTATTTTTGAACGTAATTGGATTGCTGTGTCACGTGGCACCCGTTTTTCAATGCTAATATTATACTCTTCTACCCAAAAGACATGATTAGTTCTTTGAATGCACAACATGTTGGGCCTATAGGGAAATAACACAAATGCATGGTGATAATTCAATGAATATAATGAACGTATCTTCAACGAGAAAACAGTGCATACTATTTAAGAAGAATCGGTGTGCATGAGCTTTCGAGTGGGATTTCATCATCGTTATGGAATAGTTGAAAGTAAATGTTGATGAAAGAATTAAGGAATTTCATTTTGGATGCCTTAAATCTTTTTTTTTTTTTTTTGGTGGAAAAGAGTTCTTAACTGATGAAGAACTCAAAGCGGTAGAAGAGTACAATATTAGCTTTGAAAAACTGGTACCAGGTTGCAATAAATGTTGACAGCAATGGCATTATCGTGGAGAAATAGAATAAGACACTGTAACTTTATAAATAAGGTATGTGTTTAAATGTTCTGTTTTGTGTCAAACCGTTCTTTATTTTCTGGACGCCCCTCGTATTAGGATATGGTGGATTCGTAAATTAATTTATTTCTTTGTGAACCGCATTAGTTTGACTTTTGTGGCTCTCAAATCTGGCAGCAGAATCGAATATATATCCTGATTTTTTGCCCAAGCTTGAAGAATATGTCTATCCTTCTAAAACTGGAAGCTCCATATACCTCTATGCAGTTGACTACTTTTAGGGCTTTCGGATGGTGGCACTGATTCGTAGTGCTGCAGTAAACAGGCCGGAACGTAATACGTGAAGGGAATCTATAATACTTCTTTCACTTGATCAATTTATCAGTGACTCTGTATTTGACACTGCATTATATCATTTGTAATTATGCAAAGTACTAATGTGTTGCACGGTTTCACTGTTATCTTTCTTTAATAGTAGACTTTATTTTCTTTCCCTGAAACAAGGACAAGATAAAATCAGACTACTACCACTTCGCTATTAATGATATGCACGGCACGTTGTATAACTAACGTGCTGTTACGTTTTTCGATTTTCTTGGGGCATAAATATTCCTCGTAGGAAATAATGTAGCAGCGCATGGCTTACTTCTCACTTGCTGAT
This sequence comes from Hymenopus coronatus, assembly GCA_030762935.1. Taxonomy (NCBI): domain Eukaryota; kingdom Metazoa; phylum Arthropoda; class Insecta; order Mantodea; family Hymenopodidae; genus Hymenopus; species Hymenopus coronatus. The sequence continues at coordinate 22,580,428 of CM060886.1, read as the reverse complement.
CCTGGATTCGTTCCAGGGGCTTTCCCTCTGTTTTAACTGCTCCTCATAAACAGGAACTGGAATCTGTTGATATGCTATATTTTGAGCGGAAATGTCAATTAAAATAGGTATTCAGAATATTTACTTTATAAAATATCTGGAAATATCGCTCAGTAACACCCAAAATTGTCCTATATCCTCGTCCTTTAAATTACCAAGATCATATGCCCGTCTGGAGAGTGTGGTGGTAGCGTGTCTGCCTTACATTCAATAGGCCACGAGTTCGAATCTCGCTTAGGATGAGTTACCTGGATAAGTTTTTTTCGGGGTTTTCCTTTGTCCTGAGAAGATGAATGTCGAGTAACTTTAAGCTCCATGGACCACACGACATTTGAGCATCATTTCACCAATTTCATTCATCGTCCGACATGACCAACCAGATTAAAGGACGTTAAGCTAGGAAAAAAAATACTAAGACCATCAGGATGTCATTGTTGTTTATCAGCAGGATAAACCTATCATAGAAGGCCGAGGAAAGAAAGGTTGCCGATGAAAAGGAAAGAAGAGAGTCAACAAAGAGTCACAATTTCACAACCCGGACGAATTAGACCAACCCATAGAACAGAAGTGAACAACAGAAAATGCAATAAATAGTAAAAAAAACAGAAAGTGAATCATTTTAATGTTTAGTTTCAGGAGAATAATAATAATAATAATAATAATAATAATAATAATAATAATAATAAGTATTATTATTATTATTATTATTTTATAATTTCTGTGAAATTTCCTTTTCAAGAACAAGCACAGTTCTAAGCTAGTATTATTGAATATTGTGTACTTATAAATTAGGTAGTTCCTTTGTGAAACTTTCTTTATATTGAAGTCTCATATAATTAATTAATTGCATTCAAATACAATGGTTTTGAATTTTAGTTCATTAATAAAATGTATTTTTGTGTGAAGAATGCATATTAATTATTGCATTCACTAAAAAATTGAACGAAACTACCCGAAATACCTTAAGATATTCCACGTTAAAATTGCATAACTTTGAAACCATTTCCCCCCAAAACAGCCAATTTCAAAACATTAACTTTAAACTCTTATAACACGGCATAACTTTTAATTAGACAAACAAACTCTCTTCTTCTTCCAAAACAAGACTTGGGCCAACAATCCGTACCGAGGTTAACTCTTCGAGATCTTCCTAGACCCTTAATTCCACCAGTTCAGCTTGCTTAGGGAATCTGCAAGGTGGCATTCTTTTAACGTCGTCTTTCTAGTTCGTTTGGTAATTATATATTCATCCCCCGCAATTGTGCACGAACATCTTCATTTCTGATTCTATCCCGTGTTGTTTTTGCAAACAATGATTTCATAAAACAAACCTGTGATACCTAAAACTTCTCCGAACTTGAGCTCGTAAAATCCAAGTTTCACCATTTTATTTCCAAGTTGACATGTATTATATAACGTTTGTTTGATTTTGTGCAGTCGTCCTTGGGGAAAACCTCAAATGCTCACATGTATAGTGGAGATGGTGTTAATAAGTGATTTCGAGGAAGTCGGCATCATTTTCTAGTGACGTCATATACATGATAAATGCTGATACCCAATTATAAAACTCAGTGAGAAATATTTCCATTTAACTGCTACTTATTACATCGGCAGTATAAAGCAATAGTAATCTTAAATAAACATTTATCAAAATAATCCGAATTAACATAGACTATAACGGGCAATAACAATATAAAATAAATGTTTAACAATTAATGCTGTCAATAAGATTTCAAAATAGCCCCATATTCAAATTTAACGAAATTCCTTTTACAGAATCCCAAATTTTGATGTTAGCACCTAAAATTAGTATTAACACCTTACTCCAGAATTAAAAAAACAAAATGGCGTATTGGGCGCCCATGTATAATAACAAAATAAATTGAACATTTACACTTCTATATATCAGAAACACAAAAGACAAACATAGCGTGCCTGGGAACAGGAAGAGAACAATTTAGAAAAACTTTAAATCACATCCCAACAGTTACGAAAGTGAATGAAATAAATATAAATGTAGCAGTATCTACACTATTTCCATATTAGCACTTACAGTTAATAATTAAAAATTAATACGTGAGCTATACCACACAATAATTTCGGCAATCAAAAATACGTACGACAATTATCGAAATGGGCTAATGAGGCCCAGGTGCCTTACCGGAGTAACGTAGCTGGAGAACTTATCACACGGCCGCGCCGTGGCCGAGTGGTTAGACCACTAGCCTCTCACCTAGACGGCCGGGGTTCGATCCCAAGCGATCGCATGTGAGATTTGTGGTGGACAAAGCGGCGCTGGGGCGGGTTTTCTCCTGGTACTCCGGTTTCCCCCGCCATCGCATTCCACCGATGCTCCATCATCTTTCATGTATCATCAGTGCCACCGCCTGCGGTGCCATTAGTAGTTAAAGCGGGCGTTAAACACTACCAAAAAAAAAAAAAAAAAAAAAAAAAAAAAAAAAAACTTATCACCGCAGGCCAAGACTGAATTCTCCGCGTGTCCTCAGCAAACGAGTCAACTCACGCAGCGAAAAACAGAAGTACTGAGCGCGCCACCGGGAAGTACAAAAACCACAAAGCCCGCGAACACACAAAACAACTGTTCCAGATTAGTACAATTTCCATTCTTATATTTTACCAAAATACTTTTATATAGCCATTTCATTTATTATATTTTATTATGTTTACTTCATGGTTAGTGTTTATGTATTCTAAATCTACTTAAACTGATTATTTTCAGATAATTAATTTAAAATAATCACAAATTAATAATATAATAATTAATAATAATTTCAATAACAATAGAATAATAGATATGCAAATGATGTTGGTACAAGGGAAATGTCAGTAATGTCTAGAAGTCAAATATATAACAGGGTATTTGTTTTGTATTTCAACAAAATAGCCAAAGGCAAGGAAATGTTGCTAAACGCAGGCAGATAGCAGATAATATATAGCCACAGACTGTTCAAATCGTCCAGTCGCAGTTTGAAAGGCAAGGAAATTCCAAAAAGAACTAGTGAATATGTTAACGGTGCTGGCGACCGTGGGATCGTCAAGCCGAGTGTGTTGGAGTTTTCTCACCAGAGAGCAAACAAGGTTGTAAATTGTTGATTATCAGAAAAATGTGGCATTGAAAAGGGGTGGAAGTATATTTTAAAGAGATGTAGAAACGAAAACAAGGTCAGTTCTGGGCAGTCTTTTGGGTTGTTTTCAGTCATGCCGAGCATTGCTGATCCCTTCATTCTTCTTTCGCAGTTACAGTCACAAAAACATTCACGGTCTCATGTCGTTATCTGAGAACAATAATTGTGCCGCAAGAGTAACAAAAAGCAAAGTATCAAGAAATAATAAACATCAACATTTACTATTTCAGCAGCTGTATTAATCACATAAAGGCTTATTTGGGGTACCGCCCTTGAAAACCTGAGTATCGTGCTCGCAAATCTTAAATCAACCCTGACCAATAAGAGGACCCAACCTAAGAGGTCGAACCGGAGGTCGCCCATACTACTTATTTGACAATCTAAATGCACAAATAGTGATCCTGTTCTATAAGTTCATTTTCAATTACTGTTTTTACTCGTCTTTGATTTCTTTCATATATCGCCATTGACTTTGTTTTTTCAGGCGATATTTTCATATTATACTCTTTTGTCACAAAATTTAATGTACTAACAGATCTTTGTAAATAATTTTGTGATTCTATCGATAATACTTTGTCATCAGAGAATAAGATTTTTATATAATGTCGCATCTTACGTTGATACCTTTAGCGTTTAGTAATGTCCATTTTTCAATTATCAAACTCTTTTAAAATTTAATTTTGAATTATAATAAAACAATTTTATTCTACTTTAGAATTAAATTCGAATTTAGGGTCCATTTCCTAGGCAATGGTTCATATATATGATTGCACTAGACTGGAGGAGAAAAGAAAAACATTCAAAAGAAAAATAATTTAAAAGGAGGAGCATACCAACCAAAAGAAAATTAATGAGGGATTACTTAAAATAATATGTTAAATATGCAAATGCTATTGATCTGAGGAAACCATTATTTAAGAATTGTTTCTCATCAATATAAATATGTAATACCTATTTTCCATTTGCCTCTTCGTCTTCGTATGTGAACCATTTATCTTTATATTACTTTTTCTAGTGCATATGTACAACGTACATAGTAGAGATATATTGTATTTCACCCAAAAATTCGATACCAAGATTTCACCGGAAATGCATGTTTTAAGACCCCTCAATAAAACAATTTTAGAAACATGTCCGTGGGTGTATATATGTGTGTCTATGGGCAGCATAGCTAAAAAAAAACGAAAAGCTGGTTAAATAGCTAGTTTAGTTTAAGTTCAGTACTGCCAAGGATGCGATACGAAGATATTCAAGAAAATTTCCCCACTCCCAACCACCCTTTAAATTTCAAACAAATTTCGAAAATTTTCATTTTCTCAAAAATGGTTCTGATGATACTGTTTAAAATGCTATATGTTTAAATTATTTTCAAACACAAACGAAATGTATGTTTTGTATTTTCTGGGAACAGCCTCTGAAGATCTCTTCATTCTGGATGTCTTTTGTATAACTTGTAAACAGTGAGGTAGGTATAGGCAAAAACTTACTACACAAAAATGTAGATCTCATTAATTTATGTCACATATGTTTTTTTGTTTTTTTTATTTTGTTTTAGACTTAACCGTTTACGAGATATTCCATCTTATCGGTTTCAATTTTAAAACTACTTAAAAGTTTCTCAAGCGAGAAGTCAACTTTCGTTTCATCTCTGTTTTGTTTTTCTCTCGGGAATGCAAAAGAGAACCGAATTTCAATTTTTTCTCATGAAGATAGGCTTTTAATAGATTTGACTATCGTTTTAGCGTAGTGTATCCACTTATTTCCCGTCTAATTACCAAGAAGCAAGTAATAACAAAAACTCTGGTAATGTTTATTTCGTTAGCATGGCGTATATAAAATAATAATAATTTATAAGAAAAGTTTGTTTGTGTTGCAGCTAGAGAAAGTAAATAAAACACACCAGAAAAAGTTTATCATGTGGTAATAGTTGCCCTGATTTTTTCCCCCATAAAGGAAGGCTGAAGTATCCGATTTTGTGGCCACCCGGAATACCTAGTTCTTTAGGTTGAAAAGTTATTTCGTACGTAGTTATAAATTAGTTCGAGATGAAAAATGGAGCTGCTACTATAATGAATTGTTATTCAGATAATATAACTAACACACATTTTATTTTTACTTTCTATACTTCCTACGTAGTATATAGGTAGAGTAGCTACTATATTTCAGTCAAAAATTTTATCTCGAGATTTCATTGGAATTATACGTTTTAGGGTCCGCTGAATAAAAACAGAATTTTTGGAAAAGGGTCCGTGTATGTCTATGAACAGTGTAACTCATAAACGAAACAAATTGATATTTAAATTCAGCAGCTTACATGGATGCGACACGAAGATTTTCAAGAAGCTTTGCCTCTTGCATAAAACAATTTTCGGCACTTTTGATCTTCTGAAAATTGACTATCAAGTTTGATTAAATAATGTACATAGATATTTACATGACAAGACCTGTGAAGTTCTCTTCATTCTGAATGACCTTTGCTTAACTGCGGTCGCCTGGGATCGAACTTAGGTTGGACGATTATTGGAGGGGAGAGCACACGACAGCAATTCATAACACAAGTGATGCAACGACGATATCTCTGGATAAATGTGCTCCTGGGTTGTCGTGGTGAAACAGTACTTTTTACTTTCTCTAGTCCGCATGTACAATGTACATAGTGGATAGAGAAGGTATTGTATTCCACCCAAAAATTTGATGTCGAGATATCTCCGGAAATATATGTTTTAGGATCCCCTGAGTCAAAAAAAGCATTTTTACTTTCTCTATATGCACTATTTACATAGTGTATAGAGAAGATATTGCACTCCTCCCAAAAATTCGATACCGAGATTTCACCGGAAATATATGTTTTAGGGTCCCCAATATCCAAAAAAAGCATTTTCACAAAAGGTCCGTGTGTGTGTGTCCGTGTGTCTGTGAACACGATAACTCAAAAACGAAAAGTCGGTAAAATACCAAATTTGGTATTTAGGTTCAGTATCTTCCAAGGTTGCGACACGAAGATTTTGAGAAAAATCTCCCCACCCCCAGCTACCCTTTACATGGAACTTTCTTCAAAAATTTTGATTTTCTCAGAAATGACTAACGATTTTGATTATAATGTCCAATATTAAAGATATTTACCTGACAAATAAAGTGTATATCTTGAATTTTCTGGGAACAGTCTCTGAAGAGTAGTTTATTCTGGATGAATTTTACTGAATTTTGAATAACTGCTAAACCGTAAGAGATGGAGAAAAACTTACTGCACAAAAAATGTAGAGCACATTAAAACACACAATTTATGTTATATACATTTTTTTCGTGCAGTTCGTCGTTTTTTAAGCATTCCTTATTTTTGGTTTCTGCTATGAAAAACGTATAATTTTCTCATACAGGAAGTTGTCAACTCCTATCCATATAAACAAAGGAACTTCATTGAAATAGCAACCAGCTTTTGACTATCACTTTAACCTATGGTAGTCCCTTATTTCGCTTTTACTTACAAGGAAGCAAGTAATAAGACCATTTCTGCAATTTTTTTTCTGATTAGCATAAAGTAAATAGAAGTACAAGCTCTTTAAGAATAATTTGTTGCAGGGATATAGAGAAAGTCATGTGAATGGTACACAACAGATTTTTAGTAAAAGGTCCGTGTGTGTATGTGCCTGTGAACATCGTAGCTCAAAAACGAAAAGACCGTTAAATACCAAACTTGGTATTTAGGATTGGTATCTTCCAAGAATGCGACACGAAGATTTTCAAGAAAATCTCCCCACCACAAACTAAATTTTACATGGAAAAATTTTCGAAAATTCTGATCTTCTCAAAAATGACTCTAACAATGTTGATAAAAATGTCACATATTAAAGATATCTACTTTCCAAATAAAATGTATATCTTAAGTTTTCTGGGAATAGCCTTTGATGACCTCTTTATTCTGGACAAATTTTGCCGAGTTTGCTTAACTGCTAAACCGCAACAGATAGACAAAAACTATTGCACAAAAAATGTAGATGTCAAAACACACAATTTATGTCCTTTACGTTTATGTTGTGAAGGTAACGGTTTCCAAGATATTCCTTGTTATTGGTTTCAATTGTAAAGTACTTATACTTTTCTAAGACAGGAAGTACCCGTTTTTCTTTTGTTCTACTCCTGGCCAAACAAAGTAGCTTTTTGCAATGACAATCGCATAACTCTTTCAAAAGTAATAAACAGCGAATCACTGAACGATACTGCACTTTTCCATTTCAGCGAAAACACTTGAATGACTGTCAAGTCCAAACTAACTTATGAATCGGTACCAAATTTGTTTTGGAAACGTGTAACAGATGGCGGTCATGATGGTAAGAACTTATCTTAGTAGCATAATATATTTTGAAATACGAATACTTATTGAACCTCCCTCTTAATGTTTTTGTATAAAGTCACGAGGTATCAATAAGCAGGTTTTTCTCGTTATTATACAAGGAATCAGAGCTCTAAACTGGATCTAATTGTCCTTCATCATTTACCAGCGTTCTACCCAAGTGCCTGGTTACAAGCAAACCAAGGTCGATATCCAGTATCCAAGACAGAGCCGTCCCTTCCTCAGTGCAAATTAAGTGGATACTAAAATTATGGCAAATATGTAAAAGCAGCACTTCGTTACTTAGGAACATAATCTTAAAGAAAGAACGTTACATCATTTGTAGTCACTGAAGATCAATGATGTCAGGGTGAGCAGCTATCATTTTCTCTTCTATAAGTAGCGTTATACTGCATTCCACCCAAAATTCCTTTTCGAGATTACATCAGGAATACGTGTTTTGAAGCTCCCAAAAAACGGGTCCGACCGATTCCCTCCCAAAAATGTGGTTATGATAACCTCGCAAAAAGGTCACAGTTATTTTCCCTCCCAATTTTTTATTATTCAAGTAAAGTGTATTCCGATTCCCTCCATGGATTAACTGCTCGATTTTCTGTCATACATGTTTTTAATACACACCTCCACCTTCTAACGCCATCCTTCAATATTTTTGAAAGCTAAATTTATAGTTTCCTAGTACAATCGATTCTTTGCCCCTTACTTATGGTTTTTTCCACGTTTACCATTGCCTACACACACATCCGTCTACACTCCAGTTCACTGCTATATTGAATGAACAGATCTACTACGAATCGAGGCGACCGAATCGATTGGTGTCTTTATCGACTTGGGTAATAGGTATTACCAACACAAAACTGAGGACAAAGTCGACGTGCAGGAGGGAATCGGAATATTTAATTCCAGAGTATCTTTTCGGCGGTGTGTTTGCAATTACTGCTTCGGAGGGTATCGAGGAAAAAAATTGACCTCGAGACGCGTCGGTAGTCACCCCCCCCCAAACAGTACAATAAAAAATGTAAAAACCTGTTAAATAATATAGTTGGCATTAAGTTCAGTGTCATTTAGAGATGCACGAAAATGTTCAAGCAAATAACTGAGGGCTAAACAAGCCTTTATCTGGAACATGCCCGAGAATGTCTAGAATATATTCGTCGCCAGGAAAACTTCAGATCCTATTTCATGTATAAACACATTTGCATAACAAATGGAAATTATATTTTGAATTTTCTGGGAATAACCTGTAAAGTCCTCTTTATTCTGAGCGTGCTTTTCATGATTGGTTAAGTGGAAGAGATAGTCAAAATTTTACTAACAAAAAATGTAGATACCATTAAAACATGCACTATACGAGTATGTCATTTTTGGAAGTTAACCATATCTGAGATATTTCTTATTTTGAGCCCTACTTACAAGATATGGGCGCTAGGATTAGATAGACGGAACTGTAGTTCAGAACCTCAAGTAGACATAGTGAGGGGAGAGAGACGCGAAGGTCGATGAAATCCGAAGACAATGTGCGCTAGCAGTTACGGAGTCCAAGGCAATTCAACGTGTAGCTTATTCTGACGCCGGCTATACTGTTTTAACTTTGTGCTCCTGTTAATAAAATAGTTATAAACAAGGTTAACTAATTAAAAAAGTTGTTCTTTAAAATTAAATTTGACATTTTAATATATAAACTATAACATAAATTAAATAACATTTTAAAATAAAAAAAAATTAAATTTTAATATCTTAAAATTAATAACAAATTCTAAATTCATAAAATCCTATACTTTCGGTCATATTATAATTATAAGCAAGCTATTAAGAGAGAGGAATATTCCAAATGCTAGTAATAAAATATTAAGTTTTATTAACCTTAAAATGTTCTTGATGATTAGAAACAAGGTAAACGTAATTTGTAGCTATTTTATCTGTCTCAAGTTTGATAAGGCGGTCACCTTAACGCAGTTTACTAGTGTCTTGTTATGTTGGTTCAACTTTGGAGCCGTTTTTACTTTCTCCATACGCACTATGTACATAGTGTATAGAGAAAGTATTGCACTCTACCAAAAAATTCGATACCGATATTTCACCGGCAATGTATGTTTAGGGTCCCCAATATCCAAAAAAAGCATTTTCACAAAAAGGTCCGCGTGTGTGTGTGTGTGTGTGTGTGTGTGTGTCCGTGTGTCCGTGTGTCCGTATGCCTTGTGTCCGTGTGTCCTTGTGTCTGTGAACACGATAACTCAAAAACGAAAAGTCGGTAAAATACCAAACTTGGTATTTAAGTTTAGTATCTTCCAGGGATGCGACACGAAGATTTTGAGAAAAATCCCCCCACCCTCAACTTCCCTTTACATGGAACTTTTTTCGAAAATTTTGATTTTCTCAGAAATGGCTCTAACGATTTTGATTAAAATTTCGTATATTAAACATATTTACCTGACAAATAAAATGTATATCTTGAATTTTCTGGGAACAGCCTCTGAAGAGTAGTTTATTCTGAATGAATTTTACTAAATTTTGAATAACTGCTAAACCGTAAGAGATGGACAAAAACTTACTACACAAAAAATGTAGAGCACATTCAAACACACAATTTATGTTATATACATTTTTTTCGTGGAGTTCGTCGTTTCCTTATTTTTGGTTTCTGCTATGAAATACGTATACTTTTCTCATACAGGAACTTGTCAACTCTTATCCATATAGACAAAGGAACTTCATTGACATGGTAACCAGCTTTTGACTATCACTTTAACATACAGTTGTCCCTTATTTCGCTTCTACTTACAAGGAAGCGAGTAATTAGACTATTTCTACTATTTTTTTCTGATTAGCAGAAACTAAATAAAAGTATAAGCTTTTTAAGAATAATTTGTTGCAGCGATATGGAGAAAGTCATGTGAATGGTACACATCAGATTTTTTCAATTATGATATTGTTATATTCTGCACCAGAACAAATTATAGTTTCAACATATATAAAGTTAAAACATTAAATTTCTGTGTATATTTTAATGTCATAACGATTACTGTTTATATGATTTAGTCAAGTTGAAAATGAGCTGAAGGAACCTGTATTTGTTTATTAAGATTAAGATCTTGTCCAGGAAGATCTATTTACATTATTCGTATAAATTTATATCTTTAATTATTTATGTATAATAACCTACACGAGAAATAAAAAATCTGATGTGTTACACTCACATGACTTTCTCTAGCCATTCTACAAACTTCTTACATCAGATTATTCTTCTTTCTGCATCTTGTTAATCGAGGTATTCAGCACGATGTTCTTAGTACTTAGTTCCTTATAAGTAGGAAGAAAATAAGGGAATACACTAGGCTAAATCGATAGTCTAATGTTTTAAAAGCTGTCGTTATGCGATTGTCATTACAAATCGCTTCTTTTCTTGGCCGGGAGTAGAACAAAAGAAAAACGGACACTCCCATCTGAGAAAAGTATAAGTACTTCACAACTGAAACTAATAACAATGAATACTTTGAAAACGGTAAGCTCCCCGAAAAAAAATGTATATGGCATAACTTGTGTACTTTAACAAGGCCTACACTTTTTGTATAGTAAGTTTTTGTCTATTTCTTACGGTTTACTAGTTATGCCAAATTAAGCAAAATTCATCCAGAATAAACAGGTCTTTAGAAGCTATTCCCAGAAAATTCAAGATATACATTTTATTTGTCAGGTAAATATCTTTAATATACGATATTTTAATCAAAATCATTAGAGCCATTTCTAAGAAAGTCAAAATTTTCGAAAAAAGTTCCATGTAAAGGGTAGTTTGGGGTGGGAGGATTTTTCCCAAAGTCTTCTGTCGCATCCCTGGAAGACACTGAACTTAAATACCAAGTTTGGTATTTTAGCTACTAGAGTTATCGTGTTCACAGACACACGGACACACATACACACACTGACATTTTTCTGGAAATGCTTTTTTGGATTCAGAGGGTTCTAATACATGTATTTCCGATGAAATCTCGGTATCGAATTTTTTGGTGGAGTGCAATACCTCTCTATACACTATGTACATAGTACGTATAGAGAAAGTAAAAATCTGATGTGTTCCATTCACACGACTTTCTCTATATCTCTGTAACAAATTATTGTTAGTAAGCTTATCTTTTATTTATTTCATGCTAATCGAGAAAAATTAGCAGAAGTAGTCTTATTTCTTGCTTTATTGTAAGTAGAAGCGAAATAAGGGAGTACCATTTATGTTAAAGTGAAAGTCAAAAGCTGGTTGCTATGTGACTGATGTTCCTTTGTTTGTATGGACAGGAGTTGACAAATTCCTGTATGACAAAAGTATGTTTTTCAAAGCTGAAACCTAGAAAAAGGAATATCTAAAAAACGATCAACTCCACGAAAAAATGTATATAACATAAATTGTGTGTTTTAACGTGGTCTACATTTTTTTGTTTTAAGTTTTTGTCCGTCTCTTACGGTTTAGAGTTACGCAAAATTCATCCAGAATAAAGTAGTCTTTAGAGGCTATTCCCAGAAAATTCAAAATATACATTTTATTTGTCAGGTAAATATCTTTAATATACGATATTTTAATCAAAATCGTTAGAGCCATTTTTAGAAAATCAAAATTTTCGAAAAATGTTCCAAGTAAAGGATAGTTTCGGGTGGGGGGATTTTTCTCAAAATCTTCCTGTCGCATCCCTGGAAGATACTAAACTTAAATACCAAGTTTTGTATTTTAGCTACTTTTCGTTTTTCAGTTATCGTGTTCATGGACACTCGGACACACATACACACACATTGACCTTTTTCTGGAAATGCTTTTTTTTTTTTTTTTTTGATTCAGGGGGTTCTAAAACATGTATTTCCGATGAAATCTCGGTATCGAATTTTTTGGTGGAGTGCAATACCTTCTCTATATACTATGTACATAGTATTTATAGAGAAAGTAAAAAGGGGCAAAATAATAAATAGATTCGTTGTGTATTGCAATTATTTTAGTTAATTCAATAAGATATTGAATATCTTATATATACGAATTCATTTCGGAAGTCATGACCAGTATTTTATATAATCCAAATAACTGAATATGCAATATATAAAGTTGAAAACATGTTGTATACAGAATGGGATGTCACCACTAGATGACGTCTGAGTGCATTCAAACAGTAGTATCCTAGAGACCGTGTTCCAAGAAGAAAGTCACTGAAGTTGAACACTGAGCGTAGCAGAAATGCTCGTGTGTGTCACATATGTGTGGAAGCCTTGAGGGTACTATTTGTGCATCTTTCAATGCCCCGTACTCATAATCCTTTGTACCCGGATCCCAATTTAGTCCAGCATTGAGAAGAATATTCCAGCAACTTTCAATCGTATATGCTGCTAAAGATAAAGATTTACAAAAAAGGTTTCATTACACGATTTGTTGAAGGTTCAACGGGGATAGAGAAAACGTAATCGGTAGTCAAATGTTTAAAAAGCGGGCCACTATATGCTGGTCTTAAACTTCCATACTCTTTCTGATACATCACAAGAAACAACTTAAGGCCCCATCAAATAAAACATTATTTAAAATAAATTGTGTGTTTTAAAGCTATCACCATTTTTTCGTATAGAAAATCTTTGTATATCCCTTTTTGATTTACTAGTTATGCAAAATCAAACGAAATTTCTTCTCAATTAAGAGGACTTCACTTCGTAGAAAATTCAAGATATACAAATTATTTGCAATAAAAATATCTTACATAAAGTGTACTTAATGAAAACTATAAGAGCAATTTTAAAGAAAGAGAGGGACTGAGGGAGAGAAAGAGAGAGAGAGAGAGAGAGAGAGAGAGAGAGAGAGAGAGAGAGAGAAAGCTATGTTAATTTTTTTTCTACACAAGCCCTATGTAGGTCAGGAATGTAGAAGTTAGAGTGAGACTGAAAAATTCTAATCTATAACTGGTATTTGAACAACGGATTTCTCAATCTCCGTTGGGTTGCTCTAACCACTGAGCTACCATAGCGACATACCAACAGGACATTAAATTCCCCAAGTGACTCGCATATACACGCAGATGCTGCGAGTCAGGTGGGAATATTATTTTGCTTTGGTATCATGCCATGTGACTAGCAGATGCACGCAGATGATGCTTGTTTGTTGAGGTATTTCGTATCGAGCGGTCATGTTGCTATGGTGTCTCAGTGCTTAGAGCAACCGGACAGAGATCAGGAGATCTGTGGTTTAAAACCTGGCTATAGCATTGAATTTCCCAACAACATCTTATGAGCTTCATTCACATGACTTTCTCTACATCTCTGCAGCAAACTATTTTTATCTACTCCATGGTAATCGAGATAAACATCAGCAGAAACGGATTTTTTACTTAGTCCCTTATAGATTGGAGGGGAATAAGGTAGTACTCTAGACTAAATCAACAGTCAAATATCTTAAAACGTGGTTGCTATGGGATTGAAATTCGTTTCTTGACGTGGCCAAGCGTTCACAAGTTCCCGCATGAGAAAATTTGAAGTATTTTAAAACTGAAATCAATTAGTGGAAGCCCTTGGGAATAATGCCCTACCATACCGTACAGTAGCACAGTGGGTAGGAACGTTTCAGCAAGGACGTGTGTCAACCAGTGATGTTCAACGTTCGGGACGACCTAGTGTGTGGACCGACGTGGCATGTGCCGTCATCGAGCAGCTCCTGGATGAAGACAGACGATGGACGCTACTGAAGTTAGAGAGGGCAAGTGGCACCAAGAAACACACCGTCCACTGGGTATTGCGTAATGAGCTGCAACTAAGCAAAACCGCATCGCGGTGGGTACCGCATGTACTGATGGAAGTTCAAAGGTGGGTGGGTGCGCTTTGCAATATGCTCCGACCACCTTGCACGCTGGCAACAGGACGGCAATCAATTATTATCACGAATAATCGCCATCGATGAATGTTGGGCCAGGGCATTCGAACCAGAACTGAAACGCTAGACCGCGGAGTGGCGACATGCTGGATCTCCAAGGAGGCAGAAGTTCCGTCAGAATCCTCCTGCAGTCAAATTGATGGTGATCGTCGCGTATGACGAGAAGGGTGTCATAGTTTGCCACTTTGTTTTCCACGTGGCAGAACAATTACCGCACAGTACTACAGGGATTTCCTAGTGCGACAGGTACGACGTGGCCTTCGGGAGAAACGTCCGGATCTTGTGGACAGTGCAATAATCCTGCACGACAATGCAAAACCACATAAAGCAGAGTGAGTGAGGCAGCTACTGCAACGTTGGGGATGGGAAGAATTGGAGCACCCACCGTACTCTTAAGACATTTTGCCCTGTGACTTTGATCTCATTCGAAAGATTAAGGAACCAGTATGTATGTGGTAGGCGGTTTGCAACACGAGAGGACATTGCTAATGCAGTGCGCGAACAGATGACCCGATTCACATATGGTGCGGCAAATGCTGCGGAAGTTGGTATTCAGCGCCTCCCACATTGTTGGCAGTGTGGTGACAGTAGCATGGGACTACTTTGAGGGTCTTTAGGCCCATGTTTGTCATATCAACTGTATGTGTACTGTGTTGTCATTCTTTTGCACTGTGAAGGCCATATTGCCCTGTATACTACCGTAGTAAATTAGTGTATTACGATATTCAGTGCTATTCATTGTCCACACATGCAGTTAACAGCGGGTCCTTTCGTCTGTATGTGTCACATTTTCCAACCGGACTGATTATCTTCAAGAAAATAAATAGTTGTCATGACTTTTGCCCCAACCCTCGCATTTAGGGTAGACACTAAGCATAAATGCATACACATACACAAGCACGCATGCATACGCACACATACGTGTACCTTGGCTTTTGTTTTTAATTTGTTTCAGGCGCTTCAGAAGATGTATTTCCGGTGAAATATCGATATCAAGGTACTTTCGGTGAACACCATAAACAGGCACTAAAAATAACAGGTTATCAGTTTCTTTAAAATCTTAGGAATTAATACTTGAAAGTAAGTTAAGGACATGACAAAAATGTCCAATAGTATAAAACCGTAAGAATAACAGACTTAAATAGCGTTAAATATCTGATATTTTAAAATTCTTGAATAAATGCTGTTTCTAGCATTTACTCTCCCCAAAATCCCAGCATTGTTCAACTTTATGAGTAATTCTTGGTTCCTGATTCACAGGACTGCATTGTATTAATCTGTACATCTGGATATTATTCTACACGATTTTACTTTCTTTATTCCCTACACGTACTATGTACACAGCGTATAGAGAAAGTATTGCATTCCATCCAAAAATGTAATACCGAGATTTCACCGAAAATAGGCATTTTAGGGTCTCCTATATACAAAAGAAAATATTTAGAAAAGGGGCCGTGTGTGTCCGTGTGTCCCTGTATCAGTGTCTGTGAACACGATAAAGTCGGAAAAGTACCAAACTTGGTATATAAGATTAGTATTTTCCAAGGAAGCAATACAAAGATTTTGAGAAAATACCCCCAACCCCAAACTACCCTTTACATGGAAAATTTTTGAAAAATTGATTTTTTAAGAAATGGCTCTAATGGTTTTGATTAAAATACCGTATATTAAAGAAATTTACACGGCTAATAAAGCGTATATTTTAATTTTCTGGGAATAGCCTCTGAAGACCTGTTTATTCTAGATGAATTTTGCTGGATTTTGCATAACTGGCAAACCGTAAGAGATGGAGGAAAACTTACTGCACAAAAAATGTAGATCTAGTTGAAACACACGATTTATGTCATATCCATTTTTTCGTAGAGTTGACCATTTTTTAGATATTGCTTATTATTTGTTTCAGTTATAAAATAGAACTTTTCACATACGAGAATATGTGAACCCCTGGCAATGCATAGAAACGGATTTCATCCACATGACAACCAACTTTTAATGTCGTTTTAGTCTAGTGTTATCCCTTATTTCCTTTCTATTCACAAGAAAGCTCTTCTGTTAATATTTATTTTGATTAGCATGAAGTAGTTTGAATCTTAAGCTTTCTAAAACTAATTTCTTACAGAGATGTAGGGAAAGGCATGTGAATTGAACACATTAGTTTATTTTTGTTTGATTTGTGTAGCCCCCTTTAACATCAATGGTCATGTAGGAGGCTTTGACTTGTGAAACAACTCGTATTGATGTTGTAGCTTTGGAATGTTAGGTTGATGAATTGCATATTACTAAACACACACATTCCCTCTCACATTCATATTTCCAGATACACACTGTTAACAGTTCAGTTCAAAGAAGTATAAATTACCTTCTTGCATGCTACGTTTAAAAGTTAGGTAATTATACCCCAGCAAAAGTAAACTGCGATTTGTTTGTGTTTCGCAATTGCATGATTACTATAGCTATCAAAGGAAGTCCAGTATTATGACAACCTGCAAAATTTATGCTTACAGCTGCAGCTTTTCTTGCTGGCAGAAACACGTTATGCGTATAAATAGTTATTGCACGAGCCACTGCAGCTCAACCGAGAGTTAAAATGGGAATTTCAGTGCCATATTTTGCGATTCTGCTCATTCTAGCCCCATCAGCATCTTCAGGTCCAAGTGAAGACAGCCACTTCTATTTGGTGAATAATACTTTTTTAAATTTATTAATACTATTATTACGTAAATGACTATTACAGTATTTATTATGCGTCAGATAAACAGGAAATTGTGTTGTGTATTTTGAATTCTATACATTTTAATTTCTTTCTATACAATCTCTAAAAGATCTCTTAAACAATATATATATATAGTAAGCTATAAAGAGATTAAAATTTATAGAATATGGCAATACCAAACTATTTGCTTTTATTGCTGACAGTTTCTAACATAACAACGTTTTAAACAAATATAATAATACTAAATGGAGTACTTTCAGAAAACATATACAATTTGAATCCTGAACATCAAGGCTTGCTGATACAAAATTGGATAATTTGTAAAGAGTAACTGGTTGTCTTTGGATTCTGTTTCCTTTTTGCTTTCTCTATAGTCACTATGTACATAGTGAATAGAGAATGTATTGCACTCCACCAAAAAATTCGATACCGAGATTTCACCGGAAATATATGTTTTAGGGTCCCCTGTATCCAAAAAAAGTAGTTTCACAAAAAGGTCCGTGTGTGTGTGTGTGTGTGTGTGTGTGTGTGTGTGTCCGTGTGTCAGTGTGTCCGTGTGTCTGTGAACACAATAACTCAAAAACGAAAAGTCCGTAAGGTACCAAACTTGGTATTTAAGTTTAGTATCTTCCAGGGATGCGACACGAAGATTTTGAGAAAAATTCCCCCACTCCAAACTACCCTTTACATGGAACTTTTTTTCAAAAATTTTGATTTTCTAAAAAACGTCTCTAACGATTTTGATTAAAATTTCGTATATTAAAGTTATTTACCTGACAAATAAAATGTATATTTTGAATTTTCTGGGAATAGCCTCTGAAGACTACTTTATTCTTGATGAATTTTTCGTAACTACTAAACCGTAAGAGATTGACAAAAACTTAACATACAAAAAATGTAGAGCACGTTAAAACACACAATTTGTGTTATATACATTTTTTTCGTGGAGTTGATCGTTTTTGAGATATTCCTTTTTCTTGGTTTCAGCTTTGAAAAACATACTTTTCTCATACAGGAATTTGTCAACTCCTGTCCATACAAACAAAGGAACATCAGTCACAGAGTAACCAGCTTTTGGTTTTCACTTTAACCTATGGTACTCCCTTATTTCGTTTCTACTTACAATAAAGCAAGAAATACAACTATTTCTGCTAATTTTTCTCGATTAGCATGAAATAAATAAAAGATAAGCTTATAACAATAATAATTTACAGAGATATAGAGAAAGTTATGTGAATGGAACACATCAGATTTTTACTTTTCTTATGAATATTCTTATAAACTTTATCTTTAAATCAACAAGGAAGAGATTATCCGAAAAAAATGTTACATGCTGCATTCATGAGACATGTAGCCATTCTTGAACAAGCTCTTCTTATAAACGCTTATTCCTCATGTTACTCCACATAAAATTTGTTTCTTTGAAGTTACATCAGGATAAGGCAATTGCAGTTGACTTTAAACAAATCAAATCTTTTAGGAGCGGGCCGCTATGAGAAGGTACAAAAGGACTGGGCAAATACAATAGACTTTAAGCAAATCAAATCTTTGAAGAGCTGTTCGCCATGAGAAGATACAACAGTATTAAGCAAATAGTATGCTTTAAGCGGATCAAATATTTTTATAGTGGGCTGCTATGAGAAGGTACAACGAGATTAGGAACATATTTTAGGCTTTATGCGAATCAAATCTTTTAAGAGAAGGTAAACGAGATTATGCAAATACGGTAGGTTTTAAGCGAATCAAAACTTTTAAGAGCAGCCGCTATGTGATGATATTGATTTAAAGGGCTCTTTTCATGACCAGGAAAAAGTATAGGATGCGATACATTCATAACAATGTGTCTATCCATTTATCAACTGCTATAATTAAAATAAGTTTATTCGCATTAAAGAAGATAAACTTTTACTGCCTTAGTGGTTCAGTGGTCAGCATACTGACTTCTTATCCGAGGTTCCTGTTTCGATTCTCGGTTGGTGGACTTTTTCTTCAATCAGAATCATTCTCTCTCCTAAGAGAGTCAGGAAATATGACTGTGAGATTGAGTATACGTGTGTATAATGATATAAAACTTAAAAACCAACATTAAGATTCAGCGAGGGTAACACCTGCAGTTGTTTCTCAAGTCGAAGCAACCGATATGACCACAGTAGTTAAACGGGGGACATACAAAACAGAGAGAGAAATGTAGAATTGCTTTTACTGCATAGTATTTCTTTATAGATACGATGGGAATAGAAGAATCCAGTAGACTTAAAGGTGGAAAAGTCATTTAAAACTAGACGCTATATTATGTTGAAATTACTCTCTCTCACTCTAAGTACTTTAAAACTGAAATAAATAACAAGGAATATCTGGGAAACTGTTAACTGCACAAAACAAATGCATCAGATACAAAATATGTGTTTTAACGAGATCTATGTACAGTTTTAAGTAGGCAGAAGATTTTGTTTATCTCTGACGGTTTAACACTTGTGCAAAATACATCCACAATAAAGAGTAGCTATTCCGAGAAACTTACAAACTTATATTTTATTTTTCATAAAAAAATCTTATATGCGGTTTTTATCAAAATCACTACAGCCATTTTTTAGAAAATCAAACTGTCGAAACAGCTTCCCTGTAAAGGGTAGTTTAGGGATTTTCTTGACATCTTCGTGTCGTATTCTAGGAATATGCTTCGGATTGAAAGATGCAATTTTCCATTTAACGGATGTTTCGTTTTTAAGTTATGCTGCTCACACACAGGCTTTGTTTTTAGATGCATGAGGCACCGAAACGTGTAATTCCAGTGAAATCTCTATATAAAGTGTGTGGGTGAAATGAAATATTTACACTAATTACCATGTGCCTATATGGTAGAGAAAGTAATAAACGAATAACGATTTTCCTCTTGAAAAAGTATAAGTATTTAAACATTCAAATGAATAACAAGGAATACCTTGGTTAACGCCAGCAAAATTGTTTTTGATATATTATATTTTGTGGTTTATGAGATCTACATTTTTACTGTGCACATAGTACACAGGTAGAGAAAGCATTTTATTCCGCCCAGAAGTTCGATATCAAGATTACACTGGAAATTCACATTTTAGGGTCCCCTGCATTTTAGAAAAAACATCGTATCTGAGGTTTTACTTTCTCTAGCCCCGTATGTTCAATGTGCATAGTGGTTAGAGAAAGTATTGTGTTCCGCTCAAAATTCGATACCAACATTTCACCGGGAATACATACTTTAGGACCCCCTGAATCCAAAATAAAATCTGATGTGTCCATTCACATGACTTTCTCTACATCTCTGCAAAAATTTTTGTAAAAACTCTTATACTTCTATTTACTTCATGCTAAACGAGAAAAAATAGCACAAATAGTCTTATTACTTGCTTCCTTGTAAGTAGAAGCGAAATAAGGGTGTACCATAGGTTAAAGTGATAATCAAAAGCTGGTTGCTATGTGATTGAAGTTCCTTTGTTTGTATGGACAGAAGTTGAGAAATTCCTGTATGAGAAATGTATAAGTTTTTCAAAGCTAAAATCAAAAACAAGGAATATCTCAAAAACGAATTTCCTTGAAAATCTTCGTGTCGCATCCTTGGAAGACCTTGAGCTATACTGTGCAAAGACACACACACATACACACGCACACACGGACCTTTTTTCAGAAATACTTTTTTTTTTGGATTCAGGGGCACCCAAAACATGTATTTCCGGCGAAATCTCGGTATCGAATTTTTGGATGGAATACAATACATTCTCTATACATATATACATAGTGCGCATAGAGAAAGTAAAAAAAGCATTTTCAGAAAAAAGGTCCGTATGTGTCTGTGGACTGCATAGCTCAAAAACGAAAAGACGGTTAAATACCAAACTTGGCATTTAAGTTTAGTATCTTCCAAGGATGCGCCACGAAGATTTTTAAGAGAATCCCCCCACCCCTAACTACCCTTTACATGAAGCATTTTCTAAATTTTTGTTTTTCTTAAAAATGGCTCTAACGATTTTGATTAAAATAACACTTATTAAAGCTATTTCCATCATATTCCATCTTAAATTTTCTGGGAATAATTTCTGAAGACCTGTTTATTCTGGATGCATTTTGCTGAATTTTTGCATAACTAGTAAGCCGTAAGAGATAGACAAAAAATATTAATCTTGTTAAAATGCACAACTACGTATACATATACATTTTTTTTCTTGGTGTTTATCATTTTCGAGATATTTCTTGTTATTGATTTCAATTGTAAAGTACTTATACTTTTCTCAGATGGGAAGTGTCCGTTTTTCTATTGTTCTATTCCTGTCAAAGCAAAGAAGCGATTTGCAATGACAATCGCATAACGACTGATTTTAAAACATTTGACCATCACTTTAGCCCATATCATTTCCTTAGTTCTCTTCTATTTATAAAGAACTAAGCAATAAAAGCATTCTGCTAATGTTTATCTCTATTAGCATTGTGTAGAAAGAGGATTAATCTTTTGTAAGAAGTTTGTTTGTAGAGCAAATAGAGAAAGTCATGTGAGTGTAACACATCGGATTTTTTTTAAATAGCGTTTAACGCCTGCTTTTGCTACACATGGCACCGCAGGTGGTGGCATCGATGATACATGGAATGAAGATGGAGCACCGATGGAATCTATGGCGGGGGAAACCGGTGAACCCGGAGAGCACCACCTCTGCGTCGCTTTGTCCACCACAAATCCCACATGCGGTCCCGTGAGACCGTAACCAGCCTGGTGAGAGGCGAGTGGTCTAACCACTTGATCACGGCGCAGCCTCTGTGTTTGTACGCGCGCGCGTGTGTGTGTGTGTATGTGTCTCTGAACATCCAAACTTAAAATCAGAGAGTCAATTAAATACCAAACTTGATATTTATGTTCTACCTCCTCCTAGGATACAAAATTAAGATTTTAATGGATTTCCCCCAACCCAATTATCCTTTAAATACAAAAGATGTCGAAGGTTTTGATTTTCGGTTAAAATAATGAATTTCAATCACATAGCGTTTTGCTCTTAAAAGACTTAACTATTGTTCTATCTCAATGCAACACCTTATTTGTTTTCTACTTACACGAACTAAGCAATAAGACCAATTTTAGTAATATCCATCATTAGCTTGAAGTAGTAAAAGTGTAAGCTTCTGTAGGAATGTTTATTTATTTATCCTGGTTGGAGTTAACGCCATATGACCTTCTCTTTCACTCTACCAGGCATAAATTCAATATAGCATTGATACAATGAATAAAGGAATAAAGAATAAAAATGCAATTCTAATAAAAACATATATAAAAAGATGCCATAAGTATACTGAAATGAAATAAAAAAAGCTGTAAACAAAAATATTTTAAGCGAAATAAATATTCATATAAGTTGAAACACATATTGGTCATATTTACAGTTGAAATGCATCTTAATTGCCATCATATAAAATATTAATAACAATAAATGTAAGTAGTGATGTATTTATCATATTAATACAGCAGCAGATTAGGTTTGATTACAAATGTATGCTTTAATTTTCTGCTTGAACAGTATAACGTTCCGGCAGTCCTTTACGTCTTCAGGTAGCGAATTCCAAAGACGAGCTAAATCTATTACAAATGATGATGAATAGAAGTTGTATGGTGAGCAGGTATAGCAAGAAGGAAAGAGTATCAAGTGAGTTTCTCGATTATGACAATCAGAAAGATAGCTTGTTGTAGAATTGGTGGAGTGGAACTTATCGGATATATTTTTTTTAAATTGATTGATCAATGACATTTTCGTTTTAACCTTCATTTTTTGGCTTAGTCCAGCAAATGGATGTTGATATGGATAATTATTACCAGAGAGAGATTGGTTTTTCCCTGCGATATTTATCATTATTCGTTTTTGTTTTCTTTCTTTTGTTTTTTTTTTTATTTATTTGAGATAATTCCATATATGATCAAAGGGTTGGGGAGGGGAAAGATTGCTGTAGAGCTGACGTCTAAGGTGAACTGCTGCCTGCTGTTTTTTACCTGTATAGCGCCTCTAATTATACCTTCTAGGTTGTTATTCGCGAACGTATTATATTAATTACACCTTTCATTTTGCTGAGAAGTACTAATAA
The DNA here is from genome assembly GCA_030762935.1 of Hymenopus coronatus. Taxonomy (NCBI): domain Eukaryota; kingdom Metazoa; phylum Arthropoda; class Insecta; order Mantodea; family Hymenopodidae; genus Hymenopus; species Hymenopus coronatus. The sequence continues at coordinate 22,557,206 of CM060886.1, read as the reverse complement.
AGATAAATGCATATCCTCAGTAAAATTCTGTGGCAAGAAGCAAAAGCCATTTTACTTTTTCTATCATACGCGTACAATGTATTAAATAGAAAAGACGTTGTATTCATCCCGAAATTCCATACGGCGACTTTATCAGAAATATATGCTTTGAGACGCCCGAATCCAAATAAAGCAATTTTAGAAAAACGAATGTGTATAGCTGTATCTGTGAGCAGCATAGTTAAAAATACAAAATAACTGTTTCAGCTCATAACTTTCAAGGATGTGAAGAATTTCAAGAATATCCCCACACCAAAATTCCCTTTACAAAGGATTTTAGAAAATGTTGATTCTCTCAAATATGACTTTAACGATTTTGATTAAAATACCGTATATTAGATGTATTTAAATTACAATTAAAATGCACATCTTAAAATTCATAGGAATTTCTGAAGTCCTCTTCATTGTGAATGCCTTTTGTTTAACTGTTAAACCGTAGGAAATAGACAAAACTTGGACTACACAAAACTTTTTTTTGGGAGGAAGGGCCTAATTCATCCCTCTGCAATCAATCCAATTTGGAAAGTTTTTATTCTTTGGAATAAATTATAAATTTTATAAGTAATTTTTTGATTAGGTAGGTTCAGGTATATCTTACTATAACACAAAATTTATGTCATATACACCTTTTGTGGAGATATTCCCTGTTATTCTTTAGAATTTTCAATATTTTTCTCAACTGGGAAGCCATCATTGGTTTTACTATTGCTTTTTCAGTCTTAGGCATGCAAAGATCAACTAATTTCTCTATGATCACCTGGCAATCAGCTGTTAAAAGATATGTTTATCACTTTAGCCTAATGTATTTCCGTATTTCCCTTGTACCTAAAAGAAATATATAATAACACTATTTCATCTAATATCTATCTCTATCGCATGAAATAGGTCGAAAAATCAAGCTTTTGAAAGAAAAACTTGCTGCAAAATAGGTACACAAAGTGTTGAGACTGTAACATAAGTCTTTATGTATATTGAAAGTCTTCGCCTATGCATATTTTTATTCCTGAAAATAGTACTGGCTCCTGCTTGTAACATTTGCAATGCTTATTAATTATAATTTAGTTTTTAATATTGAATAAAGCACAAAGATTCTCTCCAAAGTTTTATACCCGCAGCAATGGAAAGTTGCAAAATTTAGCATACACATCCTTAGTTCCACCAATATTAGAATATAGTGCTGCATGCTGGGCTCCGTATCAGGTTGGGCAAAAACTGGCATTCCAGAGAGTTTAAAAAGCAGCAGCTAAATTTTTAGACAGAAGAAAATTATTCGAAAACCATTCCAGCACTGTTACTTCCTAGGAAACACTAGAAAGACGTAAGAGACGAGCATTACTATGCGCAATTTTTAGAGCCTATAAGGGAGAATCTGCATTGAAGGATATATCCAAGCGATTATTAAAGCCATTATACTGTGGGAGAAATGATTACTCGAAAACAAATCTGATGCGTTCCATTCACATGACTTTCTCTACATCTCTGCAACAAACTATTGTTAAAAAGCTTATGCTTCGATTTACTTCATGCTAATCGAGAAAAAATTAGCAGAAATGGTCTTATTGCTTGCTTCCTTGTAAGTAGAAGCGAAATAGAGGAGTATCATAGGTTAAAATGATAGTCAAAAGCTGGTTGCTATGTGACTGAAGTTCCTTTGTATGGACAGGAGTTGACAAATTCCTGTATGAGAAAACTAAGTTTTTGAAATCTGGATAAAGTAGTCTTCAGAGGCTATTCCCAAAAAGTTCAAGACATACATTTTATTTGTCAGGTAAATATAGGATATTTTAATCAAAATCGATAGAGTCATTTTTGAGAAAATCAAAATTTCGAAAAATATTCCATGTAAAGGCTAGTTGGGAGTGGGGGGATTTTGTTGAGAATCTTCGTGACGCATGCTTGGAAGATAGCGAACTTAAGAACCAAGTTTGGTATTTAACCATCTTTTCGTTTTTGAGCAATGCCGTCCACAGTCACACTCGGACCTTTTTCTAAAATGCTTTTTTGGATTCAGGGGGACTCAAAACATGTATTTCCAGTGAAAGCTCGGTATCGATTTTTGGGTGGAATACAATACCTTCTCTATACACCATGTGCATATTACTTGCAGAGAAAATAATAAGAAATAGGAAATAGAAAAAAAACTGACAAGTACATTTTTCCTCACAAATAGAACAATTAACGAATGGGACAAAATAGCTGCGGACTTACCAGAGACTTTGCCTCAAAGTGTAAATAGTTTTAAAAAGAGACTAATGAAGAGTGGTTTATAGTCAGGATAACAAATATAAATGTTGCCTTATCTCTAGTATAATAAAGCTTTTAATATTGTATTATTATTATTATTATCATTATTGCTGTTGTTATCATTAGCATTATTACTTTTTCTGCATAGTGTATAGAAAAGGTATTTTTTTACTAGTTTTTAGTCGCTTTGACTCGTAAGAGTCTTATCGCGACTGAAACACTGATACATTGTGATAACAATAATTATTACAGGATGGTTATAAAGATACGTTGGAATATAATACAAATTGTGCTAATTAACAGGTAACAATGCATACAAAATTATATCTTTTGAAGTTAATATAGAGTAATATTAAACTGTACCGATATATTTAATTTTAATGATGTATAATATATTTCTTACATTTTTGTGAACGAAAGCAAATAAAACTGTGTTAATGTATATTACAATTTTAGATTACGCTGTAGATATTGATAGCGTTTAGGAACATAACCACATTTTTTATGATTTCATTATTTGTACTTTTATATCACCAGTGATTTTGTACTTTTTCCTCTGGGGATCATAACGGCGGCATTCTGAAGTATGAGACACTGTCAGTGGAGTATTGTAAGTTGTACACTGAGGTTGGGCATCTCTGGTGATCAAGTAGGTATGAGTCATTGCTGTGTGGTCTGTTTTCAGACGAGTGATAATGGTTTGATATTTCTTATTTAGGTTTTTAAAACAGCAAACAGCAGTGGAGGATCCTCTAACTGAGTGTAGTTTAGTTCCTTGATGTTGAGACCATTGAGTTTTCCAGGCATTGTTGATTTTAGTACGGATGTAAATGGAGAAGTCTGAATGGTGCACTGGAATGTCAGTGTTATACACAGGTTTCCGAAGAGCAGTTTTGGCTGCCTCGTCTGCTTTCTCGTTGCCGGGAATTTGTTGGTGAGAAGGAACCCAACAAAGGATCACTTGTTTTCCTTGTTCTAAGGCCTGATTATAGGAAACTTGAACATTTTGGGTAAGTATTAGTTATGAACGTTTAGGTAGACGGAGATTATTAATTAATAAAGGTTTATTAAATTTGATGCCTAGAATGGCATTATGATGATTTTTATTATCTTCTTGTAATATAGCAAGTTGGTTGTCTGTACAAATATTTAAAGTTGCCATTAGGGCCTATTTGGAAGATTATGAATGACTGACTGACTCTTAGAGTCTGTTATTTACGAGACGTCTTCTTTTATAGCGTATAGTTCACTGGAGAAACAGTCAGGAAGTTTTGCCGTCTGAATTTGATTTGGTAGGATTATTGCACGTCTTCCCCTGTGAGCTAATTTTGAACCATCTGTAAATATTTTTTCAGAATCAGAGTGTGAACTAGACACTTCTTTAAATAGTTGTTCATAAATAATTACAGATGTTTATCCTTTTCTGTAGAATTTCATTTCTAGGATAAGTTTTGGTTTTTTAAGCCTCCAGGGAGGAACATCGTGAAATGGTGTGTTATTTATGGACGATCTTTAACTGCTTTGGTTCTCAGCGTCCCATTCTATATTGGGCGTGAAAGATCGGTTAATTTTGCTCAGAGGCCTCTCTTATCAGGCTTGAGGTTCTTTTACGTGCCGTAAATCTACGACACGGGACCCACGGCTTTACTTCCCTTCCGAAGGAAGCCATGCTAAGGATTTACGCCCGAAAAAATATCCATCGTCCTCCGCCGGGTTTGAATCCGCGACCTTGGGTACATGAAGTTAGCATGGTAACCATTACACCACGGAGGTCGACAAGAGGAACGTTGTGAAGTCCGGGTGTTGTTATCTCCGTTGTTGTTTCTTTAAGTAGTCGTTAATTCTATCGTAGAGTGATAATGGTTTGAATGAACGCTGGAGTTTATCTCTTTTGGGTGTTTTGGGATATACATAGTTATAAGCATTTGAGTAGGGTAAATCCAACTATTTTCATTGCATAGTTTAACTTAAGTATTCTCGACGTACTTCAAGGGGAGATTCATCTAACTCCATATGTAAACTATCGATTGGACTAGTATGGTAGGCTCACAGAACAATCCTTAAGGCTGCGGAGTGTACACGGTCGAGATCTTTGAGTAGCGAGGGGCTGGCTGAATTATACACTATTGAAGCGTAATCTAGCTTGGATGTTATTAATGCCTTATATGTCGCGTGAAGGACTTTCTTGTCGGATCCCCAGTTACTAGCGCAGAGAATTCTTAATATATTTGACTTTTTTTTTTGCAATCTGTTGCCAGTAATTTTAAATGTGAAGATTAAGTTAGTCTTTTATCAAATGTTAGACCTAGTATTCTCACAGAACTGACAACGTCAACCATTTTGCCATTTATAAATAACTTGGGTTTATTTCCATCGCGTCTTGCTCTTGAAAAATTGATACATTTAGTTTTATGCTCAGAAAATTTGAATCCCATTTCACTGGACCAGTCTTGAATTGAGTGCAATGATTTCTTTAAAATTTCTTGAGTTGTGGATGAGTTTCTTCCTGAACAAAAAATATCTCTTACGGTTTACCAGTTATGCAAAATTCAATAAAAATCATACAGGATAAAGAGGTTTGCAGAGGCTGTTCCCAGAAAATTCAAAACATACATTTTATTTGACATATAAATAATTACCTTAAATATAAGAGATTTTAATCCAAATCGTTAGAACCATTTTTGAGAAAATCAAAATTTTCAGAATTTTGACCATGTAAAGGGTAGTTAAGGATGGGGGGATTTTCTTGAAAATATTGTGTTGCATCCTTGGAAGATATCAAACTTAAATACCAAGTTTAGTATTTAACGGCCTTTTCGAATTTGAGCTATGCTGTTCACAGACACAGATGCGCGCGCGCGCGCGCACACACACACACACACACACACACACACACGTGGACGTTTTTCCAAAAATGTGTTTGTTTTTTTTTTATTCAGGGGGACCCAAATCATATATTTCCGGTGAAATCTCGGCATCAAATTTTTGGGTACATAGTACGTGTAGAGTAAGAAAAAATAGCAATATTTCTGGTCTTATAATTGCTAATACAAGAAAAAATGTAGTTACCATATCAATGAAACACACATAAAACCATTTTAGATTTTTCAAAGCCTTATACAACCTAAATAGAAATAAATGGTAGTGCATAATGACGTCACATTGTCGTTTCACCCCAACTCCTTCGTTTTCTGTTATGAAGCATTTCCCCTTCACTTACTCGCTCATTCTAATGGCTGATCACAATGACATGTTCCAAGGTAATCATACATTAGAGAGGTTTGTTTGTGTAGGCCATGAGTATGTACATGCGCTATAGCTCCACCTCTGTATAAGATTCGGCATCACTGACTTAGAATAAGCTTATGAATATGTTGAGATATGAAGAACAAGTAAAATATAATTATTTGGAGACGGTAATACACTTGGAATATACAAAAGTTGGAAGAAATAAGAGCATTAGACATTTCTCCTTGCTGTAACCATTGCTTTGCTTTATACAATAAAACAAGATAAAGGAATTAATGTTATTATGCCTCCTTTAACTCTTGCTATCGCCGGGCTTAAATTTGCCATTAAGAGACATTTAAGCGATGGAAGTTATTTTCTAAACATTAAAGCTGCAACTGATTTTTTGTACAGACATCACTGGCAATAAAATAAGTATTATACAAGTTTCAACCAAATATGTACTTTTTTATTCTGAGTACATTATTTTGTATTCAATTTAACTAGCTAAAATCAATATCTATCTTCTCCTACAGATCTTAAGCTAAATACTTAATTTTCTAGGAATAGCCTCTGAAGACCTACTCATTCTGGATGACTTTTACCTAACTGGTAAACCGTAAGATATATAAAAAATCTTATTACAAAGATATCGTTAAAACAAAAACTATGTCCCACACATTTTTTTCGTGGATTTGACCATTTTCGAGACATTCCTTATTATTGATTTCAGTATTAAGATACTTAAACTTCTCTCATACGTGAATTTTTCAACGACTGACCATGTTAGGGAACGAATTTCAATCACATAACGATCAGATTTTAAAAGATTTGACTATCGCTGTAGCCTGGGGTATTCCTTGTTTCTCTTCCACCAACAAGGAAGCAATTAATACGAACAGTTTTGGTATCTTCTGCTTATCTTGATTAACAAAAATAGACAGAAGAATCAGCTTTTGTAAGAACAATCTGTTGCAGAATAGCTAGAGAAAGTCATGTAAATGGATCTCATCAAATTTTTACGCAAAAAATCCAAAATTCGACATTTATGCCCAAAAATCTCTAAAAAGCACTAAAGTTTATCAAGTACATAATGACATAAAATGCAGGCGATAAACTGTATTCAATCTAGCAGTACATTTTGGAACAAATACCAGCTGAATGTTGCGTAGTTAACTTCCTCTTGCACCCATATATAGCAATAGACATAGTGCTGTAATTACACCCAAAATTTCCATTACCCAATGCCACAGGAAATGTGTCTTTGGCGGTTCGAGTCCAAACCAAAACACTTGTTCCCGGTAAAGGTCTGCACTCGCGTGTATGTATGTATGTATGTATGTATGTATGTATGTATGTATGTATGTATGTATGTATGTATGTATGTATGTATGTATGTATGTATGTATGTATGATGTATGTATGTATGTATGTATGTATGTATGTATGTATGTATTAATGTATGTATGTATGTATGTATGTATGTATGTATGTATGTATGTATGTATGTATGTATGTATGTATGTATGTATGTATGTATGTATGTATGTATGTATGTATGTATGTATGTATGTATGTATGTATGTATGTATGTATGTATGTATGTATGTATGTATGTATGTATGTATGTATGTATGTATGTATGTATGTATGTATGTATGTGAACAGCATAATACAAAAGGAAAACATCCTAGGAGTATGATTCCGCTGTTACAAATATCATGGATTCTACATTTCAATTTAAATAATTCTACATAATTGCACAATAATCTAATAAAGAGACGGGTAAGGTAAGCGAAATGATAAAATTGTCCTTCTAGTTTAAAAGTGAATAGTGCAAGATCGGCTAAGACTGCTACTATAATACGTAAATTCTTCCTCGAAGTACAATTATGTTATAACGTCTATCAAAATAAACTGAAATCCCTTTGTTGAGCCTCATCTCCTCGTATTGAAAATTGGATAACAAATTTTAACTTTCGCAAACAAAACAAAAAACATAATGGACTGCCTCCGTGGTCGGCTGGTCAGCGAGATGACTTCTCACCCGGAGTTCCCGGGTTCGATTCCCAGCTGGGGGGGATTTTTCTTTAGCCAGAATTTTTCCCTATCCCCATAGAGTCTGGAAGTATGAGCGTGAATATGTGTATGTTGGGAAAAATAAAAATGATTCAAACCAAATGTAAAAGAACCTACAGACGAGTTGTTTCAAGTACAAAAGCCCCCGATAGACCTTAGATATTAAAGGGGGCTATATAAATGAAAAGAAAAAAAAATAGCATTATGGAAGAAGAAACGACGAGTTACGAATTTATATGTAAATGTATCTGAAAGAGGTTCCTGTTGTAATAATTATGGTTGTGTTTTGTTCCTGTGCAGGATAGGTACCCAAGCAAGCTGGATCATCTGGACGTGGACGGGATTCTCAACAGTGACCGTATGCTGTCTAGCTATATTAAATGTCTTCTCGACAAAGGACCTTGCACACACGAAGGCCAGGAAATCAAGAGTAAGTTCATAATTTTATTCATAGTAACTCTAGGTTTGCCCGCCTCCCAACTTGGCTGCCCGGGTCCATTCCCAGGACAGAGGTGGCATTTTTGGTGGGCGCAACGGCATCTGGGCGGGGTTTTTTCCTGTCATTTATTCTACCTTTACTATCATCAATTTCGCCTGTATTTCATATCATCTACTTCTTCAGTTTCTTGTAAGGCTTTGGGATGTGCCCCCATCCCTATATACTCTACTTTAGTCCTCAACAGGTGTTTGCATTTGCTTGCAAGTCCTTCATATGAGGAGGTAAGCAGTGCAAACGAAGAAGTAAGATAGTGAGATTTTACTTTGAAATCATAAATGCTGAAGAAGGGGTACAGAACATAAATATTAGTGCAAAACTTAAATAATTGAATAAAAACACATGTGAGTAAAGAAACATCATAACAGAGACACAATGTGGTACTGTCTCTCACTTTTAACTCTTTTCACCCTCCAGAGAGAAGTTATATATTTCAGTCACAGAGCTTTAGAGTCAGTACAGAAGACAGTCTCACATAAGCAAGTGATGTATGAGGTCTGCGAGGAAGTCTCTCTTGTTTCTGGCTCCTAGCTAGGTCTGAGTGAAAGTGTAGGGCAAAAGAAGCAAGGAGAAAAGGAAAGTCAGTATTAGCGAAAGACTAGCAGTGTAAGGGGAAAATATATTGTACTTTGTACCTATGTAAGATATTGAGACTGCTGCTCTATTCTATTTGCATCATTACGAATCCCTAAACAGTGTTACGCCATACGAACGGTGGTAGTCATACATAATTGCTATAAACTCTCACATGTAAACACCTCTTGGAGACTGCCACTTTCAAACTCCCTTATCTCTGTACTGTCACATGAAGACATTGCAAATATTGATATCCTGCAGGTAAATATGAAACTAGGTAACTGACATTAAAAGGATAGATTAATAAAGCTTACAAATGTCAACATTAGTCACTAAATGAAACGTTATAATTTATATACTACAAAAAGTAAACGAAAAGTACATCAAATGGATGCGCATACATCTCGTTGCTTTCGCAACACTAACTGACCTTGCACTTGCAATTCCAGTCTCCTTAACATACATAATCACAAGGTCACTGTCGCTATTCATCATCTTCTACGTGTTTTTACTTTCTCTCACGTAATGTACAAAGTATATAGAGAAGGTATTGCCTTCCACCCAAAATTTCGATACCGAGATTTCACCGGAAATAGACGTTTTAGCGTCCCCTGTATCCAAAAAAAAAACTATTGTTTGTGTGTGTCCGTGTGCCTGTGAACACGATAACTCAAAAACGAAAAGTCGGTAAAATACCACACTTTTTATTTCAGTTTAGTATCATCCAGAGATGCGACACGAAGATTTTGAGAAAAATCCCCCAACCCGAAACTACCCTTTCACGAAAAAAATTTGAAAATTTTGATTTTCTGAAAAATGGCTGAACGTTTTTCATTAAAATAACGTATATTAAAATATTTATATGGAAAATAAAGTTATATCTTGAATTTTCTGGGAATAGCCTGTAAAGATCTCTTTATTCTGAAAGAATCTTACTAATCTTGCTTAAATGGTAAACTGTAAACGATAGATAGAAAATTACGGCACAAAAAATGTAGAGCACGTTAAAACACACACTTTATATCATATACGTTTTTTTCGTGGAATTGGCCATTTCTAAGATATTCCTTGTTATTTGTTTCAGGCTTAAAATACTTAAACTTTTCTCATACGGAAAGTTGTGAACTCCTGGCCCTGCATAGAAACGGACTTCAGCCACATGGCAACCAGATTTTGAAAGATTTGACATTTGTTTTAGCCTAGTGTATTATCTTATTTTCCTTCTACTTACAAGGAAGCAAGTAATTAATACATTTTCTGCTAATACATAAGATTTTTCTTCACACGATACAAGTGCGTTCCAAACTCAGCTACATTGTTATGTTTATTTTTGGGTGTTAACGGCAGTAAATATCTATTTGTCTGAGCAGATACTCATTTGCCTACATTCCCTTATCCTTAGTTGCTGAATAATTTTGTGATTTTCTCCACACATTATAGATTGACATATATCTATTCGTATAGAGGTCATTATTCTCTACGCGTTATTTTATATATTGAACATATTTGCCTAGAAATAATTTCAAATTAAGAACAACGGATTTGGTTGTATAATCGGTGCAAACTCTAAAAGGAACACACTCGAGATCTCTTTAATGTGAGGCTGACACGCTACCCCCACACCAGGGATGGCGGCTAATATTTTTTTGTTAATATTTCCTTCTTTTTTTAATTTTGATTTACTATCACATGCATAGATGCCTTAATTTTGCGTTTATCAATATATAAGATTGTTGTTTCCTATATATTGGTTACATATTAATTATAACAATCTGATGTGTTCCATTTACATGACTTTCTCTAGCCATTCTGCACCAGATTATTATTACAAAAGTGATCCTTCTCTCTATTTCGTGACAATCAGGATAAAGGGAAAATAGCAGAAATAATATTATTAATTACTTGCTTATAAATAGCAGGGAAATAAGGGAATTCACTTGGCTGAGCGAGAGTAAAATATTATAAAAGCTGTTCCTATGTAACTGAAATTAGTTTCTTTGCATGGCCAGTTGACAAATTGCAGTATGAGAAAAGTTTAAGCATTTTTAAAGTCAAGCGAATAACAATGAATACAGTAGAGCCTCAGGAATTCGAGCTAATTGGGGCTGAAAAATACTCGGATTATACGGAAAATCACAAAATCAATGCGTAAATCATAAATAAATGCTTAGTGAGCATAATAATGGTTAAAAATAAATAAAATACTATAGTACATACCTGTGTTATAACGGGAACTCACTATAATACAGTACATTCCATCTATAGCAATGGTCAGTACGTTACTGCTGTAAAATGTGTATTTTTTGTTTAAGAGTAGTTTAATGATCACTGTTTTTGAGGAGAGACTACTGCACCAGTACAATATTTTTATTTTCTCTACACGTAATATGTACGTAGTGTATAGAGAAGGTAGTGCATTCCACCCAAAAATTCGATACCGAGATTTCACCTGAAATACATATTTTGGGTCCCCCTAAATCCAAAAAAGCATTTTCAGAAAAAGCTTTTTGTGTCTGTGTGAGTATGTGTGTGTATGTGTGTGTGTTTGTGTCTGTGGACAGCATAGCTCAAAAACAAAAAGACCGTTAAGTTCCAAACTTGGTATTTAAGTTTGGTATCTTCCAAGAATGCGACACGAAGATTTTCCAGAAAATCCCCCACCCCTAACTCCCCTTAACATGGAAAAAATTTCGAAAATTTTGATTTTCTCTAAAATGCCTCTAACGATTTTGATTAAAATGTCGTATATTTAAGATATTTACATGACAAATAAAATGTATATCTTGACTTTTCTGAGAATAGCCTCTGAAGACATGTTTATTCTGGGTGAATTTTGCGAAATTTTGCATAACTGGTAAACCGTAAAGTGATAGATAAAAGCGTATTACACAAAAATCTATATCACGATAAAACACAATTTATGTCATAAACATTTTTTCCTGGAGTTGGCTGTTTTAGAGATATTCCTTGTTATTGATTTCAGTTTTAAAATACATTTCTCATACGGGAACCTGTCAACTCCTTGTCACTCAAAGAAATGGATTTCAATCCCATATAAACCACATTTTAAAACATTTGTTTGTCGGTTTAGCCTAGTGTATTCTCTTATTTCCCTTCTACTTATGAAGGAACTAAGTAATAAGGTCGTTTCTGCTAAATTAAATAGATAGAAGAATAAGCTTAGTAACAATAATTTGTTACAGAGATGTAGAGAAAGTCATGAGAATAGAGCACATATATTATTTTTTCTGTAAACACAATTGAGTCCCAATTAGTGAACGGTCAACAAACAAAGAGCAAGCGAACTCGTCAAACCTAAGGGTACCTATCAATCTTTGATACAAATGTATTAGCAGTCTGAGACCAAGGTTATTTCTGTCCATTATGAACGAAAACCTTAAGTGGGACAGTTTTACCTGTTTTGTACAACTGAAATAAAGTGCGTAAAACGTACTTACGGACAACGGATAAAATGGGATTTTACTCTAGTTTTATGTAAAACGTTAATTTTCTTAAGACTGGTTCGAAGTACATGAAACCTCTAAATACCGGGGCTCAAATTACTGTGGTTCTACAGCAGCCCAGAAATGGTCATCTCCACGAAAGAAGTCTTTATGACATACATTGTGTGTTTTGTACAGCAAGGTTTTGTGTGTTTCTTACGCTTTACCAATTATGCAAAAGTCATCGAGAATGAAGAGGTCTTCAGAGGCTATTCTCGGAAAATTCAAAATATACATTTTATTTTCTATGCAAATATCTTATATATAACAGTATTTTAATCAAAACTAATTTTAGAATTTTTTCCATGTAAAGTGTAGTTTGCGGCGGGGGCGGGGCGATTTTCTTCAAAATCTTCGTGTCGATTCCTTTTTTTTTTTTTTTTTTTTTTTTTTTGGTAGTGTTTAACGTCCACTTTAACTACTTATGGCAACGCAGGCGGTGATACTGACGGTACATGAATGATGATGGAGCACCGGTGGAATGCGATGGCGGGGGAAACCGGAGAGCCCGGAGAAAATCCGTCCCAGCGCCTCTTTGTCCACCACAAATGTCACATACGGTCGTTTGGGATCGAACCCCGGCCGTCTAGGTGGGAGGTGAGTGGTCTAACCACTCGGCCACAGCGCGGCCGTCGCATCCTTGAAAGATAGTAAGCTTTAATATCTTGTAACGAATTTTCGTTTTTGAGTTGTCGTGTTCAGGGCCAAACAGACACATACACACGGCCCTTTTCCAAACGTACTTTTTCTGGATAGGGGTAATCTATAGCGTATATTTCCGGTGAAATCCCGGTATCAAATTTTTGGGTGGAATACAATATCTTATTTACCCACTATGTACCTTGAACATTTGTACTAGAGAAAGTAAAAACAAATAGTGACAAGCATTTAAGTTAATATTTATTGGTCAACAATGAAAGTTAAACTGAAATGAAATTAAGGAACCAACCTATTAGAGAAATAATTAAAGTATCAGATTGAGAAACACCCCCCGCCCCCAAATCAATGTAGGATGCACTTAAATTAATCTGGATAAATTAATACCTCTATTAAATGAGACAACAACCCAAAAACAGAACATTAGAAGTATCCTAAACAAAGTCCAGTGACCAATAGGTTTTAACATAGTTCATTGTCAGATACATGTCTGCGAAATAGGATAATAGCAGGATTGTATATGCGACCTTAGGGTACAATTAAATTACAGATTTTCTTAAATTTCAGCCTTTTAATGTTTATTATATATTAATTACTGCAATTAATATTGATACATAACGTGACTTTTAATCTACATATATACCTTTCTTTTAATTTGTTATTGCAAAAATCTTGCACAAAACTTTGTGCTGTGAATGAGCATTATCCCTAGCCAATCGGATGTGTTACATTCACATGCCTTCCTCTACCCATTCTTCAACAAACTGATCTTAATATCCAAATAAATATTTGCATAAATGCTTTTTGCCTATTTCCTCGTAGATACATAGGAATATGGTAATAAATTAGGCCTAAAGCGATGGTCAACTCTTTTAAAGCCCACTTCGATAGTGTAAGGGTAGCGTGCACCTCACATTCGAGAGGTCTCGAGCTCGGATCTCAGTTAGAGTGAATTATCTGAATAAGGTTCTTTCCAGGGTTTTCCCTTGTACTGAGAAGACGAATATCCAGTAACTTTCAGCGCCATGTATCATTTCACCGATTTAATTCATCAACCGATGTGACTGCAAGGTTAAAGGACGTTAAACTTAAAAAAAGTTATTTTAAAAGTTGTTCGCTATGTGATCGTTTTTTACTCTTTTCTGGCCAGGAGTATAAAATGAATAATGACATCCTATTTGAAGAAAATATAAGTATTTTAAAATAGAAACCAACAATAAGGAATATATCGAAAATGGTTAACTCACAAAAAAAAAAATATATATATATATATATATATATATATATATATGTGACATAACTTGTGTACTTTTGAAGATCCTTATTTTTTTGTTTCGTATTTTTTGTATATCTCTTACGGTTTACCAGTTATCAAAAGTCATCCAGAATGAAGAGGACTTCAAGGGATATTCCTAAAAAATTCAAGATACCTACATTTTATGTGTGTTGAAAATATTTTAAATATATTGTATTTTAATAAAATCACAATAGCCACATTTATATACCTATTCAAAATTTTCTACAAAGCTTCCGTGTAAGGAGATGCGGTGTGGGGATTTTCTTGAAAACCTTGTGTCGAATCTTCAAAAGATGCTGAAACTTAAATATCAACCTTGGTACTTTTCGTTTTTGAGTTATGCCGTTTATAGAGACACACATATATACAAACAATTATTTTTATTCAGGAATCCTCAAACGTGCACATCTGGTGAAATCTCGGTAATTCTATGCTGCCTCTCGATAGCACTTTGGGTGGAATGCAATATCTTCTCTACGTAATATGTACACTGTACATACGTGGTAAAGAAAGTGAAAGTATTATTAAGGAGCTGTTTCTTAACTAGTGTTTACAAACATTTCTAATGAAGATCTTATATGAAAGATCATTGCTGTTGTTGGAGACTTTGCGAAATTATTCCGTGTCTATTAAGCAGATGGTTTCCCAAAATATGTCCTTACTCTATGTTCGAAAATAATTTATTTTGAATGAACGGAAGCAAGTTATGGATATTAAAAATATTAGAACTAAGAATGATAAAAAGAAAAATCATATTAAGGCTATATAAACGAGAGCAACTTTCGAAAATAATATAGGTCAACCGAAAGAAGTACATCCGGGGAGAAAACAGGAACTAATGTTGAGTATTACAAAACCAAATATAAACTGTAAAAAATCTGATGTGTTCCATTCACATGACTTTCTCTATATCTCTGTAACAAATTATTGTTAATAAGCTTATCTTTTATTTATTTCATGCCAATCGAGAAATATTAGCAGAAATAGTCTTATTTCTTGCTTTATTGTAAGTAGAAGCGAAATAAGAGAGTACCATAGGTTAAAAGTAAAGCCAAAAGCTGGTTGCTATGTGACTGATGTTCCTTTGTTTGTATGGATAGGAGTTGACAAATTCCTGTAAGCCCGCCTGGGTAGCGTGGTGGTAGCATGTCTGCCTCACGTTCAAAAGGTCGTGAGTTCGAATCTCGCTTAGGGTGAGTTACCCGGGTAAGGTTTTTTATCGGGGTTTTCCGTTATCCTGAGAAGACGAATGTCGAGTAACTTTAAGCTCCATGGGCCCCGAGATCATTTGAGCATCATATCATCAATTGCATTCATCGTCCGATATGACCAAACCAGGTTAAAGGACGTTAAACTACAAAAAAAAAAAAAAAAAAAAAAAAAAAAAAAATCCTGTATGAGAAAAGTGTTTTTCAAAGCTGAAACCAAGAAAAAGGAATATCTCAAAAACGATCAACTCCACGAAAAAATGTATGTAACATAAATTGTATGTTTTAACGTGATCTACATTTTTTGTGTGTTAAGTTTTTGTCCATCTCTTACGGTTTAGTAGTTATGCAAAATTCATCAAGAATAAAGTAGTTCTTAGAGGCCATTCCCTGAAAATTCAAGATATACATTTTATTTGTCAGGTAAATATCTTTAATATACGATATTTTAATCAAAATCGTTAGAGCCATTTTTTATAAAATCAAAATTTTCGAAAAAATTTCCATGTAAAGAGTAGTTTCGAGTGGGGGGATTTTTCTCAAAATCTTCGTGTCGCATCCCTGTAAGATACTAAACTTAAATACCAAGTTTGGTATTTTACCGACTTTTCGTTTTTGAGTTATCGTGTTCACACATACACGGACACACTGACACACGGGCACACACACACAGACCTTTTTCTGAAAATATTTTTTGGATACAGGGGACCCTAAAACATATATTTCCGGTGAAATCTCAGTATCGAATTTTTTGGTGGAGTGCAATACATTCTCTATACACTATGTACATAGTGCGTATAGAGAAAGTAAAAATTAGGATGATCGGTTTGACGGTAGGAACACGTGGCTTTATATCGCAGGTTTGTAAAAACCTGAAACGTTTCCGAATCCCTCTCAAGGAAATCAAACCATGTTCTTGTTGCTATAAGAGGCCATTTAAATATTTTAAAATATCATTATTTATATTTTTTTTTCAAAATAAAATGTGGTAAACAAACCTTTTTTGAGGTTTTTAAACTTATTTATATTCCTATTTTGTATTACTGTTGCTTTCTAATATTATTATACTAAGGTCGGGGTTCAAACTCGATGGAGGACGATGGATTTTTTCCGATGTAAAAATTCTTAGCATGGCTTCCTTTGGAAGGGAAGTAAAGCCGTTGGTCCCGTGTCGTAGAATTTCCAGCACGTAAAAGAACCTGAAGCCTGATAGAGAGGCCTCTGAGCAAAATTAAGCGGTCTTTCATGCCAAATTTAGAACGGGATGCTGAGAACCACAGTAGTTAAAGAGCGTCCATAAATAACACACCATTTACATTTCTATATATTTTATATATACTTTTATTGTTTGATATTTACTTTTTCCTTGTTAATGTATTATGTAATTTTTACAACGATTTGTAAGTAACTTAGTTGTTATATGCATCATTTACTTGTTGGCAACCATTTTTTTTTTAATTTTTACGAATAAATACAGAATGTACTAGAAGACTTTGAATACATAAAGAGGCAATTGTTTTAAAACTGCTGAAAAATTGCTTAGATTATTCTTTGTTTATACCGTTCCAAAATTCAACGAAACTCTTAACGAAGAGTCTCCAGTTTGAACACACCTAAAATTGTGAACCTTTGATGTTTACAGAAGTGTTGCCTGAAGTGGTGAAGAGTAACTGTGGCAAGTGCAATGACTCCCAGAAGGTGATGCTGAAGAAGGCCATGCAGCACGTGAGGGATCAACGACCTGAAGAATGGAGTCTGTTGCAAGACAATTACGGTCTCCAAGGAGATAAGCTTCTGCAGATTCAGCACGCCCTTGGCCTTTAACTTCTCTCTTCACGCCATACCTCTGAACCAATTATCAAAAGTATTACCTATTTTCTAATTAAAATGACATTAGGTATAAAACAAGTAACACAATGAATATAAATAATTAAGGCTACACTGTGACACGGTTTGAATCAAACCCAATAATTTGAAATGCTGTGAAAATAGATATTTTTGAAAACTTAGTGAATAGTTATTTGATTCAAATGTACTAAACTTTTGCTTGTTTTAAATTATTTTTATAAGTTAAATTGTCAAACTGGAATGTCATCAACTGAAAATGTAAATGGTAAATATTCACATTTTGTTCCTAATATGTTATAGGGTTTAAATTGTTTGTTTTGTTGTACTGTTGTTAAAAGTTAATGATTATGTTTTATTGATGCAATAAATTATTCATATACATCAAAGACAACAATACAGCATATTTTCATTATATTCGTTAGTTGCTTGAGATTAACCTTCTAAAGCGTTGGTTTTATTTAATATTCCTTGGCTTATTATTGGGAAAGATATCACTCTAAATCATTCATTCTAGTTTAAATGTTCTTTAGCTTAAATGTTTTATTTGCTAACATCTTTGCACTCAGTTGATTTCGCAAATGAATTTCGTTGCTTGAGGTTTTATGCACAACTGATGTAAATAATATTGATAGCCTTGACTTGAGAAACAACTGCCGGGGTTTTCCTCATTGTACTGTAGGATTTCTTAACTTTTTTTTTCAGTTTTATACTATTAAACACACATTTTCATTCCCATATTAATACTTCCAAACTCTGTGGGAAATAGGAAATGATTATGATTAAAGAAAACTTCCTTGCCCTAGTTGGAAATCGAACTAGGTACTTCTGGGTTGAGAAACATGAACACTGTTCACTCATGCGTAGAGACAGTCACATTGTTTATACAAGTGCAGCTCAGTGTTATAGCATTTTTGTGACAAAAGACCGCAGCGAAGTAAATGCTAACTGATTCAAATTTATTGACGTAATAACAACACCCAGCAGTTTTTACTCTTTTGTTTGAATGAATGTTAACTAGCCTAAATGGCCATATCAGACAGCTCAAATTAAAATGGCTGAAGTGACGGTCAAATTACGCCGGGGTGCATAGAACTTTGAGAACAGGGAAAACTCCGGAAGAAACCTCAAGCCATTCCAAACCAGAATCGAATTCAGAACCTCTCGAATGTGGGATTTTTTTTGGTTAGTGTTTAGCTCCCACTTTTATTACTTATGGCACCACAGGCGATGACACTGATGATACATGGCATGAAGAAGGAGCACCGGGGAATGCAATGGCGGGGGAAACCCGGGTGAACCCGGAGAAAACCCGCCCCTGCGCCACTGTTTCACCATGAATCTTACATGCGGTCGCTTGGAATCGAACTTGGCGAGTGGTCTAACCTGACAGTACAGCCCACTCGAGTCATGGCCTGCCCACATAACGCACGACAACAATAGTGAACTGATTATTAAAACAATGCGGGAAGGTGATGTGGCCAGTCGGGAAGCTGGCTTCTTTGGTCCAAACCGCTGCCTATCGCAGCTCCTCACTTTATTTACGATGCTGAGTGTGCACCAGCCCTATTCCCGGGACTAAAAAATTCCGTACCCCCATGAGCGGATGGAACCCGGGCACCTTATGCTAGCCAATTACGTCATAGAGCATGACGGATTCTATACTGCAGGCTATACCAAATCGACCCGTCTCAGCAGAAGTGCAATCACGTATTCCACCACAAAACTCTGAACAGAGGTGGGGAGATAGAGCGTGATGGCCAGTACGTCACTGGGTAAAAGTCATACTGCAATATACTTGCTTCTGGCCACTTCATTTCAAACACTTGATTCAGCTGCGCCGCATTACATGCTGCAGATAGAATCTGACAAGTTACTAGCTACTCTTTTGACCCGCTGTATTGCGCAAAGGAATAATAATAACGAATACTACTTAAATCTGAAGTTTTGTAAACAACAAAACTTGTCAAAAACATTATATTTATAAATATTTTCTGCTAATTTAAAATGAATAGTAATTTGGGATATGTTACTTTGCCCCCACTGGCAAATGAATGGACCTCAAATCAAAGTTCCTAATATTCCACTTGACTATCCTTGAGTCTAATAACAGCCTCCAAATGTATTTTTGGCTTCAGGATACGACATAAAAGTAAGTACAAACTTTTTCATGCAAAATCACAGATTAAAATAAGAACAATTATATAGATGAAACTAAAGGTTAAAATTATTTATAAACTACACGTGTATATATTATGTATATGTACGGCTTTAGGTTGTTAATGCGCTGAACTTGTATGCATTTATCAATTTATATTTTTCTTGGAGAGAGCTAAAATGGTTACAAAATATGCGGCTTAATATGTTTGAAACTTAAAAATATATATGTTGACATCGCTTACCACCAAGCACTTTATGGTAAAATGTGGTTTAATATTTATAGCCCACTTTATTCTAATTTTTCAATGATACCTTTATTGCATATAACACAATATATTTTGTAGTAGTAAAAATATTCATTAATTTGAATTAATTGAAAGACAAATTCTAGTATATTATTGATATTTATTTGAAAGTGGTTAAGCTGCTTTGAATAAATACAAACTATGCGGTAAGTATAGAATATTTTTACTTTCTCTACACGTACTATAGTGTATAGAGAAGGTATTGTGTTTCACCCAAATACTTGATGGTAAGATTTCACTGGAAATATATGCTTTGAAGTCTCCTTAGAAAAAAAAAATAGAGAAAGATCCGTGTGTATGGCTGTGTGTGTTTGGTAAAATACCAAACTTGGTATTAAGATTTAGTATCTTCCAAGGAGGTGACACCAAGGCTTACAAGAAAATATCCCCTCCCCAAGCTACCCTCCACATGCAGCTCCACATTTGGAAATTTTGTTTTTTTCAAAAATGTATATAACGATTTTAATGAAAATGCCGTACAATAGATATATTTACATATAAATAAAATGTATATTTTACATTTGATGCGAATAGCCTCTTAAGACCTTTTTACTGTGGAGAATTTTGTATAACGGTTAAACCGTAAGAGACAGACAAAAACTTTAAACACAAAAAATGCAGATATCATTAATACACATAATTTATGCCATATACGTTTTTCTTGTAGAGGTGACCATTTTAGAGATATTCCTTGTTATGGATCATGCAAACCTCAATTGTTTCACACAGTCACCAGTTTTTAAAATATACGACTATCGCTTTAGTATAATATATTCTCTAATTTACCTTCTGCAAGTAATAAAACCAATTCTGCTAATGTTTTTTTTCGATTAGCATGATGTAGATACAAGAATAATCTTCTGGAAGAATAGTTTATATTTGGAACAGCTAAAAAAAGTTGTGGAATTTTTTTATATGTAGGAGGTTTGGAACTTTAATAAGGCAACTGTTTATTTTCAACTGTTACAAAAAAGATACACGTTAAAAGTTTCCTTGTCCTTTAAGTAGTCACCGGCAATGATTTGTAAATCGTAGGATACATTTTGCAGCGTCTGACGAATCTCCTGAACAGGTCAGAAGCGAATGCCACCAAGTGATTCCTTCATCTTCGGAATTAAGTCAAGGTCACAAGGGTTCAAGTCCGGGGAGTGTGGCGAATGGTGTAGTACGGCTCAGCTCCAGCAACGAACGAAGCGCCACAGTTGGCGCTGTATGTGCAGAAAGTGTCGCCGAAGATCAGAAAGCTCGAAAGTCCAGGATCGAAAAATCGAAATTTCGTCACATCGCCAGTAACTATGTGTACGACTGCAATGTTGTTATTCTAATGCATTAGTTTCCTTCACAGCAAACCGTCAATGCGCAGTATTAGTGTTTATCTGAAACGCACCATCTTGAATACAACTTCATTCAGAAACAACCACTGACGCTATAGATTCTATAGATTGAGGAACTACTCGTGGCCTTTGCTTCAGAAGTGTTCTAAAGATTCTTCAGGCAGTAGACTGCTCCTTTCGAATTATCAACATAACAGACACTGCTAAAAGTATCCTAACTTCCACATGGCTAACAACAGGTTGTACACAATGATGCTGACTACAATGGTGGTAACATATATCTTTTGTATCAACTGTAAAACATCTGATGTGTTACACTCACATGACTTTCTCTAGCTGTTCTACAAACTTCATACATAAGATTCTTCTTCTTTCTGCACCTTGCTAATCGTAGTACTCATTAGCACAAGTTCTTATTATTTGGTTCCGTATAAGTAGGAAGAAAATAAGGGAATACACTAGGCTAAACCAATAGTCAAATGTTTTAAAAGCTGTCGTTATGCGATTGTCATTATAAATCGCTTCTTTTCTTGGCCAGGAGTAGAATAAAAGAAAAACGGACACTCCCGCCTGAAGTACTTCACAAATGGAACTAATAACAATGAATACCTTGGAAACGGTAAGCTCCACGAGAAAAATGTATATGACATAACTAGTGCATTTTAACAAGACCTAAATTTTTTGTACAGTAAGTTTTTGTCTATCTTTTACGGTTTATTAGTTATGCCAAATTAAGAAAAATTCATTCAGAATAAACAGGTCTTCAGAAGCTATTCCCAGAAAATTTAAGATATATATTTTATTTGTTAGGTAAGTATCTTTAATATATGATATTTTAATCAAAACCGTTAGAGCCATTTTTAAGAAAATCAAAATTTTCGAAAAACGTTCCATGTAAAGGGTAGTTTGGGATAGGGGGATTTTTTCAAAATCTTTGTGTCGCATCCAAGGAAGATACTAAACTTAAATACCAAGTTTGGTATTTTAGCTACTTTTCGTTTTTGAGTTATCGTGTTCACAGACACACACACACACACACACACACACACACACACACACACACACACACACACACACACACGGACCTTCTTCTCAAAATGCTTTTTTGGATGCAGAGGTCCTAAAACATGTATTTCCAGTGAAATCTCGGTATCGAATTTTTGGGTGGAATACAATACTTCTCTATCCCTATGTACATTGTACATATGGGGCTAGAGAAAGTAAAAAATAGTTACCACTATTAAAGTTTAACCCTCAAATATTTTGCACAGCATACATATAAACTTTTATATTCAGTCTGTGTCTCATCCCCATAGTAAGGAAATTATGCTGTTAAAGTTTTCTTTCGCGTTTTCTCATACCCTCCAACTTTTTACTGTCGCTTAAATGTTGGCAGACATATTTGCAGCAAAGATCCTTATGTGAGGTTTCCTCCAGACCCAGGAAGTACGAAATGAGTTATTAATAGACTTCTGACTTTATTGCCTTTTCATTCCCGTGAGACCCGATATAGGCTGTCTGTGCGTGGACAACTCCCCACGCATGACGCATGTCCAAGTAAATGGAGTTTTTTATTTATGGACGCTCTTTAACTGTATCCCATTCTATACTGGGCGAGAAAGACCGCTTAATTTTGCTCAGAGGCCTCTTAATCAGGCTTGAGGTTCTTTTACGTGCCGTAAATCTACGACGCGGGACCAACGGCTTTACTTTTCTTCCGAAGGAAGCCATGCTAAGGAAATCCATCGTCCTCCGCCGGGTTGACGGCATGTCCATTCGCTCCAGTCCTGCTATACGGTGATAGATAGGCACTCATTATCAACACGAACAAGAAATCCCTCATTCGCTTTAAGAGAGTACAGAGCTGTCAGAAGTAAATACATACAAGTTGCTTGACGTATTTCATTATACATGAGAAATATATTTTAGCTAAATGTATAGGATAGAGAAAGAATTTCATCAGAATAACTACAATTCTAAGCAGTATAGAAAAGATATAAATATGCTTAGCAATAATTTAATTGAAGGTATGCTATCCATGTGTTAAAATTCATTCATTTTTCACACTTTAGAAAAATATTTATTGGTTACGTGTTACCTTGAGGACAAATATCTTTTTGAGGAGCTAAGTAATTACCAATCTATTATCAGCTATTCCTTACTTAGCTAAATGAGTCTGAGGTGTATTTGATGTAGATAATACAACCTTAAATCGATTTTTCACATTTCATTTTGTAGTTGCATTTGTTGTAGTTTTTCATTATAATAGGACTGTGGAAACATAAATGAGTAAGTCATGGGAGAAAACCGTTTTATCGTTTTTACTCTATTAAATATTCATTAATGTTTGGTATCAGAATTGAGACACTATATTACATTTCAAAAATTCTGACTGTTATTCAAATCAAATAGCAACATTGTTCTTTACGCTTTACCGAGCATATGTAATTTGAGAGGCAGGCAATGAAGTCTGAGGTATAGTTGTTAGAGAGCAGATTGGACTTCCAGAATATGTTAAATTGGGAAATATGTGTGTATCGAGCCCACTAAAGACACTTTTGCATTATTGTTTAACAAGCTAAGCAACTTTTGTATTCCTTTCAACTCAAGTCATTGCCATATGATAGATATGCTTTGTTGGGTGCTTCAAACCTGCTTTCGAGTTATGGTAGTGATTTAGAACGAGGAAGGAAATATACCAAACAAAAAGGCATACAGATAATGAACATTTAGTTTTATTACATAAATTACAGCGCTAATTAAATGAAGATTGAATACAATGAAACAGCTGTGCAAGAGGACAGTTTACGCATTATGACTTCTCAATAAACTTCTTGAAGGCCTCGCTGCGCTCGCCCTTGGGATCGTATTTCTGCACAACCTTGGCCCACCCTTCTTTGTGCTTTCCGGCGAAGACTATGGCAATTTGCCTCACCTTCGATTCAACTTGAGGGGAGCAGTCACTGCAGTGTGTCCTGTAGGCCTGTACCAAGGATTCTGCAAACCAAAAGGAAAAGAATATAATTAGAACACGTTATGATTTGCCCTAAAATTATTTCACTTATATAAACATAAGTTAAAGATATGGATCACTGACATACATGTATGGGAAAGCATTGATAAACACTTGGGCATTGCAGTAATGCCATTCATTCTGGACATTTTTTGTTTGTTTGTTAAATTAACTTTCAAATATGAATATTACATTCAACTCTCATTCAAGTCGTTCTTATCTGATAAGTTATAGCCAGAAGTGTACCATAATACATTATTAAAACATTTACCATAAACTGGAGCCAATTTGGCCATTAATGGGTTACTTTGACCCAACGTTATTTATAAATATACACATATGTTTTAAATTTTTATATTGTACCCAAGGTGCAAATTGGAGTTATTGCTGTTATATTACACAAAGGAGCCTAACATTTAAAGGAATCTACTCATTTTGAGACTATGACAACTATGTACTATTTTGGTACTATTACCGTCGTGTTTAATATAATAGCATAATATATTATAGTAAAGGTAAAGGCTAGACAACGGCGGGGGACACATCACGTACACTGACCTAGATCTTTTGTGCGTTAACATACTCTAGGAGGAAAGGATGAAGTAAAAGAACCACAGCCTATTGCAGCAGGATCAGAGTCATATAGATGTCCCTAACGGTTTGACCGATAGTTCATGTCAGCGCCCGCGTTAGCGATCATAGCATCTCCCCAAAGCTGAGGACAGAATTCACAAAGCGCCACCTGCCAGCACAGCCACATAACACGAGCCCAGAGGCACACACGCCTGTAAGATGACAAGGCAATAACATAAAAGGAGAATTATGGAAAGGAAGTCATGGAAAATAAGCATCCCAGCATTTGCCTAAGTGACAAGAGGGAACCCCAAGTCAGAGTGTGCCGAGGACGGGGATCGAACCCGAGACCTCCCGAATGCCTTGTTCCTGAGTAACCTTTAGTGAACTTGTTATATTTATTATTCAATGTAAATAATCCCGCCAGGATTGTCCTTCTTGAGATTGTATTTTTTCCAGATTTTCCTCAGACATCGTAATTGGCAATTGGCATCCTCTTATCTTAAGCTTGGGACATGTGCTACCTGAATTTCATTTTCCAAATTTCATTTCGTTCACTTAATTTCCACGCCTGTGCTGCATGTGGTAAAAGCGAGAGTAAACAATATTGAACATAGAGTGTCACCCACGTGACTTTATCTACCAACAAACTATTTTAAAAAGGCAAATTCGTCTAATTAGGTCATAAAGAAATACCTTTTCTTTGTAAATACAAAGACAAAAGAATACACTAAGCTAATCTAATAGTAACATTTTAAAAGCTGGGAAGTTTTAATCTTTGCTTGACCAGGAGCAAGATAAACGAATAACGATAACCCATTTTAAAATTGCAACCAATAATAACGAATATCTCGGAAATGGTTAACGCTACAAAAAGCTACCTATCTGTGTTTTAACGAGATCTGCATTTTTTGTATAGTAAGATTTTGTTTCATTCTTGCGGTTTACGTATTATACAAAAGTCATCAGGCTATTCCCAGGAAATTCAAGATATACGTTTTATTTGTCATCTAAATAAATTAGATATATGCCTTTTTAAACAAGTCCATATGTGTGAAAATCGATAATTTCGAAAAACCTATGTAAAAGGTAGATTAGTGAACTTAGTGAAGATAATGAATTTAAATACCAAGTTTAGTATTTAACGACTTTTCGCTTTAGAGTTACATATGTTGCCCCCTCCACACACACACACACACACACACACACACACACACACACTCACGGACCACTTTTTATA
Source organism: Hymenopus coronatus (assembly GCA_030762935.1). Lineage (NCBI taxonomy): Eukaryota > Metazoa > Arthropoda > Insecta > Mantodea > Hymenopodidae > Hymenopus > Hymenopus coronatus. The sequence continues at coordinate 22,531,409 of CM060886.1, read as the reverse complement.
AATATTTCTTCTTTTTTTTTGATTCAGGGGTCATAAAAATGTTTCCCCGGCGAAGTCTCGTTATCGAATTTTGGGAGAAATACCTTCTCTATTAGTACCTTGTACATACATCCAAGAAGGTAAAATTAAGTGATGATTTCTAATAGTCGTCTCTACCCATTCTTATAAAAACGTATTCCTATCCACTTCTTGTTAACATAAATAAGGCTTTATTGTATACGTATTTACTCATTTCGTTGCAAGTATAGAAAGAGTATAGTTTCTAACGAGACTGTCAAACCTGTTTATACCCGTTGCTATGCGATTTTTCTTCTCTTTGTATGAACACGAAAAAGAAATAAAGAAGAATAAAGAATAGTTATTTGCAGTTGAGAAAATAATAAAACATTTATAAAGAAACGGTGATGCCATAACAAAACGAAGCATTTACAGGCCTGTCCCAGAAATACCCGACCTAACGAAGAAAACACAAAAATTTGGGGAAAACATCTTTATTTCTTTACATTTTTCCCAGCGATGTTCAATACCCTGTTTATTGAGAGAACTATCAGGTCTGCAAAATAATCAACTGCGGATTGCACCTGTTCATTGTTGGCAAATCTTCTACCACCAAGCTATTTCTTCAAGTTCGGAAACAGAAAATAATTAAAGAGGGCTAAATCTGGCGAGCAGGGTGCATGACGCAGCATTCATATAGAAAATACAATAAGTGTCACACATCAACTTTTGGCCGTTACTATTCCTCTTAGAAATCAGGTAAACCGACTATCAAGGTGTGTCCAGAAATATTTGAGGATCTGTTTAAAACCATACCCTTAACTTTTGATATATTTAAGATTACCATTAAGATACCTCTTATGAATAAAATGCAAAAATCCCTAAAATGCACTTATCAACTTATGGCTCACCACCATAAAAATATATCGTCCTCCATCGTGTAGTAGCTACCATGTTAGCCTCTAGCTCCCACGTTCTAAGTTCGAACCCAAAGGTATTCCTATCATGGCTTTCTTTGGAGGGAAAATATGTGCGAAGATTTTCACGGCCAGAGTTGGTTGTTAAAACATAACAATCTTCGAGCTGGAAGGCCGGAGTCTATGGATAAAATTAACCCGAAGTTTCAGTCAACTTTTTAGTTGCCATTTTCACGGGAGTAAATCCTTGGTTCCACAAAATAACAGTTTTGCTGAGAAAAGGCCCTTGAGTATAACGTAAGCTATGTTAACATCAAATGCGCCTGCTTCTTCCTAAACTGCGGTGGGCCGCACTGTGGCCAAGTGGTTAGGTTCAATCCTAAACGACATATGCGAGATGGTGGACAAAGCGGCGCAAGGGCAGGTCACATTCCACCGCTGCTCCATCTTTATTCCATGTATCATCAGTCATCGCCTGCGGTGCCATGAAAGTAAAAGCATTGTTAAATTCCATCAAAAAATCTGATGTATTCCATTCACATGACTTTCTCTACATCCCTTAATATTATTGTTTAAAAAAATTCTCTTCTATCTACTTTATGGTAATCGAGACAAACATTAACAGAACTTGTCTTAATTACTTGCTTTCTTGTAAGTAGAAGGAAAATAAGGGAATGAGCTAGGCTAAAACGTTAGTCAAATCTTTTAAAAGCATTGCCAAGTGGTTTAAATCCGTTTTTATGCAGGTCAAGAGTTTACAACTTTCACTTGAAAAAAAGTTTAAGTATTTTAAAACTGAAACAAATAACAAGGAATATCTCAGAAATGGAACATTTAACGAAAAAAACGTACATGACATAAATTGTGTGTTTTAGCGTGATCTACATTTTTTGTGTAGTAAGGTTTCGTCTATCTCTTATGGTTTGCCAGTTACGCAAAATTCCGCAAAATTCATTCAGAATAAAGAGGTCTTTAGAGGCTATTCCCCGAAAATTCAAGAGATACACTTTATTTGCCACATAAATATCTATAATATACGGCATTTTAATCAGAATCGTTAGAGCCATTTTTAGAAAATTACAATTTTCTAATTTTTTTCCATGTAAAGGATAGTTTGGGATGGGGGAATTTATTTCAAAATCTTCGTGTCGCATCCCTGGAGGATATTAAACTTAGATATGAAGTTTGGTATTTTATTGAATATTCGTTTTTGAGTTATCGTGTTCACAGACACACGGTACTCACACACACGGAGCTTTATCTGAAAATACTTTTTTTTGGGTATAGGAGACCGTAAAACGTCTATTTCCGGTGAAATCTCGGTATGGAATTTTTGGGTACAATGCAATATCTTTTCTAAGGACTATGTACATAGTACATGTAGGAAAAGTAAAAACAAACTGCGACGCTATTTGTCAGAACATGGTAACCCTGCCCCACTCCTCTGTCACTTAAAGTTTGGGATTACGAGATGTGTGGCTGGAAACCAACCCTGGCAGTTATCAAGTCTTCCATTTACTTGTTCCTTAAGATATTGTGCAGTAACTCGCTGGTTTGGACACGTACTAACACGAAACACGAAACTTAATTTCCTACAGAGTCTACAGGAAACAAAGCTTTTACTATGTTTCCTCTCGCCCCTTGTAGAGGGTTTGCTAATGGTTTCCTAATGGTTATAGCGCAGTGGCAGGGGGGAGGCAGCATTTCGGTTTGAGGGCTATCATATTTTGGAGAACACAGAACAGCAAGCATTGCTTGAAAGTTGATTACAAAAACCTCACTAGAGTTGTCCGAGTTGGCGTTCGGTTTAGTAATTCATTCAAATTTCTCTGACAGTTTATAAATACTCATAACATATTTATTTGTACGAGAAAGCTAAACTTTAATCACTCAAATAACTCATTATGCAAAATTGCATTACGTGGCTCTAACCATAAGCATATTATATGTTGGGAAAGAAGCGTGCGCAGCATTGTAAATGACAATGGACTATAAACATGAACTTACATGCTTTACTGAAGACTTCTAATTGCTATTAATTTAGGATAATTAATTTAGACTAGTATTCGTTCCTCGGTGGTAATATCAAACAGATAGAGCACCAGGAATATCAGAAGACAGGAGACAGAGATTTACGTAGCATATGTCTATACGTTACATATATTTACAACGATTTATCGTGGTGGAGTCGTAACGTTCTTGTATTCACTGCTCTTATCTACACTGCTTCTCTAAAAGTTGACGTAATCATTATTACAAGCATCGAATATAATAATATTTTATAGTTTAATTTTATCGTTTAAATCTATTGGATATTATTCCTTTTTATTACTTTCTCTATACATACTATGTACAGAGTGTATAGAGAAGGTATTGCATTCCACCCAACAATTTTGATACTGAGATTTCACCGGAAATACATGTTTTGGGTCCCTCTGAAAGAGTCCGTGTGTGTGTGTGTGTGTCCCCAGTCTGATGTGGACAGCATAGCTCAAAACGAAAAGACCGTTGAATACGAAACTTGGTATTTAAGTTTGGTATCTTCCAAGGGTGCGACAAGGAGATTTTCAAGAAAATCCCCCTATTCCTAACTACCCTTTACATGGAACTATCTTCGAAAGTTTTGATTTTCTCAAAAATGGCTCTAAAGATTTTAATTGAAAAATTGTATATTAAAGATATTTACCTGACAAATAAAATGTATATCTTAATTTTCTGGAAATAGCCTCTGAAGACTATTCTGGATGAATTTTACGGAATTTTGTATAACTGCTAAATCGTAAGAGATGGAAAAAGGTTACCACACAAAAATGTAGAGCACGTTAAAACACACAATTTGTGCTACATACATTTTTTTCGTGGATCTGATCGTTTTTGAAATATTCCTTGTTTTTTGTTTCAGTTTTGAAAAACGTATACCTTTCTCATACAGGAATTTGTGAACAACTATATATTCAAACAAAGGAACTTCAGTCACAAAGCAACTAGCTTTTGACTATCACTTTAACCTATGCTACTCCCTTATTTCGCTCCTACTTACAAGGAAACAAGTAATAAGATTATTTCTGCTAATTTTTTCTGGATTAGCATGAAGTAAATAGAAGCATAAGCTTTATAACAATAATTTGGCAGAGATGTAAAGAAAGTCATGTGAATTGTACACATCAAATTTTTATGACATTTATTAACGATTTAATTATTCATATGACAGCTAAGTATGAAGCGCAAATTATTACTTTTCTAAAGTTTAACAATCAGGGTGAATAATCGATTGCTACTTTGCCACCGAGTTAATGTGGAAGGCCATGTTCAACAGCTGTTAGTAAATGAATAATTGTATTGTTATATAACCTCTATTTATATTAGTTACTATAATGGAAATATATGTAGTGTAGTTCGCGTGCGTAACAATACTAGAATATCTTGGAAGTAGATGTTGATTTTTAGAGAAGACGACATTTAAAGTAGATATAACTTCAGGATGATATAATCCGTGGTTTTCTTGTAATGGATGAGTCGGTATGAGTCGAAGAGACTAAACGAATAAAACAAAATAAAATTTGAATCGTATACCCCTGTATTTAATTTCTTTTACCAGGGATAGTATCCCAGATCTTAATATTTATTTTCAATTTTATAAGATTATTCGGAGATAATAAACTATAACTACTAACCAAAGTAAAAAAGAAAATAAAACGATTAAAAGTAATACTTTTGTAATTAAACCAATTATTTATCATATAAAACTAAGTAAACATTCAATATTACTCTTTATTTTATATTAAAATTACATAACACTTAAAATTACTATAATCACCCTATATTAAGTTGTTTAGATAACAGAAATAATAATCTATTTATAACTTTTCCATCTGTTAATATATTTTATTTACGAAAACTTGTATGTTATATATAATATGTTTATTGCATCTTTATATATTTTTAAAAATATGATATCATATTTTATTCTATTTATTATTTATAATATATATTTTTATTTTATAAAGCCATTTATACATTATTCACTTTTTAGAAGCACTATATTTTGTGTTATTATTATCATTATCACTATCTTTTATCAATTGCTATTTAAGTTTCACCCAAAGATTCTTCATGCGCAGACTTCTTCTGTAATCAGCCAAGTTAACAAATGGTCTTAGTCCTATTGTTGACCTCCTGTGTCACATATTTTGTTTCTATTGATTTGTATTATTTATAAAATTACAACTTAATGATTGTTTATTGAGTTGCGTGTGTTAATCTGGTACGCATACCACTATTTTGCTTTATTTTATTCAGTCAGTTTTCGATTACTTGGGGAAAATGTGTGATTTTGAAGGCCTAAAAGATAAATGTTCATATCTCTTCAAACTTTGACTTTACAGCTTGAAATTCTTGTCGACCTAGACTGCCCTAGGTTTTTACCGCGAATATTCCTCAGCATCTAGGGTAAATATAATCTAGAAATAGCACTTTCAATCCTGAAAATATTTTAAATATACTTTTATTCATTTACGATATGACCCTTAAGATAAAACCGTTAACAACCGTCAAGCGGAATGCTTTTGTTTCCTCTAGTTGTAATATACCTTTAATATCTAATATCATATCGTCGGATTTCATATTGAGGACTTTATTCGTAGACTATGTAGATGTAGCGTGTTTATCTTTCAAGTCGAACTGCCAAATTAAAATGTTCTCCCTTATTCTCCTAAAACAAAATACGGCGTGACTCTATGCTCATCACTTCATCTATTTCGTTCACTTTCTGTGTTTAAATGAACGTTGAAAACATAGAAACAAAACTTAAATTCTTCGGGGATATTCGCGTATCAGCCATTTTGTTCACCTATTGTGCAAGCGATTTTACAGTTATATCTCACTTTATGTGCTTTAAAATTCTCATATACACATATATCACATACACAGACCACCAAATTACCTCATATTTTTTAAATCAAGAAAGCATACAAAGCACCACTAATTATGAACATAGTCTGCTAAAATCAATGATTTCGGACAACATTTCTCTACTCAATAATGGTATAATTGCTTACTACACTACGAGGAAGGTTTAATAAGTATGTGTGTTTCAAAATAGATGGTGCTGCTAAGACAAGTTGCTGTTATCATCAAGCATTGTCATTTGTTACACATTTGTTAAAACGAATTTGATACTGAGTTATAGGTCAGTTTGGCAGCCATTCAGTTAGTCGTTCAACGGTTTTTTCTAACATGGAAAAAATACTCATCGTTGCTTTTTACTTCGGATGGAAAAACTTGCTAGGAGATATAATCGAAAGTGGATGGTTTTTATGGAGAGCCTTTATCATCTATGACATTGAGATAGACATTGGTTCAACGACTTTAAACGTGATCTTACGTTCACTTTTGATGAGGACGCCGGGTAAATGTGTATACCGAGATCATTTAAAAAGTACAATATGTGATTCTCGCCGAAGTCGAAAAAGTTCTCGAAGTGGCAGATCCCATAGGTGTGTCGCCGGGTACGACAACTCATATTTTGTGATGAGTTGGAGATGAAAGAGTTGTCGGTCCGATGGGTTCCACAATTGCTTAAAGTTAACTAGAAGCTTGAAGCCTTGTTTGGAGCTATTTAAGTAAAATGAAGGACTTCTTACATCAAATTGTCACCTTCGATGAGACTTGGACTCTACATTAACCAAGCAAAAATCAAAACAATTTGTTGCTTCCTGTGAATCTGCTTCAAAGAAAGTCAAGAAGACGAGTTTTGGGGATGGGCAGGGTGTTATACTTATTGCCTTCTTAGAAAAAGCAACGATTACTGTACAATGCTACAGTAAATTATTGGCCCGATTCGACAAGAAGCTGAAGGAGGCACGGTTACTTTGTCACTGTCAAACCACATGGATGGTGCTATGATTTGCTGCCGCACCCTCTACTCCCACATATTCACTCAACCAGGCCCCCTGCGATTTGTTCTAGTTCCAAAACATGCCGAAACAGCTCGCGGAAATAAAATTTAGATCAAAAGAAATCGTCATTGAGATAGAGCTTGACAATGCCTATTTTTGGAGGGGTGAAAAAATAGCAAATACGTTGGGAGAAGCATATACATCTAAAAAGGAACCACGTTGAGAAATAACTACTTTCTATTTGAAATGTTCATTCCTAATGCGAGTACATATAGTATATAGGATAAGCATTGTACCAAAATTTTGATACCGAGATTTCACTGCAAATACTGGTTTTGGGGTCCTCTGAATAAAAAACGTTTTTGTGTGTGTGTGCACGCGTATGTTTGTGCATGTTTGTGAACTTAATAACTAAAAAATCTGAGTTACCCAATTCACATGACTTTTTCTAGCTGTTCTAAACAAAACTTAGCTTAACAAAACACTTTTTGTTTTTCTATATCATGCTAATTGACATAACTATCAAAATTGGAATTATTACTTGTTTCCTTGTAAGTAGAAGGAAAACAAGGAAATGCACTAGACTAAAGCGATAGTTAAATCTTTCAAAACTTATCGCCACGTGGAACAATTGAAGTTCGGTTCTCTTTTGCATTCCGGGAATTAAAAAATATGAAACGAAAATTGACTTCCCGCTTGAAGAAGGTTAAGTATTATAAAATTGAAACCAATAACAAGGAATATCTCCGAAACCGTTAACTCTTCAACAAATGTATAAATTGGGTGTTTTGATGAGATCTACCTTTGTTGTGCAGTCAGATTTTGTGCAACTCTTGCGATTTACGAGTTATGCATGAGCCACCCAAATGAGGCTAATCTCTAAAATTCAAGATATACATTTGCCATGAAAATATCTTAAAATGTGGTATTTTAATCAAAATCGTTATAGAAATATTTGAGAAAATCAGTTTTCCTGAAATGTTCCATGAAACGGGTAGTTGAGAGTGTGAGGATTTTCCTAAAATTCTTCTTACCGCATCCTTGGAAGATACTAAAGTTAAACACCAAGTTTGGTATTTAACGGACTTCTAGCTTATGAGTTATGCTGCACACACACATACTCACATGTTCTAAAAATATATTTTTTAATTCAGAGGATCTCAAAACATATATTTCCGATGAAATGTTGATATCAATTTTTGGATGGAATACCTTCTGTATCTATTATGCACGTTATTCAAACGAACTAGAGAGGGTAAAAATGGAAAGTTGCTTAAATGCCAAACTTGATATTTAAGTTGAATAAATATCTTTCAAGGATGCAACACGAAGATATTGAAGAAAATCCCCTAACGTAAACTAACCTTTACATGGACACATTTTCAAAAATTTTGTTTCCATAAAAATTGCTTGAACAACTTTGAATATATTACCATATAAGACAATATCATGATAAATAAAGCCTTGATCTTCAATTTTCCGTGAATAACTTTTAAGTTCTTTTAATTTTGGAGTAGTTTTGCTATAACTGATAAACTGTAAATGATAGACAAAGTTTTACTACACGAAAATATAGATCTCGTTTAAGTATGCAGTATTTGTCTCATATATTTTTTGTAGATTTAATCATTTCAAAGATGCTGTTATTGGTTTCATTTTAAAATATACCCCTCTCAAACAGGAGCTCGTTATTCGTTTTTCTTTACCTTGCAAAAACTAAATTTCAAAATCATCACGTAATGATCAACTCTTAAAAGATTTGACCACCGCTTAAGCATGTCCACGTTCGCATTGTACCCACAAGAAAATATATGATAAAAAGGTTTCCTACCTCTGTTAACAAGAAATAAGTAAAATAATAAGCTTTTTTAACAATAGACCGCTAAATTGTTAGAAAAAGTCACGTGAATGTTTTAAATCAAAATTTTAAATACAATTAAATTATTAAAAGGTCTTAAATGTTGTTCTTACATTGCATAAAAACGTATTCTAATTGTTATTGGCATTTATGAAGATCACATTTGAAAATATTATGCATGAAACGTAAAAACTGTTGAGTAAGGACTTTTAAATCAGTGAATAAAACTCTGAATTAAATAGTTGAGAGCACTTAATCAATTAGAAGCAAATGGCTAAAATTATTGGTTCACCATTATCAATCAAAGAAGCAGATAATTAAAATGGAAAGACTCTGTCTTTAAAAATGTGCAATCCAGGAATTTCACTTTGACTGGCACCTTACAGAAAATTTCGCAAGCCAGCAATCGAACTCAAAGGCGCTTGGTGGAGAAATCAAAATTAAGTAATTGATCCCACGAACGTTCAAACACAATTATTGTTGAATAAAAGAAGGGGTTAAATCAATGATAAATTTTCATAAGAATGCATGGCTCAAACATTACCATAGGTTGCAAAGCAAACATAATGTAGTGCAAACTTGGTATTAGAATTTAAATACAAATTTTCACTATTGCAGAAAGTTTGATTCTGTTTTCTAGTAGGTTTAGATCATTAAAAATTATAAAACGACCGTTCTCTAGTACCTTCTGTGAGGGTTCAATCAGTCCTTTAAAAAATAAAGCTTTTTTAATTAAGTTTCTTATGAAGTAACAATAAATAATAAATGCAACAGAATTTTGATTATGCTACTGGATTTTAAATAAAAAAGTTACACTTTTGGCTTTAAAAATTCCTTAAATTCATTGGTAGGCTTAATAATATTATTATTTTCATAATATCAAAAAGCTGTTTCAAAGCATTTTTTTTGTACACTTTTGTATCAGCCTATCAAATATAATTGCTATTCGTTAAGTATTTTCAGAGAAAAGGTACACTGTTTGCATCCAAACGTTATTTTTCAATAAAACAGAGCAAAATATTTACTTTTTATGCTTGGAAATTTGGTGTATTTAATAAACAGTGAAACAGAAAATGTTGCCGTTAGCTTTATCCTGCAAGTATTTTTCTTACAGAGCAGAAAAGGGCTCTATTTGTAATTATTAATATATTTTTCTCCTAATATTCAATAATGAGCAATGACATACCAATACCAATTTTACTAGACATATTATTATATAAATGACCTTTTCAAATAATGCAATCATTCAAGATTTAAAATGACAGAAGGATAACAAATATAAATACAAATTGAACAAGTATACCACTTTAATTATCTGGAATATACTAGTTTTAAGTATGGCAAAGACATTGTAAAGGAGGTAAATAGATTTCAAGCTATCTGTGGATAGAACTTGAAGCGGTGTGGAAGAAATGGAAGAACTTGAGGAAACAAACAAGAAAGAAAACACAAGAGAAAGTCTACAAAGTTATGCCTATACCTGCCCTTATATTTGGGTTCGAATTATGGACAATAATTAATAGAGAAAGATCGCGCATACAGTCAGCAGAGATAAAGCTCATGAAATATGTAAGGAGATGCCCCAAAATATTTAAAAAATCTGATGTGTTCTATTCATATGACTTTCTCTACACCTCTGCAACAAATTATTAATAAAAAGCTTATGCTGCTATTTAATTCATGCTAATCGAGAAAAAAACTAGCAGAAATAGTCTTATTTCTTGCTTCCTTAAAAGTAGAAGCGAAATAAGGGAGTACCATAGGTTAAAGTGATAGTCAAAAGATGGTTGCTATGTGACTGAAGTTCCTTTGTTTGTATGTACAGCAGTTGACAAATTCCTGTATGAGAAATGTATGTTTTTCATAGCTGAAACAAAAAACAAGGAATATCTCAAAAAGAATCAACTATACAAAAAAATGTATGTAATAAAAATTGTGTGTTTTAAAGTGCTCTACATATGCTGTGTGGTAAGTTTTTGTCCATCTCTTATGGTTTAGCAGTTAATGTGAAATTCCGTAAAATTGGCCCAAAATAAAGTAGTCTTCAGAGGCTATTCCCAGAAAATTAAAAATATACATTTTATTTGTCAGGTAAATATCTTTAATATACGATATTTTAATCAAAATCGTTAGAACCGTTTTTTAGAAAATCAAAACTCTCGAAAAAAAGTTTCATGTATAGGTTTGGGGTGGGGAGATTTTTCTCAAAATCTTTGTCTCGCATCTCAGGGAAATACTTAACTTAAATACCATGTTTGGTATTTTACCGACTTTTCGTTTTTGAGTTATCGTGTTCACAGGCACACGGACACTTGGACACACGGACACACACACGGACCTTTTTCTGAAAATGCTGTTTTTTAGATACAGGGGACCCTAAAACATACATTTCCGGTGAAATCTCGGTATCGAATTTTTTGATGGAGTGCAATACTTTCTCTACACACTATGTACATAGTGCGTGTAGAGAAAGTAAGAAAAATGACACAGTAAGATCACATTTAAATATATTTTCAGTTAATGATAGGATAGAAAAAATAGGATGAAATGGAAGGATCATGTTGACAGATAGATAATATATAAAAGACAAAAATAAGAATTAACAGTCCACTGAACAGAGAAATCTGGGTAAACCTCATAAGGGATGAATGAATGATGAGGAAATAGGTGGAACATAGCATCTAACCCTTGAAAGAAGAAAAACAAAGAGAAGGAAAAGATAGCATTTGAAAGAGAAGACCCCATCAAGGATTTCGAGTGTTGAAGGGATAATATCAGGGATTCTATCCGTCTTTGAGTTAAAATAAATAAACAAAACCCTTTACGCCTTTAAATGTGGCAAATATTTAGCATTGGTCACCTATAGAATATATAAAAACTGAGGTAAAATCACATAAATAAATAATATTATTTTCATATATGTTTGCATGCGATGGATTTCTGTTTATAAATTGAAAGTCCAAAAGTTATTATTTCTAAAAGGTGTAATTTTGGGGATGTCGTGCTGTTTCCATACTCCACAAAGAAAAAAGACCAGGTAGAAAGACAAAAGAAACAAAAAGAAAGAGATGTCCTGGCAGACAAGATTATAACTCAAGCTGTGCCTGTGAGTTAAGCACGTATTGAAATAGGATTAAAGCTAAAATGAGGTAATAAATAACTTGTGCGGCTCTTAATACTTATTTTGCAGCTATGTGTCGTCCCCTTGGCCACGTATGTACTACCTCTGGTCCCCAAGGTCGCGGATTCAAACCTGGCGGAGGCCAATAGATTATTTGTTCGGACGTAAAGTTATTTAGAATGGCTTCCTTCAGGAGGGAAGTCAAGCCGATAGTCGTAGATTTACAGCACATAAAAAAACCTCAAACATGACAAAGCCGCCTCTGACCAAATTTAAGCGGTTTTCAAGCCCAACATTGAGTGGGACGCTGATAGCCACATCATTTAAAGAGCATCCACAAATAAAAAGATAAAAGAAAAACAATCTGATGTGTTCCATTCACATGCCTCTCTCTACATCTTTGCAACAAATTATTGCTAAAAAGCTTATGCTTCTATTGACTCCATGCTAATTGAGAAAAATTAGCAGAAATAATATTATTTCTTGCTTCCTTGTGAATAGAAGCGAAATAAGGGAGTACCATAGGTTAAAGTGATTGTAAAAAACTAAAGTTACGTAACTGCTTTGTAGCTGAAGTTCGTTTATTAGTATGGACAAAAGTTGACAAACTCCTGTACGAGAAAAGTATAAGTTTTTTAAACCTGAAACGAATAAAAAGGAATATCTTAAAACCGATCAATTCCATGAAAAAAATGGATATGAAATACATTATGAATTTTATTGTGATCTATATTTTTGTGTAGTAAGTTTATGTCTATCTCTTATCGTTACCAGTTATACAAAACTCAATAAAAAGCACCGAGAATAAAGAGGTGTTCTGAGGATATTCACAGAAAATGCAAGATATACATTTTATTTGGCAAGTAAATATCTTCAATATGAGATTTTAATCAAAATCGTTACAGCCATTTTTAACAAAATAAAAATTTCATAAAACATTCCATGAAGAGGGTAGTTTGGGGTGGGGGATTTTCTTGAAAATATTCGTGTCGCATACTTGAAAGATACCAAAATTAATAACCAAGTTTGGTTTTAACGGTCTTTTCGTTTTTGAGCTATGCTGCCCACAGACACACACACACACACACACACACACACACACACACACACACACACACATTCAGACACACACACACAGACAGACTGATAGAGAGACACACATACGGACATTTTATTAAAAATGCTTTTATTGGATTCAGGGGGTCTTAAAACATATATTTCCAGTGAAATCTCGGTATCGAGTTTTTGGGTACATTACAATACCGTCTCTATGCACTATGTACATAGTACGTGTAGAGAAAGTAAAAATATTGTAGCTTATGGAGAATTACCTGTGATTTTCTTGTCTGTTCCAGTGCATGCCTCATTCACGAGACACTCCAGGATCGCACTGATATGGGGTTCATCCTTGACGAATTTGTTCGCGTCCAAGTCCTGAAACTCTTTTGCGTATTCTGCGAAGGAGAGGTGCAATGCTAGGGCCACAACCACCAAGAAGCATGGGATCTTCGCCATTCTGTTACGTTGGAGTAGACGGGTTCGTGTCCAAGATGGTTGTGAGGAGCACCTTGTCCAGGAAGGTGTTTATATAGACACCCACTTTTCTCACGACACCAAATAACACAATAACAGCGTATGAGATTTCACTGTTAGCCGTTTACGAAACATTTTACAGCGAGTTGCTAGCAGCACTAGCCAAACCAGTTTGCTTAAGGTCGGCATACTTCTCCCTGACTTTAATTTGAACAAATAAAAAGAATAACAGGTAATTTGATGAAAAACCACTGTAAGTAAATTAAACCACCAGTAGCAGCTGGAGAAGAGATATAAATCATTAGCCGCAGTGAATCACCAATACATTTTATCATCATTGTCACATCATGCTACCAGAATATTAAAAGTTAGATTTTTTTTACTTTCTCTATACGTACTATGTACATAGTGTATAGAGAAGGTATTACACCCCACCCAAAAATTCGATACCGAGATTTACTAGAAATATAGGTTTTAGTGTCTCCTTTATAAAAAAAACATTTTCAGAAAAAGGTCCGTGTGTGTGTCCGTATGATCACGATAACTAAAAAACGAAAAGTCGGTAAAATACCAAACTTGGTGTTTAAATTTAGTATCTTTAGTATCTTCCAAGGATGCGACACGAAGATATTCAAGAAAATCCCCCAGCTTCAGCTACCCTTTACATGGAATTTTTTCCAAAAATTTTGATTTTCTTAAAAATGGCTTTGACGATTTTGACTAAAATGTCAAACATGAAAGATATTTACCAGATAAATAAAATATATATCTTGAATTCTCTGGGAATAGACTCTGAAGACTACTTTACGTGGATGAATTTTACGGAATTTTGCACAACTGCTAAACCGTAAGAAACGACAAAAACTTATCACACACAAAAAAAATGTAGAGCACGTTAAAATACACACTTTATGTCATATACATTTTTTTTTCGTGGTTTTGATTGTTTTTGAGATATCCCTGTTTATGCTTTCAGCTTTAAAAAACTTATACTTTTCTCATACAGGAATCTGTCAACTCCTGCCCATATAAACAAAGGAACTTCAGTCACATAGCAACCAGCTTTTGGCTTTCACTTTAACCTATGGTACTCCCTTATTTCGCTTCTACTTACAAGGAAGCAAGCAATAAGACTATTTCTGCTAATTTTTCTCGATTAGCATGAAGTAAATAGAAGCATGAGCTTTTTAACAATAATTTATTGCAGAGAAGTAGAGAAAGTCATGTGAATGGAACACAGTTTAGTGTTTTACAATTCTTTGAATAAAGTCAAACTACAGGATAATTCCATAACAGAGCAATAAGCTCAACGTTAAGTCTGATTCTTAAGGTGTCATTGTTATACCCCGGTCACAGAACAATCACAGTTAAAATGCTTTACGCAATTTGGGTCGTCTTCTGTCTCATTTTTCATGTTCTTTAACAATGGTCTTCAACCTATCCAGCGATGCTAAAGATAAATCCACTGCAAAAGCCAAATCACCTCTCATGAATGTCACTTACATCATGAAAATCTGAAAGTCCATTGAAGGTACCTACTAAGTTTTTCAAAATGCTAAAGAAGGTATGAAACAAAATCAAAACTCAAAGCATCTAACGCGGAATCCAGACTTTAACACTGAAGATACTCATTTTTTTCGAAGTAAATTTTAATGATTAGGTGGTATATACTTCATCTTACTACTCAGGTAAACTGTAAATAATTGATTTAACATAAAAGCAACTTTCAGAGAATTACTCTTTCTAATTTACTAAGATAAATATTGTATTCTCCGAAATTAAAGTTCGATATCGAGATTTCATCGGAAATACACGTTTTGAGACTCCATGAATCAAACAATGAAAAACATTTTCATTTCTCTTTCACGTACAGTGTACATAGTGGGCACAAAAGTATTGCATGCCACCCAGAACTTCGATACCGAGATGCTACCGTAAAGGCATGCTTTGAGGAAACCTGTGTGTTTCTATGTATCTGTGGAAAGCATGAATGAAAATCGAAAAGTCGGATAAGTACCAAATTTGGTATTCCTTGTTATTGTTATTCCTTAAAACTTTCTTATATGGAATTTGTTAACTCCTTGCATTGCAAAGAAATGGACATTAACCAAATGGCAACCATTTTTTTAAAAGATTTGACTATCGTTTTAGCCTAATACATTACCTTATTTCCCTACTACTTTTAAGGAACTAAGAAATAAGACAATTTCTGCTAATGTTTATCTTGACTAGCATGAAATAAATAGAAAAATAAGATTCTCAGCACTAATTTGTTAGAGATGTAGAGAAACTCATGTGAATGGACCACATCAGATTTTACTTTCTCTACATGTACTATGTACACAGTGTATAGAGAAGGTATTGCAATGCACCCAAAAATTTAATACCGAGTTTTCACCGGAAATACATGTTTTGGGTCCCCCTGAATCCTAAAAAAGCATTTCTGGAAAAAGGTCCACGTGTGTGTCTGCGTGTGTATGTGTGTGTGTGTCTGTGGACAGCATAGCTCAAAATCGAAAAGACTGTTAAATACCATACTTGGTATTTAAGTTTGGTATCCAAGTTTGGTATCTTGTAAGAATGCGACACGAAGATTTTCAACTACCCTTCACATGGAATTTTTTTCGAACATTTTGATTTTCTCAAAAATGGATCTAACGATTTTGATTAAAATATTGTATATTAAAGATTTTTTTTGTAAAACTTATACTTTTCTCATACAGGAATTTGTCAACTCCTGTCCATACAAACAAAAGAACTTCAGTTACATAGGAACCAGCTTTTGACTATCACTTTAACCTGTGGGTACTCCCTTATTTCACTTCTTCTTACAAGGAAGCAAGTAATTTCTGCTAATTTTTTTCTCGAATAGCTGAAGTAAAAAGGAGCATAAGCTTTTTAACAATAATTTGTTGTAGAGATGTAGAGAAAGTCATGTCATTTTTTTCAGTCTGATTGTACCTGATCAACTCCAGTGCTACATATGACTTGTATGGAACGCAATTAACAGTAATTTTATTAACCTAACACAGAGTGACACAGGAAAAACCGGCTCCGAGTACACACTGCTCGCCCAACATTATGCTCGAATTACTGTCCGCTAAGCAGATACAACAGATAAATATATAAAAAGCTAATGCAAAGATCTACACTTCCTGAATATATCTTGTCTTTTACATCACATTATATTAGGTGCTGAATTGATCTCTTTGTGTTTCAATGCACTTTTGCACGCGACTTAATATACACTTCGCACAACTCTGTCGCATCAATTTTCAAAATTTAATTTCGAATATTGTCCTTCAAGTCTTCTAAAGTTTTTGGGTTATTTACTAACACTTTTCGCTTTAGACTGCCTAACAAATAAAACTTGAAGTGTTTAGGTCCGGGGAACGCGGCGGCCACGGCTTTGTTTTGTGAATTATGAATTCTGAGATTGACTCCCGTGAAATGTGACAGGTCGCCCCATTCTGTTGCGCGTTCATTGTGGCTCAATTGTTTGTAAAATTACTCAATATTTGCTTATATACTTTAGTGTTTACTGTTGCTTAAAAATATGGAACACACAATCCGACTTGCTAGCACAGCACACCACACTCCGATTTTGTCACCATCAAAAATTTGCTCATTGATTGTATAAGAATTGTTTGTTGACCATTATTTGGTGGTCTGGAAATTCACTTGTCCTACCAGATGGAACCAGGCTTCAAGTGAAATTTCGCAGCGGATCCAACATTCCACGCTCAGTTGTTTGATACAGCCATGCATAGTAATTCACACATTTTACCTTATCTTCCTCCTTCAGTTCTTGTACATGTATTTTTGTAGGGCTTCATCCCTATATGGTGTAAAACACGTTGACAAGGCCTACGCGAAACTTTCACTTGTTGCGAAAATTTGCATATTGACTTCTTGAGACTCGTGCTCGAGTATTCACGATCACAGGAGGTTAACGAACGGACAGGAATGGATTCTGTTTTGCATGAAACTGACACTGTTCTACGCCACTTTGTCACCAATCCTGTAAACCGCTGTTTGCTGGTATGGAAATCCCAAGAAACTTCTTTGGAAAAAAAAAAATTCACGTTTCCTTAAATTTGTAAGTATGCCTTCAATACTGCAATTATTTCGTGAAGAGGATATATCTCGCTGAGATATTTACTTCACTCGTCTTACCCAAGTCGCAGCAACTTTCGTACTGACAATACAAACTGCAGCCGTAAACTCAAAACAGCTTCACAACAATAGATGGCAAATGGTGGACGACAATGAGCAGTCTAGTTCTCGAGGCCTTTTCGTGTGTGCCACCCTAGTTGGTTAAACATGAAGCTACTAGTGGTGTCACACTTTTGTTACTTACATGAGAAAGACTCGCAAGTAGAGTTAGGTCAAGCGATTCATTTTCAGTAATCGATTCAAACGATTCGTTCATGCAAGACGAATTGATTCATACGATTCGTTCACGTTTCATTAATCGTCGCCATGCTTTCTCTAAATTTGACTTACGCTGTCTCGCTCATTATACACGGAGATGATAGTCATATGGTAGTTCCTTTAGCATAAAAACAGTAAATTATATAAAAACGTCCTACTCTTCCATCTATTGCAAACATATTTGGTAATATTTCCTCCATTATTCCAAAAAAACAAACAAACAATTAGTTTCTCTAAAATTCGACTGCATGGCGGTATTTGTGTTGTGTAGTTTTAATACACAGAGTAATTATTATTCATCCCTATCGCTGTTGAGTGCCACTAAGTCATGCACTTTTTATAAATACGTCATTATAAGGCAACTCTAGTACCCAGAATAATAATTATTTTCTTCAGGACTATTCGAGGTAATTTTAATGTATTAGAATAGTATGTTCCTACTCCTATTATGTTGGAGCATAATTGCTTTATTTGTTGCAAGTTTTTGTTTGTGAAGTTATATCTCTTGCTAATGTAGTGACGATTTAGCTACAACTGCAACTAAAGTTAAGAATAAATATGGGTTGATAATCGAACAACCCTTCCAATAAATTTCAAGTTAATAATTTAAAATTCTATTTAATTATTTTGGTAATTATATTAATTTTAATAATATTTATTATTTATTCAAGTATTGTGTATATATTATATTTAAGGTACTGCAAAAACAAATATATACCTGCATAAAACAGTAGTAAATTCTTACGCTTGCTTTTCGTGTACAATAACTCATCCCTCATCAATATAAAGACGCTCGTGGTGGGTTCGGCAATGATCGGCAGTGTTCGTTTTCGTATGTATATTGTATACTATATATAATTTATATATTTTATATTTTTATACTTTCTTTTATTTAGCCTCATGGCCTCAGCACTATTTATTTTGTTACATCATCGTGCGTACTCGGCAGTTTTCGTCGAAGCTCGGTTTGGTACTTCGAAAGGTGGAAGTAAAAGAAAAACAAACCCCAATATCTGATCACGATTCTTCAAATCTGCGATTCTTTTTGAACGACAATATCTGGTATGGTTGACATGATTCATGCTATTCTTTTCGACTCATACACTTCTTTTCGCTTCATACGACTCTTTTTGAACAACGATTCATGCTGAGACTAGCACGATTCTCGCGATTCTTTTTGAACGACGTTTCATGACAAGATTCACATGATTCATACGATTCTTTCATTGTAGTCGTTCATATGAACGATTCGTTCATGAATCGTCTCTTGTCTAATTTGTGGTTTACCCGCTCACGCGCTATTTGTGAAAAAGTTTACCCTTTCGGACTCAATCGGCACTCCTTATCACAATTCAAAATAAATGGTAACCCTTTATTTTCAGAATTTACCTCTCTTTCAAAGCAAACCAGAAACTCTAAGATATATATTGCAGTTTAAAATAGAGCCATTATCATTCGTAACGAGAAATTTCATTTCATATGCTTTCTTGATTTTAAATGCAGTTGTCTAAATGGATTTTGGTAGACAAGGAGCAGGTTTTCTTCGGTTCCCACGCCATTCATTACACCAACTGCTCTACACTAATCTTTTCTATCATTCATCTCACCGCCATTTCATATCATCCACTTCCTCTCTTGCATATCAGGATCGGGCAGATCACTGATCAAGAGCCTCTGCTCCTCAAAGGCACCAGGGAAGTTTAAGTCCTACATACGACAGTTTAAACAGGGAGAGATGGGAAAAAAGAGAGAAAACGTTATCTGAATGACTCAAACCTTTTATGGTGAGACAATCCTATAGCTAGAAATCAGTGTCCCTAAGGATGCGTACACATGAACCTCATAGAATTAACATTCAACAGAGCTCCACCCTGTTTTGCCCGTCACGTTTAAGTACCAAGGGGATTTAGTTTATACTTTTAAGGGACCGCTAATGTCACACTCTACACGCATAGCCTCGTAATTCTATGAAATTAAATGCTTCTTACGGGTCATAATCATCAGCAAAATTAATATATCAGCAAATAAATTAAACCAAAAATTAAATTGAGTTTTATTCATGGACACTCTTTAGCTACTGTGGTTCTGTGCATCCCATTTTATATTGGGAGTGAAAGTTTGCTTAAGACCTCTTTATCAGGCTTGAGGTTCGTTTACGTTCGGTAAACCGGGAACATCAACTTTACTTCCCTCCCGAAGAAAGCTATGTTAGGAATTTTTACGCCCGAAAAGAATCTATCGACCTCCGCCGGGTTTGAACCTCTAACCTTGGGAAGCAGGGGTTTCATGTTATCCCTAGAACACGAAGGACAACACAAACTGAAGCATGGAATGCAATCAGAAGTAGATGACAGACAGTTAATACTGAAACGGTGGAAGAAATGTGAAGAAACGTTATTTGAGGCAGGAAAACGCCCGGACTATCGAAGAACTCACGAGGAGCACTTTTGGATTGCTGTGACTAATCGGCGAACTTTTCTTTGGAAAAATACAAGAAGTAGGTATTTAGAAAAGGTTGGCAGAGGTTTGTGAGATTCTGAAGAAACTTGTCACATATTGTAAAGAAGAAGTAAATTACTGTAGAATATGAATCATCAAAGTTAATACAGCTGATCAGTCAGACGGAAATTAAAGATGAAGAATAGAGACACTATTCAGCATTTACATTGAAGAATTAGGCGAACAATTGCTTTCATAAAAGGAGAACAGTTATACAAGAGCAAGAAGAAAATTAAAGTGAATAAGAATTGCTATTAGAGGTATAAATGCAAATATTTATATTGGTAATTGCGGACTTAAACATTTATTTGTTAAAAGTGGTATGTTTTCAAATTGGTTAGGTCCTCCAAGTGGAATAACATAGACCAGACATATGTGTTTATTTTCCCCAGAAAGGGGACGAAGCCGTAACCATGAATAGGCAGGCCTCGCTATAACGAATGAGGTATCGAAATTGAGTTTGAATGCTTTCTGTAAGGGCAAGACCCCACACTACCCAGGCCAGCAGGTCACGTATTGAAGTGTGAAAACAAAACGGATAATCTATACTGACAGGCATTGTTCATTTCGCCGCGCAATTAACACCATGCAAAACAAATAAGGTAGCAAATTATGTGTTAGGCGAAAAGAAAAAGCAACTAACACACCGAAGTGGATACGTATTAAAATATCATTCATCAAAACATCCCCCTCTATACTCCTAACATCATGTATATATATTACAAAAATATCCGTGTGTATCTCTGAGTAACAGATTAAAAACAAAAAGTTCCATAAATACCAAACTTGGTATTTAGGTTCAGTAACATCCGAGGATGTGACACGAAGGTTTTCAAAGTCCCCCACCTCAAATTACCCTTTCCTAGTAGAGAAGGATAAGTAATATCACAAAATAGCAAAATTAAAGGTTATGAAACCGCATAAAGATAATGAAATAAAAGATAGGGTGGAAAGAAAACGAACATTATGAGTATAGAAAGAACAATAAAGAAGATAACATTTAAGATAATAGAGCAAATGAAATATATCAAATATTTAGGATGTCGATGGAGCTGCTGTCAAGAAGTAAAACAGAGGATAGCAATGACAAAAATCTTATGTGTTTCATTCACTTGATTTTCTCTAAATTCCTGTAACATATTATTATTATTATTATTATTATTATTATAAAAAGGCTTATCCTTCTTTCTACTTTAAGCTAATGGAGATAAAATAGCAGAAATGGACTTACCACTTGCTTCCTTGTAAGTAGAAGGGAAACAAAGGAGTGACATAGGTTAAAGCGGTAGTCAAATCATTTAAAAGCTGGTTGCTATGTGATTGAAATTCCTTGTTTGTACGGCCCGGAGTTGACAAACTTTCGAATGAGAAAAGTATAAGTATTTTAAAGATGAAACTAATAACAAGGAATATCTCAGAAAGGTCAGCTCTACAACAAAAACGAACAAAAAGCAATAAAATAATAATAAAAAAAAACATATGAGATAAATTATGAGTTTTAATAAGATCTAAATTTGTGTAGTAATTTTTTTTCTATCTCTTGCGGTTTATCAGTTATACAAAATTCAAAAAAAATCATTCGGAATAAAGAGTTCTTCAGAGGCTACTTCCAAAAAAAATTATGTACATTTTATTTTTCATGTAATTATCGTAATATTCGACATTGTAATCAAAATCGTTAGAGCTATTTTTGAGAAAATTAAAATTTTCGAAAAATTATCCATGTAAAGGGTAATTTGAGGTGGTGGACTTCGAAAACCTTCGTGTTACATCCTCGGATGATACTGACCCTAAATACCAGGTTTGGTATTTATCGAACTTTTTGTTTTTAATCTGTTACTCAGAGATACACACGGTCATTTTTGTAAAAAAATATATTCAGGGGTCTCAATACATGTATTTCCGATGTAATCTCAGTGTCGTATTTTTGGGTGGAATTCAATACCTACTCTGTACACTATGCACATAGTACGTGTAGAGAAATAACCTACAGATTTAAGCAAAATATACATTTTCTGTGCCCTTGAAGAAGCAACTTAGAAGAGATTAGTTAAAATTTCTATGGCTGTTTAACATAGTGCAACGCGGAAACATGGCTATGTAAGGAGAATACTCGCAAATGGGTCAAATGGAGAATAATTTAACATAACAATTTAAGCACAAAATAAGTTACACGAAGCTGTTTTAGAAAGGTTGTGTTAGTGAAATTGATCACAGGGCAGCCCCATCTTCAAGACTACACTTCCACGGTTACCGAGCAATCATAGATGCAGGGGCTTGCACACGTAAATGTAAAACATAATGCATATTGCGTGATTCAGATTATGCAAGCTTTGAAAACAGAAGATGTCAATATCCAGTTAACGGGAAAGAGCAGTTCCTAAGATGTAACTAAATCTGTTTGAAACTTATGAACTATGGATAGAGGACGGAAACAAAAACACGAAAAAAATAACAGCAATTTTTATGTGTTCCTCTCACATGACTTTCTCTACATAGCTGTAACAAATTATTGTTAAAAAACATATTCTTCTCTCTACTTTATAATAATCATTGCCTTAATTCCTTGCTACCTTCTAATTAGAAGGAAAATAAGAAAATATACTAGGCTTAAACGATAGTCAGATCTTTTAAAACCCGGTTGCCGTGTGGTTGAAATCCATTTCTTTGTAGGGCCAGGAGTTTACAACTTTCCGTGTGAGAAGAGTTCAAGTATTTTAAATCTGAAACAAATAACAAGGAATATCTCAGAAATGGCCAATTCCACGAAAAAAAAGTATATGACATACATTGTGTGTTTTAACGTGATCTACATATGTTGTGAAGTAAGTTTTTGTCTATCTCTTACGGTTTACCAGTTACACAAAATTCAGCAGAATTCATTCAGAATAAAGAGCTCTTTAGAGGCTATTCTCAGAAAATTCAAAATATACATTTTATTTACCATATAAATATCTTTATTATGAAGTATTTTAATCAAAATCTTTAGAGCCATTTTTGAGATAATTAAATTTTTCGAAATTTGTTCTATGTAAAGGGTAGTTTGCGGTGGGGGATTTTTCTCAAAATCTTCGTGTCGCATTACTGCAAGATACTAAACTTAAATACCAAGTTTGGTATTTTACCGACTTTTCGTTTTTGAGCTATCATGTTCACAGACATACTGACACACGGAAACATGGAGACACACACACCACAGAAGGACCTTTTTCTAAAAATACTTTTTTTGGATACAGGGGACCCTAAAACATGTAGGTATATCCGGTGGAATCTCGGTATCGAATTTTTGGGTGGAATGCAACACATTCTCTATACACTATATACATCATACGTGTAAAGAAATTGAAAATTATATCAACATATGAGATTCTTTGTCATTCCATTTACAGCTATCGTTTGTTGCGGATTATAAAACCAAGTGAAAGTTTATGGTGGCAGGCTCGTAAATTGTAAAATACATGTAATGTTATTGTTGCTTTTAAGATTTTACCTTCCACATCGTGTTCTTGTGGTGTAAAGTATTGAGATATTGGATCGTGGCTATAGTATTGAATTTTTCCATTTCACTCTACCTTGCTCCTGTCCTTATGGCTTGTGTGAAAAAAACAATTAAATTAAGAAATGGTATATTCCACCGAAAAATTAGGCAGAATACACATTTAAAGACTCACGATTCCTCAAAAAGAATATTAACGAATAGGACGTGTTACATTCACGTGACTTTCTCTTCTCACATTTCTATAATGTATTCTTTCAGTTGGTTATTCTTCTATCTACTTCTTAATAACAGAGCGAGGTGATGCCGCGCGACTGCATTTCCCCGGCTACTCTGACTAGGGGTATTCGTGGTTTTTACTGTCTCTTAGGCGAATGCTGGAGGCCTACTCTCCCCGACTTTCTTTCCCTCATTCTTTTACACATAATTTCCTTATCATTTTGTGTGTGTGTGTGTGTGTGTGTGTGTGTGTGTGCGCGCGCGCGCGCACGCATAAGCCTATATGTTTAAACCGCAATCTTTAAGGAACTTTATTATTGCATGGTAAACAGTTTTTGGCAAGGCTGTAATATAGTACTACTGATGCTGGCAGGAAAAGGGACGGAAAGCTTATGAACAGTGCAGAATAGGGAATTGTAACGGAAACAACGGGAAATAAGTTGAAGACGATAAAGATGTTGAGGGTAGCATACATGACCAAGTCACATCTGGATCAATATGGTGAGAAGTCAGCGAGCTACGGTGTAGCCGGAGAACCAGGGAACCTTACGAATTTCTTCCTGAATGGTGGCGTAATGTTTTCCTTTTGATATTTTGGAAAGTTTCCAGGCATCATTCCAACTGCGGTAGGCATTGGTATATAGAGCTGGTTGAACATCTGCTTATGGAAGTCTGATGGCATGGAATGTACCCCGATCGATGCTCTGTTTAGCCAGGTAATCGACGGCCTCGTTATAATATATAATGAATGAATAAGTGTATTTACTGACATAGCAATATCATACATAGAATTTCAACAATCGCACGGGTCCACAGACCTTACGTGCTTTTGTAATACACATTACAAGCAATATTAAAACAACAACAACAAAGAATTAAAAGAGTAAACACGAAAATAAAAAGACAAAGGAAATACACAGTCCAAAGCATTATTAAACAACAATAAAAAATTAAGAGTGAACCCGAAAATAAAAATACAAAGATATTCAAATATAGCAATTTAAATTTACAGCACAGAGTACACCTTCATAAATGCACCCTCTTATTATAGAACATTACACTTAAAAGACATATATACAACATATATAAAACCATAGCACAACAGTGACCTAAGTATGACATAATATATATGTATGTTGAACAATGTATTCACTTTTGTTTAGTTGATCTTATCCCCCCCCCTTCTCTATTGGCAGCCTCCTCAGATCTCAGCTGTCTTGCCTTAAGTATAAATTTACCTAGCCCGTCCATGTTTTCCGTGCCTGCCAGTAGCGTCCAACATGCTTCTAGCCCTACATTCGCAGTGGTAAAAAATCGCGGCAAATATTTTTCCCGCCATTCCTCCGTACCCCTACATCTTGCCAAGATGTGAGTCCACGACTCTTCCTCCTCGCAAATGGGACAGATTCTCGTACCATTCTCGTCAGAAATTTTCGTGCTCCTCCATGCTCCTAGTCTAATCCACGCGAGCCCCTCTCTAATGAGTTTGGTACCTGCTTTGATGTATTGCTCCATACCCCATTCCGATTTCAGCCCAGACTGTACTTCTAATGACACCTTCTCTGTGCATTGCGCAATTATTTGCTGTCTGTCAATATCACAGAGGCGGTTCTTAATTTTTCTCCAAATACTTCGCCTGTTTTGCTGCCCCGCCATCCAAATGTCTCCCATCCCAATGGTTTCCAACTCTTTCTTTAAGTTTGATGCCCACGTCGAATTACTTCCATTCGCAACTGTTCACGGTAGCAGACTGCCCTAATTAGAGATTGGTTTCCGTGAACGATTCTCAGCCAATATTTAACTGCTCTGATTTTGCACTCTATCGTTTCACTATGTGCCCCGAATTCCCTCATTATTCCGCAGTTTGCCGTACCCCTCCCTACACCCAGAATTCCTTTCAAAAATTGGGTCCTCACTTGATCCAGATTCCCTGTTTGTTCCCACCCCCATATTTCTCCTCCGTATGTCATGTGGATCTAACTGTCGCTCCGTATACAGTTTCCATTAAGGTTATGGATATATTCGGTATTCTGTAGCGTGTCCGGAGAGCTTCCGTCGCTTTCACCCTTGCCTTGTGTTTCGTAATGTCAATGTGTTTCGTCCATTTTCCGTTCATTGTAAATGTGAGTCCTAAGTACACAAAAGATTTAACATTGTCCAGTATCTGTCCTGCATATGTCCAAGTCTCCTCCCTGCTATAAACACAACCCTTTTTGAAAGTCATTGCCTTAGTCTTATTCACATTAACTGTAAGTAGCCATTCATCGCAATAATTCTTAAGTTTGTCCAGTCCTCGTTGCAATCCGTTTAACTGTCGTAGAGCACAATACTAAATCGTCTGCGTATAAAAGTGTTGGGATCTGCAAATCCGCTACTACTGGTGCTTGGATATTCTCTGCTATCATTGTATCAGTAATATCATCCACAAAGAGATTAAATAGCAAGGGAGATAAAATACAACCCTGCCTCACTCCCCTATAGCTTCGGCAGCTCTCGGACACTCTGTTTCTGTCGTACTTCACACAGAATTCGACATTTTGATACATTGCCTGCAATGCTCTAACCATTTTACTTGATAACCCCTTTCTGCCTAGTTTGTACCATAATGCATTTCGATTGATAGAGTCAAATGCCTTCTTAAAGTCCACAAAAGCACAATGAAGCTTTCCCCGCTTAATTAACAGTTGCTTCGTCCTTAAAGTGTCTAATATAAAAGCGGCATCTATGGTACTGTGTCCTTCTCTGAAACCCATTTGAAATGTTGAAAGTTTGCCAAATTTAGATTCCCAGTCCTTTATCCGGTTATATAACACTCTACAATAAATTTTCTCCATAATTGGCAAAAGAGTAACCCCCTATAGTTATCCGGATTTCCAATAGTTTCCTTCCCTTTATAAATGGGATGAATAATGCCCTTTCCCCAACAGGTAGGGTAATTCCCCTCAATAAACAATCTGTTACATATCTGGATCATACTCCTACCAAACTCATTAACATTGGTTGCGGATTTAAAAACTTCCGGGGGCAGCCCAGCCAACCCTGGAGCTTTGCCTCCCTTCAGACTCCTCAGCGCCTGTGCTATTTCTCGTGCTGATATTTCCTCGTCCAGTATTGGGATCTCAAAATTTCCCAAAATTTGCATTTCCTTTATAAAAATTCCTTCCCTTTCACCTTTCCCGAATATTCCCATAAAATGCATTGCCCATTTTCTGGGAGAAATTTCGTTGGGTGCCTGACGGTTGCCTCTTAAATCTTTTACTACTTGCCACATCTCAGCGTTATCCCCCCGCGTTAAAATATTACTAATTTTCTGAGTAATTTTGTCTTGCCACGTAGTTCTCTTTTCCCGTAAGAGCTGTTTATACTCCCTTCGCTTTTTTGTAAAAAATTTCCTAATGTCATCTCCCCCCTCGGTTCTGAATTTTGACAGAGCCTCCTCTGCTTGTTTCTTTACAGCTCTGCATTGCTGGTCATACCAACCATTGAATCGTTTTAACATACCATGCATTTGGACTTTGGACTTTCCCCGTAGCCGTTGCTATTATATGCGTTAGTTCCTCCGCTGTGTCTGCGTTCGTTTCCCCTAATCTTCTTTCTAATTTATCAACAAATACTTCTTTTTCTACCGGTTTCCATATAAATTTACTAACGAATCTCCCTTCGTCCCCCTGCCCCTCTTCAGGTGCTAGCGCCGCCATGGCCGTCTCTATATTCAGTTCCAGGGCAACCGGACAGTGATGCGACTCGATACGATCACCCACCCAAAAATTTCTAATTCTGCCAATTAAACCCTGACTTATTAAAATAAAATCTATTACACTACCCCCATTTTCATTTATGAAAGTGAGTTCTCCCTCTCGATCCTCACCGTACTCGCCATTCATCATTTCTAAAGAGAAGGCATCGCAGAAAGCAAGTAATTGTCTGCCCTCCCCATTAATAAAACTATCCTTGCTCTTTCGTTGACCTTCGCGGAGTTCCTCCCCCCATTAGAGAAATATTCTCCCCTCCTAACCTCGCATTAAAATCTCCTAAAAGAATTAATTCAGCTCCTGGAAACTTTTCCTGTAACTCCACTAGCGTTTCGGTTAAGTCACTGAAAAAATTCCTGTTTGCATACTTGGACGTTGCTGGCTGGTTGTATAATCCTATAACTATTATATGTACTCCCCCCTGTGCCAAAGATACAGCAATCACCCCTTGCAAACTGATTTCTAATTTAGTTATCTCAGCCTCCAGCTCAGACCTGAATGAAACTGATACCCCCCCCTGACCACCTTTCCCTCCTTCCCCGTGTCTCCCTTCCCCTACTAAAACTATAGAAATTAGCAAATGTTACATTTTCTCCGTTTTTCAACCAAGTTTCTGTTAAGCATACAACGTCAAAATCGCTAAGGAAATACAAGAAATTCTGGCTACCCAACCTTTTTTTTGAAGCCTTCGATGTTCCATGTGACAATCCTCAGAGAAGGGGTTGGTCCTATTGTTTCCTTAGCTGCATGACCTTCATCCACAGAAAGTGGGCTTGCTACCCCTCTTCTGTGGCTGAATGTGCAAGGTGAGGAATATCATGCAAGTATTGATGCATTTCTCTGCTCCTCAGGGGTTGTTGTAATTTTTGTTGCATACTCCACAAGCACAGTCTTCGTTAAAGCGGCGACGGTTGTCTTGCCGACCCCGAGAGACCGTGGAGTTGGCTGCGTGGCGCTCCTGATGCCAAGATGAAGTACCAGATAAACCGTGAGGGAGTTCCGCTTTACACTTTAGCCTGTCTGCACCCGCCTGTTGCCACATATGGTTCCCATTACCGTGCTACTAAAAAGGTTAACATGTGTTCAAAGGCTGCGATAAGACCTTGCATTTTACTCCTCGCGTATTCCATGTGTTTCTGTCATTTATGATTTCTGTTGGCTGGAGTGACGCGCTCATTGGTGCACTGCAAAACGTCGGCGACTTCCCATAATAATCAGTGCGTTATCTGAGAGGTTTGTATTAACAAAGATAAAGCTCATTACCACCTTTACCTTAAATACCAGTAGGTGGAGGTCATTGTAAAGAATTTTCGTTGTATTGAGTTTTCAGATACTTGGCAGAGTACATGCTCATGGGAAATAACACCTATTATCAAAGTAGAGGAATGAAGCAGTTAATAAACCGAAGAGCAATAACAGGGCACAGCTGAGGGATTTGCAAAGCTAAACCTAAGTGCTCTTTGTATTTCGAAGAAGAATTTAAGTGTTTTTGAGACAGCAGTGATATTAGAATCTTTCGTGAAAAAAAAAAACCCTACAAAATGATTCTGTAGTAAAGGTAAATAATTAATGAGATAGTAAAACATACACAACAGGTTAAGAATTTCTTCGGTACTAAGCATTTTAAACTTCTGAATAGACAGAATCTTTCTCTTATAAAAGCTTATTCTTCTATCTACTCCACGTTAAGATAAATATCAGTAGAAATGACTTTATTACATAACTTCCTTGTAGCCACAATTGGGATATGTGAATACAGTTTTTCCTAAAGAAATTGTATGAGTTATTAGATTTAAAGAACCTTTACTCAATATCATGGCAGTGCATTGCAACTTTTCTGAGGTTCCACATTAAAAAATCAGACGTGTTCCATTCACATGAGTTTTTCTACATCGCTGTAGCACATTATTGTTAAAAAGCATATTTAGGGTTATTAAATTCAGCTTACAGCTGGTTGTCTTTTACTTTCTCTATACGCACTATGTAAATAGTGTATACAGAATGTATTGCACTTCACCAAAAAATTTGATACCGAGATTTTACCGGAAATATATGTTTTAGGGTCCCCTGTATCCAAAAATAGTATTTTCAGAAAAAGGTCCGTGTGTGTGTGTGTCCGTGTGTCCGTGTGTCTGTGAACACGATAACTCAAAACGAAAAGTCGGCAAAATACCTAACTTGATATTTAAGTTTAGTATCTGCCAGGCATGCGACACGAAGATTTTGAGAAAATCCCCCCGCCCCAAACTACCCTTTACATGGAACTTTTTTTTGAAAATTTTAATTTTCTAAAAAATGGCTCTAACGATTTTGATTAAAATATCGTATATTAAAGATATTTACCTGACAAACAAAATGTATATTTTGAATTTTCTGGGAGTAGCCTCTGAAGACCACTTTATTTTGAGTGAATTTTACGGAATTTTCCATAACTGCTAAACCGTAAGAGATAGACAAAAACCTACCACACAAAAAATGTAGAGCACATTAAAACACACAATTTATGTTGTACATATATTTTTTTCGTAGAGTTGATTGTTTTAGAGATATTCATTGTTTCTGTTTTCAGGTTCGGAAAACTTAACTTTTCTCGTACAGGAATTTGTTAACTCCTGTTTATACAAACAAAGGAACTTCATTCAAGATCTTCTCGGGCTTCTAGCCAGGTAAAAACTTGGCTTGACACCAACGTTTCGAAGAAGTGCATCTTCCTCGTCTTCAGGGTGAACTGAAGACGAGGAAGATGCACTTCTTCGAAACGTTGGTGTCAAGCCAAGTTTTTACCTGGCTAGAAGCCCGAGAAGATCTTGAATTAACACGTCGCCAGGAAAGCTATAGTTCTTATTTTAAAGGAACTTCAGTCACATAGCAACCAGCTTTTGACTATAGCTTTAACCTATAGTACTCCCTTATTTCCCTTCTACTTACAAGGAAGCAAGTAATTAGACTATTTCTGCTAATTTTTTGTCGATTAGCATGAAGTAAATAGAAGCATGAGCTTTTTAAAACTAATTTGTTGCAGAGATGTAGAGAAAGTCATGTGAATTGAACACATCAGATTTTTTTTTGAGTTATGCTATTCACAAACGCACTGATACACACTCACTCACCCACATACACAGGGACATTTTCCAAGAATATTGTTTTTTTATTCAGGAAATTTCAAAACAAATTTCTAGTGAAATTCGGACTTCAAATTTTTGGGTGTAATACAATATCTCCTCTATCTTCTATGCACTATTAATGACCACTAAGTGTGTTTGCCAGATGAGGGATAGACGTTGAGCGGGAAGGAATTGAAGACGTATGTGATGCTTCTGTATGCGTTTCCTGTAGTTACACCGTCCAGTGGCGGTTCTATCGCATATTAAAGTGCACAACACAATAACATGTTTACCCTTAAGGTAGGAGATGGGTGAGATTTATGAGTTTCAAAATTTCATCACTACCAACCTCATGTTTTCTACTCATACCAGGCAATAAAAACACACTTCTACCTGAATTTCGTTTCCTTAGATGTAAAAAGATGCATTTTTCAAAATCCATCTTCTTGAGAAAAATTACAAAAAAAAATTTGGAAGTATAATCGAGGCATATAGAAAAGATTTAAGCATGAGATTTTCCATATCTTGTTTACACAGGAACAAAAAATCTGACGTGTTTCATTCACATGACTTGACTTTCTAATCGAAATAAACATAGCAGAATTGATGTTATTCCTTGCTTCTTTATAATTAGAAGGGAAATAAGGGAATGCACTAGGTTAAAGGGAAAGTCAAATACTTTAAAAGCTGGTCGCAATATGAAACAATTGAAATTCAGTTCTCTTTGCTTGCTAGAGTAAACAAAAGAGTGACGAAAAAGTTGAGAAAAGTTTTGCATATAATCAATAACACGAAATATCTCGGAAACGGTTAATTCTATAACACAAATGTGTATAACGTAAATGGTATGTTTTAACGAGATCTACAGGCCATTCCTAGAAAATGCAATATATACAGTTTGTTAGTCATAAAAATGAGTTAAGCATATGGTATTTAAATCAAAATCGTTACATCCTTTTTTGACAAAATCAACATTTTTCGAAAAATGTTCTATATAAAGGCTAATTGAGGGTGGAAGGTTTTCCTGAAAATCGAATTTTTGCATGGAATACAATATCTTATCTATCCACTATCTGCACTGTATAAGCAAAATTTCAAAACCTTTTACTATTTCGCCGTTATTTTATTTTTAGTTTAAAAGTTAATGCTCTAATAAAAACATCATACTTAGTTTTTTACTTTCTATACACGTACTATTTACATAGTGTATAGAGAACGTATTGCATTTCACCCAAAAAATCGGTACCGAAAATTCACCGTAAATACATCTTTTGGGACCCCCTGAATCCCAAAAAAAAGTGTTTTTTCAAAAAAGGTCCGTCTATGTCTTTGTCTATTTGTTTGTGTGTCTGTGGACAACATAGTTCAAAAACGAAACTTGAATACGAAACTTAGTATTTAAGTTTGGTATCTTCCAAGGATGTGACACGAAGATTATAAAGAAAATCCACCACCCCCAACTACCCTTTACATGGAGCTTTTTTCGAAAATTTTGATTTTCTCAAAAATGGCTCTAACGATTTTGATTAAAATTTCTTATATCTAAGATATTTACATGCCAAATAAAATATATATCTTGAATTTTCTGGGGATAGCCCCTGAAGACTTTCTGAATGAATTTTACGGAATTTTGAATAACTGCTAAATCGTATGAGATGGAATAAAACGTATCACACAAAAAATGTATAATACGTTAAAACACACAATTTATGTTATACATATACTTTTTTCGTGGAGTTGTTCGTTTCTGAGATATTCCTTGTTTTTAGTTTCAGCTTTGAAAAACTTATATTTTCTTATACAGAAATTTGTCAATTCCTGTCCATACAAACAAAAGAACTTCAGTCACATAGCAAGCAGCTTTTGACTATCACTTTAACTTATCGTACTCCCATATTTCGTTTCTACTTACAAGGAAGCAGTTAATAAGACTATTTCTGCTAATTTTTTCTCGATTAACATGATATAAGCATAATCTTTTTAACAATAATTTGTTGCAGAGATGTAGAGAAAGTCACGTGAATGGAACCTCATCAAATTTTTTAATTAAGAAAAGCTTTATGAAAGTAAAAATTTCAAATTGATAGATTGTATTTTGAGGATTAGATTAAAATTTGTATGTTCGGATATGTTCTAAAAAATTAAGTCTGGGAAAATGACTTAAATACTCCTACTAAGGGGCATATAAATAGCACACACCTTTATATTTGATGTAAATAAGAAAGATTCCAGAATAATTACTTTGAAACATTGCATATAGATATGTATTTTAATATATTTAGTGTCTCTCTATAAAAATGGCTAAAATTTCGTCCATCACTACCTTAAATTGATGTAGCTTATTTCGATTGTACAAGTAGTGCCATTCAATAAAGTTTGGCATTTAGTTACACTGTATATTTCTTTATGTCTTCATTGAATACTCTGATACGCCACTGGTTACCTAGCTGCCTTCCTTCGCCCCCCACCCAGGGTCATTTCTTCTTAACGTAAACTTACTCGTATTCCTTCCAGCTACACGGAGCACATATTATGTGTTAGATAAAGTAAAAATCTGAGTTCCTACACTCACATTATTTTCCCTAGCTGCTTACAAACAAACTTCTTACAAAAGAGTATTTTTCTTTCTACCACATGATAATCGAGAGAAACATTAGCAGAATGTTCTTATTAATTAGTTCCTTATACGTAGATGGGAATGCTCTAGGCTAAAGTGATAGTCAAATGTTTTAAAAAGCTGTCGTTATGCGATTGTCATTGCAAATTGCTTCTTTGCTTCACCAGGAGTAGAACAAAAGAATAACGGACGCTTACTGTCTGAGAAAAGTAAAAGTACTTCACTACTGAAACTAATAACAAGGAATATCTTGAAAACAGTAAACTCCACGAAAAAAATGTATATAACATAAATTGTGTATTTTGACGAGATAAACATTTTAGTGTAGTAAGTTGTTGTCTATCTCTTACGGTTTACTAGTTATGCAAAATTCATCCATAATAAATAGGCCTTCAGAAGCTATTCTCAAAAAATGTAAGATATACATTTTTTTTTGTGATGGAAATGGCTTTAATATGTGGAATTTTAATCAAAATCGTTAGAGTCATTTTTAAGGAAAACAAAATTTTCGAAAATTTGTCCATGTAAAGAGCAGTTAGGAGTGGGGGATTTTCTTGAAAATCTTCGTGTCGCATCATGGAAGATACCAAGTTTGGTATTTAACCGTCTGTTCGTTTTTGAGCTATGCTGTCCACAGACACACAGACACACAAGCACACTGACCTTTTTCTGAAACTGCTTTTTTTTATTCAGAGGCCCTAAAACATGTATTTCCGGTGAAATCTCGGTATCCAAATTTGGGGTGGAAAGCAGCACTTCTCTATCCACTATGTATATTGTGTATACGGGGCTAGAGAAAGTAAAAAGTGTTTATGTATGTGTATATGTTTGTCTGTGACAACAATGACGTAATTATGCAATGCAACATAACGCGAGTGTGAGTATAGCGGGGACACGCTATTTCCTCCTTCGATAACCTCTTTTAATTTCTCCATTCTTGAACTTTAACCTTCCTTTTCTTGCTCAACAAAGAAAGCCATCTCCTCTCCTGGCGTATTAACTAACACTCTCTTCTCTAAATAAAAAATAGTCTAATGAATATTAAAAAACATGAAATAACACAGGGTGTTATTGAACTATACCGAAATATTTCCACAGAATATGTAGATTACTTAAATAAGTAATTTGAAATAGAGACTTATGGCCTGCTTATTGAACTTTCGAAGTAACTAAAAGTTTCTGAAGTGCCAGTACGCCACGTCTAGAATGAAATAATAATAATAATAATAATAATAATAATAATAATAATAAAAACATTTACTCTATGACAGGAATCGATTTCACAACCTTTCGGGTAGCAGCTTCCCGCGTTGCGCATAAAGCCACCAGAGCAGTTGTAAAACTGCCTCCAGAGTAGGTTATATAACTGAAGAACGTAGTTAATGCTCAGTGTCGCACTGTCAAGTGATTAGTTCGAGATTTAACATATTTTTGCGACATTAAATCTTGAGAACGCTAGAAACGAGCTGCTAAAAATTGATATTTATATGCTTGGGCAGCAGTTTTAAAGGCATTCTAAGCCATTTTTTAACCTGCTTTGCTTTAACACCGACTTATCAGCACCTGATACCCACACGTGTAACACTATGTATATGCGTTATGTTTATCAGGGGACAATGCATCGCCGATCTCAAATTATTTATATCAGTCACGTCCACAATCTCGCAAATTATTTCGATGTAGTTCATTAACACCCTGTATATATAAATAAAAGAAAACAGCGTTGATTTTGTTCGGGTATTCTATTCTACGTGTAATTCTGTCTTCCATATAATGGCGCTGACCTTTATCACATATTGTAATCTATAATTCCATCCCCTTGACACTACATGCACAAGATTTTTTTCTTTCTTTCTTTTCTTAAAGTTTCCTTTTCTCCCTCTTCTTAGAGCTCACTAAAAAAATGTGATATGTTCCATTCACACGATTTTTTCCACATCTCTGCAACAAATTATTGTTAAAACGTCTATGCTTCTATTTACTTCGTGCTAGTCGAGAAAAAAATAACAGAAATAGTCTTATTACATGCTTCCTTGTAAGTAGAAGCGAAATAAGGGAGTGCCATATTTTAAAGTGATAGTCAAAAGCTGTTTGCTATGTGACAAGTTCATTTGTTTGTGGTCAGGAGTTGACAATTAGTGTATGAGAAAAGAATAAGTTTCTTAAAGTTGAAATAAAACACAATGAATAGCTAAAAAAACGATCACCTGCACGAATAAAAAATATATATAACCTAAAAAAATGTGTATAAGCTACATTGTGAGTTTTAAAGTGCTCTACATTTTTTGTGTGGTAAGTTTTTGTCCATCTCTTATAGTTTAGCAGTTATGCAAAATTCCGTAAAATTCATCCAGAATGAAATAGTCTTCAGAGGCTATTCCCAGGATATTCAAGATATACATTTTAGTGTCAGGTAAAATATCTTAAATATACGATATTTTAATCAAAATCGTTAGAGTCAAATTTTCGAAAAAAGTTCCATGTAAAAAGGTAGTTGGTGGTGGGGGGATTTTCTTGAAAATCAGACAGACAGATAGACAGGCAGACATACTGACAGACAGACACACACGGACCTTTTTCCAAAAATGCTTTTTTTGGATACTGGGGGACCAAAAACATGTAATTCCGGTATCGAATTTTTGGGTGCATTACAGTACCTTCTCTATACACTATGTACATAGTACGTGTAGAGAAAGTAAAAAAGTCTACCTTTCTACCGGGCAATCCTATAATTCATTTAAAAATAATAACGGGGTTTGTCGCTGGTAGTGTATATTCCTTGGCGAACATTTGTGGTTAGATCCTCTTTCATTTTCCGGAATTTTTAGTTTAAAAAAAACTGCGGCATGCAGTTCTAAGAAAAGGTGGAAGTGGAAAACAACAAGGTCAAACTTTGCGCAAGCACACGATTACATACATGTGCTGACTATAGAGCCTATAACCGGCTTTACATGGTTATCCTAAACAAATGAAAATAAGTAAATCGACATATAAATTAAAGTTTAATAAACATGTAATGAACAACTATTTAAAATAGTGCTAAATAATAAAGTAGTTATACAAGCTTCGAGCAGAGCTGAAAGTTTCAGAGGCGAGGGCCCAAACCAAACACCGCCCGTCAATTGTGTTTTAAAACCCCGTTGTTAAAAGCGACGATTTAATGGCATTCCAGTCAAGTATATATCAGGAAAAGGGATACCATTGTTATATTTGCATTTTAGTTTTATGGGCATGGTTCCAACAAGAGGTCAGAGTGTCACAGATTTTATTTCAAGAAAATCAATTTAGATCTCTTTATTAAACTCCTTATTCCTCTATTTCAAACGGCAAACGTGCAAGAAAACAAGATAAAATAAAAGGCCTGTTTCCACACACATCTTTACAGGCCCATTTAAATGTTGGTTCGGGTATTTACACGTTCAGAAGGAGAATAGCCTTTTACTTTCTCTATACGTACTATGTACTTAGTGTATAGAGAAGGTATTGTAATGCACCCAAAAAATCGATACAGAGATTTCACCGGAAATACATGTTTTGAGTCACCCTGAATTCAAAAGCAACATTTTTAGAAAAATGTCCGTGTGTGCACCTGTGTGTGTGTGTGTGTGTGTGTGTGTCTGAGGGCAGCATATCTCACAAATGAAAAGTTCGTTAAAAATCGAACATGGCATTGAGGTTTGGTATATTCCAAGGATGCGACACGAAGATTTTCAAGAAAATCCCCCCACCCCCAAATAGCCTTTACATGGAACTTTTTGCGAAAATGTTGATTTTCTCAAAAATGGCTTTAACGATTTTGATTAAAATATCGTATATTTAAGATATTTATGTGGCAAATAAAATGTACATCTTGAATTTTCTGGGAATAGCCTCTGAAGACTACTTTATTCTGGATGAATTTTAAGGAATTTTGCATAACTGCTAAACGGTGGGGATGGACTAAGAATTACCACATAAAAATGTAGAGCACGTTAAAATAAACACTTTATGTTATATATATGTTTTTGTGGAGTTGATTGATTTTGAGATATTCCTTGTTATTTGTTTCAGCTTTAATAAAAACTCGTCAACTCCTGTCCAAACAAACAAAGGAACTTCAGTCATATACTAAACAGCTTTTGACTATCACTTTAACCTATGGTACTTCCTTATTGCACTTCTACTTACAAGCAAGCAATTAATAAGACTATTTCTGCTAATTTATTCTCGATTAGCATGAAGTATATAGAAGCATAGGCTTTTAAACAATAATTTGTTGCAGAGATGTAGAGAAAGTCATATGAATGGAAAAATAAGATTTTTTAACTATCGAAACTCTGTGGAATATTCAGTAGCGAATATGCTTAACTGACCATCTTCTTTTTAACTATAGATGGGTATATATCGTTTAACTGGTGGGAGATTCACTGCCATCTTACAATTGCGAAACACACTCTCATTCACTGTATAGTCTAGACATGATTTTGCCTTACAATGACATTACTCCAAACTGAAAATTCCACCTCTGTTACAGTTTTGCAATGGGAAGATATAAACCGAACGGGATGGGTTTGCGACAGTATTTTATACGACGCATATATTATTAGTTTAATCATTAGTTTGTAATATTTAACACAAGAAATATATGCTCAGTAGAACGCAGTACCGTGGAGGGTAGAAACTCCCTTCTGTATTCATCAATGCTACGGGCTTTGTTGAAAATAACACAGCCTTTAATGCTTTAGGGACATAAGTAACAACCCTTACGAGGAAGTTAGGTACTCTCCCTTTGGAACTGGAGAAAGGGAATTTTGCTTTGCAGAGGAAGGTCACGTGAGTGTAAAAAAAAGAAAAATCCCCGATAGTCATGTGATAACGCCACTTTAGGTGCCCTTTTTCAGCCAATCAAAAATGAGGAAAAAACTCGGACCTTTTTGTATATAAGTGATGTGCTGACAAGAAATCAGGTTCAGAAGGTTCACAAGAGACACACAGGGCTCATAAAATACGACACATCATGTAGGGAATCGCGCGCCGTATATTGCAGAAAATCTGTGTTTTACAAATTAATCTGACGGGCAATTATTATCGTGAATGTTACATGGACCGAGAAACTCCAGACCACAGTGACTAATGTAAAGTTATAAAAACTCCGTAAAAGTGGAATTAGCACGTAAAGAAAACTGCTTCTTCAAAGGCGCCATTGGTTATGTCCGGAGTCGTGCCTCAAACGAACGATTCACCAACAAAGGAAGTCTACAGTGAATTAAGTAAAATTTCTCTTGTATTTGAGTCTACCAACAGTGTTACATATACTTGTTAATTCTTCCCCCCCCCCTGAGTAAGAGACAACTCATGGTCTACTAGAACAAGCTTCGCCGCTGCAACTAAGGGAAATTCACTAGCATTCACCCGCGAACCAACTCCAGGTAGACTCACCTAACAGCGTCATACTGACACCACAACAATACCACGACATATTTGTACCCGAACGTTGACGCTACTAAAACAAACCACGACAGGTTTCTTTTGGTAGTGTTTAACTACCCGCTTTTACTGCTTGAGGCACCGCAGGCGATACGTGAAAGAAGATGGCGGAGAACCTGGAGAAAACCCGTCCTTGCGCCGCTTTTTCCACCACGCATCTCACATGCGGTCGATTGGGATCGAACCCAGGCCGTCTAGGTGAGAGGCGAGTGGTCTAACCACTAGACCATGGCGCGGGCTCCGAATGGGATGGTGGTAGGAATTAGTCTCCCGTTGATTTCCGTGGTACAATCTGAGCTTGTGATTTTTCGTAGTTTTTCTAGGTCCATGGGTGAGTTTTTCTGTATCGCATTTTATTTATCTCATTTCACCACCTTCTATCTTTTAGATTGCAGGGTTGGAAC
Organism: Hymenopus coronatus; assembly: GCA_030762935.1. Taxonomy (NCBI): domain Eukaryota; kingdom Metazoa; phylum Arthropoda; class Insecta; order Mantodea; family Hymenopodidae; genus Hymenopus; species Hymenopus coronatus. The sequence continues at coordinate 22,492,095 of CM060886.1, read as the reverse complement.
AATGGTCAGTCCCGAGTGGAGCATGTTCGAATGTACTTTAAGGGGAAAACTATTTAATCCGAACCATGTACCTTGGTAATGAACAATCCACTGCGCTGCGCCTGCCACCATCGTGTTTCGCTGCCCTTCGTACACTCTTGCCTAATCCCTTCCTTCCGGAAATTTAGTAAGCACAACAGGACTAGCCTTGTCTTCAGTTCTGAAATCCTCCTCTGCTTCTAAAACCAAACCTCCAAACTTTTATAATCAGTATTGTGACAAATTTTTCGGGAATGACCTTCCAACATCAAAACGGTAAAAAAGTTATGCGTCTGAAAACAGTTTGTTAGTGAGCAATCAAAGAATTTGACCCTTAGTTGATCCAATACCAATTACTTGCATTAAAGTGTTGTCCCTGAATATTTGATTGAGTTTTGTTTGTTGCAGAGGAAAACATTAATTACACATTGAATTAAATTGCAGTCTTATTTGACTGGTCTTTGATTGGATGTTTGTTAGAGAGCACAGAGGTCAGAAAGTGTATTCTGTGAATGCACAGAATCGGTCTTGAGAGATTTCTATGGCCTTGCAGGTGGGTGTGCATCACGAGCACGTGAGTTTAATCCAGAAAGGTATAAGGGCAGATAGTTGTCTTGTTATCAAATATTCTCAAGGTATCTCCAAGCCCTGGCTCATTTGAGCGACTGACTCTGGAGAATTTTGCGTGATATTATTCTCTACACGTAAAACCTCAATGAGTACAAGAATTAAAAGTAGCGGACTTTGAACCAAGAAGAATTTCCTGCAATCGCACGTTACTGAACTGTGTTAAGCTCATGAATGTTTTAGCATGTGTCTTATTCATTGAAGAAGCTGGATTTAGTCGCGACGGTATTCTCTATTTTCATGATACTACTATAACTGACCACGCTCATGAAGCACGACCGAACAGAAGTCAACAGCATGTTTTAAAGATTGTGTGCCAGATCATTTCAGTCAGATGGTTGGTACTAATTTTTAATGATGAATTTCCATAGAGATGAATTGGTCTAGGGGGATTTATTAATGACCTATTCGATCTCCTGATTTGAATTCAATGGATTTCTTCGAATGAGGACGTTTTTTGTTCTTTGTTTATACAACTCTTGTACCGGATATTGATACTCCGAGAGAGCGTGTCAATGCTCGATTTGACTAAATACGAGACACTCTAGTAATTTGCAATAGAGTTCGCGACAGCATGGAACACAGACTTAAGGGTACAATCTACTTTGAAAGGGTAAAAAATGACAATTTTCGTTGTTGGCATAGTTAAATTCTCTGAAGTTTTCTGATTCAAAACATGTATACTTTTAATATGATGCATCCAGTTTTAGCATTTAAGGGTCCTTTTAAACATGGCGCGCAATATTTTAAATGCTCCCGGACAGAGCGCCACAGCCCCTTTTCTGCATCTTCAATTTTTCTCTTTCTGAGAGAAACTTTCATGCTGAACGAGCTGCCCAACATCTACAAAGCAAGCCAGGGCCAATAGGAGGAATGCTGAGAAGCAGACAGAATCCAGGAATAAAGTTACAGATGATTATGACCCTGGAATGTATTGAAGTAAGTCAGATTAGCACTGCAAATTTTTAAGTTCAATTTTCTCGATATTTCATTTTCTGATACACATGTACCTTTTATTCAGGAATCATTGGTGCTAGAATGCTGAAACTTTCTACACTTATCTAACACACATTAATGAATTCTTGACTTTCTGATCAATAAGCCTAGTTCACAAATTATGGAGATTAGAAATTTTTAACCATGTGAAAATTGAGATATTTTAATCTTCTTTTTTTCCCCATAAATGCGGAATTGTTTAAAATAATTATCTTGAGCCATATACTTCGATTCTGACAGTTAGAGTAGATAAGTATAATCAGAACATGTGTAAAAAAATTGAATACTCTGCTTTGAAAGGTTTCTGAATAAAAGGTACATGAAGTAATCCTTGGAGAAATGCAGACTATTATTATACTTGCCACAACATTTTTATGAAAATTCATCAAGTACTTCCTTATATATGAGGGGTAATTTTGACAAATTGTTTAAACCTTACAACCTTGTGCACTTAACGCATACATCGAAGCAGGAGGAAGTCACTTCAAGCAATTTATGAAATCTTCATCTTTATCTTGTAACTTACAAAACATGATTTTCAGACCTATGTTCATATAAGCTTCTTTTACTATTTTTATGTTGGAAGGGCGTCCTGAGATATTTGACACCAATAAAGATACCTCCTGAACATGCCCCTTTTAAAATTTAGTACTCAGCACATCATCCATCACAAGAAAAAAATCTTATGTATTACATTCACATGACTTTCTATACCTATTCTTACAAAAGCTTATTCTTTTAATTACTTCATGCTAATCAAGATAAACCTTTGAAGAAATCGTCTTTCTAAGTAGTCCCTTATGAGAAAAAACTGAACAAGGAATTAGACTGGTTTAAAACTATGATAAAAATCTTTCAAAAGCTGGTTGTTATGTAATTGAAATTCGGTTCTCTATGCATGGCCAGGAGTAAAACAACTTTAGGAATGAACATTTCCCGTCTGAGAAAAGTTTTAAGTATTTTATAATTGAAGCCAATAAATAATAATGAATCTCTCGGAAATGGTTAGCTCCACAAAATATGTATGTAACATAAATTGAGTATTTTCCAAATGTATACATTTTTTAGATGTATATTTTGGTATTTCTCTTACCGTTTATCAGTTATGCAGGTTCATTCAGAATTATAAAGTCTTCTTTCTGTTTCCAGAAAATTAAAAATATACACATTAATTGCCTTGTATGCCAATCGAAATCGTTACAATAATTATTGATTTTGAAAATGTTTGAAAATATGTAAAGGGTAGTTTGGGGCGGGGAGATTTTCTTGAAATTCTTCATGTCGCATCTTTGGAAGATGCTCAACGTAAACAATAAGTTTGGTATTTAACCAACTTTTTTTTTTAAGTTATGCTGCCCTTACACACACACAAATATATATACGGAACTTTTAAAAATCTTATATGGATTAGAGGTCCCTAGGACATGTATGTGTATTTCTAGTGAAATATTGTTATGGATTTTTTTGTGTGGAATACAACACTTTACGTCTGTACATTGTATTTTACTAGTGGTGGGAACAGCTGTTCTTTTTGCGAAACAGTTTAATCTGTTTGTGTTGCAACTACGAAACAGTTTCAAAATAACAGTTTCCTGCAACAGAAGTTCCCTAAACTGTTTCGCCGCACTGATCAGCTGCAATAGTGTGTCAGATATGTTGTATAGCACCAAATACTATTGAGATAAATACAGTTAATCAATAAAATCACAAAGGCACTAGGTGCACTGTAGAGGAAATTATAAGTTTACGGAATCAAAGCATTGTTGCGTCTTAACGAGAGGGAATGAGTTTGTTTAGTACATTCGAATTTCACGATAATATCAGGGCGCGCGCTACAAGGTACAATTGCGGTAAACTTTGGAAGCAATGACAAAATATTAACGTTAAGGAACACAACCACAGTTTTCGTGGTGAAACTGTTCCAAAATAGTTGTGTTATTTTTGTCTCATCTTTAGTATATGGTACTAGAGATAGAGTTACCACCCGTCCGGGATTACTCCGGATTACTCCAGACAGTCCGGGTATTTAGAAGTTTGTCCGGAGTCCGGACCCAGCCTTGATATGTCCGGGAATCTGATTTATTTTTCCACCATGATATTTTTAACTCCAAAATAATTTGCTATTTATATGTTTGAAAATACTGAGTAAGACTTTACATAATAGAGGGCAGCAATAATCAGTTATTACACAGTTGCCTTGGCAAACAGCGGATCAAAGGAAGTTCTTCAAGAGTTTATTCAAAACGTAATGATTCAAAGTAGAACTTCTTATTTGCAAAAGCTGGAGTTGATTCCTTACCAAATTTGTTTGTAATTGTTCAGTATATACTTTCTGTTCCTGTGAATAATGCATTTACAAAACGAGTATTTTCCATAATGTGAAATGTTTTACTGACAGTCGTAATAGCCTGGATGTAAATATGGTTAAAGCAGAAATTCAATGTAAAGTAAGCTTCGAATCAATGAAATATTGTGGTTTTTATTATTACTTTCTATTTAAACCCTTGCTTGTTAAGGCTGAAAAATCAAACAAGAATTATACCATTTAAGTTTCAATGATCAAAGATTATACCTAATAATATGCAATATAAGAGACACAATTTGTAAATATAAGATATGTACTTTGTAAATGTCCATTATTATTATTAAAACTTTACTGAACATTATAAAATTAAGTTGATATTTGATTGACTAAGTAGTATACAAAAATATTTCTTCCCTGCACCCTTTGACCAAACCCCTAAAAAAAAAAAAAAAAGTGTCCGGGAATGTAAAAATAAAAAGGTGGTGACCCTAGCTAGAGAAAGTAATATTTAAACTTATAAGTGGTGAAATGACCTGAAACATAAAAAATGACCATTAAGTACTAAGAGTTTTATTTTGGTTGACGTTGTATATTGATGGAAGAAATAGAATATTTGGCAATAGGTACATCTGTGGATGTGCTCACAGCATCTGGTCTGTAATTGTCTTTATATAAAATGTGAGTTTTAAGAAGCCCTCACGGTGATGTAGCAAATCCATAGAGTGAGATCTAGTCATATAAAAACTAAAATCTCTAGTTGTATAATTTCTGCAAGACTATCCCAAAAGTGTTGATGAAATCAGAGTTGATCACCTCAACACTGGTAGAAACCTTGGCTCCATGCTGACCTCCTTTATACATAAATACTAACAGAACGCAATATCAGGGTCAGGAATAAACCACATAATGATATATAGGATGTTTGGCGTCATTATGTGGCACATTGTATGCTAACTTCTTATGTAACTCCCAGAGAACTCATGAATACCAATTAAGGTCATGTTTAATATCTCTGCACAATTTAAACTTGGCCTATCCCTGAGCATACACATTTTCCCATAGTAGTTACATCGCTTGGATATAAATAGTGTAACATTCACATCACTTTCTCTGTTAATTAGCTTCTCCAGCACTTACATAATATACAGGGTGTTTCAAAACGACACCAAACGAAGATGTGGACCTTGCTGCTTATACCGTACGTGATACATGAATATAATTCGGCACATACAAAAGTTGCCATAAAATCACCATGGATTAGCCAGTCGTACGTGTCTGGCCCACTCTAAGAGAGATGCCGGTTGGTAGCGGAGGTCCCAGTCGCGTGGTGTAGGGGTGGTTTGATTGACACGCCGGCGCAGCACAGGCCACCTTAGTAATGGAAAACGTAGCATGTGGGTTTTGTTATGTATTTCGTATAACACGTTTTAAGGTTGTTTACATGGCGTATGACAACCGTTTTCCTTCGCTGCCTAATCCCAAATGTTTTCGATTTTTAAACACACATAAAACTTTAAATAGAAGAGTTTGAAAGTTGCGACATCGAGTTTCGGACAAGCCAAAGTGTAAGCTAATCGACTGCTATCTTCGTTTGGTGTCGTTTTGAAACAGCCTGTATAACAGAGAAGATATTGTATTCCCAAAAATTCGAGATTTAACTGCAAATATACTTTTTGGGTCAAACAAATCTGATGTGTTGCATTCACGTAGCTGTTCCACATATAAACTATTCTTACAAAAGAGTATTACTTGCTTTAAGTAGAAGTGAAATATGGAAAACACTAGGCTAAACCGATAGTCAAATCTTTTAAAATCAATCGCTGTGCGAAACAATTGCAGTTAGGTTCGCTTTGCATGACCAGCAGTAAAACAAGAGAGACGAGACGAAAGGTGGCTTCCAGTTTCAGAAGAGATACTTTAAAATTGAGACCAATAACAAGGATTGTCTCGAAAACGGTCAGCTCTACAAGAAAAATATATATGTATGACAATTATTTTTAATAAGATTTACATTTTGTGTAGTAGGTTTTTGTCTATCTCTTACGGTTTATCAGTTATGCAGAATTCAGCAAAATAAAGAGGTTTTAAGAGGCTATTTCCAGAAAAGTCAAGGTATACATTTTATTTTTTATGTAAATATCTTTAATATACTGTATTTAATCAAATACAGTAGAGCCATTTTTGAGTTAAACAACATTTTCAAAATTTTTTCCATGTGAACGATAGTTTGGGGAGAAGGGATATTCTTGAAAATCTTCGTGTTGCAGCTTTGGAAGATACTAAAGTTAAGTACCAAGTTTACTATTTAACGGTCTTTCCTTTTTTGACCTATGGCGTCCACACATACATACACACACGCGCACACACACTCACACACAAATATACACACACACACACATGGACCTTTTTTTTTAAATGAAATTCTTTTGCAATGAAGGGACTTCAAAACATATATTTACCGGTGAATTCTCGACTTCGAATTTTTGAGTGGAATACCACACCTTTTCTAGCTACAAGTATATTGTTTGTACATACATGCTAGAGGAAGTAAAAACATTTTTTAGCAACAGAACCGTGTATGTGTCCGTGTGTCTGTGAACAACTTAACTCAAAAGAGAAAAATGTGCTCAATACCAAACTTGGTATTTAAGTTCAGCATTTTCAGAATACAATACGAAGATTTTCAAGAAAATTCCCAACCCGAAACTAATCTATGCATGGATAATTTTTCGAAAGTTTTGATTTTCTGAAAAATGTCCCTAAGATTTTTATTGAAATGCCGTATGTATATCGACAATTGTATAAGGTCTTTCAAAACCGCAAAAAATATTATAACGTTTACATCTATATGAAGAATTCTGTCTTTTAATGAAATCTACATTTTTCGTATAGTAAGTATTTGTCTAACTCTTACGGTTTTCGAGTTTAGAGCAGAGATTTAAACTTTTGACAACTTAAAGGGTAGGCAGCGACTTATAAAATAGGCATGTATTTGGAATATTATTAAAGAATAAGGAGGAGCATATGTTCAATCAACAGACATAAGTGCATTATATTCATAATTTGCCCTTTTTTGTATGTTCCAATTTTTTTCACGTTGACCTCACTTAGCTCAGATTAAAAGCCATGCTGATATTAATGTCGGCAGCAAGTAAGAGCATCTGGATGGAAACTGCGAGATCCGTGGTTCAAATCCCGACCAAGGTATTGATTTTTCGTTTTGACTCAGGTTATATCTGTTATATCTTGCGATGCCAAAAGGAGTTTTTAGCGATATATCTTTTGTTTAAGTGAGAGTCCTAGGACATTCACTTTCGACAATAGTACCTTATTGTCCACTACAATGCACTATGTAGTGTTCAATAATGGAGCAAACACATTAACAGCCGACAAGCACATTATAGTGTGCGCATTCTTTGGGACAACCTGTAGCAGGCAGACAGGTGCTTATTGTTGACAATTTATTTGCTTCTTACTTAATTTCAACTAAATATGGATAAGTATTTATGTTATTATCAGGTCGAAACTGATTATAATTAATTTGCTTCTTACTTAATTTCACCCTCTCCCCTTCAACACACATAAACTACAATACAAGGTAAGTCAACCCACAGCAAATGGTCATCGGTATCCGCCTTCTAGTAATATATCCACAAAGGGAGAGGACCTCTTAATTTTCTTCTTCTTCTTTAACCCTCCTCTTTATACTTTGGGTCAGAAGCCTGTCGAGGAGCACGCAAGCTCTGGATCATAACATATCCAGGATAGGTGATTAGCAGAATTGTTCGTGGCGGTGAAGAAGAATTGAAATTACGTTATGAAAGGAATGATAGAAAAAAATTCAGAACCCGAAAAAAACCTTTGGCCAGTTTGATCAACACCAAGAGTTTGATCCCGGGAACAATCGTTTTTTTATAACAAATGTATGTTGGGGACTATGGGCATCCATAGAGAATAAATACTTCTGCATACTGTGTGTCTATGTAATACATATACATATACATATAAAACAGTGTTTTTATTAAAACTAAATTCCACACCTTCAAAATGTTCCACGCATCTCAGTTTTTTTAAATACAACTAAAATTTACCAGAATGTGCATATGTATATTGTAATATTACTGTCTATAAAAGTATTCTAATACCAATACTAATTTTTCAAACAATATACATTTATTAAAACTATTATTAATTTTAGATTTTAAAATATCTAATATTTCAAAATATTATAATTCACTAATCAAAATTATTGAAATTCATCACGTAAAGCATCTCTTTGTGATACAAAGTTTTAATTAAAAAAATCTGATGTGTTCCATTCACATGACTTTCTCTACATCTTTGCAAAAAAAAAAAAATAGTATTAAAAAGCTTTTGCTTCCATTTCCTTCATGCTGATCGAGAAAAAAATTAGCAGATATAGTCTTATTACTTGCTTCCTTGAAAGTAGAAGCGAAATGAGGGATTATCATAGGTTAAAGTGATAGTCAAAAGTAGTTGCTATGTGACTTAAGTTCCTTTGTTTGTAGGGACAGGAGTTGATAAATTCCTGCATGAGAAAATTTAAGTTTTTCATAGCTGAAATAAAAAATAAGGAATATCTCAAAAACAATCAACTCCAGGAAAAATATGTATATAACATAAATTGTGTGTATTAAAGTGCTCTACATTTGTTGTGTGGTAAGCTTTTGTCCATCTCTTATGGTTTAGCAGCTATGCAAAATTCCATAAAATTCACCCAGAATAAATTAGTCTTCAGAGGCTATTCCCAGAAAATTCAAAATATACATTTTATTTGTCAGGTAAATATTCTTAATATATGATGTTTTAATCAAAAACGTTAGAGCTATTTTTTAGAAAATCAAAAATTTCGAAAAAAGTTCCATGTAAAGGGCAGTTTGGGGTGGGGGGATTTTTCTCAAAATCTTCGTATCGCATCCCTGGAAGATACTAAACTTAAATACCAAGTTTGGTATTTTACCGACTTTTCGTTTTTGAGTTATTGTGTTCACAGGCACAGACACAGACACACGGACACACACACACACACACACACACACACACACACACCACACACGGAGCTTTTTCTAAAAATACTTTTTTTGGATACAGGGGACCTTAAAACACATATTTCCGATGAAATCTCGGTATCGAATTTTTTGGTGGAGTGCAATACCTTCTCTATATACTATGTATATAGTACGTGTTCAGAAAGTAAAAATGCCAAATAAATTTCTCAAATGTTGTGGCGAGTGGAACATTTTGACTATGCAATATATTTACATATGTAATAATGTTGGCAAAGCAATAAATATCTTGTAAAATGCTTATTCGATTTAAATGAAATTTGGCGTTCAAATCAATATAACAGCAATGGAACCACAATAACTATAAAAAATGTAGGAATTCCACTTCCAATGAACCTTAAAATATACCTCACTATGACGGAAAACTATTCCTTGGATCTTAACATTAGTCATGATCTGATTTATTGCTACATAAGCCACTTTCTTTTCGCTATTCCGCTGTTCTTACTGGCAAGAGTTGGATATTTCGAATAGGAGGTCTAATTCGTATATTCCTTCTAATAAGTTTTACAACTATTAACTAATAATGTCAAACGATGCTAATAATAATAATAATAATAATAATAATAATAATAATAATAATAATATATACACATACCCTTGTATGTTTTCATAGCTATCTAATATTTGTTTATTTAATTACTCTCCAAAAGCTTTAGTTCTAATTTACTAAAGCAGGCCATGCCTTTAGTTCATAACATTATAAACATATTCATAATTCATATAGCGTATTAAACAACCAATATAAAACAATAATTCATCATAAACTTTAAAAAAATCGTATGTGCTTCATTCACATACCTTTCTCAAAAGCTATTCTTACAAAAGATTATTCCTTTATGTACATCACGGTAAACGAGTTAACATTAGCAGAAACGGTTGAATTAGTTTCTTATATGTGGAACAGAAATAAGGAAATACACTGGACTAAAGTAACAATCAAATCTTTTAAAAAGCTAGTGTGAGAAAAGTTACGTAGTTTAAAACTAAAGCCAATAACAATGAATATCAGGGAAACAGTCAACTCTACAAAAAAGGTATATGATATAAATTGTGTTTTAACGAGATACCTATACATTTTTACTTTCTCTATCCCAATATGTCCAATATACATAGGGATAGAGAAGGTATTGTAATGCACCTAAAAATTCGATACCGAGATTTCACCGGAAATATATGTTTTGGGGTCCCCTGAGTCCGAAAAAAGCATTTTTAAAAAAAGGTCCGTGTGTGAGTCTGTCTGTGTTTGTGGACAGCATAGCCCCAAATCGAAAATACCGTTAAATACCAAACTTGGTATTTAGGTTTAGTATCTTCCAAGGATGCAACATGAAGATTTTCAAAAATATCTCCCTTTACATGGAAAAAATTTCGAAAATGTTGATTTTCTTAAAAATGACTAATGATTTTGATTAGAATACCGTATATTAAAGCTATGCCCGAAATAAAATGTATATCTCGAATTTTTGGGGAATAGCCTCTGAAGAGCTCTTTATTCTGGATGAATTTGCTTAACTGCTAAACCGTAAGAGATAGAAAAAAACTCACTACACAAAAAATGTACATCACGTCAAAACACACAATTTATGACCTTTACGTTTTTGTTATGGAGGTAACCGTTTCCGAGATATTCCTTGTTACTGGTTTCAATTGTGAAGTACTTAAACTTTTCTCACACAGAGTGTCCGTTTTTCTTTTGTTCTACTCCTGGCCAAGCAAAGGAGTGATTTGCAATGACAATCGCACGACGATAGATTTTAAAACATTTGACACTTTAGCGTAGCGCATTCCCTTATTCTCTCCTACTTATAAGGAACTAAGTAATAATAACATTCTGCCAATATTTATCTCGATTAGCACTGTGTACAAAGAAGAATAATCTTTTGTAGGAGGTTGGTAGAGCAGCTAAAGAAAGTTATGTGAGTGTAACACATCAGATTTTTTGTAAAGCAACTTTTTGGCTACCTTGCGGTTTACCAGTTACGTAAAATTCATCCAAAATGAAGAGGTTTCCTCAGGATATTCCCAGAAAATTCAAGATACACATTTTATTTGTCGTGTAAATATTTTAATACACGACATTTTAATTAAAATCATTAGAGCCGTTTTTGAGGAAAACAAAATTTCCAACAATTTTTCCACGTAAAGGATTGTTTGGGATGATGGGGTTTCCTTGAAAATCTTCGTGTCGCATCCTTGGAATTATACTAAACTTAATACCAATTTCTATATTAAAATCTTTCGTCTTTTCATTTTTGAGCTATCCTGTCCACAGACACATACACACACTGGCCTTTTTCTAAAACAGTTATATTTTAATCAAAATCCTTAGAGCCATTTTTTAGAAAATCAAAAATTTTGTAAATTTTCCCATGTAATGGGCAGTTGGGGCGGAGGATTTTTGTTTTAAAATCTTCGCATTCTTGGAAGATAATAAACTTAAATATCAAGTTTGGCATTTAAAGGACTTTTCATTTTTGAACTATGCTGCCCACAGACTCACACACACACACATACACACAAGATACACACACAGACACACTCAGACACACACAGACACACACAGACACACGAACATGTTTCTAAAGCTTTTTTTTTTTTTTTTTTTTTTTTTTTTTGTATTCAGGGGTCCTAAAACATGTGTTTCCGGTGAAATCTCGGTATCAAATTTTTGGGTGCATTACATTACCTTCTCTATACACTATGTACATATGTAGAGAAAGTAAAAATCCTTGTTTTGGACTCAGGGAACCTCAAAACATATATTTTCGGTGTAATCTCGGTATTGAATTTTTGGGTGGATACCTTCTCTGTTCACTATATATATAGTACGTATAGAGGAAGTAATATGAATAATAAATCGAATAAGCTTATAAAAACAAACATTTTCTTTTAAACATCCGAGTTATAGGTGGTGTGAAATATATTTGGCCGAAGTTAAAATGATGTTCTGTATTATATATTTTTATACTTGACGAATTAATATCGAGCGTAACAAATATGCATTTCTAAACTTTGAGACATCAATCCTCTCACATAAAGAGTTAAAAATTGTAAATAAAGTGCTGAGACACTTATGTTTCCGAGTTAGAAATAAATTTTCGCAACCATATTGCTCATACGCTTCAGTTGGGTATATCTTGTCGTATACTTTTTATAAAAAACCCCGATATTGACTAACCACAAACAATTTGCGGCACGATAAACATGAGAGATCATAAAACATGGTGTTTTATGGGCTTGTTTCGATACGTAACTAAAACATAACCGCAAACTTAGCCACTAATGAACGCATTTTGTATTTAATTAGCTGTACTTTCAACAAAGCGTATGCCTAACATTATACAGTCCCGCATAGAATCTAACAACATAATCTTCGAGGAAGTTTGTGTACGTACGCGAACGCGTGCTTTTGTATGTGTGTGTGTGTGTGTGTGTGTGACCTCGAAAACTGTTATACAAACTATTATACCTATTTGATAACTGTTTCGCGATTGAAAATTATTTTTCCCATCGGGTATAGGGTCTGAGACATTTTCCAATTTCAATTCCTGTATAATTAAACTATTATAACAGTTTAAAATAGTTGTAAACTATAATACAAAAGTTCTGGAGTATCAAATGTGATGCTTATTTCCAAAAGATACCAAACAAGAAAATAAAATGGCGTGTTATTTATGGACGCTCTTTAACTGATGTGGTTCTCAGCGTCCCATTCTAAATTTAGCGTGAAAGACCGCTTAATTTTGCTCAGAGGTCGCTCTATCAGACTTGAGATTCTTTTGCGTGCCGTAAATCTACGACACGGGACCAACGGCTTTACTTCCTTTCCGAAGGAAGCCATGCTAAGGATTTTTACACCCGAAAAAATCCATTGTCCTCCGCCGGGTTTGAACCCGCGACGTTGGGTATATGAAGTTTGCATGGTAACCATTACACCATGGAGGGCGACATACCAAATAAGAACTATATTTTAACATCTTTAAATTGAAAGTCCCTTCACATACTGAAAAAAAAGAAAAAGAAAAAAAACAACAACATTGTTTTATATAATTTTCTCTACTTATATAAAACTAGAATTTGAATTATATATTCTAAATAATTAGATATTTTTATTTAAAATGCTCATTTTAGAGGAAAACGTGCTCATAAATTAAAAAAATATTAAATATATAAGTATTTTTATGGATGATAAAAATATTTGTCGAGGATCATTAATGTCATAGTATTAAAGAACAAAAGAATAAAAACTCACACTGTAAAACCGATTTAAACAGAATACGCTATTACTTCAGCTCTCGATTCTTCAATGAAAATAACTCCGAAAGGTAAAAAATATTCTCTCACGCCATATGATGTCGACCAGCCTTACGCTTGACGAAATCGGAAACACATCATCACCAAGCAGGAAACAGCTGCAGTCGTGGACACATCACCTGGTCCAGATCATGTTCTGATAAGAGCGTTAAAGGATAACGTATGTTACGAAATCATCACCGCTTTAGCCACAACAATGCTAACAAGAACCATAGGCCAGAACAGTGTTAATTCATAAGGGAGGTGATGAATTGAACTTGGATAACTGGAGACCAATAACGATTTGGTGGTAAGACGAGTCTTTAAACACGTCCTCGACAAGCGTCTAAGAATCTTGTAAATTTCAGTGAACATCAGAGCGACATACAAACAATCCAGGGACATTAATTAACATAGCCATCTTAGACCCCGTTCTCTCTGCAGTTAAAATCAGAAGAAGAATGCTATAACCGTAGTATTCTTGAACATAAGCAAAACCTTTGACAATATTGTACACTCGCATCCGGTTCACCCGAAAGGTTATCGAGACTTATCATCTAGTTGCAGAAAGGAAACGCCACTCAAATTGAAACCAGAAGGAGTAAACTGAAACCTATAGCAACAAGAAGAGGAGTAATGCAAGGTTCTCCTTTATCTCCCTCGTTATACAACCTTCGTACTGACATATTGCTACAACCTCGATGAGCATGGATACACAGTCCTTCCAGGTACACCCAGTATCACATCTATGCGACTCGCCGATGACACCGTTATAATAGCTAAGAACACACTTTCAGCACAGATACAGGCTAATATAGCCATCGAACGGTTTGAAGAGATCGGCTTCAAAATCAACATACAAAAATTCAAATGCCTGTGTACCACCAAAGGAACCCAATTACTTTAGCCTCCGAAGAAGATATTCCATCTATCATTGAATGCGAATTAATATAATACCTGGGAGTCACATATCATGACAGAGCCGTATTCGATTTCAAGAGTGTATGGCTAAACAAAAATGTGTTCCATTCACATGACTTTCTCTACATCTCTGCAACAAATTATTGTTAAAAGTTTATGGTTCTATTTAATTCAAGCTAATCGAGAAAAAATCAGCAGAAATAGTCTTATTACTTGCTTCCTAGGAAGCAGATGCGAAATAAGGCAGTACCATAGGTTAAAGTGATGGTCATAAGCTGGTTGCTATGACTGAGGTTCCTTTGTTTGTATGAACAGGAGGTGATAAATTCCTATATGGGAAAAGTATAAGTTTTTCAAAGCTGAAACCAAAAACAAGAAATATCTCAAAAACGATAAAGTCCACGAAAAAAATATACATAACATAATTTGTGTGTTTTAATGTGCTCTACGTTTTTTGTGTGATAAGTTTTTGTCCATCTCTTACGGTTTAGCAGTAATGCAAAATTCCTTAAAATTCATTTAGAATAAAAAAGGTCTTCAGAGGCATTCCCAAAAATTCTAAGGTATACATTTTATTTGTCAGGTAAATATCTTTAATATGCGATATTTTAATCAAAATCGTTAGAGTCATTTTTAAGAAAATCAAATATGTCGAAAAAAAGTTCCATGTAAAGGGTAGTTTGGGGTAGGGGATTTTTTTTCAAAATCTTCGTGTCGCATCCCTAGAGGATACCAAACATAAATCCCAAGTTTGGTAATTTACCGATTTTTCGTTTTTGGGTTCTCGTGTTCACGGACACACGGACCTTTTTCTGAAAATGCTTTTTTTGGTTACAGGGAACCCTAAAACATATATTTCCGGTGAAATCTTGGTATCGAATTTTGGGTGGAGTGCAATACCTTCTCTATACGCTATGTACATAATAGGTGTAGAGAAAGTAAAATCAATCTCAATCCTCACCTCTGCCCTAGCCCTATCAGAAATTCAACGCCTACATTTTGCCTACTCTGGTATAAACATTTCAAACTACACCATTAAATAAAGATGCCTACAAAATGTCTGGTTAGATCCTCTTTTAAGAAAATACTCCAATGCTAGTGTTTGAAAATGCAAGATATATATTTTATTTGTCAGGTAAAAATTTTTAATATACCATATTTTAATCAAAATAGTTAGAGCCATTTTTGAGAAAATCAACATTTTCAAAAAAAGTTCCTTGTAATGGGTAGTTTGCTGTGGGGGGATTTTCTTTAAAATCTTCGTGTCGCAATCCTAGAAGACACCAAACTTAAATACGATTTTTCTATTCAACGCTCTTTTCTTTTTTGAACTATACTGTTCACAGACAGACTGACAGATACACACACGGACCTTTTTCCAAAAATTCTTTTTTTTATTCAGAGGTACTCAAAACATGTATTTCCGATGAAATCTTGGTATCGAATTTTTGGATGCATAGCAATACCTTCTCTATACACTATGTACTTAGTACGTGTAGAGAAAGTAAAAATACCCATAACATGCTGGTTAATACTACTCGGTGAAATAGAAACATGTTTACACAAATTAAACTTGTCCGATGAACCTCAACAAGACACTAACGCTGAGACAAAAGCTCCGAGAAAAGAATTTAATTCATGGGTGCTCTACCACAAATAGGTAAGGGCGTTTTATTATACAAAGAGTTGGTTGAGATGGACTCACCAGCAGCGAATGACAGCGAGCATTACCAGGAAGATCTCAAGACGGTCATTGTCACAGAGACAACTAGCCATTCTTAGGCATTTATCTGACAGCGAAATGCTAAGAAATACGAGGGCCTTTTTTTTCAACCTTCGATAGGCTATAAATAAAAGACAATTTCATAGAAAACAATTACTCTATTACTAAAATTGTATATACTTAGGGCTACTTTTCAACATGATCACCGAAAAGATTGAGACATTTATCGTACCTGTGCACAAGCTTTGCAAAACCCACTTCAAAAAATATTGCCACCTATAATGCAGCCCAGAAAAAGGTCCGTGTGTGTGTCCGTGTGTCCGTGTGTCTGTAAACACGATAACTCAAAAACGAAAAGTAGCTAAATTACCAAACTTGTTATATAAGTTCAGTATCTTCCAGGGATGCGACACGAAAATTTTGTGAAAAATCCCCCCACCCCAAACTACCCTTTACATGGAACATTTTTCGAAAATTTTTATTTTCTTAAACGATTTTTATTAAAATATCGTATATTAAAGATATTTACCTGACAAATAAAATGAATATCTTGAATTTTCTGGAAATAGCTTCTAAAGACCTGTTTATTCTGGATGAATTTTGCTTAATGTTGCATAACTAATAAACCGTAAGAGATAGACAAAAACTTACTATACAAAAAATGTAGGCCTTGTTAAAATACACAATTTACATTTTTTCATGGAGCTTACCGTTTTCGAGGTATTCATTGTTATTAGTTTCAGTTGTAAAGTACTTATACTTTTCTCAGACGGGAGTGTCCGTTTTTCTTTTGTTCTACTCCTGGCCAAAAAAGAAGCTCGCATAACGACAGCTTTTAAAACATTTGATTATCGATTTAGCTTAGTGTATTCCCTTATTTTCTTCCTACTTATAAGGAACTAAGTAATAAGAACATTGTGCTGAATACCTCGATTAGCAAGGTGCAGAAAGAAGAATAATCTTATGTAAGAAGTTTGTAGAACGGCTAGAGAAAGTCATGCGAGTGTAACACATCAGATTTTTTTAATATTCGGCCACTGTTGTACGATCCAGAAAACATGCAATAACCTTGAAATTTGGCAAACGGAACAATAGAGAGCCGCGCCGTGGCCGAGTAGTTAGACCATTGACCTCTCACCTACCTCGCCCGGGTTCTATCCCAAGCGACCGCATGTGAGATTTGTGGTGTACAAAGTGGCGCAGGGACGAGCTTTCTCCGGGTTCTCCGGTTTCCCCCGCCATCGCATACTACCGGTGCTCCATCTTCATTCCATGTAGCATCAGTGTCATCGATTGCGGTGCCATTTGTAGATTAAAGCGTGCGTTAAACACTATAAAAAATGATTCACAATCACAAATTGTTCATCTAGGACCCCTCTATTATCCCGCCGATTTATTATATCGGCTTCCGAGGTGTAATGGTTACCATGCTAACTTCATATACTCAAGGTCGCGGGTTCAAACCCGGCGAGGACGATGGATATTTCCGGGCGTAAAAATCCTTATCATGGCTTCCTTCGGAAGGGAAGTAAAGCCGTTGGTCCCGTGTCGTAGATTTACGGCACGTAAAAGAACCTCAAGCCTGATTAAGAGGTCTCTGACCAAAATTAAGTGGTATTTCAAGCCTAAGATAGAATGGGACGCTGAGAACCACAGCAGTTAAAGAGGGTCCATAAATAAAACTCCTTTTTTTCCACCGATTTATGCGGTCGAATTATGGGACACCTGTGTATGACACACAGATTATATGTTTTAACGATATTTATTGCAATGCTCCCAAAATTTTGATACCGAGATTTCACCGGAAATACATGTTTTGAGACCTCCTGAAGAGAAAATAATTTTTAGAAAAATGTCTGTGTATGTGTGTGTGTGTGTGTATCTTCCTAGGATGCGACACGAAGATTTTCAAGAGAATACCCTCACTCCAAACTACTCTTTATGTGGAACTTTTTTCTAAAATTTTTATTTTCTTAAAAATGGCTCTAACGATTTTGATTATATTATCGTGTATTAATGATATTTACTTGACAAATAATATGTATATTGAATTTTCTGGGAATAGCCTCTGAAAACTACTTTATTCTAGATAAAACTACGGTTTGCCAATTATGCAAGTTATTTAGAATGAAGAGGACTTTAAGGACTATTCACAAGAAATTCAGGATAAAACATTTTATTTGCCTTGTAAATACACTCAATATATGTATTTTAATCACAATCCTTTGAACCTGTTTTTAGAAAATTGAAAACTTCAAAAAACATGCCATGTAAAGGATAGCTTGGGGTGTGGAAATGTTCAGAAAATCTTTGTGTCGGACCCCTGGTATATCCTGAATTTAAATTCCAATTTTGGTATTTAACGGATTATCGTTTTTCAATTATGATCTCCGCTTGGGTGGAACACGATGAAGCTATTCTTGTATATACATACTAGAGAAAATAATAGATAAAAATTATATAATTAACAATCTATAATTTGTATTCAAATATATACTGTCTAATAGAATGCTGTACCATGCGCTTGTTCATATAAATTTTCTGCTCTGTTCTCAGGATAAAATTTTGCCTTTAACTTGTGCATCAAACTAACTGTTTCAACATGCAATTACAGAGAGTTGCATATTGAACTTTCATTTAATTTTCATAGTAAAAAGTCTGATGTGTTACTATCACATGACTTTCTTTAACTACTCTACAAACAAACTTCTTACAAAAGATAATTCTTCTTTCAATATCATCATAATCGAGATAAACATCAGTAGAATGTTATTGGTGGGTAGTTCCTTATATGTAGAATGGAACTAAGGGAATGCTCTACGTGAAAATGATAGTCAAATGTTTTAAAAACTGTCGTTATGTGATTGTCATTGCAAATCGCTTCTTTGCTTGGCCAGGAGTACAAGAAAAGTAAAACGTACATTTCCGTTTGAGAAAAGTATAAGTACTTCACAAATAACAAGTAAAACCTCGAAAACGCTAAGCTCCACGAAAAAAGTATATGACATAACTTATGTATTTTAACAAGATCTAGAATTTTTGTGTAGTAAGTTTTTGTCTATCTCTTACGGTTTACTGCGTTATGCCAAATTAAGCAAAATTCATCCAGAATAAACAGGTCTTTAGAAGCTATTCTCAGAAAATTCAAGATATACATTTTATTTTGGATAGAAATGCCTTTGATGTGTGGTATTTTAATCAAAATATTTAGAGCCATTTTTAAGAAAAACAAAATTTTCGAAAATGTTTCCATGTAAAGGGTAGTTTGTGGTGGGGGGATTTGCTTGAAAATCCTCATGTCGCTCTTTGGAAGATACCAAACTTAAATACCAAGTTTGATATTTAACCGTCTTTTCGTTTTTGAACTATGCTGCCAACAGACACACACACACACACACACACACACACACACACACACACACACACACACGGATCTGTTTTTACTTTCTCTATACGAATTATGTACATAGCGTATAGAGAAGATATTGCACTCCACCACAAAATTCGATTACGAGATTTCACCGGAAATATATGTTTTAGGGTCCCCTTTATCTAAAAAAAGTATTTTCAGAAATAGGTCCGTGTGTGTGTGTGTGTGTCCGTGTGTCTGTGAACACGATAACTCAAAAATGAAAAGTCGGTAAAATACCAAACTTGGTATTTAAGTTTAGAATCTTCCAGGGATGCGACACGAAGATTTTGAGAAAAATCCCCCCACCCCAAACTACCCTTTACATGGAACTTTTTTCGAAAATTTTGATTTTCTAAAAAATGGCGCTAACGATTTTGATTAAAATATCGTATATTAAAGATATTTACCTGACAAATAAAATATATATTTTGAATTTTCTGGGAATAGCCTGTGAAGACTACTTTATTCTGAGTGAATTTTACAGAATTTTATGTAACTGCTAAACCATAAGAAAGAGACAAAAACTTACCACACAAAAAATGTAAAGCACATTAAAAAACACAATTTATGTTGTGTACATATTTTTCTTGGAGTTGATCGTTTTTGAGATATTCCTTGTTTTGTTTTCAGTTTCGAAAATTTTATACTTTTCTCATACAGGAATTTATCAACTTATGTCCATACAGGCAAAGGAACTTCAGTCACATAGTAACCAGCTTTTGACTATCGCTTTAACCAATGGTACTTCCATATTTCCTTTGTACTTACAAGGAAGAAAGTAATAAGACTATTTCTGCTCTTTTTTTCTCGATTAGCATGAAGTAAATAGAAACATAAGCTTTTTAACTACAATTTGTTGCAGAGATGTACAGAAAGTCATGTGAATGGAACACATCAGATTTTTTAAAATTCTTTTATTTGGATACACAGAGTTCTAAAATATGTATTTCCAGTGAAACCTCGACATCGAATTTTTGGGTGGAATACAATAGTTCTCTATCCGTATGTACAATGTAATTTACAAAGTATTCATGTTCTGACTGTTTATGTTGGTGCTTACGTTTTTAGTTTGTTTAAAAATTGCATGCCTGAAAAGTCGTACACAAGATTATAAGTTTGTGTGCTTCCTTTAGGAGATGATGACTTTGCAGTATCACACCAGCGATTATGTAAATAAGGAACGAAAGGGGCAAACCCAGATTGTAGTGTAAGGTCTATTATAATCCACTCAGGGTCAATAATGATGGCATGACATAAAAACTCCGCGCGTTAATGCAAACGTACTATATATGCACTTGGTGACGTTTTGTGATAGAATACGGTGCACAGCCTAGCAATGAAGACATGATTTCACGTCCTTGAGCTCAGATCTTGGTTATTTCTTACCATAACAGCAGTAAAAAGTTAGATATAGTAAAATAATAGTAATTATAAAACACATTACATGTAATGTTTTCACTAGATTATTTTCTCTACCTACATTTTACTTTTATTTCTCTTCTACAAACTATATGTTTTGAAGTCCTCTGGATAAAAACATTTATACAAAATGGTCTGTGTGTGCTTATGTTTGTGTGTGTGTGTGTGTGTGTGTGTGAGAGAGAGAGAAGGGGGGGAGGAGGGAGAGAGAAAGTGTTTGTCCGTGTGTCCGTGGTGGTGTGTGCTTTTGAGCAGCATAACTCAAGAAAGAAACCTATGCTAGATACCAAATTTGCTATTAAAGTTGCGATATGAAAGTTTTCAAGAAAATCCTACGTCTGAAACTACCCTTACATGGAAACTTATTAAAAATTTTTGATTTTCTCGAAAATGGCTCCAATGATTCTGAATAAAACAAGGCATGTGTAGATTATTTTCATATTGAAAAAATATATATCTTGAATTTGCTAAAAATAGCTTATGAAGCCTTGTTTATTCTGGTGACTTTTGCATGACTGGTAAACCATTAAAGACAAAAGCTTACTATACAAAATATGGAGATCTTCTTAAAACATACGAGGGCCGTTTTTCTTTTCAATCTCCGATAGACTATAAATAAAGGAGAAGTTCATAGAAAATAATTATTTTATTACTAAAAATGTTATACACTTATGGTTACTTTTCAAAATAATCACCGAAATGATTGAGACATTCATCGTATCTGTGCTGCTGTTTGAAAGTGCTGCCTTCTTAGCTACATCTTCAGTTCAGGGAAAAGGTGCAGGTCGCTTGGTGCCAGGTCAGGACTGTACGGCGGATGATCGAAAATGTTTCATTGAAGTTGTTCGAGGTACCGATGGGTTGTGCCAGTAGTGTGTGTACGGGCGTTGCCATGGATCAACACAATTCCTGAAGTCAGCATTCCTCTTTGTTTGTTTTGAATGGCTCTCCACAAACGTCGTAAAGTACGAAGATGTTCAAAACAACGTCAATGCTCATTTGAAATCATTGGTGGCATATTTTTTGAAGCGGGTATTGCAAAGCCTGTGTACAGGTACGATAAATGTCTCAATCTTTTCGGTGATTATATTGCAGTAACCATAAGTGTACAAAACTTATAGTAATAAAATAATTGTTTTCTATGAAGTTGTCTTTAATTTATAGCCTATCGGAAGTTGAAAAGACAAACCGGCTCTCGTACAACTTATGTCTCATGAAATCTTTTTTGGGGTTTATAATTTTGAGATATTCCTTTTATTGGTTTCAATTATACAACACTTAAACCTTTCTCAAATTGGAAAGCGTAATTCGCTCGGCTTTTAAAAGATTTTATTTTTGCCTTAGCTTATATTTTCTTCTTCTTGTTCTTGTTCTTGTTCTTCTAATACAAGTGAATAATGTATAATAAAATCATTTCTGCTAACGTATTTCTCAATGAGTGTAAAGTAAATATAAGCTTTGTAGGAGTAGCTTGTTGAAGCATAGGTAGAAAAAATTATGTGAATGTAGCATATCAGATTTTTACTTTCTCTACACGTACTAGATACAGAGTATATAGAGAAGGTATTGCATTCCACCCAAAAATTCGATACCGAGATTTCACAAGAAATACACTTTTAGGGACCCTGTATCCAAAAAGAGCATTTTTACCCTCCTGTATTTATGCCTGACACCCCTTAGGTCTATAACGGCTGCGGGGTCGGAATGCAAGGTAAGATAAGACAATTCAATGGTGGGTATGACCACCAATGCAGAGTCGCAAAGAAACAAGCAGAGGAGGCTCTGGCAAAATTCAGAAGGGAGGGGTAGAAGATATGAGGATAACTTTCACAAAAACAGAATTAAAAACAAAACAAAAAAATAAAAGCGAAGGGAGTATAAACAGCTCATACGGCGCACTACGTTGCGAGACAAAATGACTCAGAAAATTAGTAATGTTTTAACAATTCTTAAAATTCTTCGTAAAAGAAGGTGTAACACATAGAAATTCATTTGCTCTTCACCATCAATTTCCACTGTGAAGAAATGGATGGCCGATTTTAAACTGGCCGTGAAAGCGTCCAAGGCGATCCACGCGAAGGACATTCAAAAACTGTAACCTCACCGGAAATTATTGAAAAAGTGCGTGAAATTGCTAATGCCCTTGGAATTTCAAAGGAACGTATTTGTCACATCTTGCATCAGGAGTTACGCATGAAAAAGCTTTGCACTAGATTGGTGCGGCGTATCCTCACTGTGGGTAACAAACGCATTTTCACGACACTTACTGAAAAGGGCTTGGCGCATTTTCAGAAGAACAGAAGTGACTTTTTACGCCGATACGTCACAATGGGTGAAACATGGATTCACCACTACACACCCGAATTCAAGCAGCAGTCGCGGCGGTGGACACAAGCTGGTTCTTCAGCTCTAAAGGGGGCGAGGATGGTGGTGCCATTGGCGGGAAAGATCTTGGCGTCAGTGTTTTGGGATGCAAAAGGAATTTTGTTGAACGACTATCTCAAAAAAGGTAAAACCATTACTGGAGAATTCTACCTCAACTTCTAACCAAACTAAATGCAAGCATTCATGAAAACAGACCCGGGTTAAAAAAGAAACAACAAAATTCCACGAGGACAATGCACCTGCCCACAAAGGTGTTTTGCCAATGGGAAATTGAGAGATCTGCACTATGAAGTGCTGGAACATCCACCCTATTGCCCAGATTTCACTTCCTCGGACTCCCATCGTTTCAAAAACCGAAGAAATTCCTCGCTGATAGGCACTTTTCGTTCAATGAAGAAGTGAGGTGATAATGGCATTGGTACACCGCTGGACAAAATGTATTGATATTAGAGGAGATTATGTTGAAAAATAAGACTACTTTGAATGTATGAATTGTCGTTTATCACTATCTGGCCGAGAACTTTTCAGATCACCTAGGTGGTTAATCTCAGTGCAGGACAGAGACGCCTCCTGGATGCTTCTGATGGAAATTCATGGTCTTGTGGGATGCGAAGTCGGATGCATTTTATTCAGATTAGGGATGCTATGCATGGTTGCGTCTGTCGTCGTCTGTATCTGGTTGCCCTTCGTTCTCTCCCAATATTCCTCCCTCCCATAGGTCATGCAAGACGTAAAGAACCACAGTGGCCTAAGAGCTGTGCCCTGTTCCAGAGGCTGGGGGCTCCTTTTATTTAATCCTATCGACGTATCGGCAGCTAGGAAGTTGGCATAATTGAAAACTACAAAATAAAATAGCACCTCAATTTTGCAGTAAGGTATACATTTTACATTCAAAAAGCCCGGCAATGTGTAAATAACACAGCTTGTGCTTCTATTTACTTCATGCTAATCCAGAAAAATTAGTAGGAATAGTCTTATTACTTGATTTCTTATAAGTAGAAATAGGTTAAAGTGATAGTCAAAAGCTGGTTGCTATGTGACTGAAGTTCATTTGTTTGTATGGGCAGGAGTTGACAAATTCCTGCATGAGAAAAGTATAAGTTTTTTAAAGCTGAAGCCAAACACAAGGAATATCTCAAAAATGATTAACCCCCACGAAAAAAAATGTATATAATATAAATTGTGTGTTTTAACGTGCTCAACAATTTTTGTGTGGTAGGTTTTTATCAATCTCTTACGGCTTACCAGTTATGCAAAATTCATCCAGAATAAAAAACATATCTTCAGAAGCTATTCCCACAAATTTTAAGATATATATTTCATTTGTCATGTAAATATATTTAATATACGATATTTTAATCAAAATCGCTTGAGCCATTTTTGAGAAAAGCAAAATTGTCGAAATTTTTCCATGTAAATGGTAGTTGGGGTGGGGGGATTTTTCTCAAAATTTTCGCGGGCAAACGGACATACAGACGGATCTTTTTCTGAAAATGCTTTTTTTTTATACAGGGGACCCTAAAAAATATATTTCCGGTGAAACCTCGGTATCAAAATTTTGGGTGGAGTGCAATACCTTCTATACACACTATGTACATAGTACGTGTAGAGAAAGTAATTAGTTGCCAAGCAAAGACAACAATCATTATTAG
Organism: Hymenopus coronatus; assembly: GCA_030762935.1. Taxonomy (NCBI): domain Eukaryota; kingdom Metazoa; phylum Arthropoda; class Insecta; order Mantodea; family Hymenopodidae; genus Hymenopus; species Hymenopus coronatus. The sequence continues at coordinate 22,467,254 of CM060886.1, read as the reverse complement.
CATGAACATTGGAAGAAGTGTCGTCATGGTCGTTACCAACACCTACAAATAAAATATCCTTTACTTCCGTATCTTCAAAGTGAAAATAAACGATTCCGGGGACTTTTTGATTCTAGGGTTACTATAAGAGCGCCTCCTAAACCTTCACGATATTTGGAATCTTTGCCTCAAAATATTCGCAATATAATTGCAATCCTGCTCAGTATTTCCGACACTAAATGAAATTAAGCGCTATGCAGAAAATTACGACGATGTCTCTAGCATACTATGGCTAGTTTATATATGTATATTTATGAGGTTATATGGCGTTAATCTCCAGGAACATACAAGTACAACAATTGCCTCTTTTACGACATCGAAAACACTGTCGTTTAGGTATAATTTTAAGCTATGATTTAATGAGACAAGGGGAATATATTTGCATTAGTTTATAAGTTTAAGTTAATTTGAAACAGTTTAGCTGCATTTTAATGAGAGACGGTTGCCAATTTGTTTATTTTTTGCGTTTCGTATTAACATCAGGTGAAGGCTTTGCGAGGATTTAAGCTCTGCTTGGTTTTCTTTTGTTTTGTTGTCAAGTGGCGTCTCTGTCCTGCTATGAGATTACCCGCCTAGCTCAGGGACTGTACGAATAACCTTTGTGAGTTCTGTGTGTGCATGTGGGTGTGTATGTCGTTCCGGAGAGTATTGTACAATGCAGCCACAATGGGCTTTTTGTGCGTCAGGCCCCAGGAGGATAGGATGATATGAGAGTATCATCAACGGGCGGTCGAAAACACACCGCGGGAAAAGAACCACTGTGAAGGTTCATCTTGACGTGAGGAACGCCAGGAGCCCGCGACTCTGGTTTTTTCTAAATATCTGGGCCCTACAGACAACTTCAACGTCACCTCACCGAGAACTGTATTTCCAGAGCGCGGTCACCACCACAGAAGGCCGCCATCACCCCAATCCTCACCAAAACTTAAACCCTGAAAGAGATCAGTTGGATGAAATTGTGATGAAATAAAGGCACAGGAAATATGGGGGATGAAGAAACCTTATCATTCGCCTGGTGACCCTGGAAAATCCCGAAAAAACCCACGAGTTAGTGAGATAGGCGAAGGAATCGAACCCGCAACCTCCCGAATCCCAGTCCCAGACGAAGCAATGAGCTATCTGCCTCGGTTTGGAAGTATTTCTACTTTTGGTCATTATGATCGTCACTTTTCTGTCTTCGTCACTCTGTATTGTCTGAATATGTTTTAGGAGACCAGTGGACATTATATTTCTTTGCTGATTTTGTTATGTGTTTTTCTTCTTCTTCTTCTTCTTATTATTATTATTATTACTTCTGTGTAGATCTTAAGGGGAATACTCTGAAAATATTAATATTCTCTTGTAGTCTTGATTCATACCAATTTTTTCTTGACTGTGTATGGTCGTTAAGTTATAGCTAGTTAATGCTGTGGAACTTTTATATATTTTTATGAAATTTGAGTAATTTTTCATTCTTTTTTATAATAGGCAGTCCGGATATACATTCTCGTGGATGATATACAGCGGATAGGTAAGTATATGACAGCAAAATTATTATTACAAACTTAATCTATTATGTGTAAAGGATGTGTGTAGTGCTCGAATATTTCTGTATGCTAGAGGTTACTCAATCATATTGTGCAGTGTGAGTGTGTGAGTGTGTGTGTGTGTGTGTGTGCGCGCGCGTGTGTGTGTACCTTACGGAGAAGTATTCCACACTGTAGCTGTGAGCTTATTTGTACGTCAGACCCCTGAGGAAGGATTAGATGAGTGTAATTTCAGAAGACAGCCGACATCCGACAGGGAGAGGGCCATCGAAGGGGGCTCCTTAACAGTTCACAAGAAGTTTATCTCAAGGCGGGGAGCGCCATTAGCCCGCAACTCAGTTCCGGATGCGAGATTGCAAATTCTAGTTCAGTTTTAGACTAAGGCTCCTTCCTGACTCTTTCTTGTTGGTTACGGTGACAATATGGCTACGTGACAGGTGAACAACAGGTTTCGAGATTCCATCTAAAGTTAAGTTAGGTGTATGTAAATGAACTGGATCGAAATAAGGGATAAAAATAGACTTTCTGAAAATCGGTTCTGTTTTACAATGCGAAGTGCAGCCTTCCGTTCGTTCTGTCTGCTTGTGCATGGGCAGCCATGTTGGTCAATCGACCAATGGTAGAGTCAAATCTAAAACTGAACTAGAATCTGCAATGTCGCGTTTCGGATAGACCACCTGATTTCGCACACGACCACCAGCGCCATCCTGCCGCAGTCCTCGTCGATGCTTACAACCCTGAAAGAGACCGGTTAGGATGAAATGAAAGGACAGGAAGTTCGGAGATAGAAGAATCATGTCCAGCATTCGCATAGTAACCATGGGTAAACACCGAAAACCACATGGATCTGAGAGGTAGGCCATGAAGAAGCGATGATATGATCTCAGCAGCCCTACATGAAATGCCTGAGCTACTTGGTTCGGTTACTGTAGAGCAAGATGCTCAAAGAGACGTTTCTATTGCAGCTGCTTTTATAAATTATTGTATTTGTTACTTTCTAAAATATATGAATACATAGTTACATCATTAAATAACGGTAACTTAACTTTGTTGTGGCCAATCTGTGAAATATCTTCCACATTATAATTTACCCTTGCGTAATATAGACAAAGACAATAAAATACACTGCAAATCGAACCAGGTGCCCCAGGCTGTTTCATTTGTAATTGGCATTTGGGATTTCATGTACGACCCCCGACGACTCTTGTCATGGGTTTTCCCGAGCCACCAAGGCTAATGCTGGGATACTTTTCACTTACCCTTTCTTCTCTCATTTCATCTCTTTCTCTTTATCTTTCAAGTGTAGTTGCTGATAGTTCGTGACTTGCACGCAAATAAGTCATATTTCGAACGATTTAGGTTCAGTGTTCCAATTGGTTATTTATGCTTCTGTGGATCCCCTCAATCTGGATCCTGCTTGACATTTTAGTGTCCTGTGTTTTGAAAATCCATCTGACCCCTAGACAATAACCTGCACTTTTGTGGCAAACCTCTTAAATGATATATTAAAAAATCTGATGTGTTCCATTCACAACACTGTCTCTACACGACTTTTTACTTTCTCTAGCCCCATATGTACAGCGTACATAGGGATAGAGAAGTATTGTATTCCACCCAAAAATTCGATACCGAGATTTCACCGGAAATACATATTTTAGGACCTCCTGTATCCAAAAAAAAGCATTTTCAGAAAAAGGTCCATGTGTATGTCCGTGTGTCTGTGAACACGATAACTCAAAAACGAAAAGTAGCTAAAATACTAAACTTGGTATTTAAGTTTACTATCTTCCAGGGATGCGACACGAAGATTTTGAGAACAATCCCCCCACCCCAAACTACCCTTTACATGGAACTTTTCTCGAAAATTTTGATTTTCTTAAAAATGCCTCTAACGATTTCGATATAAAATATCGTATATTAAAGACATTTACCTAATAAGTAAAATGTATATCTTGAATTTTCTGGGAATAGCTTCTGAAGACCTGTTTATTCTGGATGAATTTTGCTTAATTTGGCATAACTAGTAAACCGTAAGAGATAAACAAAAACTTGCTGTACAAAAACTTTAGGTCTTGTTAAAATACACAAGTTATGTTATATAAATTTTTCTCGTGGAGCTTACCGTTTTAGAGGTATTGATTGTTATTAGTTTCAGTTATGAAGTACTTATACTTTACACAGACGGGAGTGTCTGTTTTTCTTTTGTTCTACTCCTGGCCAAGAAAAGAAGCGATTTGTAATGACAATCGCATAATGACAGCTTTTAAAACATTTGACTATTGGTTGAGCCTAGTGTATTCCCTTATTTTCTTCCAACTTATACGGAACTAAATAATATTGTGCTAATGAGTACCTCGATTAGCAAGGTGCAGAAAGAAGAGGAATTTTATGTATGAAGTTTGTAGAACAGCTAGAGAGTCATGTGAGCGTAACACATCAGATTTTTATTGTTAAATTGCATATTCTGCTATATACTTTATGCTAATCGAGATAAACATTAGCAGAAATTGCCTGATTGGTGTCTTCCTTGTAAGTAGAAGGAATACACTAGGCTAGTGTGATAGTCAAATCTTTTAAAAGCTGGTTGCCATGTGGTTGAAATCCGTTTCTATGCATAGTTTACAACTTTTCAAATGAGAAAATGTTTAAGTATTTTGAATCTGAAACAAATAACAAGGAATATCTCAGAAATGGTCAATTCCACTAAAAAAACCGTATATGATACTCTTTTTTTTTGTGTAGAAGATTTTGTCTATCTCTTACGATTTACCAGTAACTCAGTAATTATTTATTATATAAATACATTTAATATACAATATTTTAATAAAAGTTGTTAGTGCCATTTTTGAGAAAATCAAAATTTTCGAGTACAATACCTTCTCTATACACTATGTACATAGTACGTTTGGAGAAAGTAAATACGCTGCTAATGAAATATGTAACCAGAGGAAATAGATGTGTTGTTCGATCTTTAAATGGCTGTAGAGCCCGAAGCAAGGGAACGACAAGGTTTTGATTTTTTTTTTTGTTTTTGTTTTTTCTTTTTGGAGGGCTAAAGGCTCCAACAACTATTTGCTATAAAAGCAAATTTGGTTTCTCAATAACTTTGAGAATATCAGTCCTTATTTAAAATTTAAATGTGCATTTTTTTTCTTAATAATGTGTTGTGTAAAACAGAAATATTTTATCTGAGGTGAGGAAATTCCAAGTTTTAAGTGATTGTAGGTTATGAGCAGACTGAGACTTCGGAAACTCGTCAGATGCTTTCACGCAAGCATATCTTATATTATTCACTTATAATATTATAGTACCTACCACTTCCTAGCTCTCTGGACATAACCACAATAAATTACACATAGGGTGCGAGGTGAACAAGTGTAAATATTTGTATTGAGGACGATGTGTGATCCAATAATTGCAGTTTTTTCGCTGTTTTCTTAAGTTATGTTCACGAGGAAAATTTCACGATGTTTTGGGGATGCCTGTTATTCCCTCGCTCGACGTTCGGTTGTTTAAGTAGCAGGTCATACAGTTGAACCTTCTCTGCTCTTCCCGACTATAGGTGGAGTGATGTATGTAAACACAGCAGAGACATAGCTCAGGACCGCTCAGAACACATTAGACCTTGAAATTTGTGCTTCATTTATAAAAATGCTATTAATAAGCGTTCCAAATGAGATACATTCAGATATGTGCTATTCACATTGTTCTACACTAAATAACAAATTATTTGTACTTATTCACCTCCCTGTCTGTATATGTATTTATAGAGTGACATAAATACATCAAAACAAAACAAAAATAGGTTCATATAGACTATGCTTAAAAAACCCACCATTTTCACGTTATCAATTTATTAATGAAAGTTTACGTTCAAGGGCTTTCCGTGTCCAACCCAACAATTTCACTTATCTATGCATTCATTCATAGAAGGCTGTGACCCATTGTATATCCTGTGGAGATGGCCTTATGTTGCTGTCTGTCCGTTTACGTTTTTCATTCATCAGTTGTGTAATAGAGTCTCCCAGCTCGCCTTTAAAGCGCTGTCTACAGGGAGTTTCTTTCAGAAACTCTCCCAGACTTACTAGAAGATGTGCCTCTGCAAATAAGAAGAAACGTGTGGTTTATGCATGATGGGGCTCCAGCACATTTTAGTCTCATTCTTCGGGAAGCATTGGCTGGATGGTTAAGTAGAGGAGCAATAGACCTTCCGTATGAAGAAATTCCTAATCTACGCGTCATGAAAGCCTACGACACCGTCAGGCTAGACCATGGTTCGACGAACGCATGCATATCTAGACCCAAGATTAGGACATTTCGACCATTTTCTATGAGTGGCGTTTGCGTTGAACACCTCCTAACAAGTTGACAACTTCAAAAATATAATAAAGTGATTCTTTAAGATGTTTTGATTAATAACATGTTGAACATCAGTCAGTCGAAAACAAAGAGTTTTCTTATTTCGATGTAAAGAGCCAGATCCCAATCTTTGAATAAGTATTTTTTAATCATCCTGTATATAGTTCTATCCTGAGATATGTTCACATATATTGTGTTAGCATATTAAAAAAACGGTTTATTTGCGTCACACTTTATTTCTCAAAAGTTACAGAAGTTTGTTGAACAGAAGGAGATTGGAGGATGGTGAAGAAGTTTACGATCCTTCCTCAAGGAACTTCCTGAAAGTTGCTGCGTGTTTCAGTTCAGGATCGTACTTTTGTACAATCTTGGTCCAGGATTCCGGCTCTTTTTCGATGATATGCTTGGTAACTTTTCTCATTTTCTGCTTCTCGCTCTCGGAGCACTTGGAGCAGTGCGAGTTGAATGCGTCCAGCAACACATCTGTAAAACAAAAACAAACCAGAAACACCGATCATCAAATGTTTTCAGCTCTGATTTATAGCTAGCTATTCCTTCACACTAACGTGTCTAGAAACTAAATTTTAAAGTCGATTCACAATTTAAAAATCCATGCCATGGCCGGACACAAACTTCGGTTTTTCTCCTTTCCGTAAAGAAGAAGATCTATGGTTCGAGTCCCTGCCGTGGAATTGTAGTTGTTTCAAGACTGACTCAAGTTATAGTATTCCTCATATTTACCAACAGAAACATCTCAACTATAGCAGTACCAACAAATACAAATGATCTTACAAAAGTTGTAGTGAAGTTATTTCATTTTAGTTAACACTAACGTTATGATATTCAGAACAAAATTATAGCTTGAATGTTGAGATTTGTTACTCTCTCTAGTCCATATATACAGTGTACATAGTGGACAGAAAAGGTATTGTATTCCACCCAAGAGTTCGAGTGAGTCTGAAAAGATCATTTTTATAAAAAGGTGTCTGGTTGTGAACAGCATAACTCAAACGACAAGACCGTTAAATACCAAACTTAGTATTTATCTTTTAATATTTTCCAAGGATGCGATATGAAGATTTTGAAGAAAAATCCCCTTCCCAAATTACTCTTTACATGGAAACATTTTTTTATTTTTTTTTCAAAAACGGCTCTAACGCTTTTAATTGAAGTGTGGTATATTAAAGAGATATACATTACAAATAATATGTCTATTTTGAATTTTCTGGGAACAGTGTCTGAAGACCTCTTTATTATGGATGGGTTTTGTAGAATTTTTAAAACCGGTTAAACTGTAAAAGATAGACAAAAACTTACAACATAAAATGTAGATTTCGTTGAAAAATATAACTTATCATGCACGGTTTTTATGCAGAATAGACCGTTTCCAATATAATCCTTGTTATTGGTTTCAATTTTAACTAATTAAACTTTTCTCAAACTGAAAGTGAGAATTTCATTTTACCTCTCTTGTTTTACTGTAGGCCATTAAAGCGAACCTCACTTCAGTTGTTTCGCGTAGGATCAGCTTTTAAAGTTTTGACTCCATTTGGCCTACTATACCCCCTTATGTCCCTTCTACTTACAAGGAAGCAAGTAATAAGACAACTTTTGCTAATGTTACCTTTATTAGCAGGTTGTAAATAAAAGAATAATCATTTTTAAGGAAATTTGTTTGTATAATAGCTAGAAAACGTTATGTGGATGCAACACATCATATTTTTTCTTTATCTTTTGTTGTTTAAGGCAATACAACTACAATTTGACTAAAGGTTGTGAAAAATAGTGAAAATTATTATAATCAAATAATATGAACTTTAAGAAAATATAAAATGTTTCCGCTTATCAGACTTTATCTACTATTAATTGAAACCATAAATGGAGAGGTGCATGATTATTAATAGGCAGGCTTAAATTTAAACCTTAAACCTTGTACATTTAAACCTTTTTTTACTTTAATAATGGCTAGAGAATTTCGATGTCGAGATTTCACTGGAAAAATGTGTTTTGAGGACTTCTTAGTCCAAAAAAATTAGAAAAAGATGCGTGGATGTGTGTCTGTGGACAGCATAGCTCAAAAATGAAAAGTCGGTTAAATACCAAACTTGGTAAAAAAATTCAACGCGAGGTTTCTAAGAAAATCGCTCCACTTCCAATTACCATTTAGATGCAACATTTTTCGAAACTTTTGATTTTCTCAAGAATAACTATAACTAAGCCATATGTTTTTAAGATATTTTGATGACAAACGAAATATATATCTAGAATTTTCTGGGAATAGTCCCAGAATATCTCTTCATTCTGGATGACTTTGGTATATTTTTTTATAAATGATATTCTGTAAAAGATATAAAAAACTTACTACATAATCATGTAGACCTCATTAAAACACAGAATATATGTCATATACATTTGTTTGTAGAATTAACCGTTTTCGAGATATTTCGAGTTATTGGTTTCTGTTTGAAGGTACTTTTCTCAAACGGGAGACATCTTTCTTTTTGTCTCTGTTTTGTTTATTCCTTGGCAAGCAAAGAGAACCGAATTTCAATTGTTTCACTTAGCGATCGACTTTTAATTGTCCTTCTGCTTATATAGAATCAAGTAACAAGACCAATTCTGTTAATATTTATCTCGATTAGAATGACATAGATAAGAGAATAAGGTTTTGTAAGAAAAGTATGTTTGCGGCACAACTGGAGAAAGTCATGTGAATGGAATACATCAGATTTTTGCAACACATTTCCAGACTCAAATTCTCCAGTGATGTCATTTTTTACATTTATTCAAAATTTGTATAATGCTTCTCACGTGCATATCAAATAAAATAGTCGTGATATTTCAACTCTAATTTAGAAAAATACATTATTACATTTTGTAACAAACAGATTTGTGAAGATTAAGAAACGTAATAATTTTAGATAATAATTAGGGTTAATTTCAAATAATATGAGATGATAGATATATTTGTAATTTCAATTACCGTCAACTTTTAATTTTTATGTAAATATTACTTTCTCTATACGTACTATGTACATAGTGTATAGAGAAGGTATTGCATTCCACCCAAAATTTCGATACCGAGATTTCACCGGAAATATAAGTTCTGAGACTCCCTAAATAAAAAAAAAAAAAATTCTAGTAAAATGTCCGTGTGTTTCTGTCTGTCTGTCTGTCTGTCTGTGTGTATGTGTGTGTGTGTGTGGGTCTGGGCAGCATAGCTCAAAAACGAAAAGACCGTTCAATACCAAACTTGGTATTTAAGTTTGGTATCGTCCAAGAACGCGACACGAAGATTTTCAAAAAAATTCCCCCACCCAAAACTACACTTTACATGGAAAAAATTCTAAAATTTTGATTTTCTTAAAATGGCTCTAAGGATTTTGATTAAAATGTCGTATATTAAAGATATTTACCTAAAAAATAAAATTTATATTTTGAATTTTCTGAAAATAGCCTCTGAAGAATACCTTATCTTGAATGCATTTTACGGAATTTTGCATAAATGCTAAACCTAAAACTTAGATAAAAACTTACTACGCAAGAAATGTAGAGCACGTTAAAACACACAACTTATGTTATATACATTTTTTTCGAAGAGTTGATCGTTGTTGAGATATTCATTGTTTTTGGTTTCAGCTATGAAAAACTTATTTTCTCATATAGGAATTTGTCAACTCTGTCCATATAAACAAAAGAACTTCAGTCACATAGCAACCAGCTTTTGACTATTACTTTAACCTATGGTACTCCCTTATTTCGCTTTTACTTACAAGGAAGCAAGTAATAAGACTATTTCTGCTAATTTGTTCTCGAGTAGCATGAAGTAAATAGAGGCATAAGCTTTTTAACAACAATTTGTTGCAGAAATGTAGAGAAAGTCATGTGAATGATACACATCAGATTTTTTTATGAGTACAGTGTTATTATATGGACCATGTATTAATAAAATTGTGATGATAAAAAGTGAGCACAAGCTGATGTGTCATTTATTCTAAGCATTTGAGTAAAACAATAATCTATATTCAACTGTTAAAAAAGAATTGCGGTTTACTTTTAGCACTGAGGAAGCTGCATTCATTTGTGGATTATCCGGTTTGGAAAGCTTCATATGTCTTAAATGAAGAAAACCACAAGGAAGAGTTAAAAACTCTCGTGTAACGTACTAAATTAAAATATAGAACAGGCCATGAAAGAGTTTTTTGCAAAAACAACCAGAACCAGTAAATATTTCTCTAACGATTATGGTTATGCATAATCAAAGAAGACAAACGACGTTCGATTGATTTAAAGCATTTATGTTTACTATTTTCTCTACATATACTATGTACTTAGAGTCTAGAGAAGGTATTGCATTCCACCCAAAAATTAGACACCGGGATTTCACCGGAAATGAATGTTTTGGGTCCTCCTGAATCCAAAAAAAAAAAAAAAAGAAAAGAAGCATTTTTGGAAAAGGGTCCGTGTGAGCGTGTGTGTGTCTGTGGACAGCATAGCTCAAAAACGAAAAGACTGTTAAGTACCAAACTTGACATTTAAGTTTGGTATCTTCCAAGGATGCGACTCGAAGATTTTCAACAAAATCGCCCCACCCCCAACTAACCTACCCTTTACATGGAACTTCTTTCGAAAATTTTGATTTTCACAAAAATGGATCTAACGATTTTAATTAAAATATCATATACTAAAGATATTTACCTGATAATTAAAATGTATATCTAGAATTTTCTAGCACTACTTTATTTTGGATGAACTTTACGAAACTTTACATAACTGTTAAACCGTAAGAGATGGACAAAAACTTACAACAAAAAAATGGAGCACACTAAAACACACAATTTATGTTATATACATTTTTACTTTCTGCATACGTATTATGTATATAGTGTATAGAGTAGGCATTGTAATGCACCCAAAAATTTGATACCGAGATTTCACCGGAAATGCATGTTTTAGGAAAAAACGTACAAAATAAATGAAAATGAATGCAAAAAAAAATGTCCGTGTGTGTTTGTCTGTCTGTCTGTCTGTCTGTGTGTTTGTGTGTGTCTGTGGGCAGTATAGCTCAAAAAGGAAAAGACCGTTAAATACCAAACTTGGTATTTAAGTATGTTCCAAGGATGCGACACGAAAATTTTCAAGAAAATCCTCCCACCCCTAACTACCCTCACATGGAAAAATTTTCGAAAAAATGGCTCTAACGATTTTGATTAAAATATCCTATGAATGACATATCAATATCATACATAGAATTTCAACAGTCGCACGGGTCCACAGACCGTACGTGCTTTTGTAATACACATTACAAGCAATATTAAAACAACAACCACAACAAAGAATTAAAAGAGTAAACACGAAAATAAAAAGACAAAGGAGATACACAGTCAAAAGCAATATTAAACAACAATAAACATTAAGAGTGAATCCAAAATAAAGATACAAAGATATTCAAATATAGCAATTTAAATTTATAGCACAGGGTACACCTTCATAAATGCACCCTCTTGTCATAGATAATTACACTTAAAAGACATATATACACATAATATATACAACCCTAGCACAACAGTGACCTAAGTATGATATAATATATATGTATGTAGAACATGGTAGTCACTTTTGTTTAGTTGATCTTATCCCCCCCCCTTCTCTATTGGCAGCCTCCTCAGATCTCAGCTGTCTTGCCTTAAGTATAAATTTACCTAGCCCATCCATGTTTTCCGTGCCTGCCAGTAGCGTCCAACATGCTTCTATCCCTACATCCGCAGTGGTAAAAAATCGCGGCAAATATTTTTCCCACCATTCCTCCGTACCCCTACATCTTGCTAAGATGTGAGTCCGCGACTCTTCCTCCTCGCAAATGGGACAGATTCTCGTACCATTCTCGTCAGAAATTTTCGTGCTCCTCCATGCTCCTAGTCTAATCCACGCGAGCCCCTCTCTAATGAGTTTGGTACCTGTTTTGATGTATTGCTCCATACCCCACTCCGATTTCAGCCCAGACTGTACTTCTAATGACACCTTTTCTGTGCATTGCGCAATTATTTGCTGTCTGTCAATATCACAGAGACGTTTCTTAATTTTTCTCCAAATACTTCGCCTGATATTAAAGATATAGACCTGACAAATAATATGTCGGCATATCTTGGATTTTCTGGGAACGGCCTCTGAAGACTACTTTATTTTGAATGAATTTTACGGAATTTTGTATAACTGGCAAACCGTAAGAGATAGACAGAAACTTACCACACAAAAAATGTAGAACACATTAAAACACAGAATTTATGTTATATACATTTTTTTCGTGGATTTGATCGCTTTTAGATACTCCTAGTTTTGGATTTCAGCCTTAAAAATCATACTTTTCTCATAGGAATTTGTCAACTCGTGTCCATACAAACAAAGGAAGTTAGTCACATAGCAACCAGCTTTTGACTATCACTCCAACCTATGGTACTCCCTTTTTTCGCATCTACTAACAAGGAAGCAAGTAATAATACTATATCTGCTAATTTTTTCTGGATTAGTATGAAGTGAATAGAAGCATAAGCTTTTTAGTAATAATTTGTTACAGAGATGTGGAGAAAGGCATGTGAGTGGAACACATCAGATTTTTTTATCATAATCGACACTAAAAGAACTATATTAATATCGTTTTATTACTTATGTACACAATTGCCTATACTTTTATAAATACAGTTGAAGTTAACATGGTTGTTTTATTTGCCTTATTTACTGTAAATGATTGATTTTAATAGTTTTTCAAACGATAGGAAGTATAATAAGCCACCTTTGTAAGCGATTAAAAAGAAATAAAGAAAAATGGGAATTGAGCTAGCAGTATAATCGTGTTTCAGTTTCCATACACAAATAATTATGTCTATATTTATGTCACTTTCTTTGATCTGAAAGGGACTTTTATCTCATTGAGTTGTTAGATTTGACTGCAATTTTTACAGTGAAAATACATCGGAAGCACTAATCCCATAAAATCTCTCTTCACCGGAAAAAAACATGAAGTTTTAAGTTGAAACGGCTGACTTTAGGTCTCTCTTTCGCACAACGACCAACTGTGTGCCAGGCACTAGTAAGGAAATTTGTCCGCACCGAGACTATAAGTATCTGCGCGCAAGCCCACCCTAAAAATAACCAACAACTACAAGTTCTTGAGCGAAGAAAACATATATGTTTTTTCAGTGATGAGTGCCTCCAATAAATAAATAAATAAATAAAAAGAATGACCAAAGAGTCAAAAGTTAAAAATTGCTCATTTTATTAGTTCTCTCGTTAAATATTTTTGAAATAATGTGTCTATACACATACATATACGGAATTAGTACTACACTATATCATTCTAATTTGTAAATAATGTTTCTTGACAAACTTGAGCCAGCCACGACACGGTAATTTTATTTTCAATTTACTTTCAGTAAAACTTGAGCTCGATATCGTGACATTAGTAATAACATTGAAAACTACCCTTTATAACTGCTGAAGACAGACCTGCGCCCTGTGTGTCAGAGAAGTCTTGCCTTTGGTTAATGATAAAACTATTTTAGAGTTATAACGATAAAAATATTATAAGATCTTTATAAAGGTCAATAATCAAAACTGAAACATCTATGGCCGAAATAAGAACTAAGCGAAATCTTAAAACAAAATGTCAATGGGGGGTAAACAATACACAAATATGTCAAATCCTTTATGGAGCTTACTTTATATCAGTTTTACTATTGGGAAAGGCTAGACATCAAACAGTAACAAGCTATAGAATACTTATATGTTTAATTTCCAAGCACATTACCTTTTATTACTTTCGCCTTTTCATCACACACTTCATTCACAACGCATTCGATGAACTTGTTGACGCGCTCCGGGTCGTTGATGAAAGCGTCGACGTCCAGCTGGTCTACTTCTGGAGGATAGGAGACAAATTCTGGAACAGCCCAGGCGACACCCAGTACCAGCATGGACAGGAAGCAGATCTTGATCATCTCCATCTTCGTGGACGCTTCAGAATGCAAGAGACAAGCGAGTGTGTGTTCAGCCTCTTCCTCTCTTCTTTTATAGTCCAAGAAGCAGACGTCTTTTTGTGCAAATAGTAAAATGACACAATGATTCACGGAAGCTAAAAATGCTGACAAAGCGTCCGAAGATGCCACTTTATGCCTCAAGGTTACAGGTGGAACTCCGTTTTTGTCTATCTTAAACATCTACAACAGTTAATTACTCTATGTTTATAATTATATTAACTTTCTTGGCAGGATTAAATCAGGGAATGCCCAAGTACTTGAACTACACCTTTTGCTCGGTTTGTGCGAAACATGACGTGAGCAGATCCAAGACCTGTGGAAGACACTCCTAAGTCCGAGGTTCAATACTTGAGAATGAACAGGGATGAACAATCCGCGGTGGTCAAGTTTTGGCTCGTACGTACCTCGTACTATTGAATACTCATAAAACTAAACTATTTGAAAAGTCAGTTAAATATAATAGCTTAAAACCCTATAAGAATTTACCATCCAGTCTGAGGAATATAGGGTGTATTAAAATATTCAAAGATGACTTAAATAAATTCTTGCTTTCTAATCAATTTTACTCAGTTGAGGAATTTAATCAATATTGTACACCTAATCAATATGGCGTACCTACAAATAAGCCGCTGAAAGCAACTGAATGTTTAAAATCCAAATAAATGCTGAGCTTCATTTTTCAATATACTCAATGGCAAAATGATGTTTTTAGTCAGTTAACTGATTTTTTGTAAGTCTTAACGAGGACTTTTGTGGAAGTGAATGCACTTTGGAAACACAAATTTTGGTGGCGGGGTGGCGTTGGAGTCGTTTGCAGGACCCAGAGGGGTTCGGTCAGACCTCGGGCGCGATATCCTAGCGCTCCTCTCGTCAGCTGAAATAATAATACAAAATTAAAGTGATTCGAATGAATTAAAAAAAGAAAAAAAAAAAAAAAAGAAAAGGACATGACCTTAGCTCTTCTGCAAATCAACTTTTCTTCCAAAATATATTCTTTTATCTACATCATGCTAATCGAGATAAACATTAGTATAGCTGGGCTTATTAGTTGCTTCCTTGTAAGTAGAAGGGAATATACCGGGCTAAAACGAAAGTAAAATCTGTAAAAACTCATCGCTATGTAAAACAATTGAAAGTTGGTTCTCTTTTGCACTCCTGGAGTAAAACAAAAGAGGTGAAATGAAAGTTGACATCCGCTTGAGAAAAGTCTAAGTAGTTTAAAACTGACACTTATGACAAGGAATTAACAGTCGTTAATTCTACGAAAACAATGTATATGACATAAACTGTGCATTCTGCCAAGATCTATATTTCTTGACAATAATTGTCTGTCTGTTACGATTTGGCAGATACACAAAATTACCCAGACTAAAGAGGTCTTTAGAACCTATTCCCAAAAATTCAAGACTTTGTTTGTCATGAAAATATCTTAAACATATGGTATTTTAATCAAAACCGTTAGAGTCATTTTTCGAAAAACGTACATGTACCAAGTAAAAAAGGGTAGATGCGGGTGGGGAAAATTTCTTGAAAATCTTCGTGTCGCCTCCTTAAAAGATAATGAATTTAAATGCCAAGGTTGGTATTTAACTTTTCGTTTTGGAGCTATATTGCACATGCAAACACACACAGAGACGCAGATGAAAATTAGTCTATTTTTTTTTTATTTAAGGGGTCGCAAATTTCCGGCGAAATGTGGAATACAACACTATCTTCGTTTTACATCCTTGATAGAGAAAGTAAAGCACATTTAGAAAAGAGAAGTGTATTGGTGATTTAAAAATGTTGGGCTTTTAAAAACAGCAAATCGGTCAAAATAACCCAAAGGTGTCAAGAGTAAAACTCGAGAATTTTGTCATTTTCCGTCAGTCATAATGAAAATAATAATAGTGAAAAAAGAAAGAAGACGGAAAGAAAAAGGTAGGAAAGAATGAAATTGAGCAATTTTAATGTTCTAAATTCTGTTGCAGGTGTCAGATTGACAGTTGTCGTTTACATTGTTGCCCAACATTCATTAACAACAAGTGTCATAAAAGTATTTCTGAATGTACCATCCCAGATCCTATGTGGCCCATGGCTCGTTTATCTAAATTAAAACGGTCCAAATAAAGAAGACTGCTGAAAGGTAAGCATTAACTGTCAAGCAAACGAGCTGATAATAACCATGGCACGGCAGCTCACAACGAACCTTTGCCTACCGCCCGGCCGCTGCGTCCCACTTGTGAGACGTGGTCAGCGCCTCGAAGCCCCCCCCCGGCCGGTTAATGCGGTCCTCATGACCTGGAGCCGCTACTTTTCCAGGAACCTCACGAAGCTGAGTGCAGCGGGGGAAAAATCCCAACGCCGGTACTGGGAATCAAACTCAGCCCCTCCCCCCTTGGTAAGCAGTTCCGTTAGCACCGCGCTAAGGAGACGACCGAAACGTTGTTTCATTAACAACTCGTCTAGGTTCTTTTACACACACACACACACATTCATACTTTCAGAATCTGTGGGGGCAGGGAACAATTTTGGCTAAAGAAAAATTCCCCGCCCCAGCCGGGAATCGAACCCGGGACCTCCGGGTGAGAGGTCAGCTCCTCCTGAATGTTAATAATAATAATATTAATAATGCTAATATGATAATAATTTCAGACATTAATTTACGGTAAGGTACATTGTAAGACCTGAACAAGTGTACTGTAGCCAGTAGAAAAGTGCGTGTAACATAACTTTTCTGTACAACGACCACATTTGATAACACGGAACTATTGGTTTCTCACTCGGAAGATTATTTTAATTGTTCTTCGGATACCAAATGGCCAGAAAAGTCATTATCTCCTTGTTGTTCAGTACTATCATCATCTAGTGTCAGATCTCTATCTACATTTTGGAACACAGAGTTTTTCTACATCCCGCACACTTCTTTGGCTGTTTCACGTTCCGTTTCTACAACGGGTGCCCCAGAAGTCACCGACCCAACAAAGAAAGCACAAACATGTTGGGAAAAAACATCTTTATATCTCTACATAGTCTCCTTTCAACTCTATACACTTTCCCCAGCGATGTTCAATAGCTTCAATATCCTGTTTATACTGAGGACTATCGAGGTCTGCAAAATAGCCATCAACTTCAGACTTCACCTCTTCATTGTTGCCAAATCTTCTGCCACCAAGGTATTTCTTCAAGTTTGGGAACAGAAAACAATCAGAGGGGGCAAATCTGGCGAATAGGTTGCATGAGGAAGCATTTCGAACTTTAACTTATTGATTTTGGCCACAATGGACATGTGAAGTAGTGCATTATCTTGATGAGACATAACTTTTTTTTTTCCCCTAAATGCGCCCGTTTTTGCTCGATTTGATCACTCAAACGCTGTAACAAGTTCGCATAATATTCGCCATTGATTACGTTTCCTTTTTTGAGATAATCAATGAAAGTTATCTCACGTGCGTTCCAGAAAACTAACGCCATGACCTTGCCTGCAGATGGAACTGTTTTCTCATAGGAGCCGATTCTCTCCTTTCAATCCACTGTTTTGGTTATTCAGGTGTGAAGTGATGCACCCAGGTTTCATTGTTATGAATCGACGCAAAAAATCAGCTTTATTGCAGCGAAACATTGCCAAACACTCGTCTGAAGCTGTTTTTGTTCTATTGTGAGCAAACGCGGCACCCACCTTGCACACAACTTTCTCATATCCAAACGTTCAGTCAGTATATGATGTACATAGCTTTTTGAAATGTCTGCAATGTCTGCTAGCTCGCGCACTTTCAGTTAACGTCATTCAATACCATTTTGTGAGTTTTCTTTACAATTTCTGGACTGCTAACCTCATTTGTTTGACCTCTGTGATATTCGTCTTGGCAGCTCGTACGGCCACGCTTACACTCTGCCACCTAATATTTCACTTGTAAACAAAGGAGCAGAGTCCTCCAAAGTAGAATCTAGATCAGCTTTAATATTAATTGGACTAAGATATTTCAAATGAAGTATGGTACTACGTAATGATGACCAGTTATATCCATGTTTACAAATTCGCTGAGAACATTCACTAATGATGACTGCCAAACAAAAGTTAAACAATGTAAAATCGTCAAACTTCAAACTTAAGCTTTCTATGGTTGGTACTTTTTACCAGGTTGGGTATTTCTGGGACAGCCACTGTATATAGCCTTCCTCTTGTAGCATTTTCACAACTTCTTTGCAACATTCAAAACATTTATACTGCAAACCTGCACATCTCCAATTCAACTGAGGAACAGAGAGTTGGGATTACTATAATAGAGCAACTTACTCTTGAGGAACCCTCCTCTAACTGCGTTGTTATCTTATCGTAACGTGCCTGCTGTACTATTCGCAACCTATGGCATTTACGAATACCACATTTAGTTTTCTCCTTTACTGAGTTGTAAAGTTCTGCGGATATGTTTGGATACCACACCAGAATGTGACAATATAGCAAAAACGGATATCCTTCTCTGCCTCATGAATATGCTTGCTTGCGAGTGTTGAATGAAGTTGGTTTAACCGACACACTATCTTTCTTGTTTTAGTCACTTGGCTGGGTAAGTCACTCGCGCTCAGTCATTACGTTTACTTACCTCGGTAACTAAATTAACGCTATCAGCTTATTGTTTTATAATAACTGTCTTTGAAATATTGGAATATAGTTCATACTTACACAGCAATAACCTACAAAGTTTATGTACTACAATAATAGCTGATTTATTCCAACCCTTAAAATGTTTTCCGAATGTTGAACCTTTTGAAAGCGAGAATTACTTCCAAAATTATCTCCATTCTCTTACAAAGAGCTTAAGCAAGCCTTTAATGAAGGATTTGAAGCTTTCTTGGTGTTGATTATTACAGATGACTTCACGGGATAGCAATCGAGTTAAACTGGAATCAGAGAAATGCAAGCTTACGACCATCTTGACTGTGTGGCCTTCGTCAGGAAAGACGAGTCAAGATGGTCGAAAGCTTGCATTTTTCTGATTCCAATTTATCTCGATTGCATTTCCGTGAAGTTATCTGTAATTAAGCAAGCCTATTTAGTCTTACAAACTAATTTGAATAAGTGAGTGTATCAATGAATATGTGGCTTTATAGTTGATATATAGCATTTATGTAATGTCTGCGTTTTTGTGTTCATACCAGCTTTGTGTTATAATCGTTCTAAATTAGAATTCGTTGTTTCCCAGTAGTGGGATTTTAAGAATTCACACATCAACCAAACTAAAGCTTCGATCGGCTAACTATAAATTGTCAAATTGATTATACTCGTACGTAAACAAAAATATGTTATATTATTATTACTTTTCGTAGTACATGCTACATATATAGAGAAGGTATTGCAATCCACCCAAAAATTCGATACGAGATTTTACCGGAAATAAATGTTTTAGGGTCCGTGTATCCAAAAAACATCATTTTTAGAAAAAGGTCCGTGCGTGCATGTAAATATGTCCGTGTCTGTGAACACAATAACTCAGAAGTCGTTGAAATACCAAACTTGATATTTAAGTTTAGCATTTACGACACGAAGATTTTGAGACATATCCCCCACCCCAAACTACCTTTTACAAGGAAAAAAATATAAGAAAAATATTTTCTCAAAACTGGCTCTAATGATTTTGATTAAAATATCATATATTAAATATATATACCAGACAAATAAAATGTAAATCTTGAATTTTCTGGGAATAGCCTCCGAAGATCTCTTTATTTTGGATGAATTTTGCTGAATTTTGCATAACTGGTAAACCATGAGATAGAAAAAAAGTTACTACACGAAAGGTCTATATCACGATAAAACACACAATTTATATCGTATGCATTTTTTCATGAACTTGATCATTTCCAAGATATTCTTTGTTATTGATTTCGATTTTAAAATACTTAATGTTGTAAGTGAATTTGTAAATTCCTGGCTTCGCAAAGAAACGAATTTAAAACATATGGCAACCAGCTTTTAAAAGATTTGACTATCGCCTTAGTCTACTGTATTCCCTTGTTTCCCTTTTATTTACAAAGCAGCAAGTAACAATAACGGTTTCTGCTAATGTTTATCTTGATTAGAATGAAGTAGATAAAAGCATAAGCTTTTTAACAATAATTTGTTGCAGAGATGTAGAGAAAGTCATGTGAATGGAATACATCATTTTTTCTTTCTCCATACGCACTATGTACATAGTGTATAGAGAAAGTATTGCACTCCACCCAAAAATTCGATACCGAGATTTCACCGGAAATATATGTTTTAGGGTCCCCAATATCCAAAAAAAGCATTCTCAAAAAAGGTCCGTGTGTGTGTGTCCGTGTGTCTGTGAACACGATAACTCAAAAACGAAAAGTCGGTAAAATACCTAACTTGGTATTTAAGTTATACTAAACTTCCAGGGATACGACACGAATATTTTGAAAAAAATCTCCCCACCCCCAACTACCCTTTACATGGAACTTTTTTCGAAATTTTTGATTTTCTCAAAAATGGCTCTAACGATTTTGATTAAAAAATCGTATATTAAACATATTTACCTGACAAATAAAATTTATATCTTGAATTTTCTGGGAATAGCCTCTGAAGAGTAGTTTATTCTGAATGAATTTTACTAAATTTTGAATAACTGCTAAACCGTAAGAGATGGACAAAAACTGACTTCACAAAAAATGTAGAGCACATTAAAACACACAATTTATGTTATATACATTTTTTTCGTGGAGTTCGTCGTTTTTGTGACATTCCTTATTTTTGGTTTTTGCTATGAAAAACGTATACTTTTCTCATACAGGAACTTGTCAACTCCTATCCATATAAACAAAGGAACTTCATTGACATAGCAACCAGCTTTTGACTATCACTGTAACCTACGGTTGTCCCTTATTTCGCTTCTACTTACTAGGAAGCGAGTAATTAGACTATTTCTGCTATTTTTTTCTGATTAGCATAAAGTAAATAGAAGTACAAGCTTTTTAAGAATTATTTGTTGCAGGGATATGGAGAAAGTCATGTGAATGGTACACATCAGATTTTTTATTATTGCTTATTACGCATTAATAATTCACTATTAGTCGATTTTGAGACGAGCGAATTTGAACTATTTGACGCTCATGGCTCGGCCACATCTGCGGAGATTTGTAATTAATCTCATTATTTAATAATTCACTAAATAATATTCGCTCCCAGTGTAGCATATGCTTCAACTTGGGCGATGTAAAGTGTGGTGCTTACTAAACTTAGTTTTGGTCAACCCTGAGTTGTAACCGGTAGGATGAAGTGGTTTTGCATTTATGTTATACAGCACTTTATGCTGACTGTGCAAATATTTTAACGATTGAGTTCGATGAGCTTAGGTCCATTCTTGAAGAATTTCCATGTCGTAGGAGCAAAGATTGCGTACCCCACTTACGAGTATTATTTCAATTTCTTACCTCACAGATGTAAACAAAATGGAAACTTTTTGCTGAACATTTATGTTATAATTCTTGCAGAATTATGCGAGCAAATGATCATAATTTAAAGTTAATTTTCTGTCTTTTAATTATGGCACTGCTGCATAAAGGTGGCTCAACTGGAAAGATGCCTAAGAACAGTTTTCGGCACCCAAAATAAATCATCTCCTAAATGCAGTCTATCAAAAAACACGCTGTCGTTTTAAGGCTAACCTGCATGAGCAGATGTTAAAAATGTTGCACCACGTTACGAATTGCCATATGGATGCAATGTTAAATCAATAAAAAAACTGATGTGTTCCATTCACATGACTTTCTCCACATCTCTGCAACAAATTATTATTAGTAAGCTTATGTTTCTATTTACTTCCTGCTAATCGAGAAATAATTACCAGAAATAGTCTTATTGCTTGCTTCCTTAAAAGCAGAAACAAAATAAGGGAGTACCATAGGTTAAAGTGAAAGCCAAAACCTGGTTGCTATGTGACTGATGTTCCTTTGTTTGTATGGACAGGAGTTGACAAATTCCTGTATGAGAAAAGTATGTTTTTTAAAGCTGAAACACAAAACAAGGAATATCTCAAAAGCAATAAACTCCACAAAAAAAGTATGTAACGTAAAATGTGTTTTTTGACATACTCTACATTTTTATGTGGTAAGTTTTTGTCCATCTCTTGCGGTTTAGCAGTTATGCAAAATTCCGTAAAATTCATCCAGAATAAAGTAGTTTTCAGAGGCCATTCCCAGAAAATTCAAGATATGCATTTTATATGTCAGGTAAATATCTTTAATATACGATATATTTATCAAAATCGTTAGAGCGATTTATAAGAAAATCAAAATTTTTGAAAAAATGTCCATGTAAAGAGTAGTTGGGGGTGGGGGAATTTTCTTCAAAATCTTCGTGTTGCATTCTTGGAAGATACCAAACTTAAATACCAAGTTTGGTATTCAACGGTCTTTTGAGCTATGCTGTCCACAGTCACACATACGGACTTTTTTCTAAAAATGCTTTTTTTTATTCAGGGGAACCAAAACATGCATTTCCAGTGAAATCTCGGCGTCGAAATTTTGGGTGTAATACAATATCTTCTCTATACACTATGTGCGTAGTATATGTAGAGAAAGTAAGAATAAAATTGTCTCAATTATACAATTAAGGAAATGACATGCTACGACCCTAGGCAACTGCACCCAAAATGGGTGATAAACAATCACGTCATAGAGGCATGTTAAATAAGCATATGTTAAATTCTGCCTTTAAATTCAGTATATAGTAAATGACTCTCTCGATCAAGACCGGTGACTCAGGCTGACCCATGCTTTTTTCGGGGTTTTCCCGGGTCATTGGGTAAATCTGTGAAGGTTTCTTCACTCCCCGAATATCCTGTCCCTTCATTACATCACGTCCAACCGGTCTCATTCAGGTAGTGTAGACGACCAGTGCAGTTGTGGCGGCATTCCTTGGTGGTGACTGTGCTTTGGAAATGACAGCTCTCGGCGGCGGGATGGACTTGGAAGTCGTCTGTAGACCCAAGGAGTTTGGTCAGACACAGGGCGTGAGCTCCTGCGCTCCCCGCATCGAGAAGAAGAATTGCTTGAAAACTGTTAGGGACCCTCCATGATGACTCGCTCATAAGGGATAGACAAAATCTTAGTACACAAAAATGAAAATCTTGTTAAAGCATGCAATATTTATATTAGACAGGTACTTTATTGTGGAGTAAACCATTTCCGAGATATTCTTCGTTATTGGTTTAAATTTCCCAATACCTATACTTTTCTCAAATAGGAAGTCATCATTCGTCTTTCTTTCTTTTTTACTTTTGACCATGTATAAAATGGAGGAAATGTGAATTAAATTACATAACCATTTGCCTTAAAAGATTTGACTATCGTTTTATCTTAATTTAAACGGTTTCCAAGAAGGAAATAAATAAAAAGACAATTTCTGCTCAGATTTGTTTAAATTATTTTATAAAACAATGGAGTAAATAGAAGATTAAGCTTTTAGGGATTGTATATAGCAGAATATGTAGAGAAAGTTATGTGAATGAAACACATAACAATTAGGTATGAAATATGCAAGAGCAATGCAATTTAAAAAATCTGAGTGTTCCATTCAGCAGTAACAAATTACTGCTAAAAAGCATATTCTTCAGTCTACTTTATGATAGTTGAGATAAACATTAGCAGCAATTGTTTTTATTACTTACTTCCTTGTAATAGAAGGAAAATAAAAGAATACACTAGGCTAAAACAATAGTCAAATCCTTTAAAAACTGGTTTTCATGTGGTTGAAATCCGTTTCTATGCTGAGCCGCAAATTAAAAACTTTCCATGTGAAAAATTTAAGTATTTTGAATTTAAAACAATATACCAGAAATATCTTATATAGCATAAATTGTGTGTTTTAAATTGATCTGCAGGTTTTGTGTAGTAGGTTTTTGTCTATCTTTTACGGTTTACCAGTTACGTAAAATTCAGCAAAATTCATTCAGAATAAAAGAGGATATTCCCAGAAATTTCAAAATATACATTTATTTGCCATATAAATACCCTTAATATACGGTATTTTAACTAAAATCATTAGAGGTATTTTTAAGAAAATAAAAAATGTTTGAACTTTTTTCCATGTAGAGGGTAGTCTGGGGTGGGGGTATTTTTTTTTTTTTTTTCAAAATCTTTGTGTCACATCCCTGGAATATATTAAACTTAAATACCTACCAAGTTTGGTATTTTACGGATTTTCGTTTTTGAGTTATCGTGTTCACAGACGCACGGACACATGGACCTTTTTCTAAAAATACAATTTTTTGATTCAGGGGACCCTAAAACGTATGTTTCCGATAAAATCCCGGTGGCTAAATTTTTGGGTGGAATGCAAGACCTCTATACACTATGTACATAGTACGTACGCTACGTTTAGCGAAGGTAAAAATAATGTTCAAATGTCCAACAGAAGCTTGAAACAATAATGTCAAACAAAGCTTTGTGACAATTAAATTAAGCTCGGGTCGTCTAGTTTATATCTTGATATGTGATTAAATTACTATGATTATGTCTATGACTAGTTTACCGAGGGAACGTCTAGCATTTCGACGACCAATGAATCTTTTGCGTATACTTATAAGAAACCGCAGGAGACATACGGGCCGCAAGGCAGGCTACAGAGACACGGTAGTTACTAAAAGGTCCAGGTTAGTTCACTCGGTCAGATAGTGTCGCTCAGAGGTGTTCTTCAAACACTGGAGTACAGAGGCTTCCCTCTAGCAGGCCTGGGGAACACTCGACCCAGCAGTGGAAGGCCCATTTTCTGCCTATTGCTAGCTGTACTCTTATTTCTGCATGTTGTGCTTCTTTGCTGTAACCTTTGATGTATCGTTCTTCACGCATTCGTGCCCCTAATTAAAATATTCACTAAGCGACAAGAAACATTTCATTGTTTCTGGGAATAGTGCATAGAGTTACCTGATACCTGAAGATACATTTCCATAATATTCACAAAAAAGTACTGTCATTCTCGCGAGTGGAAAATAACTTCAATAAGATTTAAAATTAAAACCAAAGTCGACAACACGAGTTCACTCCATTTGTTCGACAATGGTTAATGAGATTCCAACGCATATTGAAATAAATCTGATGTGTTTGATTCACATCTCTGGGATAAATTATTGTTAGAAAGCTTATACTTCTTTTTACTTCATGCTAATCTAAAAAAAATTAATAAATTGTCTTATTAATTGCTCCCTTGTAAGTTAAAGGGAAATAAGGGAGTAGCATACGATAAAGTATTAGCCAAAAGCTGGTTGCTATGTAGCGGAAGTTCCTTTGTTTGTATGGACAGGAGTTTACAAATACCCGTATGAGAAAAGTAAGTATTTTAAAGCTGAAACCAATAGCAAGGAATATCTCAAAAACGATCCACTCCACGAAAAAAATATATATAACTTAAATTGTGTGTTTTATCGCGATCTATATTTTTTGTGCAGTAACTTTTTGTCAATCTCTTACGGTTTACCGGTTATGCAAAATTCAATAAATATCGTCCAGAATAAAAAGGACTTTAGAGACTATTACCAACAAATTAAAAGATATACATTTTATTTGACATGTAAGTATCTTAAATATAAGAGATTTTAATCAAAATGGTTAGAGTATTTTTTGAGAATCAACATTTTCGAAATTTTTTCCAGGTAAAGGGTAGTTTGGGGTGGGGGGATATTTTTTTTTTTTTTTGAAAATCTGCGTGTCGCATCCTTGGATTACCGGTGAAACCTCGGTATCGAATTTTTGGGTGTAATACAATACCTTCTCTATACACCATATACATAGTACGTGTAGAGGTAGTAAAAAAATCTGTTGTACTCCATTCGCATTGCTTTCTCTAGCTGTGCCAAAAACACATTTTTCTTTCAAAAGATCATTCTTTTATCTAAATCAATCTTCAATGTAAACATTAGCAGAATTGGTCTAATTAGTTGCTTCCATGCAAGTAGAAGGGAAATAAGAGGATACAGGCTAAAGGGATAGTCAGATCTTTCAAAAACTATGTGAAACAATTGTGGTTCGATTCGCTTGCACCGTTTGAGTAAAGTTAATTAGTTTGAAATAGAAATAACAATGAGTATCTCGGAAACGTCTGCTCTACAAGAACAACATATGTGACATACATTACGTATTTTAAAGAGATCTACATTTTTTGTGTAAGTACTAAGTTTTGTATATCTCTTTCGGTTTAACCGGCAAAACACGGTAAAACTCAACCAGAATATAAATGTTAGAGCCATTTTTGAGAAAAAAAAATTGGAAAATAATGTATGTAAAAGGTAATATAGTTAGGAGAATTTTTCTTGAAAATCTTCGTGTCGCATCCTTGGAAGACATTGAATCTTAATATCAAGTTTGGTATTTAACAAACTATTCTTTTTTGAGCTATACTGTCCACAGACAGATGAATCTTTTTCTAAAATTCAGGGACTTCAAAAATAAATTTTCGATGAAATCTCGGTACTGATTTTTGGGTGGAATACAATACTTTCACCATCCACTATGTACATACATAGCACATATGGGATAGAGAACGTAAAAAAGTTCTACATCGTATTGTTGTTGTTTTTTTTTTTTTGCTTTATCTACATAGTTAGAGAAGGTATTGCACTCCACTCAAAACTTCGACACCAGATTTCACCGAAAATATACGTTTTATGGTCCCCTGTATATAAAGAAACTAATGTATTCCATTAACATCATATTTTTTGGATGACCTCACAACTTTCTGTACATCTCTATAATAAATTATTGTTAATAAACTTATTCTTCTATCTACTTCATGCTAAAATAATTATCAGAAATGGCCTTATTACTTAGTTCCTAATAAGTAGAAAGGAAATAAGGGAGTGCATTAGGCTAAACCGACAACCAAATGTTTTAAAATGTGGATGATATGGGATTGAAATCCGTTTTTTTTTTTTTTTTTTTTTTTTGAGTTTCCAGGAGTTGACAAGTTCCCGTATGGGAAAAGTTTTAGGTATTTTAAAACTAAAACCAATACCAATGAATGCTACGAAAACCGCAAACTCCAGCAAAAATGTATATGGCAAATTGTGTTTTAACGAGATGTACATTTTTTGTAGTAAGTGTTTGGCTATTTCTTAAGGTTCACTACTTATGCATAATTCAGACAAATTCATTCAGAATAAAGAGGTCTTTAGAGACTATTCCCAGAAAATGTAAGATAAACATTTATACTGTGATGTCAATGTCTTAAATATAAGAGATGTTAATCAATATCGTCATTTTTGTGAAAACCAAACATTTAAAACATTTTTTCATGTAAAGGGTAGTGAGGTGGGAGATTTTTTTTTAAACTCTTCATGTAGCATCCATGAAACATACTGAACTTAAATATCAAGTTTGGTATTTAATGGAAATTTCGATTTTGAGCTATGCTGCTCACAGATATATACAGACAGATAGGCAAACAGATAGACATACACACGGATATTTCAGGGGGTCTCAAAACATATATTCCCGGTGAAATCTCGGAATCGAATTTTTGGGTGCAATACATTTCTCTATACACTGTTTATCATATGTGTAGAGAAAGTAAAATATCCGATGTGTTACACTCACATGACTTTGTCTGCTTTACAAAAAGATTTCTTACAAAGAATTATTCTTCTCTCTACACCATGTTAATCGATATAAGTATTAGCAGAATGTACTCATTACTTATCGCAGAAGGGAACTAAAGGAATGCGCAATAGTCAAATGTTTTAAAAGATACCCTTATACGATTGTCATTGAAATTCACTTCTTTGCTTGGCCTTTTATGAGAAAATCAAAATTTTCGAAAAAAGTTCCATGTAAAGGGAAGATGGAAATGGGGAGATTTTCTTGAAAATCTTCGTGTTGCATCCTTGGAAGATACTTACCAAACTTAAATACTCTTTTCGTTTTTGAGCTATACTGTCCACAGACACACACGGACCTTTTTCTAAAAATGCTTTTTTTTATATTCAAGGGGACACAAAACCTGTATTTCCGGTGAAATCTCATCGAATTTTTGAGTGGAGTACAATACCTTCTCTATACTCTATGTACATAGTACGTGTAGAGAAAGTAAAAATTGTAGAGCATCCTTAGTTGAATAAAAGAAAGTAATATATTCTCAACTACGCCCATTTTAACTTTATTGTTGATTTATAATTACTTTCTAGACAGATATTTACACAATGTGGCTAACACAAATTACATGTAAGTTAATTTAATGCAAGATAAACCAGAAGCAAATGCTATCAGTATTGAGTTTAGCCACGCCTATAGACTATTGCATAAAAGCTTTTGCTTTGCAAATGAATACGCCTTCTGCAATGAGAAGGAAAACTTTCTCAGATATGTGGGGGGAGAGGAAGTGGGACAAATAAGCAACACCTTCTTCATGGCATTACCTTCATTCTAAATCTATAACAAATGGCACTTAATGATTTATTGTATTCAATATCTCTAATTTTAAAACATATGAACATATTGATGTAGGGCTGTCGCTTATAAGCACACTTAAACTATATTAATCGAGACCAGAATTGAAGCCTAAAAGCTGAACCACTCAGACCAACTTAGAGTGAAGAAGTCATCTTCCCATCTGATTCTAGGACCGATTGAGCGCCGTCCTTTTGGTATATAATTTAGTGCCTGTTTTGTTATTCTATTGTCAAGCATTTTCCTTATGTGTTGGAACCATTGGTACTTAATATCACTTATCTTCTCCTCTAAATTATATATGTTTAACTCTTCCCGTATTTGGAAACCTGATATTCGTCTAAGAAATTGCATCTCGGCAGTTTCTAATCTTCTCCTGTTTGCTTTACTTAAAGTCCAGTTTTTACTAAAACATAAGACTGTTCATGATTGTTTCTTTTCAGGATTTGTAAGTGACAAGCTAATAAATGCAATTGAATACTAATCTCACAATTAGGTACTCAATAGTTTGTGTATAAATCCGTGTCAATATCAACATTTTATCTAAAATAAATATACTATGAACTACATGCTACTAGCAGCCCTAACTAGGTGCCGAGAGCTAGATAAAACAATGAAGTTCAACAAGAACTAGAATTGGCAGTATTATGCATCATTTGTCAGAATTATACCGTGTGGCCCAAAAGTATGTTGACAAACGCAATGATATAAAATGTTAAAAGTAACTAAATTGAATTCCTCTCATGCTCATTTTGGAGCTAACACCAATTGCGGCTGTCCAGTTGGGGACTCATTTATTATTTTGAACTCCTGTCTGTCATCTGACAAAACCCCTCTGCAGGTGTTGGCGCCGATTTCTCTAGCTTGTAATATTCCAAAAATCTGAAGTGGCGTCAAAGGTGGTCTCAGTGTTGACAAAAACAAATAATTAAACTCGATCCGTGATTTGACACATTAACCATTTATTCATTTCGAATGATTCTCTAGCCCTGCAGAATGGAGCCGCATATTTCATAAACGATACCGCGACCTGTCCTGCGCGTTCGTGCCTCGCTATTTGCTTTACCCCCGGTGTATTACATTTTTCTAAATCCCGCATGGGCTGTACGCTTCCGCGTACCTCCCGCGTGCCTTCCAGAGTGTCCTGTCCGCTATTTTTCAGAATCACAAATTTTGCCAAATGTATCCCCACTTCTAAAATTTTAGTTGCCTTTCCAAAAATACTACCCCTACCAAACCTACACTATTTCCCTAGTATATAAAATATTCTGGTTTCATTGGTCCGGCAAAATCTTGCGACTTCCCCATGCTAACTACCGTCTCACAGTTTTTCCAGGGCAACCTAACGGTACACACTTACGATTTTCATCTCTTCTGGAATGCAATAAGTCCATTCCTCACGATTGGATACATTTTTGAGCCTCCATGCATCAAATTTCTGTTAGCTTTTGTGCTTGCACCTGTCCTTCATAAATACGCTTTCTGGCAGCAAAATATCAGCCAGCTACATTTTCTTATTCTAACCCATTTCTTTCTTTCTTTCTCTCTCTCTCTCTCATATATAAAATTATATAAAATTATATATATATATATATATATATAATTATTTCAATTAAATTTCTTATTTCTTTCTTTCACTATATATTTGTATTTTTATTTTCCAGGCTTATAGGACAAGTTTAAAATAGAAACACGGTGGAAGGGAAAATGAATTATTTTAATATAATGTAAATGCTGTGAAGATGGATTTACGTTAACTTATTACACATTATGGAAACCTTTAAATCTAGGAAATATGAGTTTAAGACGGAGTAAGGCTTTTTGTATCATTGAATTTCTTACCTTAAATGCTTACTACACAGTAGAAAAAGGTTTATTAATTATCTTAGAAATACTATATTGTGGGCACACCCTTTCTTGGACGCTAGTTTTAAGGGGTAGCGAGGGTTGGGGGAAGAAGAGAGAGGTTACCCACCTCTTTTTCTCGGTGTTGTCAACCAAAGAAGGTTTCTTTTTTTGGAACCCTCGTCAATTACTAGCTTGATCTTAAATGAAACACAGTGCACGTTCATGTTTGTGAACACTGGAATTTACAGATAGAATGAAATCTTCACATTAAAGCCACTAGATAATTGGGTGTATAACGTACTTCATGCTTCAATGTTGTTGCCTGCTCTTCTTCCGAAGCTGCACGAAAACTTCCCGAATGAAGATTGGGAGCCGAGCGCCCAAGAAAATGTGCGCAAAGTACTGTTTATAATATGATGTGCAGAGAGAGGAGAAAGTGAGGGGTAGAAAGAAGAAGATGGCAGGTGGAAAGTCAGAACGTCACAATTAACACAATGGTGGGAGTGAAGCTGAGGATTCTGTATATGAGTCCAAAGCCTTGATATGTGAGCAAGAGAAACTATGTAGTTTATATGGCACAAGTTTATATCGTCAAGTGGCAGGGCTTCTGGACTCTCAGTCCGGGGTTACTATTCTTTGAGGGGCTCGCGTGGATTAGACTAGGAGCATGGCGGAGCATAAAAATTGCTGACGAGAATGGTATGAAAAGCTGCCCCATTTGCAAGGAGGAAGAGTCGTGGACCCAATTCTTGGCAAGATGTAGGAGTATGGAGGAATGGAGGGGAAAATATTTATCGCGATCCTTTACCACGCGAATGTAGAGCTCGAAGCATGTTGGACGACACTGGCAGGCACGGAAAACGTGGACGGCAAGGTAAAGTTATACTTAAAGAAGATAGCTGAGATCTGTGAAGGCTGCCAAGAGCAGAGGGGGGGGGGGGGTCAGAATAGCTAAATAAAAGTGTATACGATGTTTTACATACATATATTTTATGTCATACTTATGTCATTGTTGTGTTATATATTGTGTATATATTTCTCTTAAGTGTATTTGCTATTTTAATAGGGTACACTAATGCATCTAAATGTGGTATACTCCACGTAATAAATTTAAATTGCTATATTTGAATATTTTTGTCTTTTTATTTTAGCGTTTACTCTTTTAATTCTTTGTTATTGTTGTTTTAATATGACTTTCTATTTTGCATATTACAAAAGCACGTACGGTCTGTGGATCCGTGTGATTGTTGAAGCTCAATGTATGATCATGTTATATCAATAAATACACTTATTCATTCATTCAAATAATTGTTTAATTAGATTCCTTCAATATCCTCCACAGAATCTAAAAGTATGCACATGAGAGTTAATGCGAGTGTGTTTCATCTTCAAAAACATCTGATTCACATGACTTTCTCTACATATCTGCAACAAATTATTGTTAAAACGTTTATGCTTATATTTACTTCATGTCAATCAGAAAAAAACAAAAAATAGCAGAAATAGTTTTATTACTTGCTTCCTTGTAAGTAGAAGCGAAATAAGGAAGTACCATAGGTTAAAGTGATAGTCAAAAGCTGGTTGTTATGTGACTCAAATTCCTTTGTTTGTATGGACAGGAGTTCACAAATTCCTGTATGAGAAAAGTATAAGTTTTTCAAAGCAGAAACCAAAAACAAGGAATGTCTAAAAAACAACGAACTACGAAAAAATGTATATAACATAAATTGTGTGTTTTAACGTGCTCTACATTTTTCGTCTAGTAAGTTTTTGTCCATCTCTTACGGTTTAGTAGTTATTAAAAATCCATAAAATTCAACCAAAATAAAGTACTCTTCAGAGGCTAATCCCAGAAAATTCAAGATATACATTTTATCTGTCAGGTAAATATCTTTAATATACGAAATTTTTATCAAAATCGTTAGCCATTTTTGAGAAAATCAAAATTTTCGAAAAAAGTTCCATGTTAAGTATAGTTGGGGGTGGGGGGACTTTTCTCAAAAAATTTGTGTCGCATCCCTGGAAGATACTGAACTTAAATACCAAGTTTGGTATTTTACCGACTTTTCGTTTTTGAGTTATCGTGTTCACAGACACACAGACAAACGGACACACGGATTTTCCGAAAATGCTCTTTTTAGATAAAGGGGACCCTAAAACACATATTTCCGGTGAAATCACGCTAATGAATTTTTGGATAGAGTGCAATACCTTCTCTATATACTATGTACATAGTGCGTATAGAGAAAGTAAACATTAAGAATCCACGGTGTTTCGTCCTTATTACTTTGTCTAGACGTACTATGTACATAGATATAGAGAAAATTCGATACCGAGATTTCACTGGAAATATATGTTTTTGGGTTCTCTGTATCCAAAAAAGCATTTTCAGAAAAAGGTCCGTGTGTGTGTCCGTGTGTCTGTGAACACGATAACTTGAAAACAAAAAGTCGGTAAAATAACAAACTTAGTATTTAAGTTTATTATCTTCCAGGGATACGACGAAGATTTTGATAAATGATCCCCTCACCCCAAACTACCCTTTACATGGAACTTTTTTCAAAAATTTTTATTTTCTCAAAAATGGCTCTAACGAATTTGATTAAAATGTCGTATATTAAAGATATTTACCTGACAAAGAAAATGTGCATTTTAAATTTTCTGGAAATAACCGCTGTATAGTATTTTATTCTGGATGGATTTTACGGAATTTTACATAACTGCTAAACCGTAAGAGATAGAAAAAAAAAAAAAAAAAACTTACCGCACAAAAAATGTAGAGCACGTTAAAACACACAATTTATGTTACCTACATTTTTTTTCGTGGAGTTGATCATTTTTTAGATATTCATTGCTTTTGGTTTCAGCTTTAAAAAACTTATACTTTTCTCATATAGGAATTTCTCAACTCCTATCCATACAAACAAAACAAAACAAAAAAAAAAAGCTCCAGGCACATAGTAACTAGCTTTTGATTATCAGTTTAACCTATGGTACTCCCTTATTTCGCTTCTATTTACAAAAGAGCAAGTAATAAGACTATTCTTGCTAATTTTTTCTCGGTTAGCATGAAGTAAATAGAATCTTAAGCTTTTTAACAATAATTTGTTGCAGAAATGTAGAGAAAGTCGTGTGAATGGAACACATCAGATTTTTTAGTTTAACGTTGTTTAACCTTTTAGGTATTATCGGTCGATGAATGAAATCGTGCTAAAATATTAAAATCAGCTGGTGTTCATGGAGCTTAAATTTACTCGACATTTGTCTTCCCAAGATAAGGAAAAATCTCGGAAAAACCAAATCTTAACCGCGCTTCAAACTCGAGAGACTGTGAGGAAGACAGGCTACCCCAAAACTAAGGAGGCAGGCTAAAAAATAAAGTTAAAATCATCTTATATGATCATAGTAGCTAAATGCAACAATGCAATGAAAATAACAAAAATTCTGATGCGTTCCATTCATTGAATATACCCTACCTATTCGGTAACAAATTATTACTTGAAAAGCTTATTCATCTTTCTACTTCATGATAATCTAGATGAACTTACTTCTTATTTCCCTGTAGACACAAATGCAATAAGTGGACTAACCGGATATATTAGGTAAAGTGATAATCAAATCTCTTATTGAATGGTCGCTATGTGATGGCATTTAAATTTTGTATGGTTTAGGTAAAAAAAAAAAAAAAAAGAAAGAAAAACTTTCCATTTGAAAGGCGTATGTTATGGAAAATTGGAACCAATACTCATGAATATCCCGAAAATGATTAATATCTCAAAAATATATATGATAAAAGCTATGTGCTTTAACAAGATATATATTTTTTGTGTGGTAAGACTTTTTGTATCTCTTAAGATTTATAAGTTATTCGAAAATCATCTAGAATGTAGAGGGCTTCAGACGCTATTCCCAGAAAATTCAAGATTCTGCCATGAAATATCTTAAACATGTATTATTTTAATAATTGCTAGAACTAGTTACGAGAAAATCAAACTTTTATAAAACATTCCATGAATAGAGTAGATTGGGGTGGGTTATTTTTTTCGCATCCTTGGAAGATGCTGAATATAAATTTTAGTATTTAAGCACCTTTCGTCTTTGAGTTACTTTGTTCATCGACACAAACGCATACATAGAGCTTTTTCTAGAAATGCTAGAAACCTTAAGACATATTTTGCGTGAAATTTCGACATTTTTGGGTCAAATTCTTTACTTGCTCTGTTTATTATATGTAATAAAGAAGATAAAATTACACCATTTAACTCTCTTTGCGTCGGATTTATTTGTTTTCCATTAAGAAAGTACTTGAGCTTTCCTGGTATCATCTGTTAGGTAACAGCTAGCTAACTGCTAATTTCCAGACCCTGCAATATGGATAAGTTCGCGCATGAAGTACCAGCGCGACTAAACAAGCTGTATCATCTGTTAGATGACTAAGGACTATTCTTGGGTTTTTTAGAAATGTTTTACGAAGTAACGCCTTATAGCACCATAGTTATTATTAGGATAATAAACACAAAACACGAGAATAAAGAAGAAGGCACGCTAGAATGACTTTCAAAATCAGCTGATGACGTTCACGAAAGGCTGGATCCATAAGATCCATGTGGATTAATTCCAGGATCAAGCGACGTTTTAGGGATCGTTTGATGAAATCATGCATCATCATTGTTACATCCATCAACATATCAATATTCCTCAGACTGATTTACTTGCTCTTTTTCTTTACAATGTTTGCAATCTATGATCCTGCTAAATTGTTGTATAAGGTATAAAGTATGGATCTTAAATAATACAGTCTTTGAAGGACCCAATGACAGGCCAACGGGTGCGCGCCGAAGTGCTAGAGGCCATTTTTACTTTCTCTATACGTACTATGTACATAGTGCATAGAGAAGGTATTGCACTCCACCAACAATTCGATACCGAGATTGCACCGGAAATATATGTTTTAGGGTCCCCTGTATTCAAAAAAGATATTTTCAGAAAAAACTCCGAGTGTGAGTGAGTGTGTGTGTGTGTGTGTGTGTGTGTGTGTGTTTGTGTGTATGTCCATGTGTCCGTGTGTCCGTTTGTCAGTGTGTCCGTGTGTCCGTGCGTCTGTGAACACGATAACTCAAAAACGAATAGTCGGTAAAATACCAAACTTGGTATTTAAGTATAGTATCTTCCAGGGATGCGACACGAAGATTTTGAGAAACATCCCTCCACCCCAAACTACCCTTTACATGGAACTTTTTTCAAAAATTTGGATTTTCTAAAAATTGGCTCTAACGATTTTGATTAAAATATCGTATATTAAAGATATTTACCTAACAAACAAAATTAATATTTTGAATTTTCTGGGATTAGCCTCTGAAGACTACTTTATTCTGAGTGAATTTTACGGAATTTTGTATAACTGCTAAACCGAAAGAGATAGACAAAAACTTACCGCACAAAAAATGTAGAGCACATTAAAACACACAATTTATGTTTTATACATTTTTTTCGTGTAGTTGATCGTTTTTGAGATATTCCTTGTTTTTGTTTTCAGGTTCGAAAAACTTAGCTTTTCTCATACAGGAATTTGTTAACTCCGGTCCATACAAACAAAGGAACTTCAGTCACATAGCAACCAGCTTTTGACTATCGATTTAACCTATAGTACTCCCTTATTTCCCTTCTACTTACAAGGAAGCAAGTAATAAGACTATTTCTGCTAATTTTTTCTCGATTAGCATGAAGTAAATAGAAGCATGGGCCTTTTAAAACTAATTTGTTGTAGGGATGTACAGAAAGTCATGTGAATGGAACAATCAGCTTTTTAAAGTATTGGAGCTAGATTTTTAATTCTTTGCACTGTCACAACTGACCAAAAGAAAAAGGAAATATACCAAGCTTCAGCACAATATACAGGGTATTAATTAACTATACCGAAATATTTTCACAGCATATGTAGATTACTTATGGCCTGTTTATTGACATGTCGAAGTAACGGCCATAAGTTTCTGAAGTGCCAGTACGCCACTGGCTAATTTATCAATCACTCGAGAGCATAACACGAAAAACGAAGGGACATATTACAGCGTACCTCTTTAGCGTAGTGGTTATGATACTGGCTTTCAAGTGAAAAATAGGTTCCAAGTTCGGGTCTCGTTCACGTATCGCGGCACTTCGTCTGGAATGAAAAAATAATAATAAAAAACATTTACTCTATGACAATAATCGAACTCATGACCTTTGGGATAGCAGCTTCCCGGGTTACGCATTAAGCCAGCAGGG
Organism: Hymenopus coronatus; assembly: GCA_030762935.1. Classification (NCBI taxonomy): domain Eukaryota; kingdom Metazoa; phylum Arthropoda; class Insecta; order Mantodea; family Hymenopodidae; genus Hymenopus; species Hymenopus coronatus. Next base: position 22,430,767 of record CM060886.1, on the reverse strand, counting down.
CAGTTGGAAAAACACCTCCAGAGTAGGCTACCTCAAGAATAGTTAATGAATGTTCAGTGACGCACAGTCGAGTGATTAGTGCAAGATTTTACAGATTTTTGCGACATTAAAACTTGAGAACGCTAGTAACGAGCTGCTAAAAATCGACATTTCTATACTCGGGCAGCAGTTTTAAAGACATTCTAAGCAATTATTTCAACCTGCTTTGCTTTAACACCGACTTATCAGCACCTGATACCCACACGTTTAACGCAATGTAGCTTTTTTTTTTTTTTTTTTTTTGGTAGTGTTTAACGCCCGCTTTAACTACTTATGGCACCGCAGGCGGTGACACTGATGATACATGAATGATGATAGAGCACCGGTGGAATTCGATGGCGGGGGAAACCGGAGTACCCGGAGAAAACCAGCCCCAGCGCCGCTTTGTCCACCACAGATCTCACATGCGGTCGCTTGGGATCGAACCCCGGCTGTCTAGGTGAGAGTCGAGTGGTCTAACCACTCGGCCACGGCGCGGCCGCTAGCTTCGTTATGTTTATCCGGGGATCATGCATCTCCGATCTCAAATTACTTATATCAGTCACGTGCACAATCTCGCAAATTATTTCGGTGTAGTTCATTAACACCCCGTATAACTCGTTCTGTGTCTATTAATTTACATCGATTTCATTACTTTAATTAATATCAACTTTACGAAAATTAAAAATCTATCTTCTCCGAGACATATGGTACCCAAAGTGTCATTCTTTAAAACTACGCTCCTGAATATCTTTGTAACAAAATATTTGATTGGAATATTCCCATATTCTATAGGTACTTTAAAAATATATTTTATTAAAACAGTGAAAAAATGAGAAAAAGGTGAGTATCATTATGTTAGTTATTTATTAAAGCTAAAATATGGCTAATATAAAAATTCATCACATCATTTTATTGCACACATTCTGAAGTACGTTAGAGAAACTTTTCATATATGTAGCAGCATTTTTGCGCAGCTAATATATTTCGAATATTGGGAAATAACAAAAAAAAAAAAATAAAAAAAAAAAAATAAAGATCCGATGTGTTCCATTCACATGACTTTTTCTACATCTCTGTAACAAATTATTGTTAAAAAGCTTATGCTTCTATTTACTTCATACTAATTGAGAAAAACTTAGCAGCAGTAGTCTTATTACTTACTTTATTGTAAGTAGAAACGAAATAAGGGAGTACCATAGGTTAAGGTGATAGTCAAAAGCTGGTTGCTATGTGACTGAAGTTCTTTTGTTTGTATGGACATGAGTTGACAAATTCCTGTATAAGAAAAGTATGTTTTCTTAAAGCTGAAACCAAATAGAAGAAATATCTCAAAAACGATCGTAACTCCACGAACAAAATGTATATACCATAAATTGTGTGTTTTAACGTGCTCAACATTTTTTGTGCGGCAAGTTTTTGTCCATCTTTAACGGTTTAGCAGTTATGCAAAATTCCATAAAATTCGTCCAGAATAAAGTAGGCTTCCGAGGCTATTCGCAGAAAATTCAAGATATACATTTTATTTGTCAGGTAAATATCTTTAATATACGATATTTTAATCAAAATCGTTAGAGCCTTTTTTTGTGAAAACCAAAAGTTCCATGTAAAGGGTCGTTTGGGGTGGGGGTATTTTCTTGAAAATCTTCGTATCGCATCCTTGGAAGATACTAAACTTAAATACCAAATTTGGTATTTTACCGACTTTTCGTTATTGAGCTATCGTTCTTGAAATAAATAATATAACATACTCCATGATAACAAAAGACAAATAAAATAGAAAATAAAACTTTTAAGATTAATAGGTTAGTTCTTATTTGTTCTGCATAGGAAGCAAATTTAAAAACTCTGATCCTTAGTTTTAACATTTACAGTTTCTAGAACATTCAATAAAGTTTTGGGTCTCATTACATTAAAATTGTAGGAGAAGATGGATTTTGAAGAAAAAAAAAACTTGTTTTTTAAACACAATAACTAAAAGCTATTTGAAAATTGATTTATACACACAATATATACGGCCATATTATGCATCCCTAGCTATAAAAGTCAATAAGTTAGATTTGAAACCGATCGTCCCCTTAACAGTGCTTGAATATAAAATACGGGCATTGCAAGATAGTAGATATATCATCTCAAAATGAATTTGAGAGCACATGGTGTGAATCAGTAAGGGAATTTAATTCCGTTTCGGCATATTATCATAGTAACCCAATTAGTCGCAGATAGTTACACAAAACCGAAGATCCGTTGTTCAAATCCAGGAGATGGTAAATAATTTTCCAATCGGATTCTATTTTTCTAATTTCCTAATTGGTTGGCATCTTTAACAAAGATCTGATATGTTAACTTCGCAAATCTTTCTCGACCCATTTCGCTACAAAGTATTCCTAAATAAAAAAATCTGATGTGTTCCATTCACATGACTTTCTCTTCATCGCTGTAACAAATGATTGTTGAAAAGCATATTCTTCTATCTATTTTATGATAATCGAGACAAACATTAGCATCAATTGTCTTAAGTACTCGCTTCGTTGTAAGTAGAAGATAAGTAATGGAATACACTTGGTTAAAACGATAGTCAAATCTTTTAAAAGCTGGTTGACATGTGGAGGAGATCCGTTTCTATGCAGGAAGAGTTTACAACTTTCCGTGTGTTAAAAGTTAAGTATTTTACATCTGAAGCAACTAACAACCGATATCTCAGAAATGGTCAATTCAACGAAAAAAATGTATATGACATAAATTGTGTGTTTTAATGTGACCTACATTTTTTGTGTAAGTTCTTGTCTGGTCGTCTCCTTAGCGCGGCGGTAGCGCAGCTACTTACCAAGCGTGAGACCTGGGTTCAATCCCCCGGGGATTTTTTCCCCGCTGGGAGACCTGGCCCGGGGCGCACTCAGCCTCGTAAGGTCCCTGGGGGGCCAGTTGAGGAGCTACTTGATGGAGAAATAGCGGCTCCAAGTCATGAGGACGCCTTAACCAGCCGGGAGGGCTCGAGTCGCTGACCACGTCTCACCCTCGGTCCATGATGTCTGTAGTGGACCGAGATGGGGGATGCAGCGGCCGGGCGGTAGGCCAAGGCTCCCCGTGAGCTGTCGTGCCATGGAGTTATAAGTTCTTGTCTATCTCTTACGGTTTACCAGTTACGCAAAATTCAGCAAAATTCATCCAGAAGAAAGACCTCTTTACAGGCTATTGCCAGAATATACATTTTATTTCCTATATAAATATCTTTAATATACGGTATTTTAATCAGAATCGTTAGAGCCATTTTTGAGAAAGTCAAAATTTTCGAAAAAAAATCCATGTAAAGAGTTGTGGGGGGTGAGGGGATTTCCTTGAAAATCTTCGTTTCCCATCCTTGGAAGATACCAAACATAAATACCAAGTTAGGTATTTTACTGACTTTTCGTTTTTGAGTTATCGTGTTCACAGACATACTGACACACGGACACACACACACTCGGACCTTTTCCTGAAAATAGTTTTTTTTGGGGGGGTACAGGGGACCCTAAAACTTATATTATCGTTGAAATCTCGGTATCGAATTTTTGGGTGTAATACAATACTTTCTCTATACACTATGTTCATAGTACGTGTAGAGAAAGTAAAAACTATTCCTCTACTTCACGTTGTTAATATAAACATTTGCAGAATGCTTTTATTGTATATTTCCGTTTAATACAAAGTTAGTAGGGAAATCAATTAGGCTTAGTGATAGTTAACTCTTTAGAGAGCTGGTTGCTATTTCATGGTTCTGAAATGAGGTTATCTTTTCTCCATCAGGAGAAGGAAAACAAATAACCACTTAAAATCAACAGCAAGGAATAAATGGTTCAACTCCGCTAAAATTGCATATAATTGTATATTACTTAGTAAAATATGAATGTAATATTCACTTTCTTATAATGAGATCTACATATTTTGTGCCGTAAGATTTTGGTTATTACAGTTTTTTCTGATGTGCAAAAATCACCCAGAATGAAAAATTATATATATATCTTTTGTTTATGATAAAATATTTAAACCAACATCGTTAGAGCGATTTCTGAGAGAATCAAAATCTTCGAAAAAGCTTTCAGGTATAAGGTAGTTTTAGACAGTGAAATTTTCTGGAAAAAATCTCCCGTCATATCCTTGAAAGATGTTACGCTTAAATATCAAGTTTCGCATTTAACGGATTTTTCATTTTTGAGTTAAATTATTCAAACACACACACACATAACTTTTTATAAAAAATACTTTTATTCAGGGGACCTCAAAACATATATTTCCAATGCAACTTCTAGTTTTGGGTGAATTTAGTATCTCCTTATTTATGTACTATGTACGAAGAGGAGAAAGTAATAAGCAAATAAATGCAAGCGGGTTTATAATAACAAACTCCTAATTACTTTCTGGAACAAATATTATGTACATACATAAGATATAATGCGATACCGAAAAATACTATTCCCTGAATTCAAAGAAACCATTGATAGGAAAACGTTATATGTATGAGTGTGTATGAGAGAGACAGACAGACAGAGAGAGAGAGAGAGAGAGAAAGAGAGAGAGAGACTATAGTTTTAGCTAAATAACGAAAAGTCCAACAAATATCAAGGATGTTATATGAGGGTTTTCAGTAAAACATCACAATCCAAACAACCATTTCAGTGAAGTTTTATCTATAAATCTCGATTTTCTCAAAAATGGATCTAACTATTTTGATTAAACTATCATATTTAAGGACATTTACATGAAGAATAAAATGTATATCTTGATTTTTTGGAAATTGCCTCTGAAGTCCTCTTCATTCTGATAGACGAAAACTTACTGCAAAAAAAAAAAATTATAAAACGTATAATTCATGCCATTCACATTTTTGTAGAGCTAACCATTTCCGAGATATTGTTTTAAATTTTAAAATACATACACTTTTGTCAAGCATACATACACTTATGTCTTCTTTTGTTTTGCTCCTGGTCACGAAACGGGAATTTCAATGTCTGCATAATAAAGCTTTTAAAACATATGGCTATCGCTTTAGCCTAGTGTACTCCCTTTATTTCCCCTCTACTTAGTAGTATTAAGATAATTTCTGCTAACGTTTATCTTGATTAGCATGAAGTAGAAGAACTATGATATTTTGCAATGATAGCAGAATAGGTGTAGAAAATCATGTGAATGTAACACATCACATTTTTCTGAAATTTAAAGTTTATAAGGCATATATGTGAGGGAAGTATTGAATAAATAGAAGCACCTACCTTGTCAAATTTGCCATTTTATCATCCTGATCATGTTAAGAGAAGGGAACTTCAGTTGTATAAAACAGCGACCAGTGCCGCTTTAGCCTGATGTATGCCCTTATTTCCTTTTTACCTAGAAGAAACTCAGTAATGCAAGCATTTCAGTAAATCAACTATTTATCTTGATTAGCACGAAAGAGAGAAGATAGAGTATGTAATAATCTCGGCTTCCGCTCCCTATATTTTAGGACTGATACTCCTCTAGGACTTACAAGCGGATGCCTGTCGGGGAACCAACGGCGCGAAACCTCAGAATGGAGAACCTGGAACGAGTAGCCAACATGAGCGAGAGGAAGTGGATGATATGAAATACAAGCGAAATGGGTGATGGAGCAGTTGATGGAATGAGTGTGGGGGGGGGGGGACCAGAGGACCCGGAGAAAACCCGCCAGACGCCGCTTCGTCGACAACAAATCCATGGCACTTGGAATCGAACACGGGCCTGCTAGGTGGGAGGTCTAAACACTTGGTCGCGACGCTGGCATATAATAATAATAATAATAATAAAATAATAATAATAATAATAATAATAATAATAATAATAATAATAATAATAATAATTGAATAGCATTGAATTTCTCAACTGACTCGTATGTTTCCCGGTAAACCACAAGGTTATCTCAAATTGTTTTGAAATGACAACCCCAATGGCGACTTACAATGTTGTAAGTACTTTAAGTCCTAGGATTCATAGTATAGCCAACTATTATGGCCAATTGGTATTGATTTAATTGTTTTTTCACACAAGCCGTGTGTAGGACAGGATTGGATAGGATGAGTTAGACTGAAAAATTCAATGCCATAGCCACCTTGTGGTCTACCGGGAAACACTCGAGTCAGTTGAGAAATTCAATGTTGCCATGGTGGCTCAGTGATAGAGCAACCGGCTAGAGACCGGAAGATCCGTAGTTCAAATCCTGGCTATGGCATTGAATTTTTCAGTCGGACTCTACCTATCCAACTCCTGTCCCACACACAGCTTGTGTTAAGAAACTCTTAAATCAATAATAATAAATTGTTGCAGAATGGATAGATAAAGCCATGTGATTGAACACGTAAGACTTTTTAAGGGTTGTACCTAAAAGTTAATTAGACGAACACAAGAGTTATTCTTGTTTAAAACGCGTGAAGGTCACAGAGCAATTTTCAAGAAAACACAGCTTAAGTACGGGGAAAGAGATGGTTAAAGCATAAGAATCATCGCACCTTATAATTGTCCTTCAACTGCAGTATGGCCATGTTTTTATAGCAACGGCAGAACCAGCAGTGTATAAATACTCGTGCACACGTAAGTTCGGGGATGTGAGAACAAGGAGCAAGATGAGGAGTTGTGCGGTCGCCGTGTCCTTCCTCGTCCTCCAGGTGCTGTGCCAGGACGAGGAGGCTCACTTTCAGATTGTAAAGCCCTTATTGCAAAACAAAGCCTTTATGGATAGAGTTATCGCTTGCATCAAAGATGACAATACCTGTAGTCGCTTTGGTCGAGATATGAAAGGTTAGTTAAACTCTTATATTTACATAATATAAAACATCAGAGAAATAAAAAGGCTTTAATTTTAAATATTTTTACTTTCTCTACATGTATTCTGTACATAGTGTATAGAGAAGGTATTGTAATGCAGATAAAATTTGATACCGAATTATACGTTTTGGGTCCCCACGAATAAAAAATAGCTCATGTGTTCCATTCACATGACTTTTTCTACATCTCTGCAACAAATTATTGTTAAAAAGCTTATGCTTATATTTACATCATGCTAATCGAGAAATAATGAGCAGAAATAGTCTTATTACTTGCTCTCTTGTGAGTAGAAGCGAAATAAGGGAGTACCATAGGTAAAAGTGATAGTCAAAAGTTTGTTGCTATGTGACTGAAGTTCCTTTGTTAGTATGGACAGGAGTTGACAAATTCCTGTATGAGAAAAGTGTAAGTATTTTAAAGCTGTAACTAATAACAAGGAATATCTAAAAAACGATCAACTTCACGAAAAAAAATGTATGTAACATAAATTGTGTGTTTTAAGTATTGTACGCTACGTGTTGTAAGTCATTGTTCATCTCTTACACTTACCTGTTGTGCAAAATTCCTAAAATGCATACAGAATAAAGTAGTCTTCAGAGGCTATTCCCAGTGTCTGTCTGTGTCTGTAAGTGTGTATGTGTATGTGTCTGTCTGCGGGCAGCAAAGTTCAAAAACGAAAAGATGGTTAAATACCAAAGTTGGTATTTAAATTTGGTATCTTCCAAGGATGCGACACAAAGATTTTCAAGAAAATCCCCCGCCCCCAACTACCCTTTACATGGAAAAATTTGCGAAAATTTTGATTTTCTCAAAAATGAGCTTAATGATTTTGATTAAAATATCGTATACTAAAGATATTTTCCTGACAAATAAGATATATAATTTGAATTTTCTGGGAATAACCTCTGAAGACTACTTTATTCTACGTCAATTTTACGGAATTTTGCATAGCCGCTAAACCGTAAGAGTTGGACAAAGACTTACCACACAACAAATGTAGAGCACTTTAAAACACACAATTTATGTTACATGCATTTTTTTCGTGGAGTTGATTGTTTTTGAGATATTCCTTGTTTTTTGTTTAAGCTATAAAAAATTTATACTTTTCTCATGCAGGAATTTGTCAACCCCTGTCCATACAAATAAAGGAACTTCAGTCTCATAGCAACCAGTTTTTGACTATCACTTTAACCTATTTCGCTTCTACTTACAATGAAGCAAGTAATAAGACTATTTCTGCTTATTTTTTGTCGATTAGCAGGAAGTAAATAGAAGCATAAGTTTTTTAAAAATAATTTATTGCAGAGATGCAGAGAAAGTCATGTGAATGGAACACATCAGATTTTTCTTTGTTATTTTTCTCCATCGTTTTAAAAGTTTTATGTTATATGCCACGAGGAAGTGATCTATACCAACATCAAAACCTCTATATACACTTAAGTTTGTTTCCCCTGATATTAATTTTTCTATTCACTAGAAATAATCTATTGTTGATCTCGAGGTCTTTTCGAGAAGTATAGTTATGGATTTTCTTTTTTCTAAAATAAATATAAGTGATTCTGTATTTATATATATATATATATTTAATAAATACAGAATCACTTATATTTATATCACTTATATATATTGTTTCATTTGTATAGTCCCCTTTGACTTGTGAAACAAATCGTATTACTATTGGTTCTGAACTTTAGGTTAATCAATTTTATATTAAGAAAAACACGCACATTTACTCTCCCTTACATACTTTCAGACTCGGAATAATTCTCGTTAAAAACCAATCCCCACCCAAGTACACATGGTCATTTTTATTTATCTTATTTCAGATCTTTTTAGAATCTCTCTGTATATTCCTTCCTTGTTCTGGTGCTCCTATTATAGTCATGTACCCTCGTAGTATTTTAAAACGTAGCTCATTATTCTATGTGATATAAAGGTGTAAGTTGTGTCTGCCTCCTCCATGTAGTACCTAACATGATAGCTACACGAGTTGCTGCCCATTGAGACCTTTCTTGATAAAGAGATGAAGCTTTCCTGACGCACATCTTCGAAACGTTGGAGTCAAGCCATGTACTTGCCTGGCTAGAACCCGAGAATATTTAGAGTTAGGTAAATAGTTATCTATGTCTTGGGTCTCTTGCAACTGTTTCTTCGTTTCTGTTAGTACCATTATATTGGATAGAGTCAGACTGAAGAATTCAATGCCAGAGCCAGGATTTGAACCACGGATCTCCCGGTCTCTAGCCGGTTGCTTTATCACTGAGCTACCAGGGCAACATGCCGGCATAGCATTAAATTTCTCAGCTGACTCGCATATTTCCCGGTAAACCTTAAAGTGATCTCAAATTATTTTGAGATGACAACGCTAATGGCGTCTTAAAATATTGTAAGTACTTTAAGTCCCAGAATTCATAGTATAGCCAACTATTATGGACAATTGTGATAAATTCAATGCTATACCGGCATGTTGCCATGGTAGCTCAGTGTAGAGCAAACGGCTAGAGACCGGAAGATCCGTGATTCAAATCCTGGTTTTGGCATTAAGTTTTTCAGTCTGACTCTACCTATCCAACTCCAGTTCTACACACGGTTTCTGGGAGAAAACAATTAAAATTATCACTGTTATAATTGGTGTTTTCCTTCTCAGTTCATTTAATATTTATGTTTATTGTCTAGTCCCCTTTCGTTTCATATGGCCAATAATACATTTTGATGCATTATCCTTTTCTTGCCTCGTCCGTCAACAGTACGTCCATCACTTGTGTTCATCTGATCGCCTTACGAGGTCTGTGCACACATCACCTTACGGTCTTCCAACCTGCTTCAGCTTCGTATTAGGGCGCCTTAGGTAGACCGCCTTCTCCAGACTCTACCTACCCATTTCAACAGCTGATGCTGATTTTGGTTCGCCCCAGTATTTCATTTCTTCGGTGCCACCTAAATCTGGAGGCGTTCCCACCACCTAGGGAAGCACACGATGGGGGATCAGCAACCCCACACTTGTCCTAATTCCTGTCATGACTGCTTTTCTTTTGGCTTCTCTCTTTCAGCCCAGCTACGATTACAACTTATTCTTACAGCCAAATGATCAAATTCTTTAACTACTTAAATTGCTTTTCCCTCTAAATCCATTTCTCTTCCTCCTTTAATCAGATTATCTGTCTTTTTCCCCAGTATTGGGTGGCTCCCAGAAAAAACAACAACACATTAATAGGATAAAAATCTGATGTGCTACAAACTAAAACGTTCTCTATTATTTTCGTGTCGCATCTTGGAAGATGCTGAACGTAAATATCAAGTTTGATATTCAACCGACTTTTCGTTTTTGAAATGTGCTATTCAGACACAAGGACAAACACCTCATACACACACACACACGTGCGTTGGCTTTGTGTGTGAGTGTGTTTATGTGTGTATGTATATATATATATATATATATATATATATATATAAGGTACACCTATACCTATACTAGGTATGTAGAATGTAGAGAACGTAAAAGAAAGTAAAAATTGCTCACATTTGTAAAATCTCCTGTTTAATATTTTTAAATATCGATATAAGTCACCTAATAAAATTTATTAGTAGATTATTTTACTTTATAAATAATTGTTTACTGTCAAACCTATGCTTATGGGACAGAAACTCCAGATACGGATATTTTTATTTTCGATCTACTTTTTCTAAAAAAAAAAAATTCAGTTTGTAACACCAAAGTGTCAATGGTCTCTTGCCAGTTTTATAAACACATTCTTATCGGTTCTCATACTTGACCAATGCTAGGGAAGTTCCCTAAACTTTGGTCAATGACCAAACAAACACTCCTTGCATATTATCATTTCTCTTCATATATGTTCCATTTGTGTGTGCCGCTTGTGATGCTGCGTGTGGTAACTACGTTGGTGTTTCAACACTGATGATAATGATGATAATAATATTAAGAAGATGAGAAATAATAGTAGCAACAGTCTATATCATCAAAAATGCAATTTATCATAATAGTTAAAGACATAAAAGCATAACTATTTGCGAAATTTTGGCATTATTAATATACTTTTTGGAACTACCTTCAAATGTCTACTCTTTAACAATGAAACCTTTAGATGATTCAATGTGAGTGATTAATGAAAGCCAGAATGTTTTGAAAATATTGTCAAATTTAAATGTGTTTTGTATGTTTATTTATGGATTTAGTTAATTACTCCGCAAATCTCGTCTTTACCTTTTCAAATTAATTATACTATTAAACCTTAAAAGGAGTTTATATTATCTTCTAATCACCCCAATTAAATACATTTTATAATAACTAAAAATATTTATTAACTTCGTTAATCATTACAATTTTTAAACCTTATAGATCTTCTCGTCTTTAGCTATTTTTTTTCCAATTTGGAACGTGCATCTATTTATTTGAACATCTTTATAATGTTCTCATTTAAGTTAGAGATTTTTAGAAGTCTTTTAAAAATTAGGCACTTAATAATATTTCTTAAGTCAATTAAGAACGATAAGAGCTAATGGCGCAGGCCAGAGGAAATCTTGACGAAAATAGGGATAGGAGAATATGGAGGAAGGTAGACGGAAATGAAAATGGATTCTGGAAGACATGTGAAATAGGATAGAAGATATAATAAGCAACAAACTATTGTTAAAAAGCTTATTTTTCTATTTACCTCATGCTAAACGAGAACAAAATTAGCTAAAATAGCCTTATTACTTGATTCCTTGTAAGTAAAAGCGAAATAAGAGCGTACCTAGAGTGGTCAGCGGGCTGACTTCTCACCCGGAGGTCCCGGGTTCGATTCCCGGCTGGGGCGGGGAATTTTTCGTTAACCAGATTTATTCCCTATCCCCCACAGAGTCTGGAAGTATGAATGTGAGAGTGAATGTGCAATGATTAACCTAATGTTCTAACCTACAGTAATACGAGTTGTTTCACAAGTCAAAGCCCCCGATATGACCATTGAAGTTAAAGGGGGCTATACAAATGAAAAAAAAAAGAAAGAAAAAAAAAAAAGCATACCGTACATTAGAGTGACAGAGATGGTTGCTATGTGACTGAAGTTGCTTTGAATGGACGGGGGTCGACAAATTCCTGTAAGAGAAAAGTAAGTCTTTCAAAGCTGAAACATAAAACAAGGAATATCTCAAAAATGATCTACTCCACAAAAAAAAAAAAAAAAAAAAAAAAAAAAAATGTATACAACATAAATTGTTTTTTTTAATGTGATCTATATTTTTTGTGTTGTAAGTTTTTGCCCATCTCTTACGGTTTATTAGTTACGCAAAATTCTGTAAAATTAATCCAGAATAAAGTAGTCTTTAGAGACTATTCCCAGAAAATTCAAGATATACTTTTTATTTGTCGGGTAAATATCTTTAATATACGATATTTTAATCAAAATCGTTATAGCCATTTTTGAGAAAATAAAAATTTTCGAAAAAAATGCTCCCTGTAAAGTGTAGTTGGGGGTGGGGTATTTTCTGGAAAATCTTCGTATCGCTACCTTGGAAGATACTAAACTTAAATACCAAGTTTGGTATTCAACGGTCTTTTCGTTCTTGAGCTATGCTATCCACAGGCACACAGATAAACACACACACACACAAACCTTTTTCTGAATTTTTTTTTTTGATACAGGGAACCCTAAAGCACATATTTCCGGTGAAATCTCAGTATCGAATTTTTGGGTGGAGTGCAATACCTTTTCTATACACTATGTACATAGTATATGTAGAGAAAGTAAGAAGTCGTTTGTTTGTATGTAAAATAGTCGCCCTTCATGGTGTAATAGTTACCATGCTAATTTCATGTACCCAAGATCGCAGGTTCAAACCCGGCGGAGGACAAAGGATTTTTTCGGGTGTAGAAATGCTTGGCATGGCTTCCTTCGGAAGGGAAGTAAATCCGTTGGTCCCGTGTCGTAGATTTACGGCACGTAAAAGAACCTCAAACCCGATAGAGAGGCCTTTGAGCAAAATTAAGTGGTCTTTCACGCCCAATTTAGAATGGGACGCTGAGAACCACAGTAGTTAAAGACAAAGTAGACAAAGAAAACACGCCATTTACATTTTTGTATACGCGTGGATGAAGTCAAGAACCATGCTTTTGAAATGGGTGAGAGGAAATGAATAATAATTTTGTATTTTGTGCGGAGATTAAAGACAGTATTGTTCAGTTTTTAACCGAATGTAAAGAAGTAAGAAATTGAAGGAAAGAAGTTTATGAACACAAATGGAATAGTGTACCAGGTAAGATAGTAGCGATGAAAGTGTTGTGGGTCAAGGAAAAGAGAAGAATTAGAGAAATGGGGCAATAGTTAGGAAAGGTAAAAGAAAATGGATAAGAAAAAAGATGGAAAGGAGAACAGCAGAGAAAACGCCGAGATTGAGATGGAATAAGTGCGAAAATCAATGGAGGTAACAATTGCTAACCGCCAGGGAGCTAAGTGGATGTAACGGTTATACGTTAGGATAAGTGATGTAGATTAATTAGCCGAATGTTGTCAAAGTAACTCAATGGCTAGAGCGGGAGAACCGTGTTCAAATTCTTGCCTGCTGTGGCATTGCATTTTCAGCTGCTTCTAATGATAGAAAAAAAAAAATACTAGTGTAACATAAATATAGGAGCATTGCCAATACAACAACAACAATAATAATAACAACAAAACAACATTTGCCTAGAAATAGTAGGCAATAACTAGATGTATTCTTACCGTCTACTAAGTACTTAGAACTAAGTCGCCATTAAGCTGTTCCCCAATTGGTTGACTGGGTAAAAAACACGAATTAGTTGGGAGACAGAATGTTATAAAGGCATGTTGTCACAGAAGCTCAGTGGGTAGAACAAGAAATGTGTTCAAATGGCGGTTGCGGCATTGGATTTTTCAGCTGGTTCAATGACAGATATGGTATAAATAATTGACAATTTAACCTAAGTAGAATACTTTTATTATTATTATTATTATTATTATTATTATTATTATTTTCATTATTATGTTATTATTATTATTATTCATCTATGTAAGATATGAGAAACTTAAAACTCACTTAAAAGAGTTGAACAACAAGAGTACTTAATGTAAACTATAGTATGCAAAAAAATAAACAAAACTCAGATAAAGAAAGTATTTCTTACTTTCTCTACACGTACTATGTACATAGTGTATAGAGAAGGTATTGCATTCCACCCAAAAATTCGATTCCGAGATTTCACTGGAAATAAAAAAAAAAAAAAAAAAAAAAAAAAGCACTTTTAGAAAAATGTCCGTGTGTGTATGTATGTATGTGTGTGTCTGTGGGCAGCATAACTCAAAAACGAAAAGACCGTTAAATACCAGACTTGGTATTTTAGTTTGTTATCTTAAAGGATGCAACACGAAGATTTTCAAGAAAATTCCACCCCCAACTACCCTTTACATGGGAAAAAAAAAAAAACGAAAATTTTGATTTTCTCAAAAATGGGTCTAAAGATTTTGATTAAAACCTCTTATGTTTAAGATATTTACGTGACAAATAAAATATTTAGCTTCAATTTTCTGGGAATAGCCTCTGAAGATATGTTTATTCTGGATGAATTTTGCAGAATTTTACTTAACTGGTAAAACGTAAGAGATAGGCAAAAACTTACTACACAAAACATTTAGATCTCGTTAAAACTCATAATTTATAAAACAATCTCGTATATATATTTGTAGAGTTGACCGTTTTTGAGATATTCCTTATTATTAGTTTAAGCTTTAAACCTTAAGCTTTAAAATACTAATACTTTTCTCATACGGGAATTTGTCAACTCCTGTCCATACAACTAAGGTACTTCAGTCACATTCAGCAACCAGCTTTTGACTATCACTTTAACCTATGGTACTCCCTTATTTCGCTTCTTCTTACAAGGAAGCAAGTAATAAGACTATTTCTGCTAATTTTTTCTCAATTAACATGCAGTAAATTGAAGAGTAAGCTTTCTAACACAATTTATTGCAGAGATATAGAGAAAGTCATGTGAATGAAACACATCAGATTTTTTAATAGATAATCTCTTAATAATATTAGTAAGGCCTTTTATAGAGCGCCACCATTAGGCACGGCTACCAGGCCACAGTGAGCCACAGCAAAACCATAGGGTATCTGTTTTCGGATTCAACCAGAAATTAAGCTACACTGTGTGTGCGTTTGTGTATTTTATGTGTGTGTGTGTGTTTTTGGTGTTTTGTGCGTGTGTGTGAAGTGGATTCAAACTTGTCACGTGGAAATCTGTTCATCTTGACCTCCCTTACTCTTGATCTTTCTGTACATTTTTCACACCTTCTCATCCAAATGAACTTGGATTTTGTGAGGTTTGGAATATCCACAAGATTTAAAATTCTTATTAAAGTTTCCCATTTATTATTTGCAATAGCACTTACATTTTTTCTGTATATCAAAATTCTAGTTTGCATGCTTATTTAAATAATATCTACTTTTTAATCCCTAAATTTATAATTCTTTCATATAATAACAATAAGGCTCGTGATGTATTTTTAAAAAATATTCACATAACATTTCATGTTTTACAGTAAATTAATTCATAAATATATCTATAATATCATATTTTACTTTTTATATTAACCCTAAGCATTATAAAACAGCTGTTACTTTTGCTATACAACTGTTGATTTTTCAAAATTTAATAATTTTTTCTTGAAATTCAGTCATTATTTCGAAAGATTATATGAATATTTTCGTTAATGTACGTTTGATAGGCAGCATAAAATTATTGAAGCAAGTTAGTAAAAACTTGCAAAAAGAATTTGCGAGAATACAAGGTTTATTGGGTCGTGCTATTAATAAGAAAGCGCCTGCCCATTTATAGCTTGAGTTCATTGGTAATTAAACTGCGCTAATTCGGCAAAACTACGTATATTCTTTCTTAAAGAATAGGATTTATATTATTTTATGATATTTATATAATTTTTCACCAATTTTGTTCAAATTTCATAAATGGAATCACTACCCAGAAAACTGTGGATTTAACATCAGTATCAACCATTTTACTTTCTCTACACGTACTATGTACATAGTGCATAGAGAAGGGATTTCATTCCACCCAAAAATTCGACACCAAAATTTCATCAGAGATACAGATTTTAGGGTCCCCTCTATCTAAAAAAAGCATTTTTGGAAAAAGGTCCGTGTGTGTGAGTGTGTGTGTCTGTGTCCATGTGTCTGTGAACACGATAACTCAAAAACGAAAAGACAGTAACATACCAAAATTGGTATTTAAGTTTAGTATCTTCCAGGGATGCGACACGAAGGTTTTAAAAACATACACCCCCAATCTACCCTTTACATACAAAACATTTCGAAAATTTTGATTTTCTCTAATCTGGCTCTAACGATTTTGTATAAAATACCGTATATTAAAGATATTTATATCCCAAATAAAATGTATATCTTGAATTTTCTGGGAATAGCCTCTGAAGATTTCTTTATTCTGAATGAATTTTGCCAAATTTTGTTTAACTGATAAACCGTAAGAGATAGACAAAAACTTATTACACAAAAAATATAGATCTCGTCAAAACACATAATATGTTCTTTACGTATTTTTTGTAGAGGTAACCTTTTCCGAGATATTTCTTGTTATTGCTTTCGATTGTGAAGTAGGTACCTATACTTTTCTCAGTTGGGAAGTGTCCGCTTTTTCTTCTGTTCTACTCCTGTCCAAGCAAAGAAGTGATTTGCAATGACAATCGCATAACATTAAAACCTTTGAGTATCAATTTAGTTTAGTGCATTTCCTTAGTTCCCATCTGCTTATAAGGAACTAACTAATAAGAAGATTCTGCTAATGTTTATCTGGATTAGCTTTGTGTGGAAAGAAGAATAATCTTTTGTAACAAGTTTGTAGAACAGCTAGAGAAAGTCATGTGAGTATAAGACATCAGACTTTTAATTTTATTTCATCTCTTTCCAACCTTACAGTATTATTTTCCGCATTATAAGTTATATGTATATAAAGTTTGATTGAAATTTCGCTAGGCGTTCCAGAATTACGCTGGAACAGGTTGCAGAGCCTTTATGACGTACTAGTAATTACCTATTACTTAAAGGGGAAATTCAAGAGTAAAATAACCATTTATACGCTCGGCGAATAAAAAGTCAGTTATACTAGCTGACCACGAGAGCACACTGCGTGTCATGATGTGGCCAATGTGTAGAGTACTTCCTCTAGGTAAGGTGCAGATTCTAGCTCAGTTTTAGATTTGACTCTGCCATTGCTCGATTCACCAACATGGCTGCCCATGTGCGAACAGACAGAACGGACGGAGGATGGGGCAGAACCGATTTTCAGAAAGTCCATTTTTACCTCTTATTTCGTTCCAGTTCATTTACATATACCTAACCTAATCTAAAGTAGCCTAACCTCAATGAAATCTCGAAACCTGTTGTTGACCTGTCACGTAGCCATATTGTCTCCGTGACCAATAGGAAAGGTTCAAGAAGGAGCCTTAGTCTAAAACTGATTTAGAATCTGCAATCTCGCGTGTGGTATCCCCTCGTGTTGTGTGTCCAAAGCGGACAAATGGCGCGTCAAATGGATGTTCACTCCAAATTGGAGGTGCGTGCAACGATTAGATTTCTATGGGCTAAACAGCTCAATTATGCGGACATTCATCTTGAAATCGCTGCTGTATATGCTGAGCGTGAGTCTCTAGCCCATGTATTGTAAAGTGGTGTAAGCAATTTGACCCCGGACGCACGTACATGTCTCACTGACGAATATCCCGAAGGCAGACTTGCAACGTCCGGTACCGTTGCCAATGTTGTCCCTGTGGATGTGGTCATAAGAGAGAATCGGCGTACTGCGGGAAATTGCCAGCCTGCTGTAAGTTCTCCAATGTTCATATATCGCCCTCCGTGGTGTAATGGTTACAATGCTAACTCCATATACCCAAGATCGCGGGTTCAAACCCGGCGGAGGACCATGGATTTTTTCGGGTGTAAAACTCCTTAGCATGGCTTCTTTTGGTCCCGTGTCGTAGATTTTGCCAGAGCAATATTAAGCGGTCTTTCACACCCAATTTAAATGGGACGCAGAGATCCTCAGCAATTAAGGAGCGTCCATGAATAAAACGCTTTTTTTTTTTCCATTGTTCACCAGCACCTTGGATATCGTGACCTGTGTGTCGCCACGTCTGCTCACAAGAGACGTTTCCAATCGTCACTGGCTTTTTGCAACGGTAATCTGTAGAGGACAACTAGTTTCTGCGGCGAATCATCAGAGGAGTTGAAGCGTGGGTCCACCATTTCACCCCAGAAACAAAGAAAAAATCGATGGAATTGTGCACATCATTATCATCACAACGAAAGGAAGCCAAGGTCTAACCTTCAGCAGAAAAGATAATGGCGACAATGTTATTTGGCATGAAGGGTGTGGTGCACGTTATACCGTAAGGCACGACAGTCAACTTCATATTGTCAAACTTTGAAGCGGTTGCATAATGCAATTAAAGAAATGAGGCGGGAAAATATCAGCGCTGATGTGATTTTGTTGAATAATAATGCAACGAGGTTGTGGCAGTTGTACGGCATGACACTTCTATGGATGTGGAATTTGTTGACATTTGTACGTAAATCAGAAATGGCTAAACAGGAATTATTTAGAGAGTGACACTTGTGCGGCCTAATGCATTTCTTAGAATTGTGACGCGAGTAGAATAAGTTTTGGCAGGTAAGGGTTGGGAGGAGAGTGGCACTCGCTAAGTAGAGAGAGGTCATTGCTACAATTGATATCTGAGTATCAAGTAGTGTAATTAATTATAATTGTTGAGGAGATATGGAATTCAGCGAGGCCACAAAAGAAAAGCCTTTAGTTCTTTACAGCGGTCACTAAATATAGTGGATTACACCAACAAAGAAGAAGTAACGTATACTCATAAAAACAAATTAGAAAAGGACTATCAACTAAAGACAACACAGTTTTAGGCGAGGGAAGCTATATTTGTATTCCGGATGAAGCTGTAACTGAAGTGCGAAAACGTTTTGTAAGCGCAAAAAAGAGTGCAAGAGAAACACACTGCCATTTCAAGCATTTACGCTGAAGATATAGGAAAGCTGTTCGATCGAGGCTATGACTTGGTCACATCGCTACCATCACACAGGAGTGCCAAACAATCGCTACATGGCATTAGGCGATAAAATATGGGACCTACAGGAGATCCGACCAATTCCGAAGGCATAGTGCTTCAAGAAACTCTCTTGCTTATAAACGATGGTAACACATTGTTACTTGAAGATGACAACAGAGGTCGAACGACAGAATACTGTTGTTTGCTAGGGAAAACCATCTTTATCAGGCTGTGTTTCGTTCTTTGTCAACGGAACCTTCAAGAAATTGGGTAGTTATTTGTCATTCACGCCAATCTCGGAGGTTCCTGGGAGGAAACAAATACAATTCCAGCTGTATTTGCCTTAGTGCCGCACAAAAAACGAGAAGCATATGACCGTTTCTTCAAAGTTATGAAAACCAATGTGGATGGAACCTTGCAACTTTCATGATGGACTTCGAAACTACTGATGCACAATCATCTAGAAACTTGTTTCCTGAAACGAGATTTTGGGATGCAATTATCATTTTAATCAATGTTTGTGGAGAAAAGTGCAATATTGCGGCTTTGTTCCTGCCTACAGGGAAAACGAAGATATACGTTGCCATATAATAATGTGTTCATCACTAGCGCATCTTCCTCTGGAAATGGACGATGGTTGGCTCTGCATTCAGGAAAGCACGCCTGAGAGCCAAACAACTCCAAGAGTTCTATTGTGTAGACCAGTGGCCGGATAACAAGCACATACCAGTGTGCAGTGGAAGAGGCCACCGCACTAATAACAGATCAATTTCAAATGTTCATCCCAATGTTTATTCATTAATAAACAATATTCCAGAAGACGTAGTGTGCTGTGGCATTACTTTGACCGGTTAGTTTTAAATATCGATGGGAAAAGAAGGAAGAAATACGCAAATAAGATTGGCGAGATTATTTCAAAGGCTCTAAAAGGACTCCAGGTTGATGGCAACTTAAAATAATTTCTGACTTACGAGCCTTACTTACAAAAATTAGAATAACGAAAAAGGGTCACAAGTTAGCAGATATGTCATGTAAATATTGCAAATAAGTTTAATACCCAGTTAAAGGAAAAAACGAAAAAGGGGGTGGGACGAAGAGAGACTATCTCTCCGTGGTCGTCCCTGGAAACGACACATATAGGGCTGAGTGTCTCTTATAATTTGTATTAAAAAAAAGCGTAATTACTCAGCACCAGCTCCCTTCTAACCAACTGAAACCCTGCTGTACCCTTAACGAAACTAAGGCAATTTAATACTATTCTATGGTGCCGTAATGCAACATTTATCTAGAGAATAAATAGCTAACAAGTACATTTACAGGAGAACTTTCTGTTTTCCGCTACTATAATCATGTTTTGATTATTAGTTATACTAGTTATACCTACATATCCACATTATAAAACATGTTATTACCGCCCTCGGTGGTGTACTGGTTACCATGCTAGCTTCATAAACCCAAGGACACGGGTTCAAACCCGGCGGAGGACGATGGATTTCTTCAGACGTAAAAATACTTCGGAACGAAGTAAAGCCGTTGGTCCCGTGTCGTAGATTTATGGCACGTAAAAGAACTTCAAGCCTGATAAAGAGGTCTCAGAGCAAAATTAAGCCGCCTTTCACACTCACATAGAATGTGCTTTAAAGGTAATAAATTCCATGTAGACTATAAGAATATGAATATAAGGTATAAGCACCTCTAAAAACAAAATTATTATTATAAATATTATAACTATTCATATTCAAGCAATTATTCTATTTACTAAACCAATTTCTCGGATTTCTGAGAACCACAGCAATTAAAACTCAATTTCATTTTCATTTCCAGCCATTAGCAGTTGTCCCGTACATTCAACTTCGGACTTGCCAGGTAGAGGAAACGTTTCCGTAGAAGTGTCACTCTCTAGACATGTCTCGCCGTGGAAGTGTTCCCCAGTACAACACCCCACACGGCCCGCCAAACGTCGAAACTGCTGCGGCGATTCAAGTGGGAAGTATGGTAACATCCACCATACAGTCCATGCCTAGCGCCATTCGATTACCATGTGTTCGTTAAGATGAGAAAGGATCTCATTGACGATGCTTCCGAAGCGATGAGGAGGTGAAAGCAGCTGTGTCCAGGTGGCTACATAACGCTGGGCGTGATTTCTACGCATTCAGAATCGAAAAAGTAATTGTCCGCTCCGAGAGTTGCCCACAGTCTCTTAGGAACTATGTGGAAAAGTGAACTTACATTGTATGTTGTCATAGCTGTATTGCCTATGCGTATGCTGTTTAGTGAATGTCCATAACTTGGAGTTGTAACTTACTTTCTGGCTCGCCTTCATACATTAAAAATCTGATGTGTTCCATTCACACGAATTTCTCCACATCGCTATAACAAATTATTGTATAAAAACAATTCTTCTATCTACTTGATGATCATTGAGATAAACATTAGCAGAAATTGCCTTATTTACTTGCTTACTTGTAACTATAAGGAAAATAACGGAATACACTAGAATAAAACGATAGTCAAATCTTTTAAAAGCCGGTTGCCATGTGGATAAAATCCGTTTCTATGCAGGGCCAAGGGTTTACAAGTGAAAGAAAGATTAGTATTTAGTGTGAAAAAAAGATTAATTATTTTAAATCTGAAACAAATATCAAGGAATATCTCAGAAATGGCCAATTCAACGAAAAAAAAAAAAAAAAAAAAAAACGTATATGACATAAATTGTGTGTTTTAACGTGATCTAAATTGTTTGTGTTGTAATT
Organism: Hymenopus coronatus; assembly: GCA_030762935.1. Taxonomy (NCBI): domain Eukaryota; kingdom Metazoa; phylum Arthropoda; class Insecta; order Mantodea; family Hymenopodidae; genus Hymenopus; species Hymenopus coronatus. Next base: position 22,409,073 of record CM060886.1, on the reverse strand, counting down.
TTTTGTCTATCTCTTACGGTGTATCAGTTATGCAAAATTCAGCAAAATTCCTTCAAAATAAAGAGGTATTTAGAGGCTATTCCCAGAAAACTCATGATATATATTCTATTTGCCATAAAAATATACTTAATATACGGTATTTTAATCAAAATCGTTATAGTCATTTTTGAGAAAATCAAAGTTTCGAATTTTTTGGTATGTAAAGGGTAGCTTGGGCTGGGGGGAATGTTTTCAAAATCTTCGAGTGACATCCCTGGAAGATATTAAACTTAAATACCATTGATATTTTACCAATTGTTCGTTTTTGAGATATCGTGTTCATAGACTCACAGACACACGGATACACGGACCTTTTTCTGAAAATGCCTTTTTTCGGATCCAGGGAACCCTAAAACGTGTATTTCCGGTGTAATCTCGGTATCGATTTTAGGTTGCAATACATACCTTCTGTATATACTATGTACATAGTACGTGTAGGGCAAATAACATTTTCAGAATAAACATTTCCCATGAGGTACGTCTTTATACGCACTGTCAAGTATTACTAACATTGTCAATGAACGGTGATTTATAAAGTGTTAGAATTTGTAAAAAACAATCTATTCGTACATAAATCTGGGCTGCAGTTATTTCAGAACCAACTGTTAACATGCCTGCCGTGTAATGCTGTAGGAAGACGGTAGATGTCTCAAGATTCATTTAGACAGAGAAGGCGACAGCCATATACTTTTGGTGTTGACCCTTTTTCAAATCAGAGCAGTTTTATTTAATGAGATTCACGCCATGCATCTATGCAATTTGACCAAAAAGGTGCGAAAATTGAACTTAAAGATAATATATTGTTTTTCCCTCTTGGCGTAATTTAACTACCAATTAATGGGTAAAAGCATGCTTATTAATTAACTCCATGGCACGACAGCTCACAATGGCCCTTGGCCTACCGCCCAGTCGCTGCGTCTCCCATCTCGGTCCATGACAGACGTTATGGATGGAGTGCAGTATTGGAGGGTATGACGTGGTCAGCGCCTCGAACCTCCCCGGCCGGTTAATGCGGTCCTCTTGACCTGGAGCCGCTACTTCTCCATCAAGTAGCTCCTCAATTGGTCCCCCAGGACCTCATGAAGCTGAGTGCATCCCGGTCCAGGTTTTCCAGGCTGGGAATGGAACCCAGGACTCCCGGTTGGCAAGCAGCAATACTACCACCGCGCTAAAGAGACGACCACGCTTATTATTAGGCATCCCAAATATTAAATCTTATTTTCTTTGAAACTTTCTCCAAAATTTTTCCATACTCAAAATGTTCCACGTGGTGCAACTTTTCATTAATTTGCTACATTTTGAGAAAATGTATTGACATTTGAAAAATCAAGAGTTTTGTAGAGTATGAAAAGTAATACATTTTCTACACTAATTAGAGCTCATATAAAAATAAAATATGATGTGTTCTATTCACACACGTCACTTCCTCCATATAAAAAGTTATTCTTACAAGAGATTATTCTTTTATCTACGTCATGATAATTGAGATAAATCCTATTGTTGCTTCCTTGTACGTAGAAGGGAAATAAGTAAATACACTAGATTAACACATTATTCACATCTTTTAAAGGCTGGTCGCGATGTGAAACAATTGAGTTTTAATTCGCTTTGTATGGTCCCATTTGAGGGAACTGAAATCAATAAGAAGGAACATCTCCAAAACGGCCAACTCTATGAAAAACATATGACATAAATTGTGTGTTTTAACGAGATCTGTTTTTTTGTTTGTTTGTCTGTTAAGTTTTTGTCTATCTTTTACCGTTTAACCGTTATGCAAAACTCATCCACAATAAAGAGGTCCTCTGAGGCTATTCCCAGGAATTTCAAAATATACATTTTATTTGTGTAGTACATATACTTAATATATAGCATTTTTGAGAAAAACAAATTTCCCGAAAATTTTCCCATGTATAGTTTGTGGTAGACCGATTTTCTTGAAAATCTCCGTGTAGCATCCTTGGAAGATAGTAAACATAAATACCAAGTTTAGTATTAACGATCTTTTCGTTTTTGAGCTATGCTGTCCACAAACACACACAGACACACATACACGGACGTTTTTCTAAGAATGCCTTTTCCGGACTCAAGGGACCTCACACCATAAATCTACCGTGAAGTCTCGACATCGACTCTATACACTATGCTAATAGTAGGAGTAGATACAATGCTAATATGACAGTTCTATTTGTAAACTCATTTGTTGTAAAACCGGACTTTTAATGTATTTTAAAATGCAATATATGGTTCATATTTATTTGAACATAGAATTTAGGCAGTACAATTATTATTATTGTTATTAATAATAATAGTAACAATATTAAATGGTCATTTAAGCTACACTTTTGATACAGGTAAAAATATCACTATTATTGGTATAATAATGGGTGTAAATTTTAGTAAGATGTCTAATGTGCTCTAAATTTTCCAAGATTCACAGATGCAACAACTTAATAATCCGTTTCCTGTTATCGACATTATTAGAAGCACATGTGCGCATGCTTACCAATAGAATAAATACAGAAATAAGACCATAGGTTTTGGGATATAAGTTAATTCCAGGAAAAGTAATCCAAAATCACGCTGAGCTTTTGCCTCTATACGCAGAATGGCCTTGGCAGAGGGTAATGTCCAAGCTAAGAAGTTTGTACCGTTCGCCGCTCTGTATTTAGGTTGCGACCGACCTTCTCACGGCATCAAAACAAGTTATTGATAAAAACGCAGGGGGGAGAGGTAAACAAATCTGTTGTCAAGTAAACAATACTGTTTCCAGAGAACAAAAATTAGTTATGAGACGTTCGTAAAAGCAGATCATAATGTACAACATATATTATATTGTTACATATAATAATATTCATATAATAAAATTAATTTCATAAATATCTTCAATCTCTTACCAGATAAAAACGAAAGCAGGAATTAAACTAAATCTTTACTCATCTGCAGCCGTATTACTGAAAACTATGTCTACTTCTGAAGCCTTTCAAATGAAAACCTCATTCTACGTTCCGACAAACAAAATTTGTAATTTGAAAAAGTTCGTTCCACTTTTTCATGATGTATTAGTATCAGCAAGCAAATGTCTAGCATTTGTTGGGATCTGAAAGCGCGGTGTGTAAGCGATACATCACACTGAACCCTGCATTCTTTTCATTTTCATCTTTATATCAGGTAGGATGCTCATGGATTAGTAGATCCGTCTTGAACCGCGCAGGTTCAGTTCAGCTCCATACCTCCGGACTATAACAGCGTGATAGTTCTGGGTGTCTTTCTGAACAAATTTGCAATCAATATGTTTCTGTGAAGCCGTTCTGTTACTAGACGTTTGACAGTTTGTTTACTAGAACTGCCATCGGTTTCTGAATAAGTGCATGCATAAGTGCACCGTTAGAAAACTTACTATGGTTGTAAAGCAAATTAATTTTGCTCACATTTGAGCAGAATAAAAATATTACTCGAACGCCCTCCTTTCTACCGACGAGGTTCTGTGTTTTGCAGTAATAGCTGCTTTACAGTAATGGGTTGCACTCTATGTTGACCTTTGCTCGCACAAGTCGCGCCGCATGGTTTTGCCAACCCTGTCCCTGCATAAGGACATCGGTACGAACTTCCTAGCTCTGGTTAATGACACAGATAATATGTGGACAGAATGTCGATTCTCTTATTCTTTGCAAAAACAATCACTTGTATTGTATATATTAATCCATTTCTTGCTTTATCTTTCAGACAAAGCGAAAACTATCTACAACTCACGCTGTGAAAGCTGTACAGAAAATGAAAAAAACATGGCCAAGAAGTTCTTCGTTTACCTCAATGAAACTGGACAGTGGGATCAACTGATGCAAGCTTTTGATCCGGAGAGAACTCGCAGAGCAGAATTTGAGAAGTTCTTAACATCTTAAGATGCAGTCCTCCCTGCCAGCCGATTTGACATCTGAGACATTACACAAAGAGTCTGAAAGAAACAATTTGTGATTTTTGGATACAGTTAAAATTTTGGAAGTTAGTTGCCTTATATTTGGAAAACATAATTGTGTTATTAAGGACGATAATATAGCTTTACAATAAACGGCATAAAATCTTCATAGTACGAACTATGTCATTAGTGTGCGTTCCGGACTTTAATTATTAAGTTGTGATTTAAATAAAAATAAAATAAATATTAATCTGATTTCATTTACTTCCAATGTTCTTCTTCTTCTTACTTTACATGCACTAGACCTTTAGACATGTTCTGTTTACAGTACATGTTAATGTTACAAAATTAAAATATAATCTCATAACAGCTAATGATTGCAATAGGTAAATAAAATGTAAATTACAATACCAAAAATGCAAAGTTTTGTTATGCTATAAATGGTAATTTAGTAGACAGTGTGCACTTAAAAGGTGTTTAACATAATATTTCTAATAAATTAGATTGCAGTACAATACTAAAAAAAATATGTGTTCCATTTACATGACTCTACATCCCTGTAATAAATTATTGTTAAAAGTTTATTCTTCTATCTATTAATAAAATCGAGAAAAAATTAGCAAAAATGGTCTTATTACTTATTTCCTTTTAAGTAGAAGGAAAATAAGTGAGTACACTAGGCCAAAGCGATAGTCAAATCTTTTAAAAGATGGTTTCTATGTGATTGAAGTTTCTTTGTATGTACGGACAGGAGTTGACAAATACCCGTATGAGAAAAACATAGGTATTTTATTTAACAGTAATGTCGCAAAAACTGTCAAATCCACAAAAAATGTATATAACAAAAATTGTATGTTTTAACAATCTCTACATTTTTTATGAAGTTAGTTTTACCAGTTATGCAAAGTTCCACATAATTCATTGTCTTCAGAGGCCATTCTGAGAAAATTGAAAATATACATTTTGTTTGTCATGTAAACATCTTTAATATAAGATATTTTAATCAAAATTGTTAGGGCCATTTTTGAGATAATCAACATTTTCGAAAACTTTTCCATGTAAAGGGTAGTTTGGGGTGGGGAAATTTTCTTGAAAATCTTCGCATCCTTAGACGATACTGAATTTAAATACCAAGTTTGGTATTTAGCAGACTATTCTTTTATGAGCTATGCTGCCCACAGACACAGACACACACACATAGACACACTCACACAGACAGACAGACACACACAAGGACATTTTTCTAAAAATACTTTTTTTTTTAGATTCAGGGGGCCCTAAAACATGTATTTACGGAGAAATCTCGGTAATGAATTTTTGGGTGCATTACAATACCTTCTCTACACACTATTTGCGTAGTACGTGTAGAGAAAGTATTACTGCGAGCATGCGAGAATGCTTCAGTACGTCAGCAAACATGGAAAATGTATCAGTCCACCAGCAGTAAATGAAAAGCGTGTGCACAAAAGCTCTGCCGGGAAGCAATGACTCACGAATTTGAACCCCTGAACAATGTGTTATGCATATATTATATAGTTTATATGATAAATATATTAATAGGTATTATACGGATAATCAATAAGTTTACAAAATAAAAACAATGTAAGTAGTTAATGTGGTGAAATGTATACAGGTAATTATTTAACTAACTAAATATTTTAGCCGAAGTATTACATTTTCATATTTGGGATTTTTAAATACCAGCAAACTTTACAATGTAGTGTTTCAGGCACTGAAAAATCCTTACTTTTTCTTTTTTTATTGTTTTTACTTTCTCTACACATACTATGTACAATTCGATACCGAGATTTCACCGGAAATACACGTTTTAGGGTCCCCTGTGAGTCCGTGTGCCTGTGAACACGATAACTCAAAAACGAAAAGTCGGCAAAATACCAAACTTGGTATTTAAGTTTAGTTTCTTCCAGGGCTGCGATACGACATTTTTGAGAAAAATCATCCCACCCCAAACAACCCTTTACATAAAAAAATTGTAAAATTTTGATTTTCTCAAAAATGTCTTTAACGATTTTGATTAAAATACCGTATATTGAAGATATTTATGAGGCAAATAAAATGTGAATATCTTGAAATTTCTGGAAATAGTTTCTAAATATTTATTTACACACAAAATTTACATCACGTTAAAACATACAATTTATGTCTATACTTTTTTTTTTCGTGGAATTCACACTCCAAAGACATTCATTGTTATTTGTTTCCGATTCAAAATACTTGAAGTTGTAAACTTTGCATAGAAACGGATTTTAACCACAGGGCAACCAGTTTTAAAGGATTTGACTATCGTTTTAAGCCAATGTATTCCATTATTTTCCTTCAACTTACAGGGAAGCAAATAATTAAGACTATTTCTGCTAATGTTTAGCTCGATTATCATAAAGTAGGCAGAAAAATATGCTTTTAACAATAATTTGTTACAGCGATGTAGAGAAAATCATGTGAATGGAACACATCAGATTTTTTAAATTCATATTAGCACTAGCATTTTCTGAAATGAGTCCTGATAATCTTGTTTGTGATAATATATTCCTGCTAATTCTTAGAAGTATTTAAAATTTTTAATTAAAACAAACCTCCATTTTGTAGCTATATCGACACTACACAAAGCATCATATTCAAAGAACACTGGGATCCCACGTGACGTAAACGTGCATTAGATGTTATGTGCGACTGAGATAAATTCACACTTGTTTACGCAGAAACTCAAAGATTTATAAATGCAATACTTGCCATACGAACCAAAATTTGAATGTTATTCCTAAGAACCTGTTAATGTCATTCATAATTCTTATAAAAAGACAACTAAAGTATTGTATGTTATCAATAACACGTTAATATCAATAATAATTCTTGTACAAATATAATATTTACCATAATAACCAAAGTGTTGAACTTTATTAATAAAACGTTAATAATAACAACCATGCTTGTACAAATGTGATATTTACCACACTAACCAAAGTTTTTAATAACACCTTAAATATAAAAATCTGATGTGTACCATTCACATGCCTTCGCTATATCTCTTAACAAATTACATTTAATAAGCTTATGCTTCTATTTACTTTATGTTAATCAGACTAAAATAGCAGAAATAGTCTTTTTACTTGGTTCCTTGTTGGTCGCTATGTTACTGAACTTCCTTTGTTTGTAACATTCCTATATGAGAAAAGTATAATTTTTCATAGCAGAAACCAAAAACAAGGAATGACTCAAATACGATGACTCCACGAAAAAAATGTATACAACATAAGTGATGTGTTTTTGTGCTCTACATTTTTCGTGCAGTAAGTTTTTGTCCATGTCTTACGCTTTAGCAGTTATTCAAAATTTCCTTAAAATTCATCCAGAATAAAGTAGCCTTCAGAGGCTATTCCCAGATAATTCAAGATATACATTATATTTTTTCAAGATATACATTAAATATCTTTAATATATGAAATTTTAACCAAAATCGTTAGAGCCATTTTTTAGAAAATCAACATTTTCGAAAAAAGTTCCATGTAAAGCGAAATTTGGGGTGGGGGATTTTTTCAAAATCTTCGTGTCGCATCCCTGGAAGATCCTAAACTTAAATACCAAGTTTGGTATTTTATTACCGACTTTTCGTTTTTGAGTTATCGTGTTCACAGACACACGGCAACACGGACACACGGACACACACAAACACACGGAACTTTTTGTAAAAAATCTGATGTGTACCATTCACATGACTTTCTCTATATCCCTGCAACAAACTATTCTTACAAAGTTTATACTTCTATTTACTTTATGCTAAAGAGAAAAAATTTGTAGAAATAGTCTTATTACTTGCTTCCTTGTAAGTAGAAGCGAAATAAGGGACCACCATAGGTTAAAGTGATAGTCAAAAGCTGGTTGCTATGTCAATGAAGTTCCTTTGTTTATATGGATAGGAGTTGACAAGTTCCTGTATGAGAAAAGTATACGTTTTTCATAGCAGAAACCAAAAATAAGGAATGTCTCAAAAACAACAAACTCCACGAAAAAAAATGTATATAAAACAAATTGTGTGTATTAATGTGCTCTACATTTTTTGTGTAATAAGTTTTTGTCCATCTCTTACGGTTTAGCAGTCATTCAAAATTCAGTAAAATTCATCCAGAATAAACTACTCTTCAGAAGCTATTCCCAGAAAATTCAAGATATGCATTTTATTTTTCAGGTAAGTATCTTTAATATACGAAATTTCAATCAAACTCATTAGAGCCATTTTTGATAAAATCAAAATTTTCTCAAAATTTTCGTGTCGCATCCCTGGAAGATACTAAACTTAAATACCAAGTTTGGTATTTTACCGACTTTTCGTTTTTGAGTTATCATGTGCATAGACACACACACACACACACACGGACCTTTTTGTGAAAATGCTTTTTTTGGATATTGGGGACCCTAAAACATATATTTCCGGTGAAATCTCGGTATCGAATTTTGGGTGGAGTAATATACCTTCTCTATACACTATGTACTTAGTGCGTATAGAGAAAGTAAAAATCTGATGTGTTACTTTCACGTGACTTATTCTAGCTGCCCTACAATCTTCATAAAAAACATTGTTCTTCTTTCTTCACAATGCTAATCAAGTAAAACATTAGCAGAATGCTCTTATTACTTAGTTCCTTATAAGCAGAAGGGAAGTAAGGATATCCTCTAGGCTAAAATGATAGTCAAATGTTTTAAATGCCATCGTTATGCGATTGTCATTGCAAATCCCTTCTTTGCTTGGTCAGGAGTAGAACAAAAGAAAAACGGACACTTCCCGTTGAGAAAAGCATAAGTACTTCACAATTAAAACTAATAGCAAGGAATAACTCGAAAACGGTAGGCTCCACGTAAAAAAAAATATATATATATGACATAACTCGTGTATTTTAAAAATATCTACATTTATTGTGTAGTAAGTTCTTGTCTATCTCTTACAGTTTAGCAGTTAAGCAAAATTCGACAAAATTCATCCAGAATAAAAAGGTCTTCAGATGCTATTCGCAGAAAATGCAATATATACATCTGATTTGAAATTTAAATAGCTTTAATATACGGCACTTTAATCAAAGTCGTTAAAGCCAATTTTAAGAAAATCAAAATATCCTAAATGTTTTCCATGTAAAGGGTAGTTTGTGGTGGCGTAATTGTCTTGAAAATCTTCGTGTAGCATTCTTGGAAGATACCAAACCTAAACACCAAGTTTGGTATTTAACGGTTTTTTAATTTTTGAGCCATGCTGCCCACACACATGAAGCTTTTTCTAAAAGGTTTTTTTAAAACGTATATTTCCGGTGAAATCTCTACATCGAATTTTTGGGTTGCAAACAATACCATCCCTATCCACTATGTAAGTCCTACATACGGGACTAGAGAAAGTAAAAACTATTGCACAAATACAATATTTACCATACTAGCCAAAGTGTTTAAAGTTATTAATAACATGTTAATACAATTAATAATTCTTGCAAAAATGTAATATTTACCATACTAACAAAGGCGTTGAACGTTATTGATAGCACGCTATTATCATCAAATAATTTTGTACAAATGTTACATTTACAACACTAAATAAATTGTTGAACATCTTTAGAGCAAGTTAATATCATTAATGTTTCCTCCTCAAATGTAATTTTTACTTTTTTTTACACGTACTACGTACAAAGTGTATAGAGCAGGTAATTGCACTTCACCCAAAAGTTCGATACCGAGATTTCGACGGAAATACATGTTTTGAGACCCCCTGAATCCAAAAATCATTTCTAGAAAAATGTTTATGTGGGTCTGTCTGTCTGTGTGTGGGGGACAGCATAGCTCAAAAACGAAAAGTCCATTAAAAACCAAACTTGGTATTTTGGTTTGGTATCTTTCAAGGGTGCGACAAGAAAGTGCCCCCAACTCCAACTACCCTTTACATGAAACTTTTTTCAAACATTTTGATTTTCTTAAAAAAGGTTCTAACGATTTTATTAAAATATCGTATATCAAAGATATTTACCTAACAAATAAAATGTATATCTTAAATTTTCTGAGAATAGCCTCTGAAGACTACTTTACTCTGAATGAATTTTACGGAATTTTACATAACTGCTAAGACGTATGAAATGGGCAAAAACTTACCACACAAAAAATGTAGAGCCCTTTAAAACACATAATTTATATAAGACTTGAAGCTTTCGCGGCGAATGTTATTCATTATGGCTTCACGGGTGATCAGCCGTGTCAGGTATATAAAATCCAAGCTTTCGACCACTACACACTCCATGGTTTTCATCAGGGACTGAATGCATCACATAATTTATGTTATATACATTTTTTTCCTGGAGTTGATCGTTTTTTAGATATTCCTTGTTTTTGGTTTCAGCTTGGAAAACAATTTTCTCATACAGGAATTTGTCAACTGCTGTCCATACAAACAAAGGAACTTTAGTCACATAGCAACCAGCTTTTGACTATCAATTTAACCTATGGTACTCCCTTATTTCGCCTCTGCTTACAAGGAAGCAAGTAATAAGCAAGTAATGCTAAGTTTTTCTCGATTAGCATGAAATAAATAGAAGCATAATCTTTTTAACAATAATGTATTGCAGAGATGACGAGAAAGTTATGTGAATGGAACATACCAGATTTTTAATAATGGTAGGACCAAGTAGTGAGGCACAACCGGGTAGATGGGTTTTTTAAACTGGAAAGTGCTACCATCTACCACTTCTTGACTGAACTGCATTCTCATGTCGGCAGCAGTCAGAAGCAGGAGTTCGAAGAATATAGTCGCGTTATTGTGTCTATAATCTTTATGGTTAGAAATTTCCGCGTTTTGAAGTAATTTAACTGAAATTTGAAGTCGGAGTTTAAGAGACAAGTATCTACAGCAACACATTTTACTTTTACTACATTAAATTGAAAATATTTAAGTATTGTTTTCAATGTCGTTACAATTCGAGAAGCAAGTTGTTGTTGTGGTATGCCTTAAGAAGAACAAAATGGCGTATGGGGGCAGTAGCGGGGGGCATAACCGGGTACCACCAATCCTATGTCCTAACAAGTTTAGTGATGTTGACTTCATGCCAGCTGAAACAACAGAACAACACACTCCTCAACCATCAGCATCAACATCTGAGGGGTCTACACTACATACCCAGCCTTGTGAGTCAGTCCCTCTTCTTTCCTCCAAAATTGCAGAGAAAATGGCAATATCGGCTGAACCACAAACATTTGCAGTTTCACCAAAAGATGTGTTGCCAGTTTCCTGTGTTAAAAGAACTCCCTCAGGAAGATGCCGCGGGAAAACAGCTGCCCTTACAGAGTCACCATATAAAGTTGAGCTTCAAAAAAAAGGCAAATACTCAACCTAAGTCGCCAGCAATTTGCAGAAAGTCGCTTCAGTCTAAGTTTGGTGAAACAACAAGAGCAAAGAAAGCCAAATATAGCGAAGAAAATTCTAGCAATAGCCAGTGCTCTTATTGCAAGCAGAAATATAGTAAGACAAAACGAAATGACTAGTGGATTCAGTGCGTGAAGTGCAGCAGATGTGTCCATGAAGTTTGCACAGGTTGGCCCCAAAAGGCATTGAAATATTTTGAATGTAATGACTGTTAAGCACAGAAAAACTGTAGTACCCGGCTGTGCCCAGCCGTTTTAACGGTTGTGCCCCTACCCTAGGGGCAAAATTGTATTTTGCAAACAAAAACTTTTTAATTTATATTATGTATGAGATAAAAGATGGCAACAAAGCACACGTTTTAATGTTCACAAATCATGATACAATAATATACAATAAAGTGCATTTCTTAAAACATTATATATTATGATCAAATATAATGTATTGTTAGATACCCGATCCTGCCCCACCTTTCCCTATTTTAATCAAAATCGTTTGAGCTATTTTTGAGAAAACCAACATATTCGTACATTTTTCCATGTTAAAGGTAGTTTGGGTTGGGACATTTTCATCAAAATTTGTATCGCATTCTTAGAAGATGTTATACTTAAGTATCAATTTGGTATTTAACAGTATTTACCCGACTTTTCGTTTTTGAATTATGCTATCCGGAGACACAAGAATGAAACGCGGACACACACATACGCTTACGCAAACACACACAGCATCTTTTTCTAAAAATCATTTCATCATTTTGTAATTGGCCACCTTGAAAAATTTCGTTTCGATATCTCCATTACTGCAGGCTCAGCAGCTTATCGTACATTAGTCGATGTTGTTGTTTGTAAGGTTATGAATGCTATCTTGCACTGTTTGAAGATTTGTAAAATTCAAGCAGTTCAGTGTAGAAAGAGACAGGTGAATCTGATTATGACAAACAGAAATTGAGAAAGAAAAAATAATTCTGGAGCAAGCTACATCACCAAGAAAGGTACAATAGTTAAAGGAAAGGCGTTTAAACATATTCAGTTCTGTTGTTCAAAACAATGCTTCTCTAATATAGATTCTGTTGATCAAAATACATTTTTGAGTTCATGTTACAATTTAAGTGACAAGGTCCTTCAAGACTCTTATATAGCTGGCTGCATTGCACCACAAGCAGTTAAAGTGAAGAAAACTGACCCTGAAGTGAAAAATCGACAGTGTACATGGAAATATTGTGGGAGTACTGTAAAAGATATTCCTGTATATCGACAATTTTTGCTTGCGCTGTATCAGATAAGTGATAAGAAAATTTGAACAGTACAGAAGAAGATGTCAGATGGTATATCAATGACAGACATGAGACAAAAGCATTTAAACTGGCCACATAAAATACATGGTAATACATGGAAACTAGCCAAAAACACCTTGGTAACATTTCTCACAGAATTTTCCACTATTCCAGAGGTAAATCCATGAAATTATATTTTGAAAATTCTAATCTTAATATAAAATATTATTTAATCTTTTTCATTAATATTACAAGACTGAAATGGGGTCTAATTTGAAGATAGGGTACACATCCTACTAGAACTTTTTTAAAAGCACATACGCTTTTAAAATACCACGAATAGATGTTTGTGATTTTTGCACTGTATGAAGAAACTTCAAAATAACCCAAAGACATCTGCTAAGTTCAACATGATCTTCACTAAAGAAAAATGTCTGCTTATAAAGATATTAAGAAAAAATTCTTGAAGGTATGCCAAGAAGAAGTCTCCAAAAATCTTGTACTTGTGTTTGACTATGCTATAAATTTAGAGTACTTCTTAAGTTAAATGTCACTAGCTGGTTATCTGTGAATGTATCTGTTCAACATCTACTGTCACAATAATGGCACGAGTTTTTTTTACTATTAAATGGAGACACAGCCGAAGAAGGACCTTAACACAGTTTGCTCCTTTCTAGCAGAATATTTTTACAATAGTAGGACGCTTTAAAAATGGAAGAAATAGTTATGTTTTCAGATTCAGCTGGCAGTCAAAAACACATTTCAGTCCATGGTTGGCAATGAAAATGAAAGTGAAAGCTACCCACATTTGCCCAGTTCGTGAGCACTCTTATAATCAATATGACCAGTGGGAAGCTGAAGAAAAAAGATAATATATACACACATGAAAAATGCGTTCAGATATTCCAAACCTGTCGGCTGAATCCAATGCTATTTGAAGTGATTGACGAAGTGAGCATATCTTTGACTGGAGTCAAAATTTGAAGACACTTTTCAATAATAAGAAACCTAACAACTAAAGATAGATATTTCAAAATCCATACACAGAAAACTACAGTATTCTTCAACAGGCACCGTTTCTGCATCTGAAAGTTTCTTTGATTCCTACCGTCCGTATCACTTTGGCAAGGAGTCGCAGCAAGCAATAGATCTAGAAGTTCCTCAAGTCTCATCAAATCTTGTGAAACCTGGCAAGGCGAATGATCACAGGAGTCTCTACAGATTCATGACCGATGCTCAAAGTCTTGCTTTGAAGAAGTATTTCCCAAGTCTCATGAAGAAAATTAGTTTTGTAATGTACAATATTCCATAGTCCTTCTATGGTTTTGTTTCTGATTACTGTCAACATTGCTTATTTATTTAAATTACAAGCTTCACTATTATTAGGAAACGGCGTGTTTACATAAAGTAAGACTGAATTTCATCAACATATTATACTCTTACGTTCCTTTTGTAAAGGTTCAAGAATAAAATTAATTCGAAAGCTTGGCTCTTTTTATGGAAGAAATGCTATTGAATAAAAAAAAGGGAAATTACATGACTATATTGCAAAAATTATATCTTCCTTAATTTACATATATGTATATTCATCAATAATAATGTTTTATATACGTGACATATCAAACATTTACATGAACTACTCATGAATACCAATTAAAATAAAGAACACTTTTATATATTTCCTTAATATTTCAGTTGGTAATATCCAAAAAACTTGTATTCTTGAGTTGTGCCCATATTCCATTCAACTCCTCTATCATTAGTGCAATTGTGGATATAAAGGCTAGAATTTCAATTATTTGTTCTATATTATTAGAATTTTGACTGAAAATCAAGTGTACTTTTTATTATACTCAAGAGATTTTATAAAATTAAAATATTAATATCAAAGGTGTTTTGGAGTAAAAGGACTGGAGTGTATTTCTAGTGAAATATCGTTACAAATGTGAGTGGAATGCAATACCTTCTCTACCTTTTTATTATGTACGACGTACAGGAAGTGAAAATACGGTTACATAAGATGTATAAAAATAACAATCTGATGTGTTTCATTCACATAACTTTCTATAGCTTTTCCATATAAAAACTGTTCTTACAAAGGAGTATTCTTTATCTACATTATGGTAATCGAGATAAAAATTATCAGATTTGTTCTTATTACTTGTTTCATTGTAAGTAAAACGGAAATAAGGGAATACATTAAGCTAAAGCGATACTGGTCGCTATGTGAAACAATTGAAGTTGGGTTCGCTTTGCAAGGTCACATTTGAGTAAAGTTAGGTAATTTTAAAGCTGGAAGCAATAACAAGGAATATCTCATAAACGGTCAACTCTGCAAGAAAAACGTTAATTCTATAAAGTATGTGTTTTAATGGGATCTACAATTTTTTTGTAGTAAGCTTTTGTCTATCTCTTACGGTTTAACCGTTATGCAAAATTCTGCAAAACTCATCCAGAATAAAAGGTCTTCAGAGGCTATTCCCATAAAATTTAAAATATAACTTTTATTTTTGGTGTAAATATATCTAATACAAGGTATTTTGATCAAGATCGTTACAGCCATTTTTGAGAAAAACAAAAAATTCAAAATGTTTTATATGTAAAGGTTAGTTTGAGGGGGGGGGGATTGTTTTTTAAAATCTTCGTATCATATTCTTAGAAGATACTAAACCTAAGTTTCAAATTTGGTATTTAACGGTCTTTTCGTTTTGAGCTATGCTGTCCACAGGTAGACGGACCTTTTTCTAAAAATTATTTTTTCAGACTCAAAGGACCTCAAAACATATATTTTTGTTGAAATCTCCACATAGAATTTTTGGGTTAAATACAATACATTCTCTAGCTACTATTTACATTATCTGTAGTACATATTCCATCAGAATGAAATTATGCTATTTTACATTCCATTCCTAATAAATTGTTTACATAACAGATTCTTCTAAATAGACTTAGCAGCTGCAAATTCTTTAACTTTAAAGATCTAATTATTAATACTCTAGCTATACGTGCTAGAGAAAGTAAAATGTGTATAGATAAAATGATGTGTACCTATGTTAAATCATTAATATTTATAATCATCCAGAAGCCATAGAATTCCTCATTCTTAAGTTATTTATGCAGAAGATTATGACAGTAATGTAATGTTGCAATAGCTAAATACATGTTTACATAAATTATACTTACAGTAATAAACCTAAACCATTATGGGTATTAATTGTAAAGGTAATCATTAACTAACCCTTTTTATTTTATTTCTGCAATGTTGTGCAGAAATAATAAAAACTAATGGTAAGATATCAAGGTAAACGAGTGGTGTGGGGTTCCTATGAGAGATTACGTCATAAAGTGTAGCATGTGGAATAATAAGCAGGATTGCTTCTTAGAACTTAGCTTTATTTTTGTTGATTTTATACTCCTAAAGAAATACTAACTAGAAATGAAGAGGGCAATAAAAAGGTAATAAACCCGCACTAAAAATGGTTAATTCATAACAACTACACAAATGTAGATATTTAATTTCCTTTATTTCTGATGAAAGGAAAACTGTTATTTCTCTGTCATTCTGTTTCCCACATTCCATAGAAAGGAACATGTCCTTGACAAGATGCTGTTTCTAGGTAAAATACAATTGATGTTGAATTATTTAGCTAGCTCATAATATGCAGTAATAAAAATCATTCGCTTTGTAGGAATCGTATTAATGCAACATTTCTATACATGAATTGCCTCCTATAATAACTAACATACGAAATAGAAAGGCGATCATAATAATAAATGCATAGTAAATGTGTTAATATTTTTGGAGTTTTTTTAATTATTACTTAATTTGTATATTTAGAAGTTGAACTAGTTTAATTTATCTGCCAAGTTTGAATTTCAACTTTTTAATTTCTCTACGCGTACGATGTACAAAGTGTATAGAGAAGGTATTGTATTGCACCGAAAAATTCGATACCGAGATTTTACCGAAAATACATGTTTTGGGTCCACCTGAATCCAAAAAAAAGCATTTTTGGAAAAATGTGCGTGTATGTGCGTGTATGTGTGTCTGTACGTCTGTGCGTCTGTGAACAGCACAGCTCAAAAACGAAAAGACCGTTAAATACCAAACTTGGTATTTAAGTTTGGTATCTCCAAGGATGCGACACTTAGATTTTCAGGAAAATCCCCACCCCCAACTACTCTTTACATGGAACTTTTTTCGAAAATTTTGATTTTCTCAAAAATGGCTCTAACGATTTTGATTAAAATATCGTATATTAAAGATATTTATCTGACAAATAATATGAATATCTTGAATTTACTGGGAATAGCCTATGAATACTACTTTATTGTGGAGGAATTTTGCATAACTGCTAAACCGTAAGAAATAGACAAAAACTTACTACAGAGAGAATGTAAAGCACGTTAAAACACACAATGTATGTTATAAACATTTTTTTCGTGGAGTTATCGTTTTTTAGACATTCCTTGTTTTTGGTTTCTGCTTTGAAAAACTTATACTTTTCTCATTCAGGAATTTGTCAACTGCTGTCCATACAAACAAAAGAATTTCAGTGACATTGCAACCAGCTTTTGATTATCACTTTAATCTATGGTACTCTCTTACTTCGCTTCTGCTTACAAGGAGGCAAGTAATAAGACTATTTCTGTTAATTTTTTCTCGATTAGGATGAAGTAAATAGAAGCATAAGCTTTTTAACAGTAATTTGTTGCAGAGATGTAGAGAAAGTCATGTGAATGGATCACATCAGATGTTTTCCCCTGCACTCTTCACGGGCTACGACACTTGTAAAACAGCACATATGACATAGATGCAACTAAAGGTATAAGCCCAATGCCCTCTAATTTATTTGCCTTAATAGATGTCTTTTGCAATCCTGCACGAGCTTAAAGCATCTGAATATCTCGGTTGATATAATTTTTAATTTCTTTACCAAATACAAAGTAGAGATGGTATTGCATTTCAATGAACAACTTATACCCAGATTTCAGTGTAAATACACGTTTAGAAGGCCTCTGAATAAAAGCTATTTATAAAAAAGGTCTAAGAAATATCTTATGTGTTCCATTCACATGACATTCTGTACATCTCTGCAAATGTGCTTCTACATACTTCCTGCTATTTGAGAAAAAATAAGCAGAAATATCTTATTACCTGCCTCCTTGCAAAAAGAAGTGAAATAAGGGAGTACCATAGGTTAAAGTGATAGTCAAAAGCTGGTTGCTATGTGAAGGATGTTCCTTTGTTTGTATGAACAGGAGTTGGAAAATTCCTGTATGAGAAAAGTATAAGTTTTTCAAAGCCGAAATCAATAACAAGGAATATATAAAAACCATCAACTCCAAGAAAAAAAAAATATATAGCATAAATTGTGTGTTTTAACGTAATGCATATTTTTTGCGTGGTAAGTTTTTGTACATCTCTTATAGTTTAGCTGTTATGCAAAATTACGTAAAATTCATCAGAATAAAGTAGTCTTCAGAGGCCATTCCCATAAAGTTCAACAAACACATTTTATTTGTAAGGTAAATATCTTTAATATACGATATTTTAATCAAAATCGTTAGTTCCATTTTTGAGAAAATCAAAATTTTCGAAAAAAGTTCCATGTAAAGGGTAGTTGGAGGTGGGGTAATTTTCTTGAAAATCTTCGTGTCGCATCCTTGGAAGATACCAAACGTAAACACTAAGTTTCGTTTTTAATGCACTTTTCGTTTTTGAGCTACGCTGCACACACACGGACATTTTTCTAAAAATGCTTTTTTTTTTTTTTGGGATTCAGGGAATCTCAAAACATGTATTTGCGGTGAAATTTCGGTGTCAAATTTTTGGGTGCAATATAATACCTTCTCTATACACCATTACATGGTAGGTATAGAGAAAGTAAAAAGATCCGTTTGTGTGTTCGCATGTCTGTAACCAGCATAACTCAAAAATTAAAAGTCAATTAACAATTAGGAACAATACAGGATGTTATTAAACCTTTCCCTTATACTTTTTATACTTTTTTATTTACACCACACTCCAAAACACGTTTTATTAAAGTCTATAAAACATCACATGTCTTTTTTAGTCCAAAAAGTAGAGAGGGACAAAGCGCATTGAAGCAGGAGAGTGGTATATTGTGAAGAGAGAGGGAGAGAAACAGAGACAGAGAGAGAGAGAGAGAGAGTGTAAAGTGATTGCTGTATGAAATAAAATAACATGAAAGGTGTAATATGCCATCTGGACTTATTACAAATAGACTGCATGAGGTCGAGCAATTACATTTTACTTTCTCTAGCACGCATGTACATTGTACATAGTAGATACAGAAAGTATTGTATTCCACCTAGAATTCAATGACGATATTTTACCGTAAATGTATATTTTGAGTCCCCTTGAACACAAAAAACACTTTTAGAAAAATGTGTGTATACGTGCGTATGTGAATGTGTGTTTCTGAGAGCAGCATAGCTCAAAAATGGAAATTCCGTTAAAAACGAAACTTGTTATTTTAGTTCAGTGTTTTCCAAGTACAGGATGCGAAGAGTTTCAAGTAACTGCCCTCAACCCCAACTACTCTTTACATGGATTTTTAATTTTCTCAAAAATGAATAACGATGTGTTAAAATACCATATGTTTAAGATATTTTCAGAACATACCAAATGCATATCCTATATTTTCTGGAAATATCCTCTGAAGGTCTCTTTGTTCTGGATAACTTTTGTGTAACTGATAACTCTAAGAGATAAAAAAAAGCTTGCTGCACAAAAATATAATACTTATTTCTCAAAACAAACACTTTATGTGAAATACATTTTTTGTGGAGTCTTCGGCTTTCAAGATATTGCTTATTATTGGTTTCACTTTTAAACTACTTAAATTTGTTCCATGCTGGAAGCCAACTAATGTTTCATTGTTTGTTTTACTTGCGGAAACGCAAAAGAGAACCGAGTTTCAATTGTTTCACATATCATAAACTTTTAAAATATTGGACTAATGTTTTAGCTTAATGTATTTACCTTCTACTTACCAAGTAGAAAATAATAAGATAACTCTGTTAATGTTTATCTGGATTAGCATGATGTGGGTAAAAGAATAATGCTTTGTAAGGAAAGTTTGTTTATGGAACAACTAGAGAAAGTCATATGAATGGAAACACAAGTTTTGTTTATAAGAACAACGATTCACAATTGCGCTATTCACTCTAAAAACAGAATCACATAGAAAATAGTCCCAGAATAATCGCTTATATAGCAAACGATAAATGATCAGTAACTTAGGCCATCTATTGGGCATTAACCAAACTATTAATACCTAAATTTCAGCCACTGCGGTTCATTCCATTTCGTTAGCTATTCTTCGTAGTGCTGAGTGGACGTAATAAAATAACAATATATGACTAGTGATTTATTTTGCAGCGACTGGTTTTTCAAACTTCGAATGATGATTCAATTAATTTTATTAACTCCCTCTCTTCTTCCACTGAAATTATCGCACGGCAATCTAAAATATTTTTAAGGCGAGGCCTCTTCATTATCACTAATAACTATGGTCCAGATTTTAGGTGCCTTAAACCTTCATTTTGATTCTTATGTGCTTGAAATAAGTTTTTTTAGGCATCAATAATTATCCGTATTTCTTAATTTGTGAGATTTATGAACCTGTTTTATTCATAAAAGCTATTTTTTAAAGATAATCCGTCAAAACACTATTGAGAGTACGTACATACACTAATTCAGCAGGTTCTAGGAATAATTTTTGCTTCTTTTTTTTTCTGCATGTGTGTATGTGATACTGAAGGGAATTCCACACTTATACTACTCAAATCCCAGAGGTGTAGGATGAGATGAGAGTAATTTCAAAGAGCGGCCGAAACCGGACGGCAAAGGAAGAGCCACCGTGGAGAGCCCCTAATATATTCCAAGTACTTCTTGGAGCGGAGAGCGCTGGAAGTCCATGGCTCAGGTCTGACCGAACTTCTTGGATCTATGACGGCATCCAAAGGTATCCCGAGATCTATATTGACAGAATGCGGTCACCACCTTGGAAGGGCACCACCACCGCATCCTCGCCGACACTTTCAACTCTAAAAGAGACCGGTTGGATGAAATAGAGATGAAATGAAGGGATAGGAAGTTCGGGCAATGAAGAAACATCCCCAGTATTTACCTAGTGACACAGGAAAATCCCAAAAAAAGCATGAGTCAGAGTGGTTGGCCGCGAGAATCCATAACACGACCTAAAGAGTGCCATTCCCAGACGGCCTGACTCGGTCTTTTCTACCTGTAATATAAAACGTTGCCATTCGTATCTTCAAAACCACGACTGCGTTAGATACTTTTGCAGCTTCTGGGCCAGATTATTACAACTATCGCCAATGATTGCACTTTCCAACCGGTAAATAGCTTTTGGTAGAAAACCAAAGTGCATAATATATACAAGAAAAACAACAAGCGGGTACATTTCTTGCTGTGCAGGAAGCTTCTGTTGCATCCAAAATCATTGACCACTTCTTTATGTCTTTTAGATACTCAAACAACAGAAGTTAATCATCGGCTCAGATGGAAGAGGGGCTGCCAGAAGTTTCTATTTGAACAACTATATACATTTTTACTTTCTCTACGTACTAAGTACATAGTGTATAGAGTAGGTATTCTATTGCACCCAAAAATTCGATACCGAGATTTCATCGGAAATACATCGGAAAAAATTCTGGAAAAAGATCCTTGTGTGTGCGTGTGTGTGTTTCTGTGTGTGTGTCTGTGTGTGTATGTGTGTGTATGTGTGTGTCTGTGTGTGTATGTGTGTATGTGTGTATGTGTGTGTCTGTGTATGTATGTGTGTGTCTGTGTGTGTATGTGTGTGTGCATGTGTGTGTCTGTGTGTGTCTGTGTGTGTGCATATGTGTGTCTGTGTGTGTCTGTGTGTGTCTGTGTGTGCATGTGTGTCTCTGTGTGTGTCTGTGTGTGCATGTGTGTGTCTGTGTGTGCATGTGTGTCTGTGTGTGTGCATGTGTGTGTGTCTGTGTGTGTGCATGTGTGTGTCTGTGTGTGTCTGTGTGTGTGCATGTGTGTGTCTGTGTGTGTCTGTGTGTGTGCATGTGTGTGCATGTGTGTGTCTGTGGACAGCACAGCTCAAAAACGAAAATACCGTTAAATACCAAACTAGGTATTTAAGTTTGGGATCTTGTAAGGATGCGACTCGAAGATTTTCAAAAATATCCTCAACCCCCAACTACCCTTTACATGGATTTTTTTTCTCGAAAATGTTCATTTTCTCAAAAATGGATTTAACGATTTTGATTAAAATATTGTATATTAAAGATATTTACCTGACAATTAAAATATATATCTTGAATTGTTAGGAATAGCCTCTGAAGACTGGTACTTTATTATGGACCAATTTTACATTATGCATAACTATTAAAGCGTAAGAAATAGATAAAAACTTACCACACAAAAATGTAGAGCGCATTAAAACGCACAATTAATTTACGTACTTTTTTTCGTGGAGTTAATCTTTTGAGATATTCCTTGTTTTTGGTTTCAGCTTTAAAAAACTTATACATTTATCATACAGGAATTTGTCAACTCCTGTCCATACAAACAAAGGAACTTCAGTCACATAGCAACCAGCTTTTGACTATCACTTTAACCTATGGTGCTCCCTTTTTTCACTTCTAATTACAAGGAAGCAAGTAATAAGACTATTTCTGCTAATTTTTTAGAAGCATTAGCTTTTTAACAATAATTTGTTGCAGAGATGTAGAGAAAGACATGTGAATGGAATACATCAGCTTTTTATATGGTAGAGGCAACTATTATGGCCAGGATTTGAACACGGATCTTTCTCTCTTTCTCTTTACCATGATTAAATATTGGTATGACATTGAAATCCTCAACTGACTTCATTTTTTTTTCTCAGGAAAATCACTAAGAGACTCACTTCTGAGATAACAATCTCAATGATGTTGATTTTTTCTGTTGAAAATTTTTATTGTTTTTATGGAAGTCAGCTGAAAAATTGATCTGCTGCATTTAGTAGCCCGAAATAACTCCGTCCTATTGCTTAAAGTAGTGGTGGAAATAATTATTTTGCCCGATAGTGCGTAAAGTGAAGTTTTGTAATTAGTAGTGTAGTGTAGTATAACGGAGGAGGTTCCGCACCTCAGCCAATGATAGGCTTTTTGGAGCAGTGGATGAGATGAGAGCAATTACAGAGGGTAGCCTGAACCAGACTGCGGTAGTGAGCCAACGTAAATAGTACCTACAATTACCAAGCAGTACTTCATCTTGAGGCGGGAACTGGTGGTGCACGTACCTGGTGGGGCTGGGTTGCGCAGCGACGACTGTCCTCTCTCCGGCGTTGCAGCTGCTAAAGTTGTTTCTCGATGCTCCTCGGCTATTGGTGGGCAATTGAGACCTATTTATATATAGCTCTGGTGTTTAGCTAGGGTGATCTCCAGGGAGAGGTACAGGATTTAACTTAAAATAACGTCGGCACTTTTCGTTAAGTCAAGGTTTATTTCTATTTTACAAGCGTTCCCGAGAATGTTCCTGGAGCGATTGAGTTTCGATAATTTCCCTCGAACAAGAGCGTAACGCGCATAAAGGTAACTAAACTTTACGCGACGACGAGTGCAACGGTTACGTGCAGAATAATTGTAGAACTTTAAATTTCCGCCGTGGCTTCCTTACGCATGGCATTTATTTCAACTGTGTGAATCACTGTAATAACTTTACTATATTTACGAAGATTCTTGTTTCGGGCATCACAGAGTCTACGTGTAGTTACATTCCAACTGCCTCAATCACTTTAATAACTCTGCTAACTCGCGCGATCACTCGTTTTGGGTGTCACAGATCTCCCCTTGGAGTTGCATCTCAACTGCGTCGAACACTGTAATAACTCTACTAATTCGCGCATACTCTGGCTTTGTCTGTCGCAGGTTTCCCCTTGGAGTTACATCTCAATTGCCTGAAAATTGCGGCGAATATTCTATATTTATAGCAAATTCTACCCACGCGCAAAACCCTCAACTCGTAATCTTATTGGCCCATTTTTGGAGCCGAAAGTGGCTTGGGGTGCGCTTCTGCCGTGACGTGATTAATTGTAATTGGTCAATGCATCATTAACGTGATTATTGACCTAAATTTCCTCGTGGTTCCCCGGTTTATGTGTCACCTTCTTTCTCTTGCGGTGACGTGACCACACAATAGCGTCTTTCCCCTCTTGCAATAGACAAAGAAATAGCGTAAATAACTGAATTCGTCGCTTGAGAACTCTCGGGTTGAAGTTAGAAACGCTTTCCAGGAACAATCTCTCTGAACATCCAATATACAATAAATACATTATATCTTACTTACTAATTAACCTAAACAATTTAATGAATTACAAATATTGGTTATGTGCTTATTCACCTGGGCGATAATCCGTCTCAATCTCGACATGGTGAACGCTAAAAGCGCTGAATAAACGCTCTTGAGTAAAACCGACGACCCCCTGCGTCATACTGCAGTCGAGAGCTGGGTTTTCAAAGTGCAATCATCTCCACGAGAGGGCGCAACCTCCGCAGTCCGCGCCGACACTTACAGCCCTGAGAGAAAGACCATGTAGATGAAATGGACGGACAGGAAGTTCCAGGCAATGAAGAACCCTTCCCAGCATTCGCTTTGTGACCCGAGAAAATCCACAGGAGGCCGGCCGCGGGGAACCGATCCCATGATCTCCCAAATACCAGTCCCAGACGAAACGCCTGAGCAACTCGTTTTGTAATACGTAAGCGTAAAGAAATGGCAATTTTTACTTCCTCTACACGTGCTATGTACAGTATATGGAGTAGGAATATGTCTGTGAACAGGATGACTCAAAAACGAAAAGTCGGTAAAATACTAAACTTGGTATTGAAGTTTAATATCTTCCAGGGATGCGACACAATGATTTTGAGAAAAATCCCCCCAACCTACACTACCTTTACATAGAACAAAATTTAAAAAATTGATTTTTTCAAAAATGGTTCTAACGAGTTTGATTAAAATATTGTATATTAAAGATATGACAAATAAAATATATATCTTGAGTTTTCTGGGAATAGCCTTTAAAGACCTCTTTATTCTGAATGAATTTGCTGAGTTTTACGTAACTAGTCAACCGTAAGAGAGGGATAAAATCTTACCACACAAAAAATGTAGAGCACACTAAAACACACAATTTTTTTTCTTGAAATTGATCGTTTTTTAATTATTCTTTGTTTTAGATTTCAGCTATAGAAAACATAGTTTTCTCATACTGGAATTTGTCAACTCCTGTCCATACAGAGGAACTTCAGTCACACAGCAACCAGCTTTTGACCACCACTTTAACCTATGGTACTCCCTTGTTTCGCTTCTGCTTACAAGGGAGCAAGTTATAAGACTATTTCTCTTATTTTTTCTCGATTAGCATGAAATAAATAGAAATATAAGCTTTCTAGCAATCCTTTGTTGCAGAGATGTAGAGAAAATCATGTGAATGGAACACATCAGATATTTTTTCCATTTACCCAACATTTATGTTGCTTTGTTATTTGTTTACCGCTGTCTTTTTACTTTCAAATACACATACGTATACATGTATACCAACACATAAACACCCATTTCCAAGACGGGACCCGAACTTGAGATCTTTGTAACTCTATGGAAGTGAAATTTGCATCAAAAGATATCGTAATTTATTGAATTACAAGTTAAAATAAACATCCAGTGGTGTCTGCCAATTTTCCTCAATTAAATAGAATAGAAAACAAATAAACACTATTAGGTTATGTAAATCGCTTTATACAAGGCCATCGAATGCATTAGCTCCTCATTTGCATTTCTGATTGGTCAACAATGACCAAAGACAACAAACAAAGCATCAACAGAGCAGCACTTAAGAAATGCATACAGGCAAACAACTTGAGAGTTGGAAACGTCTGTCGAGATCAAAAGGAAAAATAATCCCGAAGAGGGGAAGTATGACACAATGTGTCTGTGTATACACTCAGGATAGAAAGTAAATCTACTTTACTTTTAAAAGCTACATCTGTAATGTGAAGAAAATTATGATTTTTAAGTTATGCAAAGTCATGATACAGTTTATGTATTCCGGAGGGTTGTTGTAATGGTTACCATGCCAACATCATATACCCAAGGTCGCGGGCTCAACGTCTGAGGAGAACATGCATTATTTTCGGGTGTAAAAATCCTTAGCATAGCTACCTTCGGAAGGGGATTAAATCCATTGTTTCCGTGTCGAAGATTTACGACAAAACCTTAAAGAACCTGATAAAGAGACCTCTGAACAAATTTAAGCAGTCTTTCACGCCCAGTATAGAATAGGACGCTGAGAACCACAGCAGTTAAACTGATGTCCCACGGTCAAATATTTTGGTCCATTACTCTTGTGACTTCGGATACTTTCATTGCATACAATTTCCGTCCTATTTATTTGGTCCAATTCCAGTTTGCTAAAATAGGATACGGCGGTTTCTAATTTTTTGTTCATACGTATGAAATCAACCAATGAACGACTTGGTGGTAATGACGTAATAAAATGGCAGCTAACTCTTGGGCTTCCTTCCCGCCAAGGTGATTGTTTGTGTGAAACTCTGCTGTATCTTGTTGAATTTGTACTAAATAATAGGGTTATAGTAGCTGAGCTATGGTTGAAATACACATTCTTTTGTGCGGCACAGATTTATGAAATAATGACTCGGTTATTTATAACCCCTGCAAATGTATTTTATTGGATCCATTTGTACCTAACCTCCTTTTCTCAACAAAATATAAAAACGCTACCTTTGATTTGCTGGTATGGACTGCTTCATATTTGTGTCTTAGCGAATGATTTTTGCCTCATCTAAAGACAGCAACTTTCCAACCAACTTTTCGTCCCTTCTGAGGAACTTAAAATAATTTACAGAGTCAGAAACAAATTCACTTCTGGCATATGTAGTGCACCTATTCCTTGGCCTGCATTCCTACGTTGCAGCCATAGTCTATTTCACCAACGCCTCTTTATTGATTTTGTCTTTCTATTATAAAATGCACTTAAAATGGATATATAAACTAAGCTTGCGACAGATAGCGTAATTAATTGTGGATCAGCAACCTCCACAATTTTCTATTTGCTGTTCATGTGCGTGAGAGAAATATTTGGACCAATACACACTCCCATGGGAACGGTATGGAGAAGTTGTACACAACGTTCACATTTTATAAAAAATGTTGGACCAAATTTTGACCGTGGGACATCGACTTAAAAGGCATCCATAAATAAAACGTCATTTCATTTGCACCAATTTACCGGTCCTTTTGTTTATACCTGGTGGTCCAACAGAGCGGTATTTCACGTGTGCAGATAACCCTTTGTGCATTTAAAGATTTGCGGGGCACAACGGTGCTAATTCAAGTAAACACGTGGTGTTTGCGCGGGTGAACTGCTTTTATTCTTGCAAATCTGCGAAAACCATGAGAGAATCTCACTCATTGATAGAAACATAAAACATAATTGTATTAACTTTAATGTATTAGGTTCCGTGATCTCCAATATAGGAATAGTGCAAACATATCGTAAAGCTTAACATGTTCTCCACTTCAGTTACAGTTATTTTATTTTTGAGAGAACAAAGTCACCTTTTAGACTGATGAATTAATCAAAATGTCTTTATTTCACCTATCAGTATGCGTCAATAGCTAGTTTTGTAATTCATTTCTTATTTAACATTAAAGACTAGACCCACTGTGGGGTTAAATCAAAACGTTAAGGCGCCGTAACAAAAAATCTGATGTGTTACACTCAGATAAGTTTCTCTAGCTACTCTTCAAACACACTTTTTACAAAAGATTATTCGTATTTCTACACAATGCTAATCGAGATAAACATTAACAGAATGTTATTCTTGCTTAGTTCCTTATAAGTAATAGGGAACTAAAGGAATGCGCTATGCTAAAATGGTAGTCAAATGTTTTAAAAACTATCGTTATGCGATTGTCATTGCAAACTGCTTGTTTGCTTGGCCAGCAGTAGAATAAAAGAAAATCGGTCACATTCTGTCTGAGAAAAGTACTTCACAATTGAAACTAATAACAATTATCTCGAAAACGGTAAACTCCACGAAAAAATATATGTGACATAAATGGTATATTTTAACGAGATCAACACTTTTTTGCGTTGTAAGTTTTTGCCTATCTCTTACGGTTTACTAGTTTGTGCCTGTTTGATCAGGATCGGGAGTAAAATCTCTGAGGGGTGATAGGAATTTAAAATTAATCCGATCATCATGTACCTTATGTTGATTTCTACTCCCACTGCAGGTCGGCGAGAGCATGGACGTGGTGTTTTCTGCTTTCTCAGGGGTGGTGTATCCTCATCGACGCCTTTCCTGTGGCTTGGGTTCCTGGGTACTGAGTAAAACTCACCAAAACACTGATTTTGTTTAAATAGTTTCGACCTACAGCCCGAACCGAACAGAGACACGCTTATCAGTTTCTCATTAGACGTTGATTCATAATGAAACTTCGTTCACAGCCCCGGGGTTATTTTCTGTATCGCCGTGCGAGACATGGTTTCAATATTTGGGGTTAGGCCTTTTTGACGTCGCACGAGGGCCTTTATCGACAGACTTTCCCTACATGCACAAGCTGAAGCGCTTGTTCTTTTTCGAAGTCCCACGGGGATACGAACTTTCCCTATCTGCCATACTAGCTGAAGTGTATACCTATTCATTTTCAAAGTCCCACAGGGACATAAACCCGGCATGGACTTTACCCATCTGCAGTAAGAGCTGAGGTGTTTTCCCTGTCAGAGAACCGAGTCTGACATCATGGAAGTCACTCCCACTCTCAACACCTTTTCCGAAATTTGTTGAATTTCTTGTTATAGCACAAGATTCTCATTTGCCAAAATTATTATTTGAGTTCTATATTGGCCCGGATATCGCTTGACACTGCCATGGCCTCAAGACACAACCCCTATTTCCTAACTCCTCATTTCTGGAGTGATTGCCAGCTGCTCAGGAATGCACTTAAGCGCGATATCTGGCAAAGTCTGCCAAGCATGAATATTTGCCGTTACTTTTAGCATATCTCGCTCCTCGCTAGCTTGGGTTTTCCTTGATTTTACATTTCAAAGCGGTTCGTCACATTTCAACATCTATTCGTCCAATAATATTATTATTGATTTTAGTTATAATTTCTAGAAATATATATATCTTTATCGTGTTTATTTATTTACCTCGTGTAGTGAGTGACACGTAAAAACGGGCTCAAGTTATGTAAAATTCAGCAAAATCCATCCAGAATAAACAAGCCTTCAGATTCTATTTCAAGAAAATTCAAGGTATATATAATTTGTGATTGAAATGACTTTAATATGTGACATTTTAATCAAAATCATAGAGGCATTTTTAAGAAAAACAAAATTTTCGAAAACTTTTCCATGTAAAGGATAGTTTGAGGTGGGAGGATTTTGTTGAAAATCTTCGTGTCGCATTCTTGGAAGACACTGAAATTAAATACCAAGTAGTTTTGGTTTTTGAGCTATGTTGCTCACAGAAACACACACACACACATACAGACACACACACATACCCACATACACTGACAGAGACAGACGCACTCACGGACATTTTTCTAAAAATGCTCTTTTTGGATTCAGGTGATCTCAAAACATTTCTGTGAAATCCTGGTATAGAATTTTTGGGTGCAATGCAATACCTTCTCTATACACTATGTACTAGTAAGAGAAAATAAAACTATTCTAGAGAGCACGTAATATTTCGCTGAGTTATTGTTATTATTATTGTTATTATTATTATTATTATTATTAATATTGAGATCACCTGGTATTTTCAAAATAAACATAAAAGTTGAAGCGGGAATTATAAGTCGCCGCAGGATGATACACACGTAGTCTCGGAATTGGCTGGGATGCTGGCAAGTCTCTGGAGCTCCGCCCCTCCTCGATCTGGACCCTGGGTGAGACACTTATGCTGTAGGCGTGTTTGGCCGATTTTAATTTGCCGCTATGTCTGTTTATGTTCGTCACATTTTCAGTTGGTGGAACTGGAAAATTCCTAACGTTCCAGAACGATTGTTGAGACATTTCTAACCTCTATTCCCTGCTGTTGAATTCATAAACTTGTTGCCCGTGAATACCTTGATTTACGCCAAGAAAATGCATGCTGCATCGTAGGTAAGTAAAAGGCACCCAACTCCCAAGCTTGGTTGATAAATTACTGCAGGTGGAAGTGAAATTATAGGGAATTTTGTAGCTTTAATAATGTTAAAACTGTTATCCAAGGAAAATATTCTAACATCATAGCGTACAAAGACACGTAACTTTAACTTGTTTCTTCACAAAACTTGTGCTTATATTTGTTTTATTGTAAATACTTACATAAATTATTTATGAAAATTGTTATACTAAGTGATTTTATATACAGTTACCACACTTTAACCTGGATCTTCGAGGTCAGACTTTTGCTACGTATTCTCTTCACAGACGGACGCTATTGTACCGGAACTCTATAGCATTTTCTCCCGTCTCATAACATTGAACAGCATTTTTTTCAACCACTGCGCGTCATCATGGTGACGACAGATTTCCTTGTCCTCACTTTTTGGAAATACATTTACAATATACATTTACATATTCATACTTAATAAAATTAATTAATTTAAATGATTTACATAATAATTTGTATGCAATCATAATCTTTTCTGAATTAGCTATTTGTGTTTGGTCACATTCTTAAACGAATTACAGCATCCGGTATTTAGTAATTCATTTTGTTTTCCTTTTTCTCCCATACTACATGTTTAATTTGGTTTTATTTGCTTATTAGATTTTCTTAAGCGCAAATTCTAGTTATTTTATATATATATAAGTTACTTTGTTTCAGAGACGCAGCGCTAGCGAAGATAGCTCCCACAAACAACCTAGCGGACTCTAGGTAGCACGATTTCCCTCCCACTGATCCAAATAATCTACTCCAGAACTTCTCCTTAAAAATCTCCTAAAATTCGCCGGCACTCAATAACTTCCTCTGGCGGCCGCACAGCGGGCCAGTCATTACCACCACTACTACGCGGGTGCAACAGCGGTACCGCAGTAATCCTTCTCCCTATCCACTCCAGCACCGGTGGAGGTTTTTAGTCGGTAGTGCCACGTGGCAGAACCCGACACTCCGGACGTGGCCGGATATCTATAAGGTAGACTTTTCCTCCACTCGAAAAAAAAAAAACAAAAAACATAACATTACGCGAACCAATCAGATGTTAGCTTCATTCCAGCTCTTATAAAAGGCCAGTCTCCGCAAGCTCAATCCATCAGTTCACACTGAAGACGAGGAAGATGCACTTCTTGGAAACGTTGGTGTATCAAGTCAAAGTTTATTTCTCTTTTACAAGCGTTCCCGAGAATGTTCCTGGCGCGATTGAGTTTCGATAATTTCCCTCGAACAAGAGCGTAACGCGCATAAAGGTAACTAAACTTTACGCGTCGACGAGTGCAACGGTTACGTGCAGAATAATTGTAGAACTTTAAATTTCCGCCGTGGCTTCCTTACGCGTGACATTTATTTCAACTGTGTGAATCACTGTAATAACTTTACTATATTTACGAAGATTCTTGTTTCGGGCATCACAGAGTCTACCTTCCAACTGCCTCAATCACTTGAATAACTCTGCTAACTCGTTTTAGGTGTCACAGATCTCCCCTTGGAGTTACAGCTCAACTGCCTAAAAATTGCGACGAATACTCTATATTTATAGCAAATTCTACCCACGCGCAAAACCCTCAACTCGTAATCTCATTGGCCCATTTTTGGAGCCGAAAGTTGCTTGGGGTACTCTTCTAATTGGTCAATGCGTCTTTCACGTGATTCTTGGCCTAAATGTCCTTGTGGTTCCCCGGTTTATATGTCACATTCACTTTCTCTTGCGGAGACGTGACCACACAATACCGTCTTTCCCCTCTTGCAATAGACAAAAAAAAAAAAAAAGAAAAAAGAAAAGCGTAAACAACTGAATTCGTCGCTTGAGAACTTTCGAGTTAGAAACGCTTTCCAGGAACAATCTCTCTGAACATCCAATTTACAATAAATATATTATATCTTACTTAGTAATTAACCTAAACAATTTAATCAATTACAAATATAGGTTATGCGCTTATTCACCGGGGCAATAATCCGTCAAAAAAGAAGCAAGTAACAGGACCATTTGTCTAATTTTATCTCGATTAGTATGAAGTAGATAGAAGAATAAACCTTTTAACAATAATCTGTTACAGATGTAGAGAAAGTCATGTGATTGGAACACATCAGATTTCTTCAAATAAAATCTTGTTTATCTCCTACGCTTTACCAGTTATACAAAAGTAATTCTGAATGAAGACGGCTTCAGAGGCTATTCCCAGAAAAATCAGTATAATATAGGTATCTACTTTATTTGTGCTGTGAGTATCTGTAATCAAAATCCTTAGAGCGACTTTTGAGAAAAGCGAAAAATTCGAAAATTCTTCCATGTTAAGTGCAGTTTGGGGAAGGGTGAATTACCCGAAAATCCTCGGTCGCGTTTTTGGAAGATACTGAACTTAAGTGCCAAGTTTGGAATTTAACTGATCTTTAGTTTCTGTGCTATTTTGTTCACACACACACACACACACACACACACACACACACACACACACACACACACGCACACACACATCAGATAGACATACACGGATTTTGTGTGTTATACTTTTTACAGACTGTGTTTCCGATAAATTTCTGTATTGAATTTTTTGAATGGAATACAATACCTTCTCTATCTACTCTGAGAATTGTACGTGGTACTTGAAGTAAGCACTTGTTGTAATATTTGAACAGCTTTAAAAAGAATCATCGTAGAAAACAGTTTGATTTTGTTTCGTTATTAATGCCTAGGAGTTAAGCAGTAGACTTCCATAATATGCTTTCATTCCCCTATTTTCATTTGAGTATGCAGGTGCACAAATTGCTGCTATGTACATAGTGTTTAGAGAAGGTAGGTATTGTATTGAACCCAAACATTCGATACCGAGATTCCACCGGAAATATAGGTTTAAAGCCCCCTGAATCCCCCCCCCCCAAAAGCATCTTTAAAAACATATTTGCGTGTGTGTCTGTTTGTTTGTGTGTGTGTTTGTGTCTGTGAGCATCATAACCCAAAAACATAGATAACGTTAAATACCAAACCAAGGATGCGGTACGAAGATTTTTAAAAAAGTCCCCCAACTACCCTTTATATGGAACAGTTTTCAAAATTTTCATTTTCTCAAAAATAGCACTAACGATTTTGATTAAAATACCATATGTTTAAGTTATTAATTTCTCTATACGCACTATGTACATAGTGTATAGAGAAGGTATTGCACTCCACCCAAAAATTCGATACCGAGATTTCACCGGGAATATGTTTTAGGGTCTCCTGTATCCAAAAATTTTTTTTCGGAAAAAGGTCCGCGCGTGTGTGTGTGTGTCCGTGTGTCTGTGAACACGATAACTCAAAAACGAAAAGTCAGTAAAATACCAAACTTGGCATTTAAGTTTAGTATCTTCCAGGAATGCGACACGAAGATTTTGAGAAAAATCCCCCCACCCACAACTGCCCTTTACATGGAACTTTTTTCGAAAATTTTGATTTTCTCAAAAATGGCTCTAACGATTTTGATTAAAATATCGAATATTAAAGCTATTTACCTGACAAATAAAATGTATATCTTGAATTTTCGGGAAATAGCCTCTGAAGAGTACTTTATTCTGGACGAATTTTACTGAATTTTGAATAACTGCTAAAGCGTAAGAGATGGACAAAATCTTACAGCACAAAAAATGTAGAACACGTTAAAACACACGATTTATGTTATATACATTTTTTTTCATGGAGTTCATCGTTTTTGAGACGTTCCTTGTTTTTGGTTTCTGGTATGAAAACCTTATACTTGTCTCATACAGGAATTTGTCAACTGCTGTCCATACAAACAAAGGAACTTCAGTGACATAGCACCTAGCTTTTGACTATCACTTTAATCTATGGTACTCCCTTATTTTGGTTCTACTTACAAGGAAACAAGTAATAAGACTATTTCTGATATTTTTTTTTTTCTGATTAGCAGGAAGTAAATAGTAGTATAAGCTTTTTAACAATAATTTGTTGCAGAGATATAGAGAAAGTCATGTGAATGGTACACATCAGATTTTTTTTTATGACAAACGAAAGAATATTTTGGATTTTCTGAAAATAGCTTCTGAAGACCTCTTCATTCTGGATGACTTTGTATAACTGGCAAACCGCAAGAGATATACAAAAACTTACTGCCCAAAAAAATGTAGATCTCCTTAGAATACACAATTTATGTTTTATACATTTTTTGTTTTGAGTTAACCGTTTTCGTGATATTCCACATTATTATTTTAAATTTTAGCCAGTTAAACTTTTCTCCAACGTGTGGACATCTTTCTTCTCGTTTCCAGTTTGTTTACTCCTGGAAAGCAAAGAGATTGGAATTTCAATTGTTTCACAGGGCAACTGTTTTTAATGGACGAGACTATCGCTTTAGCCTGTGCATTTTCTTATTTCCCTTCTACTTACAAGGAGATAGTAATAAGACTAATTTTGCTTATGTTTATCTTGCTTAGCATGATGTAGATAAGAGATTAATTTTTTGAATAAAAGGTTTGCTTGCCGAACAGTTAGAGGACATCATGTAAATGAAACAGACTAGATTTTTTTCCTTCTACTTACAACGGACCAAGTAATAAGGACAATTTCAACTAATGTTTATATCGATCAGTATGATGTAGATGGAAGTATAAGCTTTATAACGATAATTTGACACGTAGAAAATATCATGTGACTAAAACACGTCAGATTTTTTTTGTACAGTTGAGCGTCTCCGAAATATTTCTTGTTACTGGTTTCAATTTTAAACAACATAACTTTTCCTAAGCGGTGTCACCTTTCTTTTTATCTCATTTTTGTTTATTTGTAATGCAGAGCGAACCGAAGTTCAATTGTTCACATATCGAACATCCTTTAACGGATTTGGCTATCGCTTTAGCTAGTGTATTCCCTTATGTTGCTTCTGTCTGGAAGGAAGCAAGTAATAAGACAACTTCTAATAATGTATGTAAAAGAATAATGTTTTGTAAGAATAGTTTGTTTGTAAAATAGATGGTGAAAGTCATGTAAATGGAACAAATCAGATATTTTGTTTCTTAAAAATCGCTCTTTTAAAGCCAAAGTAGATAAATATTACACTTGAAGATTAGTTTTAGTTTTCAAAAACGTTTGTTAGTGTGCGATCCTTTTCAGCATTAACATTTAGATGATTTAAAGCTCCGGAATTTAAAATATTGAGATAAAAGTATATTCAGTAATTTCTACTGTAGATATAGCTAATAATTCCTCTGTCCATTCCAGCGATTACAAGGGAATCTATTTTTACACGATTTAAGAATTACAGAAAACAAGCGTGGATTTTTTGGGGTAAAATAGATAGCTCTTGTGGCCAGAATTTATTACGCACGTATTCTTGTAATAGTGTTTGATCAAATAATAGTTCAAAATTGAAAACAGTCTAAAAGCTCATAGTGTCGGCATATTCGTACTCCTTTTATATTGCGGCTATTCCATTCAACCGCCCAATCTAAAGAATGGAATTGCATATCTGGCTAACTTTCGCAATACAGATTTTCTGGGAAAATTATTATAATATTGTAAAATAAGTATGGAAACTCTGCACTGGCGTGTTCTGCACTCCTCCGTTTCTCACTTGCTGTTTGCAACACACAAGCAGTCTTCTAACGCAGTGATGGAAAAATGTTGTACAGAAATGCGAGGAACATCCACAGTAATTGGTCAGAGAATTTCAATTGGACGGGTTCTTCATATTTTATAGCGTACAAAGATGATGCAAAGTGCTATGTATAATTACTGTAAAACCTGATGCTGTTTATACTAGCAACCGAAGAAATTCTTAGAATTAACCAAAAAGAGGAAATTTTCTCGTGCGCATATGTGACGATATTGTCTCGAACAAGGTTTTGCGACGGGGGGGGGGATAGGTTTTGGAGGGTGGTGAAAGGAAGGCAGATGGTAGAGCAATGATAACAATGGCACTTAAATTAAGCTAATATATTAAGAAAGATTAAGTAATTTGTTGGTTGCGAATGTATGGTTTACAAAGGTGGGGATTGCAATATATTCCATTAACCCTGACCAATATTATTCTGACCATCCTTATCTTAAGAAATATGTCATGTGAGTCTAGATGAGGTAAGAGATGAAGTGGTCGAAGTGGTTGGGCGGTTGAACGGTTGAGCCCGGAGCGACGCCCCAAGACGCACACAAGCAAGCAGAGATTCCCCGACGGTCCAAGCCCTGATCTGCAGTCACTTATATAGATTTAGCGGCGTCCCGGAAGGGCATTCCAACATGGTGGCCGCTCTCCTAATATGGAGAACCGACGCCCTGATAGTGGGTAGTCTTAGCCAATCAGCACCGAATGCTTAAATGTTCTAGAATATCCGGTATGACGTCAAAGTGCGAATGTGCAAGTAGACCAACGGAAGTTGGTGGAATCAAAAAGTCCACTGGGAGTGCCATCGGAAGAGGCTGGTTACTTCCATCCTGTTACTTAATCAACTTATAACAAAACTTGTATTTTCCCAAGAATATGTAAGAATAAAATCCCAATAAATTCAGATTAATTAATCCGTCGTTAATAAAATATTACTAAAACAATATAAATTAAACTCTCGACAATGACACATGCGACAATATCGTAATCGGTTCCAGAGACATAAAGAACTCCAGGAGACAATAAAACGAAGTGGAAAACTGGTGCTCCAAGTAAGACATTAACATATGAAAATCAGGCACAATGATCTTCAGAAACGGAGGAAGAGCCGCCAAGAATGAAAATAGTACCAGACTTCAAATACCTAGGCACCACGCTACAAACAAGCGCAAAAAGCTTTACAAAACATATCACAGAAAAGACAACACCGTCAATCATGGCAAAGCATGAAATAAGAAAACACAAGGTCCGTCACCCTAGAGGCGGCAGTGTTGTTCAGAATAAACATTCTACCAAGACTGACGTACGGCATAGAAATCCTCTGGACACATTTAACAATGACGAATCTTTCCTCTCTAGAAAGGGTGAAAGCGGGATACATAAAGGAAGTATTAGGAGTATCAAAAGTAACGAAGCCAAGACTCGCATACCTGCTGGCGAAGGAAACTTTCCACATCGACTTCCTCAGAAGAAGCACCAGGGCATTACAGAGGCTGCTAGCAACACTGAATAGGAAAAGAGAAGAAATACACCTAGAATTCTACAGCACCGGGGCCAGTGAGACAGTGCACGTCTTGTCACGGGGCTAATAGTTATTCAGAAGGGAAAGATAAATCATAGCTAATAATATAAATTATACCAAGAAGGGAAATATAAATGTACATTGAAAATGGGAAGGGAAGAAAGATTTAAAACACGTCTAAGTAGCCGAGTTGTCACGAGCCAGTAGCACAGTACCGTTAAGAGGGTAGGACATTGAACCGATGGGGGTGAGAGTACACTGTCCGAGGGGAACATAACAGGAAAACAGAAAACAATGCTCCCGCTGGACAGTCGACACTTTGGGGCACTTGGCATAGAACATCGGCAGAGCAAAGATGTGATATTTAGGTGGAGTCGAACAAGCAACCTTTAGCTGGGAAATAGTTATTTTAATACGGACCAGAGTACGGAATAAATAACTGCATCAAAAGTAATAAGTAATAATAGTCGCGGTCACGCAAAGCGTAGTTTCACGGTAGAACATTTAGGAGGAATGCGTGTGTGTTCGACGGCGGAAAATGGCAGAACTAAATGAATAAAGTACTTGTGTCGTACCACACCCTGAAAGAGTTTCCATGCTAGTAAAATTCCTGAGATAGGGCTGCCACAAATCCACACCATTCCTAATATCCAAAACTGCACCCGGGATACGAACCCGTAACTGACAAAGGAAAATTTCGAAATGAGACACACCATCACTAGGTTGGCAGTCCACGGATTCCACCACTTGATATGCAAGAACACAAACACTCCATGAACTCAATATAGATTGTAAATGTGTGCTTTGTAAAAAGACATGTGACCGATTGTCAAATTGAGCTATGCACAAAAAGAACAAAGAGAATATTTGAATATGCAAAAAATTTAAATTCAAATATATTCTTACTTTAATCCTGGTTATGTGGTTGCAATAAAGTTTATTATCAAACCAGTTGAGTATTGTGCATTGTTTGTTCAGGAGTTGCCCTCCGTAGTGTAGAGAGTACTACCCAAGGTTGCGGATTGCTTTCCCTTTTTTTCTTTTCCCTGTCTTTTTCTCTTTGTTTTCCTATTCATTTTTCGTTTTACAGATACACATTCACACATTTACAAGAATACAAACAGCCGAACGTGGCCAAGGGGACCGGTATTGAGTTTAAACCACTGGTAGACTGATAGATATTTTAGGACTTAAAAATCCTTAGGGAGGGAAGTAAACCCGTTTGGGTCTCGTGTAATGTTATTTACTTAAAAGAACCCAATACCTTCAAATAAAACGTACCTGGGCTAAATTCACCCGCTTTACGTTCGCAAGTCGTGATTTCGTCTAATAGTGCCATCTATGAGCAATGACTTGATCCTTTTCACCAAATGCACATAGTGATGTATTGGTGCACTAGAAATTCTCCGCTGTAAAGGTGATTTCCATTGCATGTGGAATTATTAGATAAATTCAGTATCTTTCAAGGATGTGACATGAAAATTTTCAAACTACACTTTACTTGAAGATTTTTCAAAATTTTAGATTTTCCCAAACACGGTTGTAGAGATTTTTATTAAAATTTCGTATTTTATAGATGTTTACATAAGTAAAACGTATATAATCACTTTCTTGGGAATATCCTTGGATGACTTTTGCATATCTGGTAAACTGTATGAGAGAGACAAAAAGTTACACAAAATATGTAAATATTTTACAAAACGCAATTTATAGCATATACACCTGTTTTGTAGACCTAACCACTCCAGAGTTATTTCTTGTAATTAGTTTTAGAATTGCCAATACTTAATTTTCTCAAATGGGA
The DNA here is from genome assembly GCA_030762935.1 of Hymenopus coronatus. Lineage (NCBI taxonomy): Eukaryota > Metazoa > Arthropoda > Insecta > Mantodea > Hymenopodidae > Hymenopus > Hymenopus coronatus. The sequence continues at coordinate 22,370,285 of CM060886.1, read as the reverse complement.
AATTATTCACTTTTTACTTTCTTTACCAAATACTATATACGTAGATATTAGAGACGCTTTTGTATTTCATCCAAAAATTCGATACCGAGATTTCACTAGAAACACATATTTTGAGACTGGTTGAATAAAATACAGTTTTAGAAATATTTGAGGTGCTATATTCACAGGCCTTTCTCTATCCATTCTTCCACAAACTTAATGGTATTTTTTAAACTACTTCACGTTAATCCAGATGGGTACTTGCCCAAACGTTTTTATTACATATGAATAAAGGAATACACTAGACTAAAGCGATAGTCAACTCTTAAAAGCTCGTCGATATGATGGTTTTTACTCTTTGCTTAACCAGGAGCAACAAAAACGAATTTCTACATCCCATTTGAGGAAAGTAAAGGCATTTTAAAATTGAATCTAATAAAAAAAAGATTCATCTCAAAATAATTTGAGCGCTCCTTGTGGTTTACCTGGAAACATACGAGTCAGTTGAGAAATTTAATGTCGTGCCGGCATAATGCTATGGTAGCTCAGTGTTAACAGCAACCGGCTAGAAACGGTGAGATCGTGGTTCAAATCCCGGCTGTGGAACTGTCCAACTCCTGTCCTACATACAGTTGAAAGAACAATTAAATTAGCACTAATTGACCTAATAGTTGGCTACTATGAAGCTCGAGACTTAAAGTAAATTGACATTGTGGGTCGCCATTGGGGTGTGTAATCTCAATTTGAGATCACCTTGTGGTTTACCACAAAACATGCGAGTCACTAAGGAATTTAATGCCGTGTCGGCATGTTGCCATGATGGACTCAGTGGTTAGAGATACTCTAATTCTCCAACACCTGTTCTACACATAGCTTGTGTGAAAAAACAATTAAATTAACAAAAAACAGAAAAAATATCTGAAGTGGTTAACTCCACAAAAAGCGTATATTACAAAATTGGTATGCTTTAATAAGTTCATCATTTTTTGTACTATAAATCTTTGTCATCGCTTACGGTTTCCCGGCTATGAAATGAATAGAATTAAGAGTGGTTCATAGGCAGAAAATTAAAAATATTCGTTTTATTTGGCTCCTTAGCTTTAATATATACCATTTTAATCAAAATCATTAGTGCTATTTTTGACCAAATAACATTTCGAAACATCTTCTATGTAAAGAGTACTTTGGATTTGGGGGGATTTTTCTACAAATCTTCGAGTTGCGTGCTTGAAAAATACTTCTCAACTTAAATACCAAGTTTGGTCTCTAACGTACTTTTGCTTTTAGGTCATGCTGCCCACACTCACACAGACATACACATGACCGTTTTTATAACCATGTTTTTTTGGATTCAGGGATCCTCAAAACCTGTATTTCCGGTGAAACATTGGTTTTAAATTTTTGGGTAGAATCCAATACCTTCTCTACCTAGTATGTACGTACATAATAATTGGGAGAAAAACAAAAATTCTATATGCTGTCTGTCTGATTATCTGAGTGTGTGTGTGTGTGTGTGTGCGCGAGTGTGCATGTGAGAAGCATAGCTAAAAAAAAAACAGAGTAGGTTTAATACTAAATATTTTCCAAGGATGTGATCCGAAGATTTTCAAGAAAGTCTCTCCACACAAGACTACCTTATTTATGGGAAACATTGGAAAATGAATATTTCCTAATAAATTAATGTATTTCTTGACCAAAATATAATATTTGTAATGTATTTTCATACAAATTAAATGCATATCTGAATCTTCTGAGTAGAGCTGCTGAAGTCCTCTACATACTGAATGAACTTGCAAAAAGTGTAAACCGTAGGACAAAATCTAACTACACAAAATGTAGGTAAAAATAAAACAAAATTTGGTCAAACGGATGTTTTTTGCTGGAGTTAAACGTATTAAGTTATCCCTTAAGACTGGCTTGAATATTTACTTTACTTAAATAGGAAGAGTTCACTTTTTTGCTCCTGGTGAAGCATAAAGAAGGAATTTCAACGATTTCTTAGAGACATCGAATCTTAAAATATGTGAGTGTAAGCTCTTTGCCTTCCGTATTCCATTGCACATACAGGTAAATATTAGGTTGTCTCATAAGTAATATCGGTTTTTTGATTTTGGTGTTTTTAAAATTTATTGGGTTTCTTTGGTTTGGCAATGCTATTTACAGGATGCCATGACTAGTGTTGAGTACATTGCCACCATGTGTCAATTTTCAGTTGTTAATAAATATTCACAAAATGGAGATAACACAGTTTGAGCTTAGAGTCCTTCTAAAGCACTACTGGAAACAAGATTATAAAGCCGCTGCCGCAGCTCAAAGAATATGTGAAGTGGAAGGAGAAGATGTCGTTAGTGAGCATGTGGCACAGCGATGGTTCCAACGTTTCAACAATGGAGACGAAAACACTAAAGATTTACCACGTTCCAGAAGACCTAATTGAGGATACACGCCAGGTTTTGCGAGAAAATCCGCAAAAAAGTACCCGTAGAATTTCAGAAGAACTTGGTGTACAAAAAGGTACCATACATCGCCACATTAAGACACCTGGAAACTCATACAGAAGCTGTAGATCTGTAGCTCATAAACTGACACTGCAACAGGCTCAACGCATTACGTCTATCGTCAGCTTATCCGTAATCCCATGGATGATAGATTTGTCAGTGGAATTGTCACTTGCGATGAAAGATGGGTGGGTATATTACCGAAACCCTAATGCCTCGAAATAGAGACTTCATCCCCGCCAACCTGCCAAAGTCATCGTTAAAAAAATCGATTCGATCCCAAAGTATGTTGTGTGTCTGGTGGAAGTTTGTTCCAAACGGTTGGCGATTGATGCGGATCTTTATTCTCAACAACTGGAACGAGTTCATGAAATTTTGAGACGGAGATACCCAACATTAGTTAACCAAAATAGTGTTTTATTGCTACAGGACAATATAAGACCCCATACTGCACGTCGCCTTAGCGCGGTGGTAGCGCAGCTGCTTACCAAGCGGGAGACCTGGGTTCGATCCCCAGTACCGGTGTGGGGATTTTTCCCCCGCTGGGAGACCTGGCCCGGGGTGCACTCAGCCTCGTAAGGTCCCTGGGGGGCCAATTGAGGAGCTACTTGATGGAGAAGTGGTGGCTCCAGGTCATGAGGATCGCATTAACCGGCCGTAGGGACTCGCGACGCTGACCACGTCTCACCCTCCAATGCTGCACCCCATCCATGACGGCTGCAGTGGACCGAGATGGGGGACGCAGCGGCCGGGCGGTAGGTCAAGGTTCTCCGTGAGCTGTCGTGCCATGGAGTTACTGCACGAACAATCATGGACAAAATTCTGGAATTGGGAGGAATCGAACTGCTACTACACCCAGTATACAGCCTTGATCTTGCACCATCAGATTATCATATTTTTCGATCCATAGCCCATGGAAGAAATGTTGATAACATTGAAGCAGTGCAAATGGGTCTCATCGAATTCTTCGCATCAAAAACCAGAGACTGGTATCATCGCGGGATAATAAACCTCGCTGTAAGATGGCTCAAGACCATACAATCTAATGGTCTGTACTTTGAAGATTAGTTAATTGCTTGTCAGAATACGTTTCAAATAATTTTTTTTCTTAAAAGACAACATTACTTATGGGACAGTATCTATATGTAATAAAACAATTTCACCAAATGCTTGTCTCGATTAACAAACAGTATTTACAATTACGCTTTTAAAGTAGGATTTTGTTGAAGAGTGAGTAGCAATTGTCAATCTACATTTTATTTGGGATAAAAATATTTTTAAAATATTGTATTTTAATCATAAACTTTAAAGGCAATTTTTAGAAAAACCTTGGTTTACAAAACATTTTGCGTGTAAATACCAATTTTGGAGTGGAAGGATTTCTTTGAAAATCCTCTTTATACATTCTTGGAATGTGAATTACTTGAATACCAAGTTACATGCTTAGCTTAATTTTGATATTTGGCTATGTTTTTCACATACCCACGGACCTATTTCTAAAAGAACTTTTTGTAGGTGGGTTCTGCGACCCTAGTACATATATTTACGATGAACATTACTTCCGTTACTTATTGAGTCTTCTTCAGGCGGAACACAGATTTCGAGAAGCAAGGAAGGAAGAACTTGGTGATCATCCCATGAGCAATCATCATTGGGCCTATTAGCTCTAAATCTTGGAGTTCCTATTTTCTAAGAAAATGGTATTGTGGGATCGCAAATATTTTTCTTCTCTAGTTTACTTCTTCAGGATGGTCCTTTTGCATCTCGAATCTGGCAGTTGTTTCGACTACAGTGTAGGATATTCCTTTGTGCTGTTAGTAGGTATTGCCATCATCAGATCGATACTTCCTCATGTACTTGAGCTTAATTCTTGTCCGATCTTTCTCCCCCCCCCCTTTTGTTGTTGTTGTTGTTTTGAGCTTAACGTCCTCCACCTGTTTGGTCATATCGGACGATGGATGACATTGGTGAAATGATGCTCAAATGATCTTGGGGTCCATGGAAATTAAAGTTACTCGACATTCGTTTTTTCAGGATAAGGGAAAACCCGGAAAATAAACCTTATCCGGGTTACTCGGGCGCAGGACCGAAGCCTTAGTTCATAGTTAACATATTTTCCGACGAGACTGACATAACGGTGAGTAGGACAGGAAGGAAAAGTCTACTTCGGAACGGAACGGAGATTCGGAATCCAGAAGTGTTTAAAAAGTGGGGTAGCGCGATGGACGTGCAATGTTAAAAGTTGCAAAAGTTTTATTAAAACATTTTCCATTGAAGAAATAGATGTCCTGGATATTCAAGAGGACCAAAACCACGCAGCACCACCTAGTGACAGAATTCATAGACAGAAAGCACTTTGTGATCTGAAGAGAAAAGCTATGGAAGATATATGTGAAACGCCATCAAAACTAATATACCAGCAACTGAAGAGAGGAAACACGGAAGAATAAACGATTGTAACATCTTCCACTAGAAGTATGTAAGGCTTAATCAAATATTATAAATACTAAACTGCAACTGTTACCTGTTTCGACGGGAGGCTACTTGCTTTGGGGAGGCTTGGGGCAATGTAATTAGAGACCTTTAAGGATCCGGGAGGTTTCGGACCTATTTTTCTGACCGCGGGAGGCTTCGGTACCCTAAGCGAAATTCGAATTCACGACCTTTTGAATATGAGGCAGACACGCTACCACCACACTACCCAGGCGGGCTTGTCCGATCATTGATCGGAACTTGTGATGGCGGGAGTATAAGTTTCCTTAAGAACAAGAACTCAAACAGTTGCAAGTGTTTCAGTCTTTCTGCGGCATATCTGGGTTCTGCCAGGGAGAGCACAGACAGAGCAGACATTAGCCATCAATCACTGAAGGTTAAACCTGCATGACCTGATACCCAAGAGTTGGCTTATGGATATTTTTGATAGAGAGAGACACCTCATGCTTTTTATTACTATTTTTTTTAACCAAAGCTTTTTCCCTTCTGTTTTCTTTTTCCTGCTTTTCGGATTTTTTCCTACTTCTTGGCTTTTTACTTTCTCAACGCATAGGTACTATGTACATAGCGTATAGAGAAGTTATTGTATATATTTTATATATTGTAGTTCAATACTAGATTTCAGCGGAATAGACCTAATCCAAAAAGGCATGTTTACAGAAATGTCTATATGTGTGTGTGTGTGTGTGTGTGTGTGTGTGTGTGTGTGTGTGTGAGTCTGTGTCTGTGGGCAACATAGCTCAAAACTTAAATACCACACTTGATATTTAAGTTCAATATCTTTCAAGGATATGACCTGAAGATTTAAAAAAAAAAAAAAAAAATGTCCCCATCCCAACTATCCTTTATGTGGATAAAATATCGTAAAATTTGGTTTTATCAATAATGTCTATAACGATTTATATTAAAATCTCTTATGTTGAATATACTTACCTGACAAATAAAATGTATAGCTTGGATTTTCTGAGAATAGTCTCTAAAGACCTCTTTATTCTGGATGCATTTTTCTGAATTTTGCTTAATTTGTAACCCGTAAGGGATAGACAAAAGCTTACTAAACAAAACATGCAGGACGCCTTAAAACACACAATTAAACCATATGCATTTTTTGTCGTGGAGTTGTCCGTTTTCGAGATATTCCTTGTATTCGTTTCAGTTTTATTTACTTTTCTCATACGGGAACGTTTCAACTCCAGGCCACGCAAAGAAACGGGTTTCAATCCCATAGCAACCACATTTTAAAACATTTGACTGTCGGTTTAGTCTAGCGTATTCCCATAATTTGCCTCCTACTTTTAAAGAACTCAATAATAAAATTAGCATAAAGCAGAAAAAAAACTTACTAACAATAATTTGTTACAGAGATGTAAAGAAAGTCATATGAATGGAACAAATTAGATTTTTACCTTCTCTAGTCCCGTATGTACAATGTATATAGGGATAGAGAAGTATTGTATTCCACCCAAAATTCGATGTCGAGATTTCACCGGAAATGCATGTTTTGGGTCCCCCCGAATCCAAAACAAGCATTTTTACAAAAAGGTCCGTGTATGTGTGCGTGTGTGTGTCTGTGTGTGTCTGTGTATGTGTGGCTGTGTTTCTGTGGACAGCATAGCTCAAAAACGAAAAGATCGTTAAATAACAAACTTGGTACTTAGGTTTGGTATCTTCCAAGGATGCGACACGAAGATTTTCAAGAAAATTCACCCACCACTAACTAACCTTTACATGGAAAAAATTTCGAAAAATTTGTTTTTCTTAAAATGGCTCTAACGATTTTGATTAAAATGTCACATATTAGAGCAATTTCTATCAGAAATAAAATATATATCTTGAATTTTCTGGGAATGCTTCTAAAGACTGGATGCATTTTACTTAATTTAGAATAACTAGTAAATCGTGAAAGATAGAAAATAAAACTTACTTAACAAAAAATGTAGATCTCGTTATAATAATCAAGTTATGTCATTTACATTATTTTCTTGGAACTTACCGTTCTAGAAGTATTCCTTGTTATTAGTTTCAGTTGTGAAGTACTTATACTTTTCACAGACGGGAGTTGTCATTTTTCTTTTGTTATACCCCTGGCCAAGCAAAGAGGCGATTTGAAATGACAATCGCATAACGATAACTTTTAAAACATTTGACTATCACTAGTCTATTTATAAGGCACTAAGTAACAAAATTCTGCTAATGTTTATCTCGATTAGCGTGGTGTTGAAAGAAGAATTATCTTTTGTTATCTCAAGACGTTTGTTTGTACAGTAGCTAGAGAAAGTCATGTGAGTGTAACACATCAGATTTTTTACTTCTAGATACAACTGCTCACATTTACAAGAAACAACCACCCATGCCCCAAGCGGACCCGAGCCCACGATCCCCTGCGCTACGAAGTACCAAAGCTAGGCACCTTAGCGAGTACGGCAATGGGGACCAGCATTTAAGGGAAGAAGTCATTCTCTTTGCAACGTGCATCATAGAGTCCAGTTATTGTGTGTGAATAACCTATTAAAACTTATTTTCTTATTGAAGGCAACGTTTGCATAGCATATTCTATAAATAGTTTATTACTTTGTGTACTATGCACATCGTGTATAGAGAAGATATAGCTTTCCACCCAAAAATTCGATACCGAGATTTCACCGGAAATACCCGATACCCAGTATCCAAAAAAAAGTATTTTCAGAAAAGGATCCGTGTGTGTGTCCGTGTGTCAGTGAATACGATAACAAAAACGAAAAGTCCGTAAAATACCAAATAAAATACCAAACTTGTTATTTAGGTTTAATATCTTCCAAGGATGTGACAAGTAGATTTTTAAGAAGACCCTCCCTCCAAACTACCCTTAACATGGACATTTTTTGAAATTTTTAATTTTCTTAAAAATGGCTGTAACAATTTCGATTAAAATCCCATATATGAAAACTATTTACATCCGAAATAAAATGTATATCTTGAATTTTCTGGTATAGCTTCTGAAAATCTCTTTATTCTGGATGAACTGTACCGAATTTTGCTAAACCGTAAGAGATAGACAAAAACTTACTACACTAAATATGTAGATCTTTTTAAAATATACAATTTATGCCCTTTACGGTTATGTTGTGGAAGTAACCGTTTTCAAGATATCCCTTTTCATTGGCTTCAATTGTGAAGTACTTATAGTTTTCTCAGGCATGAAGCGCCCGTTTTTCGTTTGTTCTACTCCTGGCCAAGCAAAGAAACAATTTGTAAACACATAATGATAGCTTTTAAAACATTTGACTATCGCTTTAGCCCAGTGTATTCCCTTAGTTCCCTTCTACTTAAAAGGAACTAAGTAATAAGAATATTTTGCAAATCTTTATCTCAATTACCATTGTGTAGAAAGAAGAATAATTTGTTGTAAGAAGTTTGTAGAGCAGCTAGAGAAAGTCATGTGAGTGTAACACAGAGTTTTAACTTTCCCTACGCGTACTATCGACATAGTGTATAGAGAAGGTATTGCACTCCACCCAAAAATTCGATGCTGAGATTTCACCAGTAATATATGTTTTAGGGTCCACTTTATCCAAAAAAAAAAGCATTTTCAAAAAAGGTCCTTGTGTGTGTGCGTGTATGTGTGTGTCCGTGTGTCTGTGTCTGTGAACACAATAATTCAAAAACGAAAAATCGGTAAAATACCAAACTTGGTATTGAAGTTTGGTATTTTCCAGGGATGCTACACGAAGATTTTGGGAAAAATTCCTCCATCCCAAACTACCCCTTACATGGAACATTTTTGATTTTCTTAAAAATGGCTCTAACAATTTTGATTAAAATATCATATATTAAAGATAGTTAGCTGACATAAAATGTATAACTTGAATTTTCTGGACATTGCCTCTCAAGACTACTTTATTCTGGATGAATTTTACGGAATTTTGTATAACTACTAAGCCGTAAGAGATGGATAGAAACTTACTATACAAAAACGTAGAACATATTAAAACACACACTTAATGTTATATACATTTTTTTCGTGGAGTTGATCTTTTTGAGATATTCCTTGTTTTTTGGTTTCACCTTTAAAAAACCTATTTTTCCATACACTAAATTATCAGTTCTAGTCCATAAAAACAAAGGAACTTCAGTCACATAGAAACCAGCTTTTGACTATCACTTTAACCTATGATACTCCCTTATTTTGTTTCTACTTACAAGGAAGCAAGGAATAAGACTATTTCTACTATTTTTTTCTTCATTAGCATGAAGTAAATAGAAGCATAGGCTTTTTAACAATAATTTGATGCAGAGATCTAGATAAACTCATGTGAATGGAACACATCAGATTTTTTACTTCTTTCATTGGATGTTATTTTGCTACTTAGCATTGAAATTCTTGTGATTCATCTAATAAATGATTTCCTGTTTAATCTGTGTTTTATTACTTCTTTTATTCCTGCAATCAACATTTTTGTTCTTGATTTTTTACTTTCTCTACGCGTACTACGTACATATTGTATAGAGAAGGTATTGCACCACCCAAAAATTCAATACCGAGATTTCACAGGAAGTATATGTTTTAGGGTCCCCTGCATCAAAAAAAAAAAAAACATTTTCGGAAAAAAGTACGTGTGTATGTGTGTGTGTTCGTGTGTCCGTGTGTCTGTGAACACGATAACTCAAAAACGAAAAGTCGGTAAAATACCAAAATTGGTATTTAAATGTAGTATCTTTCAGGGATGTGACAGGAAGGTTTTGAGAAAAATCATCTCCCCAAACTACCCTTTACATGGAACTTTTTTCGAAAATTTTTATTTTCTCAAAAATGACTCTAACGATTTTAATATCGTATATTAAAGATGTTTACCTGACAAATAAATACATATCTTGAATTTTCTTAAAATAGCCTCTGAAGATTACTTTATTCTGGACAAGTTTTACTTAATTTTGCATAACTGCTAAACCGTAAGAGATGGACAAAGACTTACCACACAAAAACTGTTGAGCACGCTAAAACACACAATTTATGTTATATACTTTTTTTCGTTCAGTTGATCGTTTTTGAGATATTCCTGGTTTTGGTTTCAGCTTTAGAAAACATAATTTTCTCATAAAGAAGTTGGCCAACTCTTGTCCATACAAACAAAAGAACTTCAGTCACATAGCAACCAGCTTTTGGCTATCACCTTAACCTATGCTGCTCCTTTATTTCGTTTCTACTTACAAGGAAACAAGTAATAAGACCATTCCTGCTATTTTTTTCTCGATTAGCATGGAGTAAATGGAGGCATAAGCTTTTTAGCAATAATTTGTTGCAGAGATGTAGAGAAAGTCATGTGAATGGAGCACATCAGATTTTTCTGTAATATATTATATATTTCACGGGCTTTCTGCACGCCATAATGATGTTTCATACCAAGGAATAATTAAAAATGGTTAAAACAACAACGTTTTTAAAAAATTATGCCGGAAGTATGTCATTTAGCATAAGGCTTTTTCTTCTTCTATAAAAGTAGTAGTCGGAGTATAAATTTCAGATATTCTTGATAAACCATTCAGTTCCGAACTTCTTTAAAATAAACATAAGATGAGCTTCGTGCGATGCCCATAAAACGTACCGTTAGTCTGCATTTTAAATGTGCTTTTGCAAATGGAAAACTTTCCAGACAAAATGGTGATTATACTCATATAGCTTATTACGCTAAACATGCCCTACTCTGACATTGAAAACCCGAAGGTCGCAGTTGCAACTGGAGAAATAGTGGTTGGAATCTTGCAAACTCTTACATAACAAACTATGTAACCGAACACGAGAGCAAAATATTGTGGCAGAGAGATAGTTTTACTTCTCTAAGCCATGCGTATCAGGTAGAGAAACTGCTGAATATCAGCCAAAAATTAAACATTAATAATAATAATGTTTTCTTCACAACAAAGGTGAGTTTGAGGGTGTGTGTGAACAGCATAACTCATAACCATAAAGGTGATAAACACTAACCTTAGTAAGTATATCAATTCAGCATCTTCTAAAGCTGCAGCAGGAATATTTTTAAAAAAATCTGACGTGTTCCATTCACATGACTTTATCTACCTCTCTGCAACAAATTATTATTAAAAAGCTTATGCTTCTATTTACTTCATGCTAATCGAGAAAAAATTAGCAGAAATAGTCTTATTACTTGCTTCCCTGTAAGCAGAAGCGAAATAAGGGAGTACCATAGGTTAAAGTAATAGTCAAAAGCTGGTTGCTATGTGATTGAAGTTTCTTTATTTGTATGGACAGGAGTTGGCAAATTTCTGTATGAGAAGAGTAAAACGTTTTTTAAAGCTGAAACCAAAAACAAGGAATATCTCAAAAACGATCAACTCCACTAAAACATGTATATAAGATAAACTCTGTGCTCTCCATATTTTGTGCTGTAAGTCTTTTTTCATCTCTTACGAAGCTATGCAAAATTTCTTAAAATTAATCCAGAATAAAGTAGTCTTCAGAAGCTATTCCCAAAAAATTTAAAATATAAATTTTATTTGTCAGGTAAATATCTATAATATACGATATTTTAATCAAATTTGTTAGAGCCATTTTTGAGAAAATCAAAATTTTCGAAAAAAGTTACATGTAAAGGGTAATTTGGAGTGGAGGCATTTTTTTTTTCAAAATCTTAGTGTCGCATCCCTGGAAGATACTCAGCTTAAATACCAAGTTTGGTATTTTACCGACTTTTCGTTTTTGAGTTATCGTGTTCAGACACACGGACACACGGTTTGCTTTTTTACTTTCTCTATACGCACTATGTACATAGGGTATAGAGAAGGTATTGCACTCCACCAAAAAATTCGATACCGAGATTTCACCGGAAATTATGTTTTAGGATCCCCCATATCCAAAAAAAGCTTTTCACAAAAAGGTCCGTGTGTGTGTGTGTGTGTGTGTGTGTGTGTGTGTGTCGTATGTCCGTGTGTCCGTGTGTCTGAGAACACGATAACTCAAAAACGAAAAGTCGGTAAAATACCAAACTTGGTATTTAAGTTTAGATCTTCCAGGGATGCGACACGAAGATTTTGAGAAAAATCCTTCCACCCCCAACTACCCTTTACATGGAACGTTTTTCGAAAATTTTGATTATCTCAAAAATTGCTCTAACGATTTTGATTAAAATGTTGTATATTAAAGATATTTACCTGACAAATAAAATGTATATCTTGAATTTTCTGGGAATAGCTTCTGAAGAGTAGTTTATTCTGGATGACTTTTACTGAATTTTGAATAATTGCTAAACCGTAAGAGATGGACAAAAACTTTCTACACAAAAAATGTAGAGCACGTTAAAACACACGATTTATGTTATATACATTTTTTTGGGGATTCAAAGGGACCCAAAACATGTATTTCCGGTGAAGTTTCGGTATCGAATTGTTGGGTGGAATGCATACCTTCTCTATACACTATGTACATAGTACAGGTAGAGGAAGTAAAAAGGTAAACCTTATTTGTGGAACTTAAATACACTGCACAAACCTGTCATATTTGAACTACTTAGCAATAATTTATTCATTATAAGCATATTCAGCAGGAGGAAGATGATATATTCTTCAACAGATCATTTGTGTCAGATTGATGACTGCACCTTCTCAGAACACCCAAACTCGCGCCCATTTTCTAACACTGGACATTCTAGTGTTAGAAAACGTACATAGATAAGCTACATAATTTACAATGTGTTATTTCTTTGTAAGTCTACCGCTTATGTAACAAGAGTGAGTAAATCACACAGTAGGGGAAACCAAACATGTTGTAATTTCATCCTAAGAATGCACTCGTCCCACACCAAGAAGTTGCAAATATCTCCATCGGCGAAACAGCCGAGGATTGAAGCAAGGACCCATACAATAGCATCACAATTGCAAGAACGATCATCAGTTAGATCCACAAAAACTTCGACATACAGTTAACTTACCCGAAACGAGCGCCGCAATCTTTAAGAATTTAAAACTGTTACTATAACAATTTTGATTAAAATATCATATATATACTAAAGATATTTGTAAAAAATCTGATGTGTTACACTCACATGTCTTTCTCTAGCTGTTCTACAAACTAAGATTATTCTTCTTTCTGCACCTTGCTAATCGAGGTACTCATTAGCACAATATTTTTATTACTTTGTTCCTTATAAGTAGGAAGAAAATAAGGGAATACACTAGGCTAAACCGATAGTCAAATGGTTTAAAAGCTGTCGTTATGTGATTGTCATTACAAATCGCTTCTTTTCTTGGCCAGAAGTAGAACAAAAGAAAAACGGGTACTCCCGTCTGAGAAAAGTATAAGTACTTCACAACTGAAACTAATAACAATGAATACCTTGAAAACGGTATGCTCCACGAGAAAAATGTAAATGACATAACTTGTGTATTTTAACAAGACCTACATTTTTTGTGTAGTAAGTTTTTGTCTATCTCTTACGGTTTACTAGTTATGCCAAATTAAGCAAAATTCATCTAGAATAAACAGATCTTTAGAAGCTATTCCCAGAAAATTCAAGATACACATTTTATTTGTCAGGTAAATATCTTTAATATACGATATATTAATCAAAATCGTTAGAGCCATTTTTAAGAAAATCAAAATTTTCGAAAAATGTTCCATGTAAAGGATAGTTTGGGGTGGGGGAATTTTTTTTCAAAATCTTCGTGTCGCATCCCTGGAGAATACTAAACCTAAATTCCAAGTTAGGTATTTTAGATACTTTTCGTTTTTGAGTTATCGTGTTCACAGACAAACGGACACACGGACACACACACACGGACCCTTTTCTGAAAATGTTTTTTTTTGGATACAAGGGGTCCTAAAATATGTATTTCCGGTAAAATCTCGGTATCGAATTTTTGGGTGGAATACAATACTTCTCTATCCCTATGTACATTGTACATACGGGACTAGAGAAAGTAAAAATAATGTGTATATCTTGAATTTTATGGGAATGGCTTGTGAAGTCATCTTCATTTGGAAAAGATTATATAAATCTATTATGATAAGTGTATATCTCTTTAAAGAACACTATTTATTTAAAATAAATGCCACATGTCATTTCCGCTATACAGGGTGTTTCAAAAATACGGGCATAATTTCAGGTATGTATTTCCCACATGTAGACAATCAAATTAGTTCACTATAACATGTGTCCGGAAGTGGTTCATTTCCGAGTTATGGCCTTCAAAACATTGAAATTCACTGGAACGTTTTTCTTTCCGCAGGTTGCTGTCATCACAGAAGATGTTCAAAATGTCCACCTCCTGCTTGAATACAGACCTCACATCGATGTCTCATTGACCTGCGAACACGATCCCAAACTGCAGGAGTATTGCGTATGTCCTCACAACTTGCCACAATTCGATTCCGAAGGGATTCCAAATCCGGCACCGGAGACGAATAAACCAATGATTTTAAATGGCCCCACAAGTAGAAATCGAGAGGGTTCAGATCAGGTGAGCGTGGAGGCCAAGCAATTGGGCCACCTCTACCTATCCATCGATCAGGAAACCTTCGATCCAAGTACCGGCGAGCCGTAAGACTGAAGTGTGCAGGAGCGCCATCATGCAAGAAGTGAATGTGTTGATGATTGATCTGTGGAGTGTCTTCGAAAACGTCAGGTATGGTGTTTTCCAGGAAGTTTGTGTACGCCTGCCCCGTAAGTCTGTTTACAAGTATATGGGGTCCAACTAATCGATCACCAATGATACCGGCCCACATGTTGAGGGAGAACCGCACCTGGTGATGAGATACAACAGTTGCACGTGGGTTTTCATGCGACCATACATGCTGATTGTGGAAATTTGTTATGCCATCTCTTGTGAACTTTGCTTCATCTGTAAATAATACAACGGCAGTAAAGTTCGGATTTACACCACACTGCTGCAAGAACCACTGACAGAACCTAACTCGTGCAGGGTAATCTGCTGGTGACAGGGCCTGTACACGTTGCAGATGATAAGGATACAATTGATACTCGTTCAACAGTCTCCAGACAGTCGTATGAGGAACATTGACTTGCAACGCTAACCGTCGTGTGCTGATAGAAGGAGTCCAGTCCACAGCCTCCAGAATCTCCTCCTGCACTTCTGGAGTTGTAGATCTTGGTCGTCCCCTTCCCAAACCAGGAGAGGTGAATGTTCCATACTCGCACAGACGGGAATGGAGACGTACAAATGTCTTCCGATCTGGACATTGTCGCTGTGGGTACCTCTCCTGGTACAAACGACGAGCCAGCGCAGCATTGCCGTCCGCCTTACCGTACATGAAGTGTATCTCTGCCAGCTCTTGATTTGAATACATGCCGCACATTCTTAACGCCTAAAGAACACTGAATGTAACCTTCCTCAGAATGAACTATCAGAGCGCCCTCCTAATGTCTCCTTTGACGGCAAAGACCTGCGGAAAGAAAAACGTTCCAGTGAATTCCAATGTTGTGAAGGCCATAACTCGGAAATGAAGCATTTCCGGACATGAACTATTTTGATTGTCTACAGGTGGGACTTTCAATGTTGTAAAGGCCATAACTCGGAATGAATTGCTTAAAATGTTTGCAATTGTTTTCAACTCCTGTCGATACTTAATTGTTTCTTGGATTGCGGGAAAGAGTATAGGATTTCAAAGTAGGCATACAGAATCCATTTAAATATTTGACTGCAATCGTTTTTTTACTTTCTCTACACGTACTATGTACATAGAGTATAGAGAAGGTATTGCACTCCGAACCAAAAATTCGATACCGAGATTTCACCGGAAATATGTGTTTTAGGTCCCCCAGTAATCAAAAAAAGTATTTTTAGACAAAAGTCCGTGTGTGTGTCCATGTGCGCCTGTGAACACAATAACTCCATAAACTAAAAGTCGGTAAAATACCAAACTTGGTATTAAAGTTTAATATCTTCCAAGGATGAGACCCGAAGATTTTGAGAAAAATCCCCTCACTCCCAACTACTCTTTACATGGAATTTTCTTAAAAAATTATGATTTTCTCAAAAGTAGCTCTAACTATTTTGATTAAAATATCATATATTAAATATATTTACCTGTCAAATGAAATGTATAGTTTGAATTTTCTGGGAATAGCCTTTGAAGTCTGCTTTATTCTGGATGAATTTTACGGAATTTTGCCCAACTGCTAAACTGTAAGATATGTACAAAAGTTTAGCATACAAAAGATGTAGAGCACGTTTTAACACACAATTTATCTTGTATACATTTTTTTCGTGGAGTTGATCGTTTTTTAGATATTCCTTGTTTTTGGTTTCAGCTTTCAAAAACTTATACTTTTCTTATACAGGAATTTGTCAACTCCTGTAAATACAAAGGAACTTCAGTCACATAGCAACCAGCTTTTGACTATCACGTTAACATATGGTATTCCCTTATTTCTTTTCTGCTTACAAGGAAGCAAGACTATTTCTGCTATTTTTTCTCGATCAGCATGAATTACATAGAAGCATAAGCTTTTTAACATTAATTTGCTGCAGAGATGTAGAGAAAGAAAATGGAACACATCAGATTTTTTGTGCCTGTAATGAAATGGTAATAGTGTAAAAATTTTTCTGTAAAGGTTTATGTCGATTAAAATTAAGAAAATAGAAATATATACTTTCACAAGAACGCTAATGAAAATAGAGTAAAAATTCATGCGAATATAACATATAAGATTTTGATCCTCTTACGTTATGAGAAGTACCTACTTCATGCCATACAAAACATTCTAGGTAGGTATTTCACCAGAAATTCGCGTAATGAAATAACCCGAGTTCGAAATACCAAAAGTTGAGCATTACATAGACATAAGGAGTTTCATTTGAGACTGGCATCCGGGAGATTGTGGGATCGGTTCCCTGCGACAGACCTCTCTCTCTTAGGGAGGTTTTCCCGCAGTCACTAGGCAAATGCTTTCCCTCTAACTTCCTGTCTCTTCATTTCATCCCATCCAGTTTATTTCAGGGTTGTAAGAATCGACGAGGACTGCGGCAGAGGTGTCATTTCGTGGAGGTGGCTGGGCTCTGGAAGTACAGCTCTCGTCGGCGGGAATGGCGCTGCGGACACCTGAGGTTTATTTGCATCTTAGTTGGCGCTCCCCGCGTTGAGATAAAGACCTGCTTGTGAACCTTTAGGGACCCCCAGGACAACCCTCCCCCTGCTGGATGTTGGCGCCTTCTGGAATTACACTCATCTCATCCTTCTTCTAGGGGTCTGACGTACAATAAGCCCACAGCTCCGTGACCTACACACACATACGCGCGCGCGCGCGCGTGCACACCTAAGATATTATCTACATATATCCTATAGATAAGTTAAGATGTTGAGTTTTATTAAAAGAGATTTGTCTATCGATATTACTTTATTTGCAATAGGTCTTGGCTAGAAATATTTTCAAATTCATCAGGTAGATGTTTAGTTGCACGTAACAAGCAGAAACAATATTTAGATGTTAATATTGTAGCAAATGTCTTTAAAATTGGTAACAAATAAATTGTTTAACTTATTGCCGCAAAAATTTCATTCGACGCTTCGACGCGTAGACAGTTGATGGTTTTCTTCTTCCTTGGCTCGAGCGCCACTACGCGTTAACCTCCAGTCGAAATGTGACTCACGATACCCTAGTCGACACACACTACTCGCTATTCTTGCTGCTTTTTCATAGAAACTTATTTTACAGAATTTTCTGGAAACTTGTGGAAACCGAAGCTTCTGGAAGAATCCAGAGTTCCCGAAGCTTCCGGTTACCATCGCGCTGCACTTACTGTGTTGTTGCGCACTACAAGCTCTCCAACTGTGATGGCTCACATACCAAGGCGAACGTGAGAACAGTGCAGAAGACGGCACTCTCACAATATAGAAGCATAGAGGAATAAATACATAAGCTGCAGTGACAAGTGCCTTGCGATAAAAAAAATTAATATATATATACACACGATGTGAGGCATTCACGTGACTTTCTCTATATCTACTTCATGTTAATGGAGAAAAATTCTGCAGAAACGGTTTTATTGCATATTTCGTTTTTGATAAAGGAAATTAGAGGAATATATTAGGCACAGCGCAAGGCACTAAG
This sequence comes from Hymenopus coronatus, assembly GCA_030762935.1. NCBI lineage: Eukaryota > Metazoa > Arthropoda > Insecta > Mantodea > Hymenopodidae > Hymenopus > Hymenopus coronatus. Next base: position 22,352,254 of record CM060886.1, on the reverse strand, counting down.
ACGACATCCCTAAATTGACCACAATGCAAACTTCAATGTGTGGATTTTGAGCAATAAGACTGGCCCTCCCTATCTTATGTTTTTCTCACGCCGCGTCAAGTCAGGACAAAGCACGGTGCACAGACAACTTGTACCTCGTAGAGATTTTATGCGCTTAAGAAGACCTACTTTAGGCGATAGTCAAATCTTTTTAAATTGGTTTGTTATGTAATTATTTTGAAAGTCCGTTCTGTTTGCACAAAAACGAGACAAGAGAAAACAGAAAGAAATAAAGAAACAAACAAACAAAAAATGACTTTCGATTTGAAACCAAAAATATGGAAATGTTAACCCTCCCCCAAAAAGAAGCAAATGGAATGATTTGATGATTTTTGTGTAGCACTTTTTCGTCTGTTAGAGTTTATTTGCCGTAATGCAAAACTTATTCCGAATGATGAAGACTTGGGATGCACATCCAGTTTGGTTATTTAACACATTTCATTGTTTTAACAATATCTTCTAACATTAACATTTCAATCAAATTCGTTAGCACTTTTTGATAAAATCATGATATCCGAAAAGTTGTCTATTATATGTTGTTTGTGTGGAATAGTCCTCTTTTAAATTCTTATCACATCTTTGAAAGATACTGAACTTAACTAAATACAACATTTTATATTTCCAGTATCTCGTTTTTGAGTTATACTGTTCGCTTTCACACACTACACACACACACACACACACTCATAAACACAATCATAAACACACACGGATCTTTTCCAAAATCTGTGTTTTTGGCATTCAAGGTGCCTAAAACATATATTTCACTGAACTGATTTCTCGATATCGAATTTTGCGTTGAATGCAATACTTCTTCTGAATACATGGCAGAGAAAGTAAACATTATTCAGCATATGTCCTTTATTAATCTGTGAATGGCCCCACGTTCTATTTCCGGCTGGGTGGGAATTTTTCTCTAGCCAAGATTATTCCCTTACCTTTCCAGAGTTTGGAAGTGTGAATGAGAGAGTGAATGTGTTTATGTGTGAACGAATGTATAAAACCCCCCCAAAAAATCAGAAATCAAACGAATATTGTTTTTGAGTTAACATGGCAGAGGACAATATGTTTCAAAGGTAAAAGACAACCTATATGAGTATTACAGTTAAAGGTGAGAAATGCATGGAAAAATGTGAGTTACATTCACATGACCTTCACGAGCTATATCACAAACAAACTATGATTATTTATATCATGCTAATTGAGATAAACATTAGCAGAAATAGTCTTAATACTTGCCTCCTTATAAATAGGAGGGAATATATTAGTCTAAAGTTTTAAAAGCCGGTTGCTCTCTGAGACAATTGAAATTCGGTTGTCTCTCCAAGGCCAGCAATAAAACTAAAGAAAGATGAAAGGAAGAATGACTTCCCGTTTGAGGAAAGTTAAATAATTTAAAATTCAAAGCAATATCAAATACATTTTCAGATATGGGTAATTCTACAAAAAAATGTATATATCACAAATTGTGTGTTTTAACAAGATGTGCATTTTTGTGTAATAACTTTTGTCAATCTCTATCAATTTACCAGTTATGCAAAAATCATTCAGAATGAGGAGGTCTTCATTAGAATTTCAAGAAAATTCAACATACACATTTCGTTTGTCTTAAATATATGGTATTTTAATAAAAATCGTTAGAGTCATTGATAAAAAAGATAAAATTTTTGCAAAAATTTCCATGTAAAGAGTATTTATTTTTCCAGTGAAATCTCAGTATCGTAATTTTGGGTGGAATACAAGACCTTCTCTAGCTGTTTATGTACATCGTATGTACATACATACGCGCTTTATAAAGTAAAACAGGTTGTGTTTTATAATCCTTTCTATCTTGTGTTAATTTTCATTGAAACACAGTTTCCTGTATGTTCAGCTTGTCACTATGGACAATGCTTGCTGATAATTTAGTAACTTATAATTGAAATGAGAAATAAAATACAAAAGAACACATAAATGAATAACAAATGCACTTGAATTACAAAAAAAACGTCGAAATTATCAGAGATAAAAGGATAATAATAATAATAATAATAATAATAATAATAATAATAATAACAATAATAAATCTGATATATGACACTTGTATGACTGCAACAAATGGTAGTTAAAAAATCTTCTGACTACTTCAAGTATTCTGCAGATAAACGTTTGCACAAATACTGTTATTACATATGTCCTTGTAAATACAAAGGAGTACGGTATTACACCGTGACTAAGCAACAATTAAACATTTTAAATGATGGTGGATATATGGTAGCCTTTACTAGAACAGGAACGAGAAAAGGAATAACGACAGCCCATTTGAGGAAAGTACTAGTATTTTAAAACCAATAATCAGAATATCGCGGAAATGGTTAGCTCCACAGAAATGTATGTAACATAAATTGTGTGTTTTAATTTGATCTACATTTTCGTTGCGTAGTAAGATTTTGTCTATCTCTTTCGGTGTAACTGTTATAAAAATACTCCAGCAAGAACAGGACTTAACAGGTTATTTTAAAAAAATGTAAGATATTTGTGAATCTAATATTTAATATTTGGTCATTTAACCGAAATCGTTAGAGCTATCATATCGACGTTGCCAGTTGAAGTGAGGTTATGCACCTCTCATGAGCTTGGTAGCTGGATTATCTTAGTTCTTGTGCGATCATGGAACAGATCTTGTGATGGCGGGATTTTCGAAGTAGTTTTCCATAAGGATAACAAGTCATAACAAAAAAGAATCACATGATTTTCTCTACATATCTGTAACAAGTTATTGTTAATAAGTTTATTTTCTGTCTATTACATGTTAATCAAATTATACATAAGCAGAAACGGTCTTATTACTTAGTTCCTTATACGTAGAAGGAGAATAAGGTAAACCGATAGTCACATGTTTTAAAATGTAGATTGAATTTTTTTTTCTTTTTAATTGTTTCATTTATATAACCCCCTTTAACATCTAAGGTCATATCGGGGGCTTTTCACTTGAAACAACTCATTGTTTGTAGGTTCTTTTACGTTGGTTTAAAACATTTTATTTTTCTCAAATACACACACATTCACTCTCACTTATACTTCCAGACTCTGTGGGGGATTGGGAATAAATCTGGCTAAAGAAAAATTGCCCGCCCTAGCCGGGAATCGAAACCTCCAGGTGAGAATTCAGCTTGCTGACCACTCGACCACGGAGGCAGTCATCTGTTTCTTTGTGTGGTCAAGAACTGACAAGCTCCTTTATCAGAAAAGTTTTAACTATTTTAAAAATGAAACCAATAACAAAGAACATCAAGAAAACCGTCAACGCCAGGGAAAAACGAATATGACCATAAATTCTGTATTTTAAGTAGCTCTACATTTTTATGTAGTAGTTTTTTTGTTTATCTCTTACGGTTTACTAGTTATGCAAAATTAAAGAAAAAAATCATCCAGAATAAAGAGGTCTTTAGAGGCTACTCCCAGAAAATTTAAGATATATATTTTATTTGTCATATAAATATCTTAAATATAAGAAATTATAATCAAAATTGTTAGAGCCATATTTGAGAAAATCAAAATCATTGAATTTTTTTCCATTTAAAGGGTAGTTGGGGTGGGGGGATTTTCTTGAAAACATTCGTGTTGCATCCTTGGGAAATACTGAACTTAAATATCAAGTTTGGTGTTTGACGAACTTTTCGTTTTTGAGCTAAGCTGACCACATACACACGCACACACACAGATCGATAGATACGCACACACACAAGTTTGGCTTAGTTATAAACATCCGTTATGACATTATGTTATACTTCAAATACGTTTTAATCATTACTTCAAATATAATTTTAATCCTTTTTTCTGAAAATAGCTGTAAAATTCCTTAGTATTTTCAAAATATTGGACCAAGTGACCTCTGTCTGAAGAGTAAAGCACAGTATAAAAGAGATAGGTACACCAATGGATTATAGAATAAAGAGTAATTCATTGTATAATAAAGGTATTAGCTGTTATCTAACCATGTTTTACAGTTTGTTTTTACTGCCACTTAAGTAGCTTTATAAACATATCGTGTTTCAGTGTGGATAATGAAAGCGCACGTATTTGTAACCACATTTTAAACTGGACGTAAGCCATGAATAATAACTGAAATTGAAAACCTTAATATGAAACATTTGATTATTTTGAACAAATTTAAAAAAACAACTTTTTCCTTTGTTTAATTAAATTTACTCCCAATCAAATTAGTTACTGTCTTATCCTTTAGGTTCACATTCACTTCCGATACTTGGTTCTGGGATTCTATGTTTCACTTTCTACTTTCTCTACACATACTATGTACACAGTGTATAGAGAAGGTGTTGCACTCCATACAAAATTCGATACCAAGATTTCACAGGAAATGTATGTTTTAGAGTCCCCTGTACTCAATAAAAGCATTTTCAGAAAACGGTCCGTGTGTGTGTCCGTGTGTCAGTGTGTCCGAAAGTCAGTGAACAGGATAACTCAAAAATGAAAAGCCGGTAAAATACCAAACTTGTTTTTAAGTTTAGTATCTTCTAGGGATAAGACAAGAAGAGTTTGAGAAAAATCCCCCCACATCAACCTACACTTTATTTGGAAAAAAAATCAAAAATTTTTATCTTCTCAAAAATGGCCCTAACGATTTTGATTAAAATATCGTTTATTAAACATATTTACCTGAAAAATAAAATGTATACCTTGAATTTTCTGTGAATAGCCTCTGAAGACTACTTTATTCTGGATTAATTTTACGGAATTTTACATAACTGCTAAACCGCAAGAGATAGACAAAAACTTACTACACGAAAAAATGTAGAGCACGTTAAAACACACAATTTGTGTTATATAAACTATTCTCGTGGAGTTGATCGCTTTTTGAGATATTCCGTTTCTTTTGCTGCAGCTTTGAAAAACTTACCTCATACAAGAATTTGTCAACTCCTGTCCATGCAATCAAAGGAATTTCAGTCACATAGCAACCAGCTTCTGACTATCACCTTAACCTATGGTACCTCCTTATTTTCCTTCTACTTACACGGAAGCAAGTAATAAGACTATTTCTGCCAATTGTTTCTTGATTAGCATCAAGTAAATGGAAGCAAGAGATTTTTAACAATAATTTGTTGCAGAGATGTAGAGAAAGTCTTGTGAATTGAGCATATAAGATTTATTTCAACTCTAATATAATTAAGGTAATTATAAACAATCAAATCAGTTTATGCTTACTAATTTAACACTACCTTTGTCTATTTAGTAAAATTATTCTCTATTAGCAATATTGTTAATGAAAATATTCTCGTGGCATGAGGGTTGGAACTCTCTTTGCAGCCACAACTCTTTGATTTAATTTCATTATGCTTCAGAGCAGACTGCTCCAGCTTGGCTTCGCGCTAAGGAGCATCGAGTTTTTCACTCACAGGGGTATGCCTGCACTAAGCAATATTCCCCGTTACTGAGAGCAATCTATCGACACGGCTGAATCAAGTCTTTGAAATGCAAGAATTCTGCTATGATCTTTACTCAGTGGCGTAATGGCTGTCACTTTTCGCTTTATACGGGCTCCGACGTTTGTTGAGTGCCTACGAGTAGAGGGAACAGCCTGCTTTAGAGGGAAAACCAATACCAATTTTAGAACTTGGTTTTTCCAATTATACTTTTTATATTTTTGGGTGAAAATGTTACGCTCTTTATCCCAACTCCTCTTTAGCACCATGATTAACATATTAATGAGTACTACCAGCGAGAGAACTTACTATTATCCACAGGCATTATTATGAATCCGTTCCGTCCTTGTGGCGGTAACTTTTTTGTTTGTAACTAAACAATTTCTGTTTCATATGACTAATGCATCAGAGTGCTTTCCTGCATGATTCATCTTTATGCACCCAATTATAATGCAATTACTACAATTGAAACACAATATCTAATTTAAGACTATTATCAAATCTAGTTTTTTCTTGCACTCCTTCCATCTAAGGAAGTGCCACTGTGACAGAGTAATTAGCTGGATAAGATCTCAAGATGACGATTACTCGAAAAAATTTTATGTGTTCCATTCACATGACTTTCTCTACATCTCGGCAGCACATTATTGTTAAAGCTAATGCTTCTATTTATTTCATGCTAATTGATATTATTACTTGCTTCCTTGTAAGCAGAAGCGAGTGCAATAGGTCAAAAGCTGGTTGCTAGGTGACTGAAATTTCTTTGTTTGTATGGATAGGAGTTGATACATTCCAGTATTTGAAAAGTATTAGTTTTTTAAAGCTGAAACAAATAACAAGGAAGATTTAAAAAAACGAGCAACTCCAAGAAAAATGTATTTGTCATAAATTGTGTTTTATCATGATCTACAACTTTTATTTAGTAAGCTTTTGTCTGTCTCTTGCGGTTTACCAAAATTCAATAAAAATCATCCAGAAAAAAGAGGTCTTTAGAGGTAGTTTCTAGAAAATTTAAGATATATATTTTATTTGGCATGTAAATATCTTAAATATAAGAGATTAGGGAGATTGTAAGAAAATAAAGCAGACAGAGGTCACTTGGTCCAATATTTTGAAAATACTAAGGAATTTTACAGCTATTTTCAGAAAAAAGGATTAAAATTATATTTGAAGTAATGATTAAAACGTGTTTGAAGTATAACATAATGTCATAACGGATGTTATAACTAAGCCAAACTTTAAAATCGCTATATCTCAAAACACGGATTTTGGACTTAGTGATTTCTGCCAGAACGCCGACGAAACAAGTTTGGTATTTAACGGACTTTTAGTTTTTGAGCTATACTGTCCACAAACACACACACACACACACACACATACACTGACACATACACCTGCCTTTTTCTAAAAATCCTTTTTTGGGATTCAAACATGTATTTCCGGTGAAACCTCGGTATAGAAGTTTTGAGTGCAATAAATACCTTCTCTATTATATAGTGTGTGTAGAGAAGGCAAAAAAGCCAATCACTTTTCGATACTGCTCTTTTTCCATGTTAGCAAAAACATGTTGAACGACTAATTGAAATGCCTGCCAAATTCAAACTAACATACGAATAAGTAGGAATAAAATTTGGCGACCTAAAACAAGTGACAATACAATGTTGATAGCACATACTGGCTTTAGCAATACTTATTGAACTGTCCTTGAGAAATCCACTTAGTACTAATCAAATTTTGTATAATTCACTCTTAACTTGGAAACCATAAGAGGTAGACAAATTCTTCCTGTATGTCATAAGAGAACAATTCTGATGTGCTCCATTCATATTACTCTTCGTGTCATTTCCTTGGAAGATACCAAACTTAAATACCAAGTTTGGTATTTAATGGTCTTTTCGTTTTTCAGCTAGGCTGTCCACAGACACACAGACACATACACACACACACACACACACACACACACACACAGACGCACACGCACTGACCTTTTACTAAAATGCTTTCTTTTTATTTAGGGAGACCCAAAACATTTATTTCTGGCGAAAACTTGGTTTCGAATTTCTGGGTGAAATACAATGCCTTCTCTATACACATGCCAAGTTCATATACCCAAGTCGCGGGTTCAAACCCGGCGGATAACGATGGATTTTTTTCGGGTGTAAAAATCCTTAGCATGGCTTCTTTCGGAAGGGTAAAGTCGTTGGTCCCGTGTCGTAGATTTACGGCACGTAAAAGAACCTCAAGAGGCCTCTGAGCAAAATTATGCGGCGTTTCACGCCCAATTTAGAATGGAACGCTGAGAACCACAGTAGTTAAAGAGCGTGCATAAATAACACGCCATTCACATTTTTTCTCTGAGCACTATGTACATAGTACGTGTAGAGAAAGGAAAAAGACTGGAATTATACAGGATGGCTCACGATAAGTCACCCGATTGAATTTTGATCCTACAAGTAGGGAGGCAATAGCTTTCAAATTGTGCGCTCAACTTCATGCGGTCCATGGAAATTACTCCAAATGTCGTTACAAGTTCATCGCTTCCGTTTTGAATCCGCCATTTCAGTTTGTCGCGATGGCGGTCAAAGGACGGTTGACCGTCGCACGAAAGACGAAAATTCTGTTACTGACGCGGCGATGAACAGTGTTACATTGGCACAGAGAAGGTTTCGTGCTCATTTCAGCACACGGTGGGCTCCCAGCCAACAGACAATACGTAGATTACGTCACACATTTGCAGGTACTGGATCTGTTTTTGAGTGTAAGCGGCCAATTGAACGCAAAACCTTGAAGCAGTTCGAGTGGCTTTGACTCGTAGTCCGAGCAATTCAACAAGAAGAGCCAGTATCAATCTGTACAAAGAAATCTGAGAATCGCTTGTATGCATACAAGATGACTGTGACGTATAAGCTTACTGCGAGAGATAAGGAGCGGAGACTACAGTTTGCAAAGTGGGCAATCGAGCAACACCAAGAGGCAGTGCTACACAACACATGGTTTTCTGACGAAGCTTATTTTTACGTGAACGGTGTTGTGAACAAACAGAACGTTTGATTCTGGGCACGTGAACCTCCGCACATAATCAACATGAAAGACACCTACGGGGAGAAAGTGTACATGTGAGCCATGGAATCATCGATCCGTTCTTCTTCGATGCTACAGGAACGCTATTAAGACATGCAGCGAAACCAGAACTTTCCTCAACTCATGGCCATTGCAGACACAATGGTTCATGCAGGATGGAGCACGCCCCCATACTGCCAACGTTGTGTCTGATTTCCTATACGAAAGAATAGGGCATTGTCAAACAGATTTCCAGAAGGTTATGAAGGAGGAGGAATTTGGCCGTCCTACAGCCCGGACTTTAACCCATGTCTTATCTTAGAAATGGTAAACTCTACAACAAAAATGCATATGGCATAAATTGTGTGTTTTAACATGATCTACATTTCTTTCAATTAGTTTTTCTTTATTTCTTATGCTTTATCCGTTATGCAAAATTCTGCAAACATCAACCAGAATAGAGTGCGCTTCAGAAGCTATCCCAAGAAAATTCAAAATATACATTTTATTTGTGATTAGCTTTACTATACGGTATTTTAATCAAAATCGTTACAGCCATTTTTGAGAAACACAAAATTTCGTAACCTTTTCCACGTAAAGGGTAGTTTGGGATGGGGGGATATTGAAAATTTTAGTGCCGCATTGTTGGAAGATAATAAATTTAATTAGCAAGTTTGGCATTTAACGGTATTTTAGTTTATGAGTAATGCTGTGCAACGACACACATGGACCTTTTTCTAAAAGATTTTTTTTTATTCAAGGAGTCTCAAAACATATTTCTCGGTATCAAATTTTTGGGTGGAATACAATACCTTCTCTATAGACTATGTACATACTATGTGTTAGTAAAATAAAGACATTACAACAATTATATAAGTTAAGCCTTCTGAATAGCTTCCTGCTTAAAAGTGCCGTTGAGCTTAATTTTGCTGTAATGAAAATATCCTATATATTCCACCCACATGACTTTCTCTATTTTATCAGATCTGCAAATAGACTATCCTTTTAAAAGAATATTCTTTCATCTATATCATGGTAATCGACATAAATATTAACAAAAAGGTCTTATTATTTGCTTCCTTGTAAGAAAATGGAAATAACAGAATACACAAGACCAAAGCGAGAGTAAAATTCTTTCAAAGCTATGTGTACCAATTGAAATTCTATTATCTTTGCATGACAAGAATAAAACAAAAGGCATAGGCATGTTCCATATGAATAGCAAGTTTCCATTTTAGAAAAGTGTATATTTTACAAAATTGAAACTAATAACAACGAGTATCTTATGAATTATGTGATTTAATGAGCTCTACGTTTTTTGTGTAGTAAGCTTCTGTCTATCCCTTACGCTTTAGCAGTTTTGCAAAAGTTATCCAGAATGAAGAGGACTTCAGAGTATAATCCAAAGGAAATAAGGACAAGTACTTTATTTTCATGTTAATATCTTTAATATATGAAATTTTAATCAAAATCGTTATAGCAATTTTTGAGGGTTGGGGCACATCTCTTCCAAATATCCGTGTCGTTTCCTTTGAAAATACAAAACTCAAATACCAAGTTTGACATTTAAAGGTATTTTCGTTTTTGAGCTATGTTGCTCATAGACACTCACATACACACAGGCAGGAACGCATGGCTCTATTTCTAGAATTTTTTGGGGGGTTTCAGGATCCTCAAAACGTCGATTTTCAGATAAATCTCGGAATCGAATTATTTGGTAGAATACAACTCCTTTTCTACCTACAGTGTGATGTGATGTGATGTGTGTGTGCGTGTGTATGTGTGTGTGCGTGTGTGTGTGTGTGAGCAAAATAACTCAAAAATGAGAAGTCCATTAAATACCAAACTTGGCATATATATTTAGTATCTTGCAAGGGTGCGACACGAAGATTTTCAAGAAAACCCCTCCACCCTAAGTTATCCTCTATATAGAAAAATGTTTGAAAATAGTTTTCTCAAAAATCGCTGTAGCCATTTTGATTAAAATGTCGTATATTAAAGATATGCACATGGCAAATAAAATTTATACCTATCTTTACTTTTCTGAGAATAACCTCTGAAGACCTCTTCTTTCTGAATGACTTTTGCATGGCTGCCAAACCATAAGAAATACTGCAAAAATGATGTAGTTCTCTTTAAAACACACAATTTATGTCAAATACATTTCCAAAATATGTTTCTCTACTGGTTTCAATTTTAAAATACTTAAAACTTAGCTCATACCGCATTTTTATTTTGTTTTGCTCCTGGCCAAGCAAAGAGAACCGAATTTCAATCACATTGCACCAGCCTTTAAAATATTTGACTATCGACTTAGCCCGTGTATTCCCTTATTTCCCTTCTAGATATGGAACTAAGCAATAAGACCATTTTGTTAATATTTTTCATGAATAGCTGTAAAAAGAATAAGGTTCTGTAGGAATAGGTTTTTACAGAAAAGATAGAGAAAGGCATGTGAATGAAACACATCAGATTTATAAACTCATGCTTTTAATCAGCATATTTGTAAAATGCTGTAAATTATGGATTAAATTAAATTTCTGTTCACTGGTTCACCATTCAAAAAAATCTGATGTGTTCCATTCACATGACTTTCTCTACATCTCAGCAAGAAAATATTATAAAAAAGCCATTGCTTCCATTTCCTTCATGCTGATCGAGAGAAAATTAGCAGATGTAGTCTTATTACTTGCTTCCTTGAAAGTAGAAGCGAAATGGTTAAAGTGATAGTTAAAAGTAGTTGCTAGGTGACTGAAGTTCCTTTGTTTGTATGGACAGGAGTTGATAAATTCCTGTATGAGAAAAGTTAAGTTTTTTATAGCTGAAATCAAAAACAAGGAATATCTAAAAAACAATCAACTCCAGGAAGAAATCTATATAACACAAATTGTGTGTTTTAATGTGCTCTACATTTGTTGTGTATTAAGTTTTTGTCCATCTCTTACGGTTTAGCAGTTATGAAAAATTCCATAAAATTCACCCAGAATAAAGTAGTCTTCACAGGCTATTCCCAGAAAATTCAAGATATACATCTTTAATATTCGAAATTTTAATCCAAATCGTTAGAGCCATTTTTTATAAAATCAAAATTTTCGAAAAAAGTTCCATGTAAAGGGTAGTTTGGGGTGGGGAGATTTTTCTCAAAATCTTCGTGTCGCATCCCTGGAAGATACTAAACTTAAATACCAAGTTTGGTATTTTACTGACTTTTCGTTTTTGAGTTATCGTGTTCACAGACACACGGACACACTGGCACACGACACACGGACACACACACACTCGGACCTTTTTCTGAAAATGCTTTTTTTGGATATAGGGGACCTTAAAATATATATTTTTCCGGTGAAATTTCGGTATCGAATTTTTGGGTGAAGTACAATACCTTATCTATACACAATACATAGTGCGTATTTTCACCCTAATGAATATAGATTTCGTCTATGATCTTAAGGATATGAAGAACAAAGCAAATAGTGTAGCAGGCATTTCCACTCTTACATGATTGACAGCAAAGTGCTCGCTTAAGTTATCCGCAAACAAACAAATGACCGACCATAAAAGACTACCCCTTATTTCCCCTCCACATATTTTCTTCAACCTCGGGTTTAAAAATGAAAAATCAGACCAATGATCATCGTCAGTATCAAACCTTTCTCTTCCACATTCATCATTCATTGGTTCGTCATTTTCAAGCGTATGTTTAAAACTTTAAAGTTTGCTGAGTTTTGCTTTGTGACAGTACACTATATGGATTCTGTATCTCAGCTCTTTTTGCTTTCTCTACACATGCTACGTACATAGTGTATAGAGAAGTTGTTGCACTTCACCCAAAAATTCTATACCGAGGTTTCACCTGAAATACGTGTTTTGGGGTCCCCTGTATACAAATAAAGCATTTCAGAAAAAAGGTCCTTGTGTGTGAGTGTGTCCATGTGTGTGTTTGTGTCTGTGGACACGACAACTTAAAAACGGAAAGTACCAAACTTGGCATTTAAGTTTAGTATCTTCCAGGGATGCTACACGAAGATTTTGAGAAAAATCCCCCCACCCCAAACTACCCTTTACATGGAATATTTTGAAATGACTCTAAGATTTTGATTAAAATATCGTGTATTAAAGATATTTACCTGACAAATAAAATATATAACTTGAATTTTCTGGGATTAGTCTCTGAGGATTACTTTATTCTCGATGAATTTTACGGCATTTTGCATAACTGCTAAATCGTAAGAGATAGACAAAAACTTGCCACACAAAAAATGTAGAGCACGTTAAAAGACACTAGTTATTTTATATACATTTTTTTCGTGGAGTTGGTCGTTTCTTGAGATATTCCTTATTTTTAGTTTCAGCTTTAAAAATCTTATACTTTTCTCATAAAGGAATTTGTCAACTCCTGCCAATACAAACTAAGGAACTCAGTCACATAGCAACCAGCTTTTGACTATCACTTTAACCTATGTTACTCCCTTATTTCGCTTCTACTTACAGGGAAGCAAGTAATAGGACTATACCTGCTAATTTTGTCTCGATTAGCTTGGAGTAAATAGAAGCATACAATAATTTGTTGCAGAGATGATGGGGAAGTCATGCGAATGGAACACATCATATTTTTACTTTCTCTCCGTCCAGCCTTACTTCACCGGTAATGTAAACAAAAACAACAGGCTGCAATGGCTATGATTGGTTGCTATACGTTTTACTACTTTTCTACTTCACAAAATAGTTTAATAGATTAAATTTCCGAGTGAGCACAGAAATATCGTATTAATTATGTAATGTCTAAATAATATAGTATGGATGATTGAGGAACTCAATGTTTTAACCTTTGAATCATTATTCCTTTATGCAACAATGTGTATCCATTGTGCAGTCGTTTTTAACGGTTGCTTCTAGTCAGCAAGTAATGGCGGAAACATGTAATACCAGTGTAGTGAAACATAAGCAAGGAAAGAATTATTCCATATATATACCATTTTGTGAAAAGTACCTTTACCTTTTCATTAAATAATGTTCTTAACTGTTTCTGAAAACAGCACAACTTTTAAATTAGCCGAGGTGCGACATCTTATGCCAGCAGATTTACAAGTGACAGCTGCAAATGCAGTGAATGTGTGTCACTCATTGTTCGGGAAGAGCAAACAGTAGACTTGGAGGGAATGGTGGACAGCTGGACATTGTCGTTGTCCCAGTAATTTTAAATCTCTGTATTTACTCAGACAGTTCGATCTAAAAAAAAAAATTGTTTTATTTCTCAACATAATCTTTAACAAGGCTAATACATTTTTCATATCGGAGTTCTAATTTAATTAATCTCTGTAGGGCTATTTATCAAGGTCCTCAAAATAGTTATTTACCTCATCAATAACCTCCTCGTTCCTATGAAACCTTCGTCTTCCAAGAAACGTTTTGAGATTTGGGAAAGGTGGTAGTCACTGGGTGCTAGATCCGGTGAATAGGGTGGATGTTCAAGGAATTCCAACTTTAATTCGCATATTTTTCCCACTGCAATGATTGAACGATGGGCCGGAGCATTACCATGATGAAACAAGATTTTTTTCTCCAAATGATGTCTTTTTTCTTTTAACCTCAGCACTCAAACGTTGAGTAGTAGTCACAAGTCATACTTTCACCCTTTTCCAAATAACCAATAAAAATAATTCCCTGTGCATCCCAGAAAACACTTGGCATAACTTTGTTAGCTGACTAAATTGACTTTGCCTTTTTTTTGGAGTTGGTTCACCTGGCGCAGTCCACCGTTTTGACTGCAATTTACTTTCTGAAGTGTAGTGATGTATCCAAGTAACATCCATGGTAAATAGCCGTCTCAAGAATTCACTTGGATTTTTACGGTAGAGCTCCACATTTTTAACAAAAACAACTTTTGATCTGGTGTCAACAAACGTGGCAACCACCTTGCCAGACCTTGTGAAAGACGAAAACATTACTTAAGATATTACCTACACGTTCTTTTGATATGTTTATGGCCTCTGCTATCTCAAACAACTTTAATTGGCGCTCTTCCAGTACTAACGATGAATTTCTTTCAATGATCTCTGGAGTTGTCACTTCTACAGAGCGTCTAGAGCAAGGCTCACCACTAGTGCTCGTACGTCCCATTTTAAACTCTGCAACCCACCTTTTAATCATTTAATAAGAAGGGGCAGAGTTTTTCAATGTACTGCTCATTTCCTCCTTGATCTCTTTAGGCGTTAAGCCTTTCAAATGGAAGTATTTAATCACTGCTCGTTTTTCCAAATGCTCTATTTTCGTGAAAACTGTAAAGTTTTCTTGTTTAAAATTCTGTCATTCGAAAACTAAACAAGCTATTGACCTGTAACTATGGATACGAGCTAATCTAGAGTTAAACTATACGATGTTACCGCCTAACTGGCCTAGTGACGCCATATCTGCGTGAGGTCCGTGACTTATCAACCGACCCTAATATACACCTGTACCAGCATAATAATTTTCTATATTGCTGTAATGTAATGTTCTGTAATATTATGTTTCCTGCACACACATGTCTTTATTATGGTTATAAACAAAATCTAAAATGTTAATGGAGAAAGAACATAAAACAGGATGAAAATCAATTGCATGTCAAATAAACCGTATACTTATCTTCAAGCTGGAAAAAAAAAAAAAAATCACCAAGGACGCAATGGATTCAACGGTCCGAAGAGCATGGGATGTAGCGCAAAACTCCGACAGTGAACATGAATACTGTCTTTATCTGCAATTTCGATTCTTTGTTACAAAGATGTCAATCAACCCGAACACTAATATTGTTTTAAGGCTTTACGGTTTACAAAGCTGAAGTATATAATTATGCAGCATTTGTACTCTGCCGGTGGTTTCCACTGAAATTTTCGTTATATACAATTGACAAACTCTATCTCTAAAGGCTGGCTTTTTTGTTAATAATAAACGAGAAATGTAACGGAGAGATCATAAAATATGACGGATTCACCATTTCGATAAATATATATATACTTTTTAAAACATGTAATAGAGATGTTGCTTTAAAATAATGATAATTCATTTGGAAATGTGGATTAAAGTATACAGCATACATGGCAGTGACAAGGTTTTATTGCATGCATAAATACATGCAATATGTAAATACATACGTGCATACATACAATCATATTTTTAAATTTCAGACAGAGTTTAGAGATGGCTTTTGGACTATTAATATCTTGGTTCTGAAAGCCATATTTGACGACAGAAATAAAGGGTTTAAAGCTTTTACTTTCTCTACAGTTCTATAAGTATATACATAGTGCATAGAGAAGGCTTGTATTCCACCCAGAAATTCGCTAATAAGATCGATACATCGGAAATACATGTTATAAGCACCCTTGAATAAAATAGCAAGCGGGTGAGTGTGTGTATCTGTCTATATATTTAAGTTTAACATCTTCCAAGGGTGTGATACAACGATTTTAAAGAAAATTCCCTCACCCCAAACTATCTTTTGTATGGAAAATGTTTGAAATGTTTAACTTTCTCATAACTGACTCTAATGGGTTTAATCCAAATATTTACATATTAAAGTTATTTACATGAAAAATAAAATGTATACCTATCTTGAATTTTCTGGGAGTAGCCCCTGAAGACTTGTGGTTATAGGAGAGATATAAAACTTATTGCAGAAAACTATGGACTTCTTTAAAATACACACGTTATGTTGAATGTATAACATCATCAGAGATTCACCGTGCTATTGATTTCAATTTTAAGCAACCTACATTTTTCACAACGGGAGGTAATATTTCGTTGCATCTCTTTTTGGCTCTGCTTTCGTGCAAAGCCAAATCTAAATTTCAATTGTTTCACATAGCGACTGGCTTTTTAAAAGATTTCACAATCGATTTAGCCTAGTGTATTATTTCTGTCTACTTAGAAGGAGCTAATACAACGATTTCTGCTTATGCTCATCTCGGTTATCACGATATAGTTAAAGGAATAATTTTTGTAACAATAATTTGTAGAGAGCATCATATGAATAGAAAACTCAGCTTTTTTTGTTAGGTGTGAAACTAGATATAAAGGAAGCAAATCTTGTCCCTTTAGGCATGTTGAAGTTTAATGAAAATAAATGAGAGACAAATTAATTTTATAAAGTTTGCTGTACAGTCAACTTTTTCCAATATTATAGTAAATAAATATCACACTGGAGTCTATGAAATAAATTGCCACGATATTTGCCTATAAAGCATTATATATTATATATATATATATATATATATATATATATATATATATATATATAATGTATATATAATATTCATGAACTTTAAGAAAAATACATACAAAAAAATCTGATGTGTTCCATTCACATGACTTTATCTACATCTCTACACCAAATTATTGTTAAAAAGCTTATGCTTCTATTTACTTCAGATTTGGTAGTAGAAATGGTCTTATTACTTGCTTACTTGTAAGTGGAAGCAAAATAAGATAATTTAACCATAGGTTAAAGTTATAGTCCAATGCTGGTTGCTATGTGACTGAAGTTCCTTTGTTTATATGAACAGAAGTTGAAAAATTCTTGTAGAGGAAAATATAAGTTTTTCAAAGCTGGAACCAAAAACAAGAAATACCTCAAAAACGATCAAATCCACGATAGTTTGTTTTAACGTGCTCTAGATTTTGTGTGTAGTAAGTTTTTATCCATCTCTTACGGTTTATGCAAAATTCCGTACATATGGTCCAGAATAAAGTAGCCTTCAGAGGCTATTCCCAGAAAATTCAAGATATACATTTTATTTCGCAAATAACTATCTTAAATATTATAAATTTTAATCAAAATCGTTAGAGCCATTTTTAAGAAAATAAAAATTTTCGAAATGTTTTCCATGTTAAGGGTAGTTTGGGGTGGAGGTATTGTTTTGAAAATCTTCGCGTCGTATCCTTGAAAGATACCAAACTTAAATACCAAGTTTGGTTTTTAACGGTCTTTTCGTTTTTGAGCTATGCTGCCCACAGACCGACACACATAGGCAGACAGACAGACAAACAGACGGACAGATAGACAGACAGATAGACACTCTCGGACATGTTTCTAAAATGCTTTGTTCCTTTGCTGCCTAACCCCAAATGTATGCGATTTTTAATCACACTTAAAACTTTAAATAGAAAAGTTTCGGACAACTCAAAGTGTAAGCTAATAGACTGTTATCTTCGATTTGAAACGGCCTGTATAACGTGTACATATGACTCAAATCGGAGACACATGTGTATGCATACACTAAACAAGTCTGTGGAGCAGGAGCGATAGTATTGCATGAGCTCCCCTTGATGTATGCAGGTGTTAATAGTTGGTTACGTAAGATTTGAAAATAAGTAGAATACTTTAATCTGATCCTGAGCTGAAAAACATATTTAAGTAGGTATTTATGAGTTATACATTAAAAATCTTCCATGTGTTTCGGATCTGGTACATTTATTATGTTGTAATTAGAGCCAGTTTGTAGTTACTTACTGATCTGCTATATATTTTAAAGCAAGTAGTTGTCTTGCTTCTGTGGACCCGTGCGATTGTTGAAATTCTATGTATGATATTGCTATGTCAATAAATACACTTATTCATTCATTCATATTTTAAAGCCCTAAGCCGCAAAGTGTAGTCTAAAGTGGAGGGTGCTACGCTGTAGAGCTTGTCGAGGGATGTTTTTATGAGTAGAGGGGTGGAATGATCATGGCCCAGAGAGTAGCCAATGGATATATGAAGCTAAAAATCCAGTGACCCCAAGAAGAATCAAAAGCTCGGCATCCTATCGGTCTTCAATGTGGATATGTTATTTTTTTCAACAAATTCAAACCGCATCTTCTGTGGAAGTTTCGCCATTTTTTAAGAAATTTGTCAAAGATAAATGTAAACACCAGAGTAATTTATTAAATAATTATATATCACTTTGTAGGAAACTTGTGTAAATTACCTTAAATTTGGAACCAACTAGATCCGTAGAACTGTCCTTGCATGCTCTTAGACTTGCATTTATGTTTTATAAATAAGCACTATGACTTGCAGAGCCAACAGACAACAGTGTGTTTTACTTGTGAGACGGGTGAGAAAATCACATTGGAGCGTAGGTTGGTTCCACTAAGAAATAGTGCTGTGTTACGGGGGGAATGTTAGATTTCTTAGTGGCGTTTATTGTTATATATGTGTTATCTGTGCTAGCACAGATGCGCAGTGCATCGCTGGGCGGAAATGTTAGCGTTTTACTGAAGCACATTTAGTGTCCAGCATTCATCTTGTGGTATACGCTACCAACGTGCGTCAAATTAGTTCTTTTCCAAGTGTTTGAAGTAAAAAGCAAAGGAAAATGGAAGGGGAGAGATCTCTAGTTGAAGGAATTTTTAATATAATCACATTTTTTAGCCTGTTAGAAATTGTTATTGATAAATTGGTATTATTGCAGTAAATATCGCGGCAAGATCATAACTTAACATTGTTGTAATTTCTTGGTCTAAAACTGAAGGAGGACAAAATGTCAGATTTTGACCAAACCTTATTGTTTGTCTCTCATGGCCATAGCCACCAATTCCACTACATGAACTTATAAAGTTAACCTGCTCTAATACCTGAATGCACTAAATAAACAATCTTGACTATATGTATGAGGCAGTAATATTTAGATGAATGTACGTAAACATACACACATGTTTGGCAAAGGCTTGGAATCATTTTAAGTACTCACCAAAAAAGGGTGACAAGACTATCTCAGAGATTATAATGACTTTCACTGTGGACCGCAAGTATTACATTCCGATTCCGAGGAACACGCCCCCTACTCACGATTCTGGTATCATAAGCACATAATTTGATAGTGATAGCTGCTAAATAACCAGAGGTTTCTTATAAACCGGAGTAGGCTGCCCAATTTTGTCTGCTTCTCAACGGTCTTTCCGAGTTGGAAATCTAAAATCTAACAATGCCGAATCGTTCTGTTGATAATGTATAGCATATTTCACTGAGTATACAACCGAAAATTCTCTTAAATGGTGCACTAACCTATGTATTGAAACACATTTCCCTTTCCTTGTTTATGCTCCTGCTATTCGAGAAACTACGGCCAACCATGACACACGTATTGACCATTATGCTCGTTTAAAACTTACAGTTATAAACTTACTGCTTAATTGAACATTTAACTGCACAAAATCACTTAAATAAATACCCTAACCTACGTATTAAAGCATTTCCCTTTCCTTGTTTTTGTTTCTGCTATTCGAGAAACTTCAACCAAATATCACACACAAATTGACCATTATACTGGTTTCAAACGTACAGCTCTAAATTTACTGCTTAATTGAACATTTAACACCACAAAATCTTATATACTTGTGGATAGAGCGAGCGGTATTTCAAAGTTTTTTAAAGGATTTCATTGGAAAATGACTCAAGAAAAGCTTTTTTAAGGATTATATCAATGAGCATGTGCATAAATCACAGATTACACGTAGTTCATGGTTTGAAGAACGGGAAAATCGTAAAGCTATTGCGTTTATTTTGAGACTGAGTATTTTGCGTCTGTTTTAATTACGGTTGGAATCATTTACCCATTTGTACATCAAGGTGTTAATTGGTAGCGTCCTTAATAACGCCATTCATCATTCTCTGCTCCAGTTTGTAGTGTTCATTCCTCATAATATTAATGGCCTATTCCACATAAAGCATTAATGTAAGCTTAAGAACATGAAAGAACAGTTCTAAGGATCTAGTTGGTTTCAAATTTAAGGTAACTTACACAATTTCCTTACAAAATGATATCTAGGGGTGGTGATCTTTCGCAAATGTGATATAGCGCGAAATGTTCACAAAGACTTGTACTACAGTATTTTCATTTTTCACAACCTCTAAATCATATTTTAATGTGTTATAAACATTTGAAAAAATGCGAAATTGACTCAAAATGCGAAAATTATGCTAAAATGCGATATAAATACGAAATCGCCGATTTTTTAAAATTTACTTTCTTTCTTTATTTTCTTCTAGAAATTGCATCTGATTGAGTTTCTGGAATGTTTATGATTCTAACTCACTTGTCCACCGCAATAAGCTGGAATAGGGAACTAATTCTCTCATCTCTCATCTGTTTGTAAAATACACATTATAAATCTGAACTTGGCATATGGAAATATCAATTTTACTGTTATAACATTTAAAAAACAATCATACTTTCTTGTTAACAAATATTAAAAATCTGATGTGTTCCATTCACTAGACTTTCTCTACAACTCTGCATTAAATTATTGTTAAAAAGTTTATGCTTCTATTTACTTCCTGCTAATCGAGACAAAATTAGCAGAAATGGTCTTATTACTTGCTTCCTTGTAAGTAGAAGCGAAATAAGGGAGTACCGTAGGTTAAAGTGATGGTCAAAAGCTGGTTACTATGTGACTGAAGTTCCTTTGTTTGTGTGGACACGAGTTCACAAAGTCCTGTATGAGAAAATTATAAGTTTTTCATATCAGAAACCAAAAATAAGGAATGTCACAAAAACGACGAACTCCACGAAAAAAATGTATATAACATAAATTGTGTGTTTTAATGTGCTCTACATTTTTTGTATAGTAAGTTTTTGTCCATCTCTTACGGTTTAGCAGTCATTCAAAATTTAGTAAAATTCATCCAGAATAAACTACTCTTCAGAGGCTATTCCCAGAAAATTCAGGATATACATTTCATTTGTGTTTAATATCCGAAATCTTAATCAAAATCGTTAGAGCCGTTTTTGAGAAAATCAAAATTTTCGAAAAAAGTTCCATGTAAAGGGTAATTGGAGGTGGGGGGATTTTTCTCAAAATCTTCGTGTCGCATCCCTGGAAGATACTAAACTTAAATACCAAGTTTGGTATTTTACCGACTTTTCGTTTTTGAGTTATCGTGTTCTCAGACACACGAGCACACGGGCACACTGACACACGGACACACACACACACACACACGGACCTTTTTGTGAAAATGCTTTTTTTGGATATTGGGGACCCTAAAACATATATTTCCGGTGAAATCTCGGTATCGAATTTTTGGTGGAGTGCAATACTTTCTCTATACACTATGTACATAGTGCGTATGGAGAAAGTAAAAACGGGACTCTATTTACAATGATTTGTGCACAAATTTGTATAAAAAATTGAAATAAAAAATCATGTTCTCAAATGAGACCACTGGCTTTATCTTTCCATTTCTATCCCATACGCTGAATGTATTGTTTTGTCATTGTTGTGAGTATCCGTGTCATTGTTATTGTTGAGAGGTCAGTTTCAATTTACTATCTAATGTGTTATTAATGTCATATTAAAGCTTTTTTATGAGACAATATCTGTTTATCAGAATCAATTCAAGATGTACGTTTTTCTTTAAAATGCCATAAACTGCTAAGTTGAAAATGTATCATTGCTACAAAATGCTAAATGCACAAATCAAAATGATAAAGTTCATATTTCAAAATGCTAAAAATCACTACCCTTAGTGATATATTATTATTTAATAAATTGCTCTGGTGTTCGCAACTATCTTTGAAATATTTCTTATGTTGGACTCCTTAAAGATATTGCGAAACTTCCACAGCAGATCGGGATTTGAATTTGTTGAAAATAATATCCAGACCGCTAAAATGCCGGTCTTTGATTTATTCTTGGGATCACCATTGGCTACCTCTGTGGACGCAGTCGAGGGCATGACTGTTCCATTCTTCTACTTATAAAAGCATTCCTCGACTCGCTTTCCGACTTAGCACCCTCCTCCTTAGCACTTTGCGGCTTAGGGCCTTAAAAGTTATAGCAGATCAGTAACCACAAACTGACTCCAATTACAAAATAATGAATGTACCAAATCCGAATGACGTGGAATGCTACTTATTAAGATTTTTAATGCACAACTCATAAATACCTACTTAAATATCTTTTTCAGGACAGGTTTAGATTAAAGTATTCTATTTTCAAATCTGTACGTAACTATTAACGCCTGCAAACATCAAGTGGGGGTTCATGCAATACTTGGGAACGAAAGGTTATCCCTCCACCTTTCACGAATTTCTCATTAGAGCCGAAGCAGCAGCAATAAATAATACACCATTACTAAGGGTGGTGATTTTTACTTTCTCTATAGGCACTATGTACATAGTGTATAGAGAATGTATTGCACTCCACCAAAAAATTCGATACCGAGATTTCACCGGAAATATATGTTTTAGGGTCCCTTGTATCCAAAAAAAGTATTTTCAGAAAAAGGTCCGTGTGTGTGTTTGTGTGTGTCCGTGTGTCCCTGTGTCAGTGCGTCCGTGTGTCTGTGAACACGATAACTCAAAAACGAAAAGTCGGTAAAATACCAAACTTGGTATTTAAGTTTAGTATCTACCAGGGATGCGACACGAAGGGTTTGAGAAAAATCCCCCCAATCCAAACTACCCTTTACATGGAACTTTTTCGAAAATTTCGATTTCCTCAAAAATGGCTCTAACGATTTTGATTAAAATATCATATATTAAAGACATTTACCTAACAAATAAAATGTATATCTTGAATTTTCTGGGAATAGCCTCTGAAGAGTGGTTTATTCTGAATTTTACGGAATTTTGAATAACTGCTAAACCATAAGAGATGGACAAAAACTTACTGCACACAAAATATAGAGCACGTTAAAACACAGAATTTATGTTATATGCATTTTTTTCGTGGAGTTGATCGTTTTTGAGACATTCCTTGTGTTTGGTTTCTGCTAAGAAAAACTTACACTTTTCTCATACAGGAATTTGTCAACTGCTGTCCATACAAACAAAGGAACTTCAGTGACATAGCAACCAGTTTTTGATTATCACTTTAGCCTATGGTACTCCCTATTTCGCTTCTACTTATAAGGAAGCAAGTAAAATGGCTATTTCTGCTAATTTTATACTGATTAGCATGAAGTGAATAGAAGAATAAGCTTTTTAAGAATAATTTTTTGCTGAGATATAGAGAAAGTTATGTGAATGGAGCACATCAGATTTTTCTCAAATGATATATAGTGCGAAATGTTCATAAAATCCTGTACTAATTTATTTTCATTTTTCACGACCTCTAAATCACATTTTAATGTGTTTTGAAAATGTGATAAAATACGAAATTAACTCTAAATGCTATATAAATGCTAATTCGGTGATTATTTAAGATTGACTTCATTTATTTAATTTCTTCTAGAAATTGCATCTGATGAGTTAGTGCACCCTTGGAATTTTCATGACACTTGTCCACCGCAACACTCATCTCTTTATAAAATACAGGTATTATAAATCTGAACTTAGCCTTCAGAAATAAATCAATTTCATTGTTATCAAATTTAAATGAGATTCATATTTGCTTTTTAATAAATATTAAGGAAAGAGACCCTACTTTATCTACAATAATTTGTGCATAAATTTGTATACAAAAAATGAGAATAAAAGATCAGGTCCTCAAATGAGGACACTGACCTTATGTGTACATTATTGACACATAATTTTTACTTTCTCTATACGCACTATGTATATAGTGTATAGAGAAGGTATTGCACTCCACCCAAAAATTCGATACCGGGATTTCACCGGAAATATATGTTTTAAGGTCCCCAATATCTAAAAAAAGCATTTTCACAAAAAGGTCCGTATGTGTGTGTGTGTGTGTGTGTGTGTGTGTGTGTGTCCGTGTGTCCGTGTGTCTGTGAACACGATAACTCAGAAAGGAAAAGTAGGTAAAATACCAAACTTGGTATTTAAGTTTAGTATCTTCCAGGGATGCGACACGTAGATTTTGTGAAAAATCCCCCCACCCCCAACTACCCTTTACATGGAACTTTTTTCGAACATTTTGATTTTCTCAAAAATGGCTCTAACGATTTTGATTAAAATTTCGTATATTGAATATATTTACTTGACAAATAAAATGTATATCTTGAATTTTCTGGGAATAGCCTCTGAAGAGTAGTTTATTCTGGATGAATTTTACTGAATTTTGAATAACTTCTAAACCGTAAGAGATGGACAAAATCTTACTACACAAAAGATGTAGAGCACGTTAAAACACACAATTTAAGTTATATGCATTTTTTTTCGTAAGACCGACGTTTCTGAGACATTCCTAATTTTTGTTTCTGCTATGAAAAACATACTTTTCTCATACAGGAACTTGTCAACTCCTATCCATATAAACAAAGGAACTTCATAGACAAAGCAACCAGCTTTTGACTATCATTTTAACCTATGGTAGTCCCTTATTTCGCTCCTACTTACAAGAAAGCAAGTAATAGGACTATTTCTGCTCATTTTTTCTGATTAGCATAAAGTAAATAGATGTATAAGCTTTTTAAGAATAATTTGTTGCAGGGATATAGAGAAAGTTATGTGAATGGTACACATCAGATTTTTACCTTATATGCTTACTATTTATGTCAACAATATTTAATTATTTTGTCATTGTTGTAAGTGCCATTGTCATTGTTGAAAGTTCAGTTCCCGTTTACTAATGCTGTGTTATTAACGTCACATTAAAGCTTTTTCATGAGACAATATCTGTTTTTCAGAATCAATTCAAGATGTGTGTTTTTCTTCAATATATTATTAAAAGCTAAATTGAAAATGTATTGATGCTACAACTTGCTAAACGCACAAATAAAGATGCTACATTTCTGGTTTCAAACTGCTAAAAAGTATCACCCCGAACCATTACGCTTGTGTTATAGTCGCATAAAATCCTTAAAAACATCATGATATACGCCGTTTCTTATATCGACGTGCACAGAATCACATATCTTTCAATGCACACCGTATTAACATAACCCACAAGCGACGTGACATTCAGATACGATGCTGACCCTGCGCAGTGAACCATTTGGCTCTCTACTTTATTATAAATCCATGGTGGAAATCGGAGTGAAATAATCAATGTAAATGAATGATATAGCTAAAATTGTTAAAAGCAAATGATACAGCACTTTTTACCAACAGATGCTTTTGAAATATTCGTTCAGACCAAAGAAAGTAAGGGAGTAATATTTAACATTTGAAGGAAATGCAATAGATCAAAATAAATGCTCTTGTTTAGACTTGTAATAAAGAAAACTGTCCAATAAATTATTTTAATTTTATTTAAACATTCAGTAAGAGGAAATAAGAGGTCAATAACGAAGATACAACTCTGCGAGGTCTGAGTGGATGGCAGGCTGAAGAGTGCATGTGGTGAGTAACTCAGTCGCACTGTTGTGACAACACAATTATATCTTCTTTATTACTTTCTCTACACGTACTTTGTGCATAGTGTATAGAGAAGGTATTGCACTACACCCAAAAATTCGATACCGAGATTTCACCGGAAATATATGTTTTAGGGTCCCTTATATCCAAAAATAGCATTTTCACAAAAAGGTCGCGTGTGTGTGTGTGTCCCTTTACATGGAACTTTTTTCGAAAATTTTGATTTTCTTAAAAACGGTTCTAACGATTTTGATTAAAATATCGTATATTAAAGACATTTACCTGACAAATAAAATGTATATCTTGAATTTTCTGGGAATAACCTCTGAAGACTACTTTATTCTGGGTAAATTTTACGGAATTTTGCATAACTGCTAAACCGTAAGAGATGGACAAAAACTTACCACACAACAAATGTAGAGCACTTTAAAACGCACAATTTATGTTATATACAGTTTTTTCGTGGTGTTGATTGTTTTTGAGATATTCCTTGTTTTTGATTTCAGCTATAAAAAAACTTTGAACATACGGGACTTGATGAACTGCTGTCCATACAAACAAAGGACCTTCAGTCACATGGCAACCAGCTTTTGACTATTACTTTAACTTATTGTACTTCTTATTTCACTTCTACTTACAAGTAAGCAAGAGATAAGACTATTTCTGCTAATTTTTTCGATTAGCAGAAAGTAAATAGATGCTTAAACTTTTTAAAAATAATTTATTGCGGAGATGTAGAGAAAGTCATGTGAATGGAACACATCAGATTTTTTTAGTTTAAAGACCTTTAACCTGAAACATATCGGACGATAAATGAAATGGGTAAAATGGTGGTCAAACGAACCCATGATCCATAGAGCTTAGAGTTGTTCGCAATTCGTCTTCTCAGGATAAGGGAAACCCCCGAAAAAAAACTTAACCGGGTAGTTTACCATAATTGAGATTCAAATTTGGGAACTCTTAAATATGAGTCACTTCAGACTTTAAACATTAGACTATTTGAGATAGAAATAAAAACTAAAGAAGTCACATACCGGACAAACAATAGGGTTTTATAAAAATGAGGGAAGATATCCTCTGTTCTCATGTTCAACGTACACCATTCTTTCTGAGACTCGATGCACAGAATTCTGCAAATTATGTCCTGGAATATTAACAATTTCTTGCGAGATAGCATCTTTCAGTTACTTTCGGTATATTGAATGTGTCAGGAAAACTCATTCTTTAAGGTAATCCCACAACAAAAAATTCAGTCAGCTTAAGATCTGGATATCGTGGCGGCCACTTAATTGGAACTTTACGAATGCAACATGGAACTGCTCTTAAGTTTTCAGAGTTATACATATTCAAAGACCCTGAAAATACTCCTCTTGCTTTCATAATAGATTTAAACCAGCTGTATTCTATCATTTAGTGATAGACCCATGATTTGCAACTTACACATTTTTATAGCAATATGAATAAAATTAATGTTTTATTCTACTAAGCTGTACACATGGTAACGGTGAACTGAAAAAAGAAACAAAAGAAAACAAGCCCCATCACTGGACCAATATGTATTTTTTTTATCCTATCTTAACTGTTATAATATTTATAGCGATTTCAAGATTTGAAGACCCTATATTATATATATTATATAATATTATGTAATATATTTTAGTTGTTGCTCCATTACATACTCAATAAGATGTACTTTAATCGTTTCAGCTTTAACTTATAATGTGACAAATTTATTGAAAATTATTTTCTGCTGACAGAAGCATTCAGAGAGAAAACTGATATTAAAATGCTTCTATAGGAAATATAATAACAAAACTAATGAGACACATTAATAACGTACAATTCCATAACAAAGCGCACCCTTTATCTAGTAAGAAGAAGTAAATAATAAATTATTAATAGAATATGTCAAGCAAAATTTGTCTTTAGTAAGAAAGGTAAATTATTTACATCGAATTATACTAGCTTATAAATAGTGAATTTATTAAAAACTTATATATGGAGCATAATGTTAAATGGATGTAAAACTTGGTCAATACTAAAATTATAAAGAGCAAGAGTAGAAATATTTAAAGCATTGTGCTATGTTGAACATTAGTTAGAATGATAAAATTATCAATGAGAAACATTTTGAGGCAGGGAAAGCTTAAAGAAAAATTTAAAACCGAATAAGAAAAAAAAGAATAAAACTCATAGGACGTTTATTAAGACACCAAAGTATTTTGAAAATTATAGTTGAAAGTACAATTGAAAGCAAGAATAACAAAGAAAGAGCAAAACTATAATACATGAGACGCATTAAGAACGATATAAACTGCAGAGCGTATAACGAATTAAAAGTCTGATGTCATCCTGTCACATGACTTTCTCTATATCTCTGTAACAAATCATTCTTAAAAATCTTATTCTTCTATCTATTTCATGCTAATCAAGATAAACATTAGCACAAATTGTTTTATTATTAGTTCATTTATAAGTAGAAGGGAAATAAGGGAATATATTAGGCTAAAGCGACAATCAAACCCTTTAAAACTGATTGCTATGTTATTGAAATACCTTCTTTTTACATGGCCAGGATTTGAAAAATTCCCGTATGAAAAAAAAAATAACATTGAAACAAATAACAAAATGGTTAACTCTACAAAAAAATTGTATCTGACATAAATTGTGAGCTTTCACGAATTCTACATATTGTATTTAGTAACATTTTGTCTATATCTTATGGTTTACCAGTTATGCAAAAGTCATTCAGAATAAAGAGGACTTCAGAAAATTTGAGATATACAATGTATTTGTCATACAAGTATCTTTAATATACGGCAGTTTAATCAAAGCCTTTAGAGTCGTTTTTGAGAAAATCAAAATTTTCGAAAATGTTTCTCTATAAAGAGTAATTTGGGGTAGGGAGAATTTCTTGAAAATATTTATGTGACAACCTTGGAAGATGCTGAATTTAATTATCAAGCTTGGTGTTTAATCGACTTTTCGATTTTGAGTCATTTTAACAAGCACACACACACACACACGGACATGCGTGCGGATCTTTTTTTATTCAGGTGACCCTAAATCATATATTAGCAGTGAAATTCCAAAATCCAATTTTTAGGTGTAATGCACAATTTTCTCTATGCACTATGAACTAAATTGAGAAAGTAAAAGGGAAGACAGAGAGAGAACAGAATGGAGAATTGCCACAAACCAGTCCAAGAATTGACGACTAATGAAGAAGATAATTACGTCCTTGAAATCATATACACGGAAGTATTTCCGTATCATGAAGGAAACGGCATAAAATCTCTTAAATCGATTGTGATGAACATTATCCTTCATAGGAGGTTAGCCAGTTGGCGGTTGACCTAGATTATAAATGTCCGTTTTAAGGAGATCCAAGTGACTACATGATTTCAAATATGACCATCAAGCAGCCCGAGTAAAAGCTTTTGTGAAGAGGCGTTTTACTGTGGATATTTCTGGGCCTGTGCTTGAATTGAGCTCATTTTTATTCGGATCCTACATAAAACATTTTTTAGCTGCTGATACAGCTGATCAAGTTAATTATTTGAATGCTCTTCCAGAATCGCTTTTATTTACAATCTAAAAGTTAGTTTGTTGTAGTTTCCCTCATATTTCCGGTTATTACTACAATATTCTTTTTATCTGTGCATACATATCACGCATAAATTCCAACAATCACTGCAGATGTTTATGCAAAAAGCTATTATGGAAATGTTAAAATGCACCATAAAAATTGTGCTTTATAGATTTATAGCTGAAATTCTGCGTGGATCACAAAGTTCCTGTGCAGAAAAAGAAAAATCTGTGTACTCATAGCTTCAATATAATTGATATCCAATGATGATAATGTAGGTTTAGAGTGTTCGTCAATTAGATTATAATTCTGGCTTAAAACTGGAAAAAAAGAAGTAGTAATCGTCCACATACAAGGCTTTCTTACTTTCGGGTGTATTGATGTAATGAAGCCATATTTAATGCTTATGCTCTTGATAAAAAAGAAAAATGCGTTGTTAAACCGTCCTTGCTATAATTAGTAGATTGTTCTGAATTAGAATGAAGGGAAAGTAAACACTATTTGTAGGGTTTGCGAACTATCAAGGAAAACAGATTCAGTTCCTGAACTGATGCCCTTAACTGTTTTTATGCATGTTGAACACTGAATGCTGGTGGGGAATGGGATTGTAACTGTTTTGTTTTACGCAACTATTGTGTGGGTAGGTTTCCTGTAAATACCAAATATTAGGTGTTTCAGTTGTTCTTAAAAGTTTGAATTTTGGGCAAAAATTCTTTCCATTGTTTAATTTTACTTAATTCATCCCTCACTTACCAATCCAATTCATCCCTGTTTCTGGTGATTCTGAAGTCAAGAAAATGAAAGATGAATATTAGACGGTATTGTTGAGGTAACACAGGATTTACGACATTTTAAAATGTTTACATATGTTGTTATCAATCTTAGTGATCCTAGATCCATTAAAAAAGATGCCTTGGAATAAGTAATTTGTAAATGCGCATGAATTGTTTTAAAAATTCTGGGTCCATTGCTATGCTTATAAGAAACTAACTAGGAACTAACAAGGCAATCCATTTCATCAGATCTGCTCCAAAGGTCAAGAATTGGTTACAGGAAGAGTTTCTCTATGTAAAGGATTTCTAACTCTCCCTCTCCTTGGCTCGTCCTTGGTGGGACACTTGTCCATCTATGCATTTCAGAAGAGAACAGAGTTTGCGCAATGTTATTTTTGACGTATTGGCATCCATTAGCAAATGTTTGATGAGCGCAGGAAGGTATATAACCCGCTCGCGGAGCATTTACTGTATCACAGGACAGTGAAATATGAAGACTTCAGCGGCGCTAGTGTTAGTGTTCGCGCTGGCGCTCATCTGCCATGCACTTCCTCAGGACAAGTACACAAGCCGTTTCGATCATATTGATGTGGATGCTTTCCTGAAGAACGACCGCGCCCTCAACTCTGTCATCAAGTGCATCCTCGATCAAGGACGTTGTACCGCTGAGGGCAAGGAGGTCAAAGGTTGGAGTCCATGTACACTTTGTTTCTTCTTTTATTATACTCACCATTTCCTTTCAGCTATACTGTTGTTTTTTTTTTTCTCATCCATTTATTTTAATTTACATTAACTTTCTCTTCTCTAAATAATTTTATTCTTTCGTCACTTGTTCCTCTTTTCTGCTTTTTCTCCTCCTCTTCCTCATGCCGGAAGCCTATTTACTTTCACATTTTTTATCTTTTCACAAGTTTCCCTTAATTATTTCCTCCTTTTGGCTTACATTTCACCATATATCTCTTTAGAAACTCTGCTGAATGGAGATTTAAAATTTTTCCAATACATGCATTGCATGTTGCATAACAGGTACACTAATGCCATACGCCATTTCTTAAGAATTCATATAAAATTAAATGTTTCTAGAGAGTCTATTTCTCCTCTTCAGGGATCTGACGCCGGATTCAAATATTTTAACTACACTGCATTTTTATATCCTTTAATGCTGCCCATCTCTGTTTTTGTAGTCTCTTTTGTAATTTTCTATTAATCACTTCAATTTTACTATCATTAGATGTGCTTTTATTCACAAAATGTTGTTTGATAGGTTGTTTTAATTTTATGATTAAAACATCATTTGGAATTTGGGGATGTTTTATGTTTCTCCTCTTCTGTTTGCAAGCTTTCTGAATAATCATTTGATATCATCAACTTCATCTTTATTTTCAAGGTTGATCTGTTCCGCCTCCTTCAAATTAATTATGCCATCTTGTAGCCCTTCAATTATTTTTTCTCTGAGCTGCAGTTCACATCCGCTTTAATTGTTATACCGTGATTGGAATTCTCTTTACGTGCTTTCTTCAATTACATCGACATTCCTGCTCTTGTTTGTCGCATACGTTCTAGTTTCAGTGCAGTTTTAATTTCTTCACTTTTGTTTATTCAGTAAAGTATATTCAGATACGAATCTGAGACATTTAATTTCTCCTGTCTAATTTTTTTCCTTTTATTTGTTTGTTAGGATCCATAATTAGCAGCTATATATTTGAATAATCCAAATATTTGTAGTATCAGCTTCTTCTAGTGTTTTATCATCTATCATTGACCTAAATCGATTGTCTGTCATTGACTTTTATTTTTTTTTAGTATCTATGATTAATAACCATATTATTGAATAATCCTAAGATTTAAATTATCAAGTTCTTTTACTGTTTTATTGTCTATCATTGACTTAACTCTAATTGGTTGGTGCCGATGTTTCAATGTTAAAGAGGAAAGATCTCCGATGTTATTTAAAAGCAATTTGTTGTAAGGCATTTTCGTCTTCATTTATGTCATCTACGCGTCTGCCAATAGAATATTATTCTTACTATTATTGATATTCTTACGACTAACTACATACAAAATTGGGGATTAAAAATGTCCTTGACAAGAACATCATCCTCGATTCCTTCGTTTATTTCTGACATTTTAATATTTCAGGTATTTTTTTTCGCACTGTGTTAGTATTACAAATGCTCTGTACTGCACTCGATGACTAAGGGCGTATTTCCATATTTTCTAGTACTTTCCATAATATATTAGCATAAATAATGCTTTTTCGTAATTAATAAGGGTAAGAATGTTGGTAATTGTAATGCTTACTTTTTTCAATCATTATCTACATAGCTGTGAATACACTGTGTTATCTAAAGAAGTGGCATGACTGTAAAATACAGCTCTGAAGGTTTGTCATTAGTTTAAAGTGATTTCCAAAATCCCATTATTTTCCTTTCCTAATAATATTTTAGCATAACTTTGCTTAAGTTAGGAGATTATGACTTATTGCTGCATTTTTAATATTATTTAAAACTATATACTTAGTGTTTATATGTGCAGGAAAAAATATATGTAATGTGTGTAGGAATAACAAATATCTCCACATAACACAAAATACTCAAACTAAAATTATTTAATTTTGTTTCAGTAATGAATTAAATAACATTTAATGTATTTTGCATGTGATTAGTGTAAGTTCTATACAAATTAAATGAATGTATGGGATATTATTACATTAATTTCAGATTAAAATTACATATATCCTAGAATGTTATATGCTAGAATGTATCAGCACATTTGTAAATTGTAATGTTGTCATCTCCTTAGCGCGGTGGTAGCGTTGCTGCTTACCAAGCGGGAGACCTGGGTTCGATCCCCAGTACCGGCGTGGGGATTTTTCCCCCGCTGGGAGACCTGGCCCGGGATGCACTCAGCCTCGTAAGGTCCCTGGGGGGCCAATTGAGGAGCTACTTGATGGAGAAGTGGCGGCTCCAGGTCATGATGACCGCATTAACCGGCCGGGGGGGGGGCTCGAAGCGCTGATCACGTCTCACCCTCCAATACTGCACCCCATTCATGACGTCTGTAGTGGACAGAGATGGGAGACGCAGCGGCCGGGTGGTAGGCCAAGGTTCCCCGTGAGCTGTCGTGCCATGGAGTTAATATTGCTTTTCTACGGTTTTATTATATCCTGGGTCATAGTTTTTATTCTTATTTTTTGGATGTTCTATTTTTATTCTTTTTTTGTATTAATATAAATGCTCAAGTTTTACTCAAATAGTTAACGCTTCCAATGACAATTTAAGGGATAAGTATATCTATTAGATCAGAATTATATGGCTTCTAACGAAAGTTGATAATTATGTGTTTCGGCTGATAGTAAATAGCTTTGTGTACTTTTGGAAAAACAATTTTATAAAAAATGACAAACTTTATTAAATATCCTTTTAAAACACATTATAACGTGTTTAGAAGGGTTAATTTAATGTAACTGCTTTAAATGAGCTAATTCAGTTACAACTTCATTGACTTAGGTTATTAGAGAAAACGATTGTAAAGAGCACCATGACCACGCGTAAAATTGCTATTATTTAATTATAAAAGTTAATACATTTCTATTCTTTATATTTTAGATAGGCCTCAGGATATGCTAACCATGAGAAGAATTAATACATATAGTAATTGTGATAATTTGCAGTAAAGGCTTTTATATTTTAACGTAAATAGTGCTAATGGCTTTGAAGGCAAATGCAGCATTGAAAAACATATTTGAACCCATCGAAAGGAAGTAGTAAAGCATTACGAAGAAAGAAGTATTCCAGAGTAATGGGAAAAATCATTTAAAACTAAAATCAAACATCTGATGTGTTTCATTCACATGAATTTTTCTAGCTGTTCTACAAGCAAACTTTCCTTACAAAATAGTAGTCTTTTGTCTACGTCACACTCATCCAGATAAACATTAGCAGAAATGGTCTTAGTACTTGCTTCCTTCTAAATAAAAGGGAACTGCTGGCTACAGTGATTGACAAGTATTTTAATTAAAATTAAAACCAATAAAAAGGAATATCAGGAATACGTTTAACTAAAAAAAAATTAGATGCTTTACAATCACACGACTTTCTCTACATCTCTGTAAAAAATTTTATTTAAAAGCCTATTTTTCTATCAACATAATGCTATCTAGATAAACATTAGCAGAAATTGACCTTATTAGTTGGTCCCTTGTAAACAGAAGGGAAAAATCTAATGTGTTCCATTCATATGATGTCCTCTAGCTGTTCGTCAAACAATTCTTTTATTCAAAAGATTAATTTGCTATCTACATCATGCTAATCAAGATAAACATAAGCAGAATTAGCCTTATTACGAGTTCCTTGTTAGTAGAAGAGAAATAAAAAGTTGCACAGGCTAAAGGGATAGTCTCGTTCTTTAAAATCCGGTCGCCATGTGAAGCAATTGAAATTTCAATCTCTTTGCTTTCCAGGGAGAAAGACAAGAAAGATGTCTTCACGTTTGAGAAAAGTTTAAGTGAGTCAAATTGAAACTGATAATCCGAAATATCTCGAAAACGGCTGACTCCCCAAAAAAAAAAATAAATAAATAAATAAAATAAATACATAAAAAATAAAAAAATGCATATAACAAATTTTGTGTTTTAATGAGATCTACATTTTTGTGTACCAAGTTCTGTATATCTCTTACGGTTTGCCATTTATACCAAAGTCATAAGGACTGAAAAGATCTTCAGAGGTTTCTCCCAGAAACTGGCATAAAAATTTCTAAAACATACGGTACTTTAATCAAAATCGTTAGAGACACTTTTGAGAAAATAAAAATGTTCTAAAATGTTCCATGTAAAGGGTAGTTTGGGGTGGGGAAATATTCTTGAAAATCTTCGTGTCGCATTCTTGGAAAATACCAAACCTAAATATCAAGTTTGATATTTAACGATCTTTACGGTTTTGAGCAATGCTGCCCACACACACACACACACACACACACATACACACACACTCACACACACGTACGGACATTTTTCTAAAAATTATTTTTTTTGGGGGGATTCAGGGTGTATCAAAATATGTATTTCCTGTGAAATCTCGGTATTGAATTTTTATGTGGCATACAATACTATATCTATTTACTATGTACATTATACATACATGCTAGAGGAAGTAAAAATTAATAACATTTTGTCAATAGTACCTATCGGTTTGAAATTTTTTACCCTAATATTGCTGCCTGATACACTGCGGTAACGCCGAGAATAATTTAACCAGCATGTAAAACAATAATCGCCTACTTTGAATATTCAGCACGCAAAATAATGCAATCTAATCGGTAAAATCATACAACTTACAAGAGATGGAAAGCATTGAGAAACGTAAGGTTAAAATGCTTTTTACTTTCTCTACACATACTACGTTCATAGTGTATATTCGATACCGAGATTTAACACGTTTTGGGTACCCCTGAATTAAAAAAAAAAAAACATTTCTGGAAAAGGCCGTATGTGTTCGTGTGTGTCTGTGTGAGCTTTACAGAATTTTGCATAACTACTGAACCGTAATAGACGGACAAAAACTTACCACACACAAAATGTAGAACACGTTAAAACATACAATTTACGTTATACACAATTTTTCGTGGAGTTGATCGTTTTTGAGATATTACTTGTTTTCGATTACAGCTTTAACCAACTTATACCTTTCTCATACAGGAATTTGTCAACCTCTGTCCACACAAACAAAGGAACATCAGTCACATAGCAACCAGCTTTTAAATATAACTTTAACCTTATGGTACTCCCTTATTTCGCTCCTACTTACAAGGAAGCAAGTAATTTCTGCTAATTTTTTCTCGATTAGAATGAAGTACATAGAAGCATAAGTTTTCTAGCAATACTTTTTTGTAGAGATGTAGAAAAGGTCATGTGAATGGAACACATCAGATTTTTGAAGGACATAAAACTTGAAAATTCATTCCAGTCTCTAATTGTAACCATCCAGATCGGTAAAAAGTTTGGTCTCGCAAGTAAGGATATGAAAGTAAATAGGCTCATTTTTGAACAATTTAAGTTTGCCAATAAATTTTGATGAACCCTAGAGCAAAAGTGAATTAAGTTTGTTCAATTGATTTAGTGTGTAGGGTTAGTTTTTTCAGGCGATAGGATACCATTTTTTCCGAGCTATAAAGCATAAGTATGCAACGTTTAGGCCGAATATGTTTGAGCCACCCGCGAGATAGCCCCGCAGTAATCTAAGCGACTCTCGTTCGGAAAATTTAGGGTTCGATCCCCGCGACCGCTCACCCTGATCCATGGGTTTTCGTGGTTTCCCTATACTGTAGAACCATAGTTAACGAGTGTTAACAAATATACTCAATATAATTTAATTTTCCATTGTATAAGACTAACCACCACCTAATTCCTTTACATCGCTGCATAGGATTTAATAAATGTAAATATTTTGCACACATAGAAAATATCAAAATACGAGAATATGTACGAAAGACGTTTTTTTAACCTCCGATAGGCTATAAATAACAGACAAGCTCATACAAAAAATTGTGTTATTACTAAACGTTTTGTACACTTATGCTTACTTTTGAACATAATCACCGAATAGATGGAGATATTTATCGTACCTGTGCACAAGCTTTGAAAGACCCGCTTCAAAAAGTTTTGCCGCCAATGAATTCAAATGAGCATTGACGCTATTTTGAAGATCTTCGTACTTTACGACGTTTGCGGAGAGCCATTCAAAACAAACGAAGGGGAATTACTGAATTCAGTAATTGTGTTGATTCATAACAACGCTCGTCCACACTCTGCTGGCACAACGCATCGGCTTCTTGAACGATTTCAATGGGACATTTTCGATCATCCGCCGTACAGTCCTGACCTGGCATCCAGCGACTTTCACCTTTTCCCTGAACTGAAGACATGGCTAGGAGGGCAGCACTTTCAAACCAACAAAGATCTTGAAAACAACGTCAATGTTGACTGTCAAGTGGTCAGCGAGCTGTCTTCTCACCCGGAGGTTCCGGGTTCGATTCCCAGCTGGGGAGGGTAATTTTTCTTTAACCAGATTTATTCCTATACCCCACAGAGTCTGGAAGTATGAATGTGAGAGTGAATGTGCGTGTGTATTAGTAATATAATAATGATTAACCTAACGTTAGAACCTACAGTAATACGAGTTGTTTCACAAGTCAAAGCCCCCGATATGACCATTGAAGTTAAAGGGGGCTATACAAATGAAACAATAAAAAAAAAAGTCAATGTTCATTTGAAATAACTGGCGGTTGCACTCTTGCAGCAAGTATTGCAAAGCTTGTCTCAATCTTTTCGGTGATTATGTTGAAAAGTAACCATAACTGTACAAAACTTTTAGTAATAAAATAATTCTTTTCTATGAACTTGTCTTTTATTTATAGTCTATCGGAGATTGGGAAAAAAAAACCGCCCTCGTACATACTAGCGTATTTTCTTATTTACTTTAACGAAAGTGAAATGGTTCAATTAATGAATATAAAGCATTTGTTTGCACAAATCTTCTAAATAAATGAGATCTAATTACTTGACTAAATACTCAATTCAATATTTAATACACTCAAAACAACCACGACCAATGTTATTGCTCAACTGATGAAGTCATCAATAAATTTGGTTGCATACATTTGAATTTTATGAATGAATGGAAATTGGAAAAGAAAATTAAGTGAAAGGTTAAGATGTGGATTTATTTAAAAAGTGTTTAATAAACTCTCTAAATATACCGAAAGGATGGGAATTTCTATAAAATTTATAAAAACTTGCTTAGTACAAAGAAAGACTAAAGTGCGCTTATACAAGACCTTGGCAAGACCTGCATTTTGTTATGGCAGTGAGGCATAACATTAAGAAACATACAAGTATAATAACTGCTAATGAAATACACAACAGGATATACCAATTGGGATCATTCTCAAAACAAGAAAATACTATAAGATAACAAAAATATTCTGATGTGTTCCATTCACATGACTTTCTCTACATCTCTGCAACAGATTATTGTTAGAAACCTATTTACTTCATGCTAATCGAGAAAAAATTAGCAGAAATACCTTATTACTTGCTTCCTTGTAAGCAGAAGCTTAACATAGATTAAAGTGATAGTCAAAAGCTGGTTGCTATGTGACTGAAGTTCCTTTGTTTGTATGGACAGGAGTTGCCAAATTCCTGTATGAGAAAAGTATATGTTTTTCAAAGCTGAAACCAAAAACAAGGAATATCTCAAAAACGATCAACTCCACGAAAAAAGGTAATAACATAAACAGTGTGTTTTAAGGAGCTCTACATGTTTTGTGTGGTAAGTTTTTGTCCATCTCTTACAGTTTAGCAGTTATGCAAAATTCCGTAAAATTCATCCAAAATAAAGTGGTCTTCAGAGACTA
The DNA here is from genome assembly GCA_030762935.1 of Hymenopus coronatus. Taxonomy (NCBI): domain Eukaryota; kingdom Metazoa; phylum Arthropoda; class Insecta; order Mantodea; family Hymenopodidae; genus Hymenopus; species Hymenopus coronatus. The sequence continues at coordinate 22,313,727 of CM060886.1, read as the reverse complement.
TTCCCAGAAAGTTCAAGATATACTTTTTATTTGTCAGGTACATATCCTTCATTAACGATATTTTAATCAAAATCGTTAGAGCCATTTTGGAGGAAATAAAAATTTTCGAAAAAAGTTCCACGTAAAGTGTAGATGGGGGGCTTTTCTTGAAAATCTTCGTGTCGCATCCTTGGAAGTAATCAAACTTAAATACCAAGTTTGATATTTAACGGTCTCTTCGTTTATGAGCTATGCTGTCCACGGGCACACATACACAAAAGCACACGTGGACCTTTTTCTAAAAATGTGTTTTTTTTTTAGATTTAGGGGGACCCAAAACATGTATTTCCAGTGAAATCTCGGTATAGAATTTTGGGTGACACTGTTTACATAGTATGTGTAGAGCAAGAAAAATTACCAAAAATAATCTGATGTGTTCCATTCACATAGCTTTCTCTAACTACTCTGTAATAAGCAATTCTTACGAAAGCTTATTCCCCTGTCTATTTTATGCTAATCGAGATAAGCTTCAGTAGAAGTTGTCTGGTTACTTAGTCAAGTCTTAAAAAGCTGCTCGCTATGTAATACAATTTAAATTGAGTCTCTTTGCATACACAGGAGTGAAACAATGAGATTTGAAACTAATGGTGACTTCACGTTTGAGTAAGATTTAAGGATTCTAACTTTGAAACCAACAAAAAGGAATACTTCGGAATAGGTTAACTCCTAAATAAAATGATGTGTTCTATTCACATGGATCTCCCTACTTAGTTTTCAAACTAACTACTCTTATACTTTCATATACATCTTCTAATCGAGATAGATATTAGCGGAAATTATCTTCTTTGTAGAAGGCCAACAGGATTTTACAGTAGGCTAAAGCGAAAGTCAAATTTATTTAAATAGGCGGTCACTATATCATACAATTGAAATTAATTCTCATTGGAGAGAGATAAATAAAACAAAAGAGATATGAACCGAATGAAGCCTTACAGTTAATTTACAATTGAACCAATAACAGGAAATATCCCGGAAATTGCTAGCTTTACAAAGTACTATATGATATAAATTCTGTATTTTAATAAGATATTCGCTTTTTGTAATAAGCTTTAATATATCACTCGCAATTTGTCAGTTATGCAAAAATCCTGTAGAGGGTTTCTGAGACTATTCCCACAAAATTGAAGATTTTAATTTCTATGTCATGTATTATTGGGGTTACAGTCAAAATCGTTAGTTATTTTTGATAAAATAGAAGTTTTCGATTTTTTCCTGTAAAGCGTATTTTGAGGTGGAGGATTTTCTTGAAAACCTTCGTATCGCATTCTTGAAAGATTCTGAACTTAAATATCAAATTCGGTTTTTACGGTCTTGTAGTTTTTGAGTTATGTTATTCGCACACATATGCACGAACGCACGCGCGCGCTCGCCAAGGCACAAGCCACCCGCAATTGTGGACCTTTTTCTTAAATACTCGTACTTTTTTTAATGCAGGGGATTCTAAAAAGTGTATTCTCAGTGAAATTACGACATCGAATTTTCAATGGAATGCTATACCATCTCCATCTAGAGGATATACCATGTACTAAGTAGATAAAGTAAAAACTGATGTGTTCCATTACATGACTTTTTCTACCTCTCTGTAGTAAATCATTCTTAAAACCCTTTTTCTTTTATCCATTTCATGTGAATCAAGATTAGCATAAATGTCTTTATTACTTAGTTTCTTATATGAAGAAGAGAAATATGGGAGTATACAAGGCTGCAGCGATAGTCATATGTTTTAACAATGTGCTAGGCATTGAAATTTGGTTCACTTTTAGTGGCCAGGAGTAAAACAATAGATACAATTCACTTCCTGAATGAGAAAAGATTAACTATTTTAAAATTGAAACCAGGAACGAGGGCTAACTTAAAACTTGTTAATTCTACAAGAAGGTGTATATGACATAAATTGTGCGTTTAACGAGATATGCGTTTTATGTAGTAAATGAAATAAAAGTGGATCATAGATTGCATTGCACGTTAACAAATAGAATCCCAAGAAGTTCTTCACTTTCGTTCAAACGGAGTCTATCTTCGGGTCACGCAAGGAAAGTTTGGATTCAAATTAAACAGATGATACGACATAATATTGAAAGGAAGAAGTCATACAATTTTCTCTGCTTCTTAAGAACTTATATCGTATTAACTTAAATGAGACTGTACTTCCCTTCTCCACACGCAAGTAATAATCAGAAGAGGTATTCCATTCAGCCCAAAAACTCCATACTGCATTTCACTGGAAATAAACGTTTTGGATTTTTAGAAAAATATTCGCGCGTGGGTGTGCATCCATGTGTACTTGCATATGTGTGTGTTGTGAACAGCACAAACGAAAATTCGATTAAATACCAAAATTTATATTTAATTTCAGCATCTTCTAAGGATGTTACAGGAGATTTTCTAGAATATCAACTTCACAGGTAAAATTGATTGACAAATTTTTATTTAATTCAAAGTGGCTGTAACGCCTTTGATTAAAATAAGAATGATAAGTTTAGGATTTTTTTCATGATGAATAAAACGTATATCCTGCATTTTCTGGGAATAATCTCTGAGGTCCTCTTCATTCAGATGAGTTTTGACTAACTGGTAAACCGTAAGAGATAGAAAATTATTTAAAAAAAAAAAAAAAAAAAAAAAAAGCCTCTTGAAAAAGCATAGAAATATATCAAATACATGTTTTAAACATTAACCATTTCTGAGATATTCCCTTTTATTGGTTTCAATTTTAAAATACTTATCCAATTCTCAAATGGGAAGTCAGTTATCATTTTTATTTTTCCTGATGAAGAAAGAGAACGGAATTCAAAGCCATTGGATATCGTCCAGCTCTTAAAACATTAAATTTAAACATGGCTCAGTTCTTATGTATTCCCAAGTCTCCATTGGATCTGCAAGGATGTATCTGTATCTATAAGTCTTTAATTTGATTATTATAAAACATATAAATAAACAAGTTTTTGTAGGAGTATATTGCAGCAGAACAGATAAAAAAGTAATGTGAATGTATCATATATATATATTTTTTTGTAAAAGTTACTGAATCGAGATATCATATTTAAAATCATTCACGATCATTAGTTCTTATTTTATATTAATTAATTTTAGGAACTAACTCAAGTAACTAAATAGCTGTTTTTTTTCTTATTTTAAGGATTATGGTGTGAATTTTTGACCCCATTTAAAGGGAAATCCTATTGGACCTCTTGAATATATGTTTTATATTACAAAAACATGAGTTCCCAGCACAGTCTGCCCCTATTTGGTCACTGTCTTAGTAAGTTTAAACTTTTGTCTCTGACGAAGCAAATGGTCATAGAGACTGATGCAGTGGAAAGTACCAGAATACACAATTAGTTTACATTTGCTGAAATGGATTTCAGTTATTAAAATTAATAGAAAAACTATATTTTATTCTCATCTGAGTTTCTCTCCCAGAGTCTTCTATGTTTAAATGTCTATAAACTATTTTATTAAAGTTTATTGAAATGGATGCAATATGTTTTTGCAGGAATAATTATATTTTTTATAGGTAAAAGCTGAGGACAGGAAGCCAATATGTTAAAAAGCGACTTTGAAATTCCATATTTTCCAATCAAATTGCAAGAAACAACTCAATAGCGAGTTTAAGAGAAATATTGGCACATTAAAAACCAATATATTGGATATTTTGGAAAAACGAAATACCCCAAACAACTTATTTCAAATAAATTGTGGTTATTAAAGAAAATGTACATTATTCTGTGCAGTAAGCTTGCATCCATCTCTCGTGGCTTATCAATTCTACAAAATAATTCAAGATTCTTTCCGAATGAAAGAAGCTTCGAAAACATTTCCAGAAAACTCAAGATATACATTTTGTTTGTTTTATAAATAATACATTTTATGTTAATTTAAAAGAAATTTTGCACCCAGTTTACGAAAATCAAACATGTAAAAAATGTTTCCATGTAAGGACAGTTTGCAGCCGTGTTATATTTTTGAAACATACTGAATCGAAGTATTAAATTGGGAGTTCATTGTACTTCTTCCTTTTTGAGTTATGCTGATCACGTACACATTCATTTTTGCGGTTCAAGAGGCCTCAAAACATGCATTTTCTTTTAGATACGTTTTCCTACACCAATAGGTAATTGATAGAGGAAGTAATAATGAAAAAATATGATGTTCCATTCATATGACTTTCTCTGTTCTACAAACAAACTCCTGCTAGGGGATGACAATGGATGAATTTGACGTGTTCAGGCAACTACCAACATTTCTGCGAAGAAGTATCCAGAATTTACGTCCGAAAATATTTAACATGAAATCTTCACTTGTAATAGTGTCTTTTTTAATAATTACCAAACTATTCTTACAAAAGATTATTCTTATATCTACTTCATGCTAATTAAGATAAACATTATTTTTAGCTCCTTATAATTAGAAGGGAAATAAGGGAATACTTTAGGCTGAAGCAATAGTCAAATGTTTTAAAAGCTGTCACTATGTGTTTGTCACTGATATTCGGTCTCTTTCCAAGCCAGGAGTAAACAGAAGAGATATGAAACGAAATATAACTTCTCGTTTAAAAAGAGTTTAAGTAGTTTAAAACTGAAACCAATAACAAGGAATATCTCGGTAATGGATAACACTACAAAAAAGAATAGACATAAATTATGTGTTTTAACAAGAACAACATTTTTTGTGTTGTAAGTTTATTTCTATCTCTTACCAGTTGTACAAAAGTCGTCCAGTATAAAAGATACCCGCCTCTCACCTTTTCAATCCCAGGCGACCTCATGTGGGATTTGTGATGGACAAAGCGGCGCAGGGGCGGGCTTTCTACGGGTTCTCCGCTTTCCCCCGCCATCGCATTCCATCGGTGCTCCATCTTCATGTCATCGCCTACGGTGCCACAGCAGTAGAAGCACTCTGATGCGCTCTCTACACCTCTGTAACAAATTATTGTTAATAAGCTTATTCTTCTATCCACTTCATGCTAGTCTCTGTAACAAATTATTGATAACATGTTTATCCTTCTATCCATTTCATGCTAATCGGGATAAACATTAGCAGAGATGGTTTTCTTACTTAATTCCTTAAAACTAGAAGGGAAATAAGGAAATACAATAGACTAAACCGACGGTCACATGTTTTAAAATAGGTTTGCTATGGGATTGAAACCTGTTCCTTTGTGTGGCCAGGTGTTGACAAGTTCCAGTATGAGAAAAGTATAACTATTTTAAAAGTAGAAGAAATATTTAATAAACCATCTACTCCACGAAATAAACGTATAGGACATAAATTGTGTGTTTTAACGAAAACTATATTTTTTGTGCTTTTAGTTTTTGTCTATCTCTTACTATTTACCAGTTATGCAAAATTAATCCAAAGATATCTTCAGAGGACATTCCCAAAAAATTCAAAATATATGTTTTATTTATCATGTAAATATGTTTAACATACGATATTTTAATCAAAATCATTAGAGACATTTTTTACAAAATAAACTTTTTCGAAATTGTTTCTATGTATTTAAGTTTGGTATTTAACGAACTTTTGGTTTTTGAGCTATGCTGCCCACAGACACATACAAACACACACACACACACACACACACACACACACATATATGCACTGACAGATAGAACACGTACATGTTTCTAATTTTTTTTTTTTTTTTTTATTCAAGGGATCTCAAGACACCTGCAATTTCGGTGCAATGCAATATCTTCTCTATATACTATGTACATAGTACGTTTAAAGAAAATAGTGAAGAGGTCTTTAAAGTATATTTCCAGAAAGTTCAAGATACCCACTTCGTTTATATAAAATGTCTTAAAATGGTGGATTTTAATCAAAATCGTTGGAATCATTTTTGAGAAAATCAAAACTTTTGAAAAATGTTCCATGCAAAGGGTAGGGATTTTTCTGAAAATCTTCGTGTCAAATTCTTCGAAGATACTGAAAATAAATGCCACGTTTGGTATTTAGCCGACTTTTCATTTGCTATCCGCAAACACAAACGCACCTACACACACACACAGACAGTAAAAATGTTAGTGATATTATTCTCATCGATATCGATAGCGGATGCTTGCGATTGCTATTGGCACAACTGTCTTCCTTAGTTATCCTTATTACGTAATACACATAGGTGTACTTTACAGGATTATGTAAATTAGACACATATAAGAAACCACTGACGCAATGTTTGAAATGTTACAGCTGTAAGATATTCCTTGCTCTTCAGATTCCCGCTTGCGTGACCAGCAATTCAATTCTCCGTGACCTACCTAGTGTGGCTACACAACCAGCCATGCAGCTCTGCGCTGGCCAAGGTCGCCGCCATGGTTTCTTGCAAACAATGGGAAGATCATATAGCGTTGACATTTTTAAAAAAAATTGGATGTGTTCATTTCACATGCCTTTCTCTGCATTTCTGCAACAAATTATTGTTAAAAAGCTTATGCTTCTATTTACTTCATGCCAATCGAGAAAAAAATCAGCAGAAATAGTCTTATTACTTGCTTCCTTGGTACATAGGTTACAGTGATAGCAAAAGATGGTTGTTATGTGACTGAAGTTCCTTTGTTTGCATAGACAGGAGTTGACAAATTCCTGTATGCGAAAAGTACAAGCTTTTTAAAACTGAAATCAATAAAATAAAATGTATATAACATAAATTGTGTGTTTTAACGTGCTCTACATATGTTGTAGGTCCATCTCTTACAGTTTAGCAGTTATGCAAGATTCCGTAAAATTCATCCAAAATAGTCTTCAGAGGCTATTACCGGAAAATTCAAGATATACATTTTATGTGTTATGTAAATATCTTAAATACAAGAGATTTTCATCAACATCTTTAGAGTCATTTTTGAGAAAATCAAAATATTCGAAATTTTTTCGATGTAAAGGGTAGTTGGGATTAGGGGGGACTTTCTTGAAAATTTTCGTGTTACATCCTTGGAAGATACCAACATTAAATACCAAGTGTGATATTTAACGGTCTTTTCGTTTTTGAACTATGCTGTCCACAGACACACAGACACACCTGCACCTTTTTCTGAAAATACTTTCCTTTTTCTTGGATGTAGGGGGGCCCAAAACATGTAATTTCGGAGAAATCTCGGTATCGAATTTTTGTGTGGAATACAATAGTTTCTCTATACACTATGTACATAGTAGGTGTAGACTAAGTAAAACCTCTGGCTGAGAAGTAAGCTTGCTTTACAGAAACTCCTGTAAAGCGCGTTCTTTTCACCTCGCAGGCAGAAATCAGCTGTTAGAAATTTGTCTTTTCTATAGAATTATTACAGAGAACGTGACTTAAGTTGTGAATCTATGCGTATAGTGAATTATATATGTTTTACTTTATCTACACGTACTATGCATATAGTGTATAGAGAAGGTATTGCATTCCACCCAAATATTCGATACCAAGATTTCACCGCAAATACAGGTTTTGGGTACCTCTGAATCAAAAAAAAAAATATATATATATATATAAAAAACATTTTTAGAAAAAGCTCCGAGTGCCTGCGTGTATGTGTGTCTGTGGACTGCATAGCTCAAAAACGAACTTGGTATTTGGCTACAACGCTTTTGATTAAATTATCGCATATTAAAGATATTTGACAAATAAAATGTATATCATAAATTTTCTGGGAATAGTCTCTGAAGATTACTTTATGCTGGATGAATATTACAGAGTTTTTCATAGCTGCTAAACCGTAAGAGATGGACAAAAAATTAGTAAAAAAAAAAAAAATGTAGAGCACGTTAAAACACACAATTTATGTGAGATTTATAAATCGTTTTCTAGATATTCCTTGTTATGGTTTCAGCTTTGAAAAACTTATACTTTTCTCACACAGGAATTTGTCAACTCCTGTCCATACAAACAAAGGAAGTTTAGCAACCAGATCACTTCCTTAATATTTCTGCTAACTTTTTCTCGTTTAGCATGAAGTAAATGGAAATATAAGCTTTCTAACAATATTTTGTCGCGAAATGTACAGAAAATCATGTGAATGTAATATATCAGATTTTTTTATTGTTTCATTTATATAGCCTCCTTTAACATCTAAGGTCATATCGGGGGCTTTCCACTTGAAACAACGTTGGCTTAAATCATTCTGTTTTACTCCAATATGCACACATTCACACTCAAATTTCCAGACTCTGTGGGAGATAGGGAATAATTCTGGCTAGAGAAAAATTCCCCGCCCCAGCCGGGAATGGAACCCGGAACCTCCGGGTGATAAGTCACCTCGCTGACCACTCGACCACGGAGGCAGTCTTATCAGATTTTGTTCATAAGCGAAAACGAATATGAAAGCGAAAGAAGGGAGAATGGAGAAGGCTAGGTTTGCAATGAAGGCAGAATATTGTGACTGATTCATTGTGGTCACACACACACGCACACACACACACACACACACACACACACACACACACACACATTTTGAACGCCTGGATGAGAGGTCTTTTTATCACTGCAGTACAGAAACTATTTTAATTCTATTAAATATTTAATGTAGTTATAATGGCTTTGTTTCGAGGTGTTCAAACACGTTATTAAGTGGAAACACACCTTTACCTTAGTAAAGGTGTTGTAATGCTAACGGATGCATTCTTGCAGAACTTTCTCAGAAGAGTTGATTGTGTAACTGAGATCATTTTCATTCAAATAATACTCATCTGCACTTTTTGTGTTGTTAGGCTTTGTTTTTTACTCTTTCTTTCTTTTACAGGCGCTCCTATCTTTCAGTGCACTTGAAAACGGTATTCTATGTAACCTTGCTTGTTTATTCGTTAATGTGCAATAAAACCTGTTTACCGTATGAGCTAATTTCGGTCAAAGTCGTAGTGCGGGTGAAAAACCTTGCATTAAATCCCCGTACGTTTAACTGTAACACTGACAATATCTGATCATGTGTTCTATTCACATGACTTTTTCTGCATCTCCGTAACACATTTTTGTTAAAAATCTTATTCTTCTATCTGCATCATGCTAATAGAGATAAACATTGCTGTCTTGTAACTAGCACGGAAATAATGGGGTACACTAGACTAAAACGATAGTCAAATCGTCTAAAAGCCAGTTGCCATGAGAATGTAATTCGTCTCTCTACATTGCCAGGAGGTGATAAATTCCCATATGTGAAGAGATTTAAGTATTTTAAAACTGAAACCAACAACAAGGAATATCTCGAAAAGAATGTATTGTCAAAAATTTTGTTTTTAATGAGATCTACATTGTTTGTGTAGTAAGTTTTTGTCTATCTTTCACCGTTTACTAATTATGCAAAATCCACCAAAATTCATTCAGAATAAAGAAGTCTTCAGAGTCTATTCCCAGAAAATTCATGATATATATTTTACTTGTCGTGTAAATACCTTTAATATATGGTATTATAATCAAAATCGTTAGAAAAAATAATTATTTTAGAAACTTATACCCGTAAAGGGTCTTATGGGATGGGGGGACATTTCTGAAAATCTTCGGGTCGCATCCTTGGAAGATACTACACTTATATACCAAGTTTTACCGACTTTTTGTTTTTGAGTTATCGTGTTCACAGTCACAGGGACACAACGATACACGGACACACACACGGACCTTTTTCTGAAAATGTTTTTTTTTTATTCAGGGGGTCCTAAAACGCCTATTTCTAGTGAAATCTAGTGAAATACCTTCTCTATACAATATGTATAGAAAATAAATATGTATAGTGCTTTTAGAGAAAGTAAAAGTTGTGAAAAATTCAAAAATTATTTTTTTCATTTTAAAATAATATGAATTCTAAGCTTTAAGAAAATTTATTGTTTTTCCTACTTGGCACACATAGAATGCCAATTAACTGCATGTTTAAATGTTCAGGCGCATGCTTATTAATGGGTAGTTCCAACTTTAAACCTCGGTTTCTCCCAAACCTATTCCAGCACTTTTTCGAATGCAAAATGCTCCAAGGGCTGCTACCTTCTAATGTGGTTCAATTTTAAACTACATTTTAATGGCGTATGCCCTGAAATATCGTAGTTTTGCTTTCTCTACATAGTACATCGTACATACATAGAGAAGGTATTGCACTCCACTAAAAATTCGATACCGAGATTTTGCCGGAAATTCACGTTTTAGGATCTCTTGTATCCAACATAATTATGGAGAAAAATGTTATAGTGTATGCGCGCGCGCGTGTGATGTGTGTCTCCGTGTGTCCTTGTGTTATTGTGTCCGTGTGTCTGTGAACGAGATGACTCAAAATTGAAGCGCTAATAAATACCAAACTTGTTATTTAAGTTTAATTTCCTCCAAGGTTGCGACACTAAGATTTAAAGAGAATTCCCCAACTTAAACTACCTTTTACAGGGAAGATTTTCAACATTTTTCATTTTATAAAAATGGCCGTAACGATTTTGATAAAAGTACAGTATGTTAAATATGTTTATATGAAAAAAATGTATTTCTTGAATTTTCTAGAAATACCCTCTGAAGACCTCTTCATTCTGGTGGCTTTTACGTAAGTGGTAAACCTTAAGAGATAGTCAAAAACTTTCTACTAAAAACATGTCTAGCAATTTATGTCCTTTTTTCGTGGAGTTTACCATTTTTAATATATTCCTTATTATTGGTTTCAGTTTTAAAATACACTTTTCTCATAGGGGAATTTGTAAAATCCTAACCATGCAAAGAAATGGATTTAAATCATATAGCAACACGCTTTTAAAAGATTTGACTATCGCTTTAGTAGTATATTCCTTTATTTTCTTTCCTCTTAAGAAAGCAAATAATACGATAATTTCTGCTAATGTTTATCTAGGTTTGCAAGAAAAGATATAGGAATAAGCTTTTTAAGAATAATTTGTTACAGAGATGTAGAGAAAGTCATGTGAATGGAATACATCAGATTATTCTTTCACGTAGTTTTACATGGCTCATAATTTAGTTCGTCTTCTTTGTGCTCATAACCTAAGTGTGTGGTTGTGTATCACAGAGAATAACATTTTCATACAGACTGTAAAAGGAAGCTAGGGGATCTGCAAAAAGTAAAATTAATTAGCAGCTGCCTAAGGTAAATAATAAAAATAGGCAGTCAGAATATAAAAGAAAAATGTAACGTTGCCAACCTGCTAATATTAATCACGTGAGCTGCTGACCTTTCTGTCAGTTACGTAAACAGCTTTATCTTTAGACATCTCTTTATAGGACTTGAGACAGTAAGAGATTGGCAGTTACTATAATTATGCCATGCTGTTTATAGAACTCATTTAATCTTGCCTCAAAAACGAGCAATTTTTACTTTCTCTAGCCCCGTATGTGCAATGTACATAGGCATAGAGAAGTATTGTATTCCATCCAAAAAGTCGATGTCGAGATTTCACCGGAAATACATGTTTTAGGACCCCCTGAGTCCAAAAAGAGAGCTTTCAGAAACAGGTCCTGTGTCTGTCTGTCTATCTGTCTATGTGTGTGGGTCTGTGAATAGCATAGGTCAGAAACAAAAAGACGGTTAAACACCAAACTTGGTACTTAGGTTTGGTATCTTACAGGGACTCGACACGAAGATGTTCAAGAAATCTCCCCACCCCTAACTACCCTTTACATAGAAACATTTTCGAAAATTTTGTTTTTCTTAAAAATGGCTCCAACGAGTTTGATTAAAATATCATATATTAAAGCTATTTCCATAAAAAAAAATGTATAACATGAATTTTTTGGGAATAGGTTCTGAAGACCTGTTTTTTCTGGATGAATTTTGGTGAATTTTGCACAACTAGTAAACCGTAAAAGATAGACAAATACTTACCACACAAAAATGTAGAGCACGTTAAAACGCACAATTTATGTTATATACTTTTTTTCTGTGGATTCATCGTTTTTGAGATATTCCTTGTTTTTGGTTTCAGCTTTGAAAAACTTATACTTTTCTCATACAGGAATTTGTCAACGCCTGTCTGTATAAACAAAGGAACTTCAGTGACATAGCAACCAGCTTTTGACTTTCACTTTAGCCTGTGGTACTCCCTTATTTCGCTTCTACTTACTAGTAAGCAAGTAACAAGACTATTTCTGCTATTTTTTCTGGATTAGCATTAAGTAAACAGAAGCATAAGCTTTTTAACAATAATTTGTTGCTGAGAAAGTCTTGTGAATGGGACACATCAGATATTTTTTCAACCAAAGACACAAGGTTTATACGCTATCTTTATTATGTACTTGCTTTAAAGGGACAAGGTACTTTGAAATGGTAAAAAATAACATTTTTTGTTTTAAACACCAATAAAATCTCTTATTATTTCTAATTTAAGAAAATGTATACTTTTGGGGGATTAAGAGAACTTTAATCAATTTAAATACTAGTCTGCATTTCTTTAAAGCTGCTACGCAAGGCCTCTTTTTAGAACATTTTGTATCTTTAAATTCAGTTTTTTCAAAAACAATATTTTTGGATACTTATTTACTTTTTTCTCAGACACTATGAGAGCTGTGAAGTTGAAAGTTTCAGCACATATATGCAACACATAGTTGAACTTTCTGAACCATAATCTTGATGTTATAATATATATTGATCATATAAAGAAAGCAACAACATTGAAAATTTTCAACATTTTTACTTTTTTGTATTTACGAATATATTTATTTTTTAATTTCTACTGAAACTGTATCATAGCTAAATAATTGAGGTTCAGAAGATAGCAGATTATATAAGAATAAGCATGCAAAAGTGTGATTATGTATTCCAAGTAGCATCAGAGAAAACGGTACATGTATTCACATATTAAGACTAAGTTTTATTACTTTTCTGTTGAATGAAATACTATTTATAGACTCAACCACGTAAGCTATTAATACAAACAACCACTTCAAACAATTGTCATGATTTATAAAATAATTCGCACAAATTTCTAGAAAAACAATTGAATACTTTAAGAGCAGTGGTAATTCAACTCACTTAAGGTGTCATTTCCGTAAGTTCAGACTGCCTTGTCCCCTTAAGAGAAAAGTAGGTGACTTAAATGTATATAGAATTAATATTAATTCGAGAAAATAGTACGTAATAGTCGGTGTACAAGGCTACAAGCTTCATTGTTACATTGACCATGCGTTTTCAAAGGTTTAACATGATGTTTTACTATTGCAGCCGTTATTGCCTTGTTTCAATATCATAAGAAGCTTGTTCGGTATATGTTGTACTTTCTTTGGCGCCTCATCAGTTGCAGAGATAGCAAATAGTTTCAATTTCGAAGCATTGGTATATTGCATGTGTGTACCTTAGCATGGAAGTATCAATGTACAAATATCGTTAGAATGTTAAATGTCAATATTTAATATTTTGAGAATGTGTATCTTAATATCAAATTTGACCCTCTTGACACATAAGAAAAGATGTAAACATTAAAGCGACATAGTCTGAACTATGGAAATTCCACCTTATATGAGTTAAATTACCACTACTCTTAAAGTTCCCAGTGACAAATCACAACAATTATTTCAAATGGCTGTTTGCATTCATAACTTATGTGGTTGAGTCTGTAAAAAGTATTTCAGTCAACAGAAAAAAAAAATGATTGTGTTCCTTTTGCATGACTTTCTCTATATCTCTGTAACAAGTTATTGTTAAAAAACTTATTGCACCATTTAATTAATGATGATCGAAAAAAATAGCAGAAATAGTCTCATTACTTCCTTCCTTGTAAGTAGAAGCGAAATAAGGGAGTACCGTAGGTTAAAGTGATAGTCAACAGCTGTTGCTATGTGACTGAAGTTCCTTTACTGTATGGATAGGAGTTGACAAAGCCCTGTGTGAGTAAAGTATAATTTTTTAAAGCTGAAACCAAAAACAAGGAATATATAAAAAACGATAAACTCCATGAAAAAATTCAGATAACATAAATTGTATGTTTTAAAGTGCTCTACATGTTTTGTGCGGTAAGTTTTTTTCCATGTCTTACGGTTTAGCAGTTATGCAAAATTCCGTAAAATACGTCCAGAATACAGTAGTATTCAGAGGCTATTCCCAGAAAATTCAAGATATACATTTTATTTGTCAGGCAAATATTTTTAATATACGATATTTTAATCAAAATCGTTAGATTCATTTTTGAGAAAATCAAAATTTTTGGAAAATGCTCCAAGTAAAGGGTAGTTGAGGGGGTGAGGGGATTTCCTTTGAAAATCTTCCTGTCGCATCCTTGGAAGACACCATCTTAAATACCAAGTCTGGTATTTTACCGACTTTTCTTTTTTGAGTTATCGTGTTCACAGACACACGGACACATGGACACACTGACACACGGACACACTGACACGCGGACACACACACAAACACACACACACACGGATCTTTTTATGAAATGCTTTTTTTTGGATACAGGGGACCCTAAAACATATATTTCCGGTGAAATCTTGGTATCGAATTTTTGGGTGAAGTGCAATGCCTTCTCTATACATTATGTACATAGTACGTGTAGAGAAAGTAACAATAAAATTTGCTCTGAAAGCATATGAACTTATGTACCCTTTCTCTGATATTACTTCCATATAGAATCACATATTTTCATGATTGTTTTTAATATAATCATCTATCTTCTGAACCTCAATTATTTAATTGTGTATATTATTTCACTAGAAATTGAAAAAACAATTATTTGCAAGTTCAAAAAATTAAAAATGTGGAATGTTTGCAACTTCATTGCTTTTTTAATATCACTAATACATATTATAAAATTATTATTTTAGTTCAGAAAGTTTAACTATGTGTTGTATACACGTGTTGAAAATTTCAGGTCACTATAGCTTATACTTTCTGAGAAAACTGTTCATAAATGTTGTTTAAATGCTTTAAAATCCTCCTAACACCAAATAGTATATATTTTCTGAAACTTAAAATAATAGAGATTTTATTAGTGCCTAAAACAAAAAATAAAAAAAAACAAAAAAACAAAAAAAAACTTATTTTTGACATTTCAGAGTACACTGTACCAATAAGTGCCTTTAATATGTCAATGTACCTACATTTTAATATATGAAAGTGCATATTCTAACTCCAAATTTTGACTTTCATTACATGTAAGTAATAAGTGTGAACACTAAGCGATATGAGGCAGACTGTAAATTAAGTAAAGTTATTTTATGTTTAGTAGCTGTTCGATTATGAACAAGAATATTAATGTTGATTGGATGTATTTTAATATTGTAACTTTAAACGTGCGCCTTTTACATGTGCTTTTAAAAGTAATATCTAACAATTAAGAAATTACATTGAGAAAATTTTATATATATATTTAATGTTTTGAGAATGCAGATTTTAACTTTAAATTTGGACACCTTTTAATATTAAGATGCAAGCACTATGTAGTGACATTGGCTGTAAAAGTCTAATGATAGGTATCATTTTTAATGTAAAATACTAGTTTTAAGTTTTAATGCACTTGAAAGTTTAAGATGTCTACTATTAATTTTAATGAGAGACATTTAAATGTTATGCTTTGACACATTTTATGTTCAAAGCCTGCTTGGCTATCATGTGCCTAGAGAACGCAATCTGATCTGATGAAAATTAATTGTCACACCATTTAGATTATAAGTTGTTGAGAATTATATACTATGATTCTCATTATTGGGGACCAAATTTTATGAACAATAATCTCCATAATATAAAAATAAGATACGCTCTTATAGTTTAAAACTATAAAAAACAAAAAGCAAAACCAATCTGATGTGTTCAATTCACATGACTTTCTCTACCCTTCTGCAAAATAACTATTCTTACAAAAGAAATTATTTTATCTACAACATTCTAGTCGAGATAAGTATTACTATTTGATTCCTTGTAAGCAGAAGGAAAATATGGCTAAAGTGATAGTCATGTCTTTTAAAAGTTGGTCACAAGTGAACAGTTGAAGTTAAGTTCGCTTTGTAAGCCCAGTAGTAAACAAAAGCGAGATGAAAGGCAGGGTACATCGTTTGAGAAAAGTTACGTAGTTTAAACTTGAAATCAATAACAAGGAATACCTTGGAAACGGCCAAGTGTACAACAAATATGCATAGGCTATTAGCTATGTTTTTAACGAGATCTATGTATTTTGCGCAGGAAGTTACGTTTATTTGTGCAAAATTCATCCAGAAGCTATTCCCAGAAAATTCAACAAGAGCTTTTATTTGTGATGTAAATATATTTGATATGTGGTATTTTAATCAAAGTCTTTATAGCCATTCTTAAGATTCACAAAAATTTAAAAAATGTTTCCTCGTATGGATTGTTTTGGGTGGGGGGGATTTTCTTGAAAATCTTCGTGTCGCATCCTTGGAAGATACTAAACTTAAACACAAAGTTTGGTTTTTAACTGTCATTTAGCTTTTGACCTAGGCTGCCCACAAACTCACAAACACACACACACATGGACCTTTTTCTAAAATTATTTTTTGGCTTGCACTTCATGTCATGCACTTCCTCACGCCCATGTCTGGCTACTCGTTCCAGTTCGGCATTCTGTGGCTTCGTGCCGTTGGCTCCTCGAAAGGCTTCTGACCCCTAGGTATTGGCTTGTAAGTCTTTGGAGGGGTGCCAGTCCATAGAAATACGGGGAGGGCAAACCGACTGCGAAACGAATTTTTTGGACTCAGGCGATCTCAAAACATATATTTCTGGTGAAATGTTAGTATTGGATTTTTGGGTGCAATACAATACATTCTCTATACACTATGTACATAGTACGTATAGAAAAGTAAAAATATACAAAGTTTGTAGCAACACACACTTTTCAAACAAAGGTTTATTTTTCTAGCTAGTTAATTTTAATTGACATATACTTTTGCAGAAATAGCTAAATTACACATTTCGTTATAGATACAAAGGGAATAGCGATAGACCATGTTCAAGAATTGGACGCTATTCTCTAGTGTTTCTATGCAAACGCTAGAAACAACCTGAAGCCAAAAGGACGTTAAAAGACTGACAAAAGTTTGCCCAACTGAACAATTTGTAACGGATATATCTAACTAAAAAGGTATTTAGAATAAACTGTGTTTTTAAACAGATCTACATTTTTCTGTGTAAGAAGTTTTCGCCCATCGTTTAACATTTACTAGCTATACAAGATTATATAAAATTAATCCGAATGAATCAGTTTCACAGGCTATTTAACTCAAATTCAGGATATAATTTCCAAGCATTTTCAAGAAAAGTATATTTTTGGGGTGGAAAAATTGTCTTGAAAAATGTCGTATCAGATCGTTGGAAATTATTGAACTTTAAGAGTGTCGTTTTGTATAAGGTATTTTCTTTTATGAATTTTGGGAATCTCAAAACATGTATTTCCGGTGGAATATCGGTATCAAATTTTTGGGTGGACTACAGCGCTTCTCTACTTACTGTACACGTGTAGTAGGGAAAGTAAGTTGTTCTAAGAATATTGTATTAGTGCAAAATGTTACTTGAAAATGCATTATTAGGTGAGCTGATAACAGGAAATTGTTTATTTCAGAATAAAATGAATACAACAATTAATAAAAGCTATTAATATTTTTAGAACATAGTAGACAGCGATTTTTCAGACTTCTTTTTACATCACTTTATAAGCTCTGAATTGTTAACAAAGCCTTGTACTTCCACACACACACTCACACATACTCACACACACAATCACTCACACACTCACACACACACACTCACACACACTCACACACAATCACACACACACTCACACACACTCACACACACTCACACACACACTCACTCACACACAATCACACACACACACTCACACACACTCACACACTCACACACACTCATACACACTCACACGCACTTACACACACACTTACACACACTCACACACACTTACACACACTCACACACACAATCACACACTCACTCTAACACACTCACACACTCTTACACACACAATCACACACATTCACACACACAATCACACAGATTCACACTCACGCACACACTCACACACACTCACGCACATACACACACTCACACACACTCACGCACATACACACACACTCACACACACACTCACACATACACACACAATCACACAGATTCACACTCACACACACTCACACACATACACACACAATCACACAGATTCACACTCACACACACACACACACACACTCACACACACTCACACACACTCACACTCACACACACTCACACACACTTTTCCGATTTCAACTATAATCAATAGCACAGTAAGAATGTCCGTACCCAAATTATGAAGAAGAGGCTTAAGTAGCTATCTACTCACAATAGAATGCACAAACTCATTAATACGTATGGGTAAAGCCAATATTCTGAATTCTAAATAAATGTGAGGTACGTAATTCAAATGAACACAGAAAAATGAACTGCATTAGAAGAACTCTTTATTTCTCAGAGAATTAACTGGTGAAATTATGATAAATGTGATAATTTACTTACTAAAATACCCTAACGGAAAGAAACTGATAGTGCCTTAATATCACGACAAATTACTTTAATTCGATTAAGTATTTTCATAACAGGAATTGATTAAGTTTGGTATCTTACTTATTGTTTAGTTATTTCTTATCAAAATGTTAAATCTTTTAATGCTGGAATTTTAGGAATTTAGCTTAAGGAAACTAATATCCCTCAAAGTTAAAATAAAGAATTTATTTGGCTATTAGAATGAGTAAGTATGTATACAAGAAAGGTTTAAGTGCTACCAAAACTATACTGATGAACATTTTAGCCCAACAGAATAATGCATTTCCTCTGATGTTACAGAGAACCTGCCCGATGCCTTGAAGACAAACTGCACCAGGTGCACGGACGCCCAGAAAAGGATAATGAGAAAGGCTTCCAGATATCTACAAGAAAAGCGCAGCGAAGATTGGAAGAAGATTGTCGATAAATATGATCCAGAAAGAAAATACGAACAAGAGTTCAGAAAATTCCTTGCTGAGGAGTAAAAATTGTCACTTTATTCACTTTAATTGTTACGCATAATATATTAATAAAATCTTTTTAAAATAAGATTAATATTTACTCAAGGGATCTCAACGAAAGATCTCTCATCAAGAAATGATACTTTCCTGACCGTACCCTGTATACTCCAGTTTCCTTTGAGTTTCCTTTCGTCCCCAATATCAAAGTTGGATTTTAAAGGGAAACAATAATTAGTTACTCTAACTTGCAATGTTGCTATTGCAATATACAAGTAGGACATTAAATTTATCAACGTAACTCAGTTAGTACAATCGTAAAGACATCGGAATATCCATGGTTCAAATTTCAACTGATGCTGATCCGATTTTATCTTTCCAGCTTTGCCTACATGCTGTATGTGAGGAAGATCAGTTGATTATATTGTGTTGAAATGCGGAAAATGTAGAGACTGATAATGCTTAATACTCTGAAGGTAATTGTTGGTAGCTCATATTTGCCCATTTTGTGTGCACTTCGTGCGAATGGTGCTTCAGTTTTTACTTTCTCTACTCGTACTATGTACATAGTTTATAGAGAAGGTATTGTAATGCACCCAAAAATTCGATGCCGAGATTTCACTGGAAATACATGTTTTGGGTCCCCCTGAATCTAAAAAAAGCATTTTTAGAAACAGGTCCATGTGTGTGTGCGTGTGTGTATGTGTGTCTGTGTGTGTGTGTGTGTGTGTGTCTGGTGTCTGTGGACAGCATAGCTCAAAAACGAAAAGACCGTTGCATACCAAACTTGGTATTTAAGTTAAGTTTGGTATCTTCCAAGGATGCGACACGAAGATTTTAAAGAAAATCCCCCCACCCCCAACTATCCTTTATATGGAACATTTTTCGAAATTTTTAATTTTCTTGAAAATGGCTCTAACGATTTTGATTAAAATATCGTATATTAAAGATATTTATCTGACAAATAAAATGTATATCTGAATTTTCTGGGAATAGCCTCTGAAGACTACTTTATTCTTGAGGAAGGTACATAAGTTCTTTAATATGTGCTTTAAGAGCAAATTTTATTATTACTTTCTCTACTCTAAGCATAGAAGCATATTAAGAAAATTAATTCTGAAACGTATATATATATATCCTTTAACATCCTTTAACCCGTTGATCGAGAAGCCCCTGTAGAGTTTTATAAATGCGTAAACTGTTTGGGTTAAAATGTCATTTAAATTATTGTAAAATGTATTTAATTGAGGTGATTAAAAGGTAAAGAAAATTCATTTTAAAATTTAATATAATTATTGTATAATCACATCGGACGATGAATGAAATTGGTGAAATTAAGCTCAAATGATCTCTAGGTCCATGAACTTAAAGTTAAACGACATTCGTCTTCTCAGGATAAGTGAAAACTCCGAAAAAAAGAACCTTATTCAGGTAACTCGCCCTAAGCGAGATTCGAACTATAGACCTGTTGAATGGGAGGCAGACACTCTACCACCACACTGCCCAGGCAGCAGTAGTATCTTCTTTCTACAATCCTAGAAGTAAGTTTTCATGTGTGATTGTGAAATTTATGAAGTAATTTAGAAACATGCGGTTTAGTCCGATAATCATATTAATGCATCGTCAGAGATCAGGCCTTTCGACCTGTTGTCCTATCAAAGCAGATGGTCTAATCCATTTCTTTGTGGGTCTTTCTCTCTCTCTCTCTCTCTCTCTCTCTCTCTCTCTCTTTCCTTTTGGTTTATATTCAAGGATTCTCTTAGGAATGTGGGATTCCGGCATCCATCGTTCAATAATGATATTTCTTTTGCTAACATTTTAGAGTTTTATTTAGATTAAATAAATTCCATTCTTTCCTTATTTCATTGTAATATTTATCTATCCTCCTATTACAGTAACTGCCCTCAAGAACTTTCTGCTACTTAATTTTTTGCTTCTGTTGTTTTATAAAATACCAGCTTTCTGAGCCAAATTAAAGAGGTAATGCTGCTAAAACTTTATAAAATTTCAAAACAGTATCTCTTTGTGTTTTATATAAAATTGTTCTTTTAATTCTCCCATATATTTGGTTAAAATTGTTTAAGTTCCTTTGTCAGTATAATTCTCTTGTAATGCCAATTTCACAGCCTGAACATTTTAAAAATTTTACTTGTCTTACTATGTCGTTATTAATTATTATTTTCATAACGCTTTGAAGACCAATTTGTTGTTGGTATTAGCGTTAGATTACAGCTTGCAGCTGTGTTTTGTAATGCATATTTTAATTTCTGGAGACTATGTGATGAAGCAGTTAATACTAGTTGATCCTCAGCGAAAAATTAAATTAATTTGAGTTTTTTCTGGACGCTCTTTAACTGCTATGACTCTCAACGTCCCATTCCATATCGGACGTGAAAAACCGCTAAGTTTCCTGAGAGGCCTTTTTATTAGGCTTGACGTTTTTTGACGTGCCATAAATCTAAGAAACGGGACAAATACCTTTACTTCCCTTCCGAAGAGACATGCTAAGAATTTTTCGCCCTAAAAAATCCATCGCCCTCCGCCGGGTTTGAACCCACGACCTTAGGAACCAGAGGCTAGTATGTTACCCCTAGACCTCGGAGGATAACGGTCGTCAGTGAATAGATGGGTTGTCAAATCCATTTTATAAGGTTTCTCTGTAGTATCAAACCATACTTTGATGACTTGTTAATGTGTAAATTATATACAATGGGTGATAACACAGACCCTTGCAGCAACCCTAGATTTATAACAACTTTTCTTTGTTTTTTCTATCACCGTTTTGTGTTTGTACTTTTATTTCTGAACAAAGGCCGTGAATAATTTGTGAAATGCTGTGGAAAATGTTTCCTCTTTAATATTTCCTATTGCAAATTCCTTTTTACATTATCAGAGGCTTTTTCTTAATCTATAAACGCCACATATATTCGAAGATTGTACTCTCTCTCTCTCTTCAAGCAGCTGAGAGGCCACAAATACACAATCTATTCATGAACAACCTTTTCTATAACCATGAGTTGCTCTAGTATCTACTGTAAAATCCTATATAGTTAAGCCACATACCATTGGTGTCCAATCTGTTCTCTTAAGAGCAAATGAGGTCACTTTGTGCCTTTACCACATTTTGTGCATGACAGGAAGCATTTTCCCATCACTCAGTGACTGCTCTTCGCAATTGCTTGTTAGAAACATGTTGTATTCCAGAAAGAATGTAAGGAAGAATATTTTTAAAACACGCTATAAAGTTTTATTTGCATACTTCACTTATATGGGGTTCTTGAAATTAAATAAAACGACACTTTGATACATTGCCTTCATATTGATTATGGCAAAATTTCGTCAGGTCAGCAATCATTGATATTACTTGCTATTATAGCTTGAATACTTCAGCTAAGTTGTGAAATGATTGTTTAATTAATACACTTCATTTACAGGTTAAGCAAAATTGCAAGAGCTAAACTTCTACTGATTCTAGCGGCCTTCTTCTTGACAATGTCAAAGTTTCTTAAAGAATTGCTGAACACACTGCAAAGAATATGACGTTTTCTAATGAATGGGAGGAAGTGTCTTCCAATGTAATACATACTTTTAAATCAATAAGCCTATCTAGAAATACTATGACAAGACACGAGGAAGAATTGGGGTGTGTTATAGCAGGTGGCCCAACTGTTCCGTATTTGAACGGGTGCAGAAATAGAATTTAAAATTCTTATTGGAAATTAATAAAGGATCCATATTTATTTTAATTTTTACCTAAATAATTAGACAAATATTTTGCTCACATGATTATTAAAAACATGACTTCTTTAAATATTAACCTTTCGTACGTTAAAAGAGTTGCTGAACTCAACGGGACCATTACAAGTAAAACCCTGAAACTGGAGAGCTTTCGAGAGTGACCTTCGGTTTATCCCTCTTACTTATAAGGTAAAAGGAAGGCCGCCATCGCCAGTTCTTTACTGCCGGGCTTTAATTTCTTTTTTTTCAATATTACCGCCCGCTTTCACTATTTGTGGCACCGCAGGCGATGATGCTGGTGTTACATGGAATGATGATGAAGCACCGGTGGAATGCAATGGTGGAGAAAACCAGAGAACCTGGAGAAAACCAGCCCCTGCGCCGAATTGTCCACCACAAGACTCACATGCGGTCGCTTGGGATCCATCCGGGCCGTCTAGTTGAGAGGTAAGTGGTGTAACCACTCGGCCGCGGCGCGGTCCGTTGAGTTCTGCAACTCTTTTAACGCATGGAGGGCTATCTCAACATGTCAAGTTTGGAACAGCTGGGCTACTTGGTAACATTGGATGAAATATAATAGTAAACTTACTGAAGCCACTGCTACTGTTATAAAGGCACATTACAGAGGTTTGTGACTGAACTAATTGTGCAGGTATACGATTCCTTCTGGAAGTTTGCCACCACTGGGATATACTCTAACAAAGTTATCTTAGTTCCGTCACTCCATTTATTATTTCCTCAAATACGTTTAATAAGTAGGAACAATATTGAATTCCACCCAAAAACTCGATTCCAAGAATCGTCGAAAACCTCCTTAATGAATATAATGAATATTTCAGGAAAACTTCCAAGTGTGGTGGTGGTGTTGTGCTGGCGGCGGTGGTGTGTGTATGTGTGTGTGTGATGTGAACAGCGTAATTCGAAAACGAAAATTCGGTTATTTACCACACTTGGTATTTAAATTCAGCTCTTCCAAGGATGCAAACAAGGATTTTCAACTAAATCGCCCTACCCCAAACTACTCTTTGCATGGCAGGGTTTTGAACATTTTTATTTTCTCAAAGATAATGGTAGCAATATTGAATAAGTCACTTTAACACATTTAATGACAAATAAAATGCACATCTTGCATTTCTGGGAACAGCCCCAGAAGTCCTCTTCATTCCATAAGCGGTATTCCGTAAGTGATAGACAAACACCACACAAAGATCTCGTTAAAGCACATACTTTATCGACTAATACAGTTTTTGTGTAATCAACAATTTCCGAGACATTCCTTGTTATTTGTACAATTATAAAATTAAAAATAAATTCACTTTTCTTGCTTCTGGTCAAGGAAAGAGAACTTAATTTCAAAGTCACCACACAGCCACCAGCTTTTAAAAGATTTGGCTATCGCTTTAGTCTAGTATATTCCTTTATTCTTTAGAAATATGTAAGTTTTATCTGAATTAATGTGAGGAAAATAAAATAATAAGTCTTTTGAAGACAGGTAGAGAAAGGCTTTTGAATATAAAGTATCAGATTTTTCTTTTCTTCGTCTTTCAATTTGGTAGAAGATAAACCAGTTAGTCGACAGATGAACTACTTATAAGTTGCCAGGGTTCCTTCTCTGGTTACATTGGCATCAACAACAATCTTAGGTCATTGTCAAGGGCACAGTAAGCTTTGAATTCGTTATCGTCCTCAAAACATGCGTTTATGACAAGTATATTAAGTGTGAAGTGCAGTGAAACCTTGCATATGGCCTTGGGTCCAGGCAGGTTTTATGCTATGTTGCACATGTAAATTACTCATATCCTTATTTCTGACCTTTATCTACCCAGCAAGGTAGCCATGTTCATTTATAACCAACCATGACCTGTTTGCTACAGAGTCCTTCTGTCACTGGGAGCTATCAATTTTGTTTCCTTTTCGGAGGAATGCTGTAACATGTTAATACCTTTATTTCCAATGGTAAAAATCTGATGTGTTCCATTCACATGACTTTCTCTATATCTCTGCAACAAATTATTGTCAAAAAGCGTATACTTCTATTTACTTCATACTAATCGAGAAAAAAATTAGCAGAAATAGTCTTATTACTTGCTTCCATGCAAGTAGATGCGAAATAAGGGAGCACCATAAGTTAAAGTGATAGTCAAAAGTTGCTGGCGTTGTGACTGAAGTTCCTTTGTTTGTATGGATAGGAGTTAACAAATTCCTGTATGAGGAAAGCTGAAACCAAAAACAAGGAATACCTCAAAAACGATCATCTCCACGTAAAAAATGTATATAACATAAATTGTGTATTTTAACGTGCTCTAAATGATTGGTGTTTTAAGTTTCTCTCTATCTCTTACGGTTTAGCAGTTATGCAAACATCCGTAAAAGTCATCCAGAATAAAGTAGTCTTCAGAGGCTATTCCCAGAAAATTCAAGATATACATTTTATTTGTCAGGTAAATATCTTTAATATATGATATTTTAATCAAAATCGTTAGAGACACTTTTTAGAAAATAAAAAATTTCGAAAAAAGTTCCAAGTAAAGGGTAGTTGGGAGTCGGGGGATTTTTCTCAAAATCTTCGTGTCGCATCCCTGGAAGATAATAAACTTAAATACCAAGTTTGGTATTTTACCGGCTTTTCGTTTTTCGGTTATCGTGTTCACGGATACACAGACACAGGCACACACGGACCTTTTTCTGAAAATGGTTTGTTTTTTTTGGATAAAGGAGACCCTAAAACATATATTTCCGGTGAAATCTCGGTATTGAATTTTTGGGTGGAGTGCAATACCTTCTCTATACACTATGTATGTACATAGTGCGTATAGAGACAGCAAAAATCTATGAAATCCGATTATTAGAGAAAGTAACTTATTTTCTATGTTATGCACACAGAGGATTTAAATGCCCAAATTTGGCTGTAAGATGCAGCAAAACATTCAGAATGTGCGCTTAAATATGCACTAATACATTAAAAAGTACCCCTCAATAGAGTTCATTAAACTTTATTTGCACGATTTACTTCTTAGGCTATTTACTTTAATATACTCAGTGAACCACTAAATTTAACTAAGAGAATTTAATGAAACGCCTCATTGCAAGTATTTCCAAGTAATTTAAAATTAAAAAATATGTTTCATTCACATAGCTTTCTCTACATCGCTGTAACAAATTATTATTAAAAACCTATTTTTCTGTCTTCTTTATGATAATCGAGATCAACATTATCAGGAATTGTCTTCAATGCTTGCTTCCTTGTAGGTAGAAGGGAAATAAGGGAATACACCAGGCTAAAATGATAGTCAATTCCTTTAAAAGCTGGTTGAAATGTGGTTAAAATACGTTCCTATGCAGAATCAGGAGATTACAACTTTCCGTGTGAGAAAAATAAAACTATTTTGAATCTGAAGCAAATAACAAGGAATATCTCAAAAACGATCACTCCGTAAAATATGTATATAACATAAATTATATTCTTTAACGTGCTTTACATTTTTTGTATGGTAAGTTTTCGTCCATCGCTTACGGTTTAGCAGTTATGCAAAATTCCGTAAAATTCATTCAGAATAAAGTAAACTTCAGAGGCTATTCCCAGAAAATTCAAGATATACATTTTATTTTTCAGATAAATATCTTTACTATACGACATTTTAAACAAAATCGTTAGCCATTTTTGAGAAAATAAAATTTACGAAAAAGTACCATGTAAAAGGTAGTTTGAAGTGGGGGGATTTTCTTGAAAACCTGCGTGTCGCATCCTTGGAAGATACAAAACTTAAATACCAAGTTTGGTATTTAATGGTCTTTTCATTTTTGTGCTATGCTGTCCACAGACAGACAGTGAGAGAGACAGACAGATAGACTCACACACGGATCTTTTTCCAAAAAAGCCTTTTTTGGATTCAGGGGGACCCAAAACATATATTTCCGGTGAAATCTCGGTATCTAATTTTTGGGTGCATTACAATACCTTCTCTATACACTATGTACATAGTACATGTAGAGAAAGTAAAAATCTATGAAATTTGATTATATACTTTCTGTGTTATGCACACCGAGGATTTAAGTGCATTAAAATGCCCAAAGTAGCCTGTAATTTACAGTAAAAACATTCAAAATGTACGCTTTAATATGCACTAGGACATTAAAAAAGTACCCTTCAATTTAGTTCATTACTTTAGTTGCACGATTTTTGGGCTTCTTTATTATTTACTTTAACTTCCAAATACTCAGAGAACGACTAGCTTTAATTAACAAATTTAATGAAAGACCTCATTGCAAGTATTTCCAAGTTTAAAATTTTGTTTTAAAGGTTTTGTTAAGTAAATAAAGTTAATAAGGGAATTTAACCCTTTCATTATCATTTCAACGCATAAGTTTATTAACTAAGTTTATAACTAAATTATTATTGATAAAAGATGTTATCTCAAATTTTAATTAATTTAAAATTATAAAATTGTCCTTTGGTTATGCATACTACAAAATAAACAATATTTTATAAAACTCTAATTCAATTTTTAAATACTAATAATAATTTAGTGGAGTAGATATGAACAAAAATTGGGAAACTTAAGCAATTAATTAAACAATCTGATGTATACATTTATACCACTTTCTCTAGCTGTTCCATATACAAACTATTCGTACAAGAGATTATTGTTTTAGCTACATTATGACAATCGATTAAAAAATTAGCAGAATTAGTCATATTACTTACTTCCTTGTAAGTGAATACATTAGGCTAAAGCGTTATTCAAATATTTTAAAAGCTGGTCGCTACGTGAAACAATTCACGTTCGATTCGTTCTTCATGGTCCTGTTTGAAGAAAGTGAGATACCTGTTTAAAATTGAAACCAATAACAAGGAATATATAAAAAATGGTCAACATGACATCGATTATGTGTTTTAACGAGATCTACATTTTTGTGTAGCAAGTTTCTGTCTGTATCTTTAACCGTTATGCAAAATTCTGGAAAACTTATCCGGAATAAAGAGGTATTTAGAGGTTATTCATAGTAAATTCATAATATACATTTTATTTGTAAAGTAATTTTTTTATTATACGGTATATTAATCAAAATCGTTAGAGCCATTTTTTAGCAAAACAAACTTTAAAAAAAAATCCATGTGAAGGGTAGTTTGTGGTGGGATAATTTTTTGAAAATCTTCGTGTTGCATCCTTGTAACAAACTAAACATAAATACCATGTGTGTTTCACAAATACACACACGGACCTTTTTCTAAAGGTTGTTTTTTTCGAACACAGGGGGCCCCAAAACATATTTCCGGCAAAATCTCTATATCCAGTATATGGGTGGAATACAATACCGTCTCTAGCTACCATGTATATGCGTGCTAGAGAAAAGAAAAATCTGGTGTATTCCATTCATTTGACTTTCTCTACATCTCTGCAACAAATTATTGTTAAAAAGCTTCATTTACTTCATTCTAATCGACAAAAGCTTAGCAGAAATAATCTTATTGCCTGCTTCCTTGTAAGTAGAAGCGAAATAAGGGAGTACCATAGATTAAAGTGTTAGTCACAAGCTGGTTGCTATGTGACTGAAGTTCCTTTGTTTGTATGGACAGGAGTTTTTCAAAGCAATATATAAGGAATATCTCAAAAACGATAAACTCCACAAAAATTAGTACATATGATAAATTGTGTGCTTTAATGGGCTCTACATTTTTGTGGAGTAAGATTTTGTCCATCTTTTACGGTTTAGCAGTTATGCAAAATCTGTAAAATTCATCCAGAATAACGTAGTCTTCAGAGGATTTTCCCAGAAAATTCAAAAAATATATTTTATTTGTGATGTAAATATCTTTAACATATCATATTTTAATCAAATTCGTTAGAACCATTTTTGAGAAAGTCAAAAGGGTATTTGCGGGTAGGGGGATTTTCTTGCTAATCATCGTGTCTCATCCTTGGAAGATACCGAAGTTAAGTACCAAGTTTGGTATTTAACGGACTTTTCGTTTTTGAGCTATTCTGTCCACAAACACACACATAGACACACACGCAGGTACACACACGGACCTTTTCCTAAAAATGTTTCTTTTGGATTTAGGGGGAGGAAAAACATATATTTCCGGTGAAATCTCGGTATCGAATTTTTGGGTAAAATTAAATACCTTCTCTATCCTCTCCACGTACTATGTACATAGTGTATAGAGGAATTATTGTATTCCACTAAAAAATTCTATACTGACATTTCAGCGGAAATATGTTTTGGGACCCCCTGAATCCAAAAAATGGCATTTTTAGAAAAAGGTCCTTGTGTGAGTCTCTGAACAGCATAGCTCAAAATCGACAAGACCGTTAAATACCAAACTTGGTATTTAGGTTTGGTATCTTCCAAGGATGCGAAAGGAAGAATTTCAAGAAAATCTCCCTCTCACAAACTACCCTTCACTAGGAAAAATTTTCGTAAATTTTGAATTTCCAAAAAATGTCTCTAACGAGTATGATTAAAATCCCGTATATTAAAGATATTTATATCGCAAATAAAATGTATATCTTGAATTTTCTGGGAATAGCCTCTGAAGACCTCTTTATTCTGGATGAACTCCACCGAATTTTGCTTAACTGCTGAACCGTAAGAGATAGGCAAAAACTTACTACACAAATAACGTTGATCTTGTCAAAATACACAGTTTATGTACTTTAGATATTCCTTATTATTAGTTTCAATTGTGAAGTACTTATACTTTTCTCAGACATGAAGTGTCCGTTTTTCTTTTGTTCTACTCCTGACGAAGCAAAGAACTGGTTTGCAATGACAATCGCATAACGATAGTTTTAAAACTTTTGACTATCACTTTAGCCTAGTACATTCCCTTAGTTCTCTTCTACTTATAAGGGAGTAAGTAATAATAACATTCTGCTATGGTTATCTCGATTAGTATTGTGTAGAAAAACAATAATATTTTGTAAAAAGTTTGCAGAGTAGCTAGAGAAAATCATGTGAGTGTAACACATCAGTTTATTTTTTTACTTGTGGTCTGCCACAAGTAAAAAATAAGGCACTGTACTTCATTCTAATCAAGATAAACATTAGCATAAATGGTCTTATTACTTGCTTCCTTATAAGTAGAAGGGAAATAAAGGACCACACTAGGCTTAAGCAATAGTCAAATCTTTTAAAACCAGAAATGCGTTTCTTTGCATTTCCAGAATTTGAGCGATTCCAGTATTAGAAAAGTATTAAGTATTTTAAAACGGAAACCAATATAAAGGAATATATAAAAATGGTGACTGCACGAAAAAAATATGTGACATAAATTGTGTGTTTTAACGAGATATACATTTTTTGTTGCAGTACGTTTTTGTCTATCAGTTAGGTAAAGTTCAGAAAAATTCATCAAGAAAACGATGTCCTCAGAGGCTATTTCCAGAAAATTCAAGATATTCATTTTATTTGTTATGTAAATATTTTTATATTGTATTTTAATAAAATTCGTTAGAGCCATTTTGAGAAAATCAACATCTTCGAAATGCTTTCCGTGTAAAGGGTAAATTTGTAGGAATTTATCCCCAAATTCTCGTGTCACATCCCTTGAAGATACTAAACCTAAATACTAAGTATGGTATATTACCGGCTTTTGTTTTTGAGTTATCGTGTTCATAGTCAGACGGATACATACGAATATTTTTTTTTAAATGCTTTTTTTGAATACAGGGGAACCTAAAACGTATATTTCTGATGAAATCTCGGTGTCGAATTGTTGGGTGGAGTGTAACACCATCTGTACCTACGCACTATGTAGAGAAAGCAAAAATCGTTAATCATCTATTAAAACAGATTACCTGAAGTGCAAAATTGCCATCCTTCTTAAAATGTCACGTACTGTGCAAGTACACGAGTCAATATATTCTTATGACCATATTTCATTTCATTTCTTGACTTGCAAATCTGTAGCAAAATATCTGATGTGTTGCATCCACATGATTTTCTCCACAAGCTATTGTTGCAAAAGATTATTCCTTTATCTACATCATGGCGAACAAGATAAACATTAATACCTTCTAAATACGAGTAGAAGGGAGATAAAGTGATGCGCTAGCCTAAAGCTATAGTCAATATTTAGAAAATAAAAAACCGGTCGTTATGTGAAACAATTAAAATTCGGATTGCGCTTTGCACGGTCAAATTAAAACAAAAGAGACATACAGTAAAAGAAGTTTAAACAGTTTAACATTAAAACCAATAACAAGGAATATCTCGGAAACTGTTAAATATAAAAAAATCTTATGTGTACCATTCACATGACTTTCTCTGTATCCCTGCAACAAATTATTCTTAAAAAGCTTATACTTCTATTAACTTCATGCTAATCAGTAAAACATTAACAGAAATAGCCATATTACTTGCTTCCTTGTAAGTAGAAGTGAAATAAGGGAGTACCATAGGTTAAAGTGATAATCAAAAGCTGGTTGCTATGTCACTGAAGTTCCTTTGTTTGTATGGACAGCAGTTGACAAATTCCTGTATGAGAAATGTATGTTTTCCATAGCAGAAACCAAAAATAAGGAATGTCACAAAAACGACGAACTCCACGAAAAAAATGTATATAACATAAATTGTGTGTTCATTTCTTGTGTAGTAAGTTTTGTCCATCTCTTACGGTTAGGCAGTTATTCAATATTTAGTAAAACTCATCCAGAATAAACTACTGTTCAGAGGCTATTCCCAGAAAATTCAAGATATACATTTAATTTGTCATGTAAATATCTTTAATATACGAAATTTTAATCAAAATGGTTAGAGCCATTTTTAAGAAAATCAAAATTTTCGAAAAAAGTTCCATGTAAAGGTTAGTTGGGGGTGGGGGGATTTTTCTCAAAATCTTCGTGTTGCATCCCTGGAAGATACTAAACTTAAATACCAAGTTTGGTATTTTACCTGCTTTTCGTTTTTGAGTTGTCGTATTCACAGACACACGGACACACACACACACACACACACACACGGACCTTTTTCCGAAAATGGGTTTTTTAGATAAAGGGGACCGTAAAGCATATATTTCCGGGGAAATCTCGGTATCGAATTTTTTGGTGGAGTGCAATACATTCTCTATGCGCTATGTACATAGTGCCTATACAGAAAATATATATGACACAAGTGTTTGCTTTTATGAGATCTATATGTTTTTACTGTGCATGAAAGGATTGTGACAAGAAGAAACAATTTCCCATTCAAGTTTCTGAACGCACTGCCCACGAACCTTGTACTATTTATCTGATGTACTACAAACCCGCTGTAGCCTTTCAGTTTCTTCAGGGCTCCTTATACAGACCGCATCAACAACTTGTACCATCGACAGACACACTTATGATTGTTGCTGCTTTCCTGCATCTTTGTGGCTCCTTGATTCTATAATGATAGAACAAGTATACAATTTTATATTCCTAAGATCAACACTTGTATCCGAAAATTTCACAGATAGAATTTTTTTCTGACAGTGCAATCTATGTTAATGAACTACACCGAAATAATTTGCGAGATTGTGTACGTGACTGATATAAGTAATTTGAGACCATGCATAATGCAACTATATGGCGTTATGCATGTGGGTATCAGGTGCTGATAAGTCGGTGTTAAAACAAAACAGGTTGAAAAAAATGGTTAAGAACGTCTTTAAAACTGCTGCCCGAGTATAGAAATATCGCTCCTTACTAGCGTTCTCAAGATTTTATGTAGCAAAAATCTGTAAAATTTCGAACTATTCACTTGACAGTGCGACACTGAACATTCTTAAACTACATTCTTGATTTATATAATATACTCTGGTCGCTTAATGCATAACGCGGGAAGCTGCTGTCCCAAAGGTCATGAGTTCGATTCCTGTCATAGATTAAATGTCTTTATTATTATTTTTTTCATTCCAGACAAAGTGTCGCGATACGTGAACGAGACCCGAACTCGGAAACTATCTTTCACTTGAAAGCCAGTATCATAACCACTACGCTAGAGAGGTACGCTGTAATATGTCCCTTCGTTTTTCGTGTTATGCTATCGTATGGTTGTTAAATTAGCCAGTGGCGTACTGGCAATTCAGAAACTTATAGCCGTTGCTTCGAAATGTCAATAAACAGGCTATATCTCCTATCTCAAATTACTTATTTAAGTAATCTACATATTCTGTGAAAATATTTCTGAATAGTTCATTAACATCCTGTATATCAACGAAATAGTGCAAGTGATATGATACAAGTGGATTGCTTTATGCCGCTACTATCATTTTTCAGAAAGTTTAGAGAATGGACAGCCCTAGTCGAAGCAGGTCTTCCTAGCTTTAGATTAAAGCTCTGGTAGCCAAATGTGCAACTGCAACTATTGTCAGCATCAGCACTTTCGTATGTGTGTGTGTGTGTGTGTGCATACAGGTGCTGCTACACCATTCCTTGATTTGTATTTTTACTCATTTCTTTGTTTTTTCAGTTTGATAGATTCCGGATTTGATTTCCGTTCGGCCGACCACTCTGATCATTATAACTTTTTATTTATTATTTCTATTTGTTTATTTCTTGTTTATGGCGCCTCGGGGGTTACTCCTCAAGTACTTCGCAATGTTACTCACCGAGAGTTGGAGCTTTAGAGGCTATCCGCTAGAGACCTCTATTTGTTTCAGAATACCGGTTGGACGGAATAGGTTTTGGTGTCAAGTTCTTATTTTAACCTAACAAAAGGTTATATTTTTTAAAACTTTTATGTATTCTATCTTAGAAAGTAATGTAAGGAAGAACAGGATACTGGTATATTTGAAAATGGGTATTAGGTCCTTGTATGTATTTGTAGTATTCTTGGCTGGAATGGCGTTGTCTGGTGTTGCTGGATCATTTTCCATCTCTCAGTACATAACATTTGTCTTAGTTGAGCAGCATAAAGTAGCGGGATTGCCCATCGAATGTAACCACTTAAAGGTAGTCTTTTCAACAACAGAAGGGACTTGCGCAATGGAAGACTAAGTTGTGGTATATTCATGTAAAATGGTTGGTGAAGGTATCCAAGTGCGACATTTTCCCAAAATCTAATCGCTGTCTTACCTAACATTACACTAATGGAAAGTGAATCTGTTGCATAACATATTGGGCAGCTGTCGGAGATGACCATTCGGGGACGACATAATTTGACTGCCGTAGGAAGAATTTCATGAACCACTTCAGGGTTATCGCTATCCATTCCACATTAATCCTCTAAAGGCCAAAACATCTCCAAATGCGTGGGTATTTCAACTGGACATGTGGGGTTACAGTAATATCTCGCCGAAGAAAAGCATAATATTTTTCACAGATTGAAAATCACCATTTACAACTGCTGACCTAAAGCATAATCAGATGCATATAACAGCTCGGGAACCTTGTCACGTTTCCAAAATGATGTGTACTTTCGTTGTAACATAATATCTCTCTGATCATAATGGCAACAGGAACATTTTAAACTCAAATCTTGAGACTGGTGAACCACATCTTAGTAATCCGCTGCCAGCTTAGCTCTCAGGGAAACGCAGTTGAGTACGCGCATTTCGAGATTCCCCATCCAATATGTGTTCCATTTTCTGGAAAAAGCGTATGGTGAGTTGGAAGGATGAGCAAGAAACCAAATTCTGCTCAAGACAAAAATTTTTTACCTATCCAACATCCTGTTTTCTGATATACATAACAACACATTAGGCATTAATACGTCCAGTGATATTCCCTCATGTCCGACTCGTTCCTTAAAATCTTCGTACGCTGCACAATAGGAACGCCTAAAATTAACGTGTCTGGAGGCTGTAACCAAATTAGAAATATTTCAGACTTTCGCAAATTAAAGGTTATCCCAGGCTATCCTTATATTGCTGTAAACAAAATCTCAGGTGAAGAACATCACGGTGCGTCGTAAAATTCACAGTAATATCATCTGCACGGGCTTGTATTGCAGTGCAATAACATTGACTCCATCAGCTCCAGAGTGCAGCTGTCAAAGCAATGGCGAATGATATAGTGCGAACAATATCAGAGATATGGGACAGCCTTGGTAAACTGAGCGTTTAATCGGTGGGGCAGCTATTACATACCTATTGAAAAGGGCTTTGGAGGAAGCAACATCATACAGTTCTCGGATAAGATTAGAGAGTTTTGAGGCATTTTCAAAACCACCGAACCTTTCCGTAGTCTCTCGTGAAACGACACTGTCAAAGGCTTTCTCAAAGTTCAAATTAATTATTGCAGTGGACAATACATGCTGAATGGCCGCTCCTATATATACAGCAACCTGAATCTCACCAACAAGGATGAAAATTACCAAGGAGTACAACTGAACCAAATCCTCAGAAAATACATTTTCAATTATGATGTAACGGATACAAAGATTCCTTTATAAGTTAAGATGAGTGTTGGACATTGGCAAACCCATCTCTGTCATACGCTGTCACCAATTACCATAATATTTTGGTACGAACCGGTGCATTACCTAACAATTGTGCACATCATGTTGTACCTGTCACGCTGGGACACCTTTTCTCTCCATCTGCTAGAAGATCTCGGCTTGACAAGTAAGAACATCTCTTCTGCCTTAATTTGGATATTCACTCGCCGACATCTCTACCTCTTCATCAATTAAAACCTACTTAGCGATGGTCTGAGAAATGGTAGATGCAACGATTAAGCAAGATTTTTCGAACAGATCCCGTCCGTCACTCAACAAAAGGACTGGAGTGTCTGTCCACATCTCCTCGTTCGGAATCGCAAAAAACCGGAGGTCTCTTCCACTACTCTTGTCTCTTGTCATTCGAATGCTGCCTTTAAGTATTTACAGATGCCGGTGTCACGGCGGAGGTTTCTGTCGTAATGGAAGATGATCATTGGATTCCAAAATGAGAAGACGCGCACCAGTTCTTGACGAATGATATTTTAAAATGAGAGATTAGAGGCGAGTTAATTATACTCACCTTTACTGTATATTCTTGAACCGAAATCATAAGGAAGCAACGCTGTTTGTTATTGTAACATAAACTATTTGCTGACCTGTTTACCAAGCTAGCTCACTGTACCCAAAGGTCATTCGTATACAAAAAACGAGCAGCCTGTAACACCCACCGCCTCAGTGAAAGTTGTCAGTAGATTCCTTGGATTTATGGGAAGCCTCGTCGCATGAAGCGGACAAACTTCTTTCAAATGCGTAATGGCATATCACAAATGACAAGCTTGTGGTTGGCCAATGTAACCGATTGCTACCAAATACACATCGATAATAATCAAACTATCCGTATATAACGTTAGAGTTTCAACTTCATTATATGCACGCCAATACAGAGAGCTGCACTTTTCTCTCCTATGTTATTCGCTGTGACTTATTTACTCATTTCCATTAATGACACTGGGGTGAGGCACTGAAGAAGGCAAGACCTTTTGCTGACCTGTCGGTGTAATTTTCACATTTGAGATTTCCCCGGAAGCGTGTGTAAAATGCCGCTCATATTTATAACGAGCTATAAGATTATCGTACAATTCCGCGGATAGCTCTTTCTCTGGTATGAAGCTGGAGAGTGTCGACTGTTCAAGACTGCTTGCAACCCCATGAAGTTTACTAGCCACTGATAGATTTCTAATGCAGTTGGTTTAATCGCCGTAGTATCAATTTGCATTTAATAGTACTCACGCGTTTATAAACTGCGATGATTTCCGCTTAAAACTCAATAAACGAACACCCATTTTAACAGCGTCTACCAGCAAACATAAAAACTGTTAGTATTTGTAGCACACAAAACAAAACAACTCTCGGTAGGTCTAATTCGAATGCAGTCCAGCCGCCATCGAGGTCTACATTGCCAGTGTTATGGGAAGCCAAACCGGGACAGTGCCGTGGCCGAGTGGTTAGAACACTAGCCTCTCACCTAGAGGGCCGGATTTGAACCCACGACCTTGGGTATATGAAGTCAGCATGGTAACCATTACACCATGGAGAGCGATATGTAAAAAGCTGAAGACTCAATACTTGCATTAAAAATATGTGTTTTAATGAAGCTTCTGTGGAATATATGTTGTTATTGGAAACTATTACGGGACAAAATTCCAGGACAGTTGCAGCCTGATATGATTCTGGCAATTGACAAACAGGTTTTTAAATAATGTGACATTTGGAAAGGTTTAAGTCCCCCATAAAATCATTGAGGGCGTTTTCTGAGAACATCTGCTGATTCCAGTTTAAAGATGGTGTAGATGGCTGAAATTTTGGATCTCGAGAAAGGGCAGTTCATATGCCTTTGGAATTAGAGGTATAGTTTTATAATTTTGGCTCTTGAAGGTTAGTTTTCCACATACATAACAAAAAGAATTAGGATGAATTTTATACTGTTATGGCATTATGGTACTCGTATAATTACTATCTTTCAAACTTGTGAAGCAGAATTATGAAACACTAACTCACTCCTTGAACAC
Source organism: Hymenopus coronatus (assembly GCA_030762935.1). Taxonomy (NCBI): domain Eukaryota; kingdom Metazoa; phylum Arthropoda; class Insecta; order Mantodea; family Hymenopodidae; genus Hymenopus; species Hymenopus coronatus. The sequence continues at coordinate 22,276,638 of CM060886.1, read as the reverse complement.
CAACAGGAAAGCAACAAACGACTAAAACTAAATGAAATATCGTTAGTTATAAAATGCTAAATACAGAATTTGGCAGGTAGGATGATATGCAAATTCATTAGTTTCATTATTTATCTGGTGATAAATAACATTGATATGGGACAGCATATGAACATAAAATATTGATATGTTGTCCCATATCAATGTAAAACAAACACGAAATTGACAAAGTATGTGGGAAGCAGGAGATTCAATTTGTATCATACCTATAGGTTAAAATAATCTTCTTAAAGATTTTTCCTTTTAAATTTTTCGAAAAATGGTATGTAATACACAAAATCGAATTACACATTCGTTTTCACCATTAAACACACATAAAGTGTATCAAAAAGTTACAAAGTTACAAATTCCGTGTTGCATAGTGTTGTTATTATTTCTTAATTATTATTAAATTTATACTTAAATACTCCACAGGAAATTGGCTAATTAATACTTAATATAATCCAAATTTACTAGTTCTTCCTAAAATTCGAAATAACACAAGTATAAAAATGTTTTACCATTTATCTGTCTTTATTGGCGTGGTAGGTAAGTAGCACGAAGGGGATGTGTGTCTGAACCGGTAAGGTTATTTATTGTAACTATGCCAAAGAGCAGGCACGTCAGGAGGAACGGATTAAGTGAGAGTCCATCCATCCGTCTATCCAACCACCCACACATTCATCTGTCCGTCCATCATCCACCCCTCCATCCAAACATCCATCCATTCCGTCGTCATTTAGCACCCACCATCCATCCATGCATCCGTCTACCCGTTGTACCTCATCCACCCTCCATCTACTCATCCATCCATCCATCCACTCCTACCCACCCATCCATCTACCCACCACCAAATATGGTTTATATTATAAGCAATCTTAGTCATATTTTGTTGCGTATCAGAGAAATTTTGTAAACATACATGCATGATATACATATTCAAATGTTCCGAAAAATAGACCAATCATAATAATTAATCGATTTGGTTCTAAATTAATATTTAGGGAAAATTAGTACAGGCAATGTTGCATGGTCACATACAACTAACGAAAGCAAGCATTACATTTATATGACTACGCTTAACATAACCACAACTGGAGCTGTTACCCCTCACCGAGGCAACAGACAGATATCTGCGCGCAGTACCAACTTAAAACCAAGATTTCATGTAGCGAAGGGAAGATCCATCGCAAAGTTTTAAACTGAACGAGAGGTACCTCAAAGAAACAAAATAACAAAAAAAAAAAGAAATAAGGTAAACAAGAAAAAAAAAAAAGGCTGAAGGGATATAAGTTGCAACGTTTTGCAAATTCTCTAGTATGTTGCTTTTTAAATATCAACTTATGTCAATAATAAGATATTAGTGAATAACTCTAGCTTTTAAATATTTTGCTATTGTCAAACTTGGACTTACGGTAAAGAAAGTCGAGACGCAGGTACTTTTACTTTCGATCTACTGCGGAAATTTCAGTTGTATCGGTAACATCAATGTAACACGTGCCCTGGTAAGATATCATTACGGGTCTGGAAACATATAATTCTATGCTGTGGTTATTTAACATTGCCTTCGAATACTACACAATTATACGCTTTTAGTTAACATTATATTACTGCTCATGATGCTCCGTTAAGGTTTGCATCCAAGTGGTAATTTAAATGCACTGTTTTTGCACTGCAGTAATGTCTAGCCTTCATATTATGATCGACAGAACGACCTTGCAATCTAATTGTTTATCTTAATGAGGATTTCAAAGCACATAATGATCATTTACTTCAGGAACTTTGCCACTAAAGAAATGAGCGCGTTTTGCCACAGAATGTACTTTCTAAAAGTTTTCCAAATAATACGTTAATTGTATATTAAAGTAAAGTAAGTATAGAAGAGTATACACACCAGAAATAAATAATAAATTCGCGTCTTCTTGAATATTAAAGACACATAAAAATATTTAATCAAGACACATATACTAAGAATGGTACAGCAGACGTACACAACATCTCCATCGTGACACAAGCCCCTTGCAATATTTGAAATAAGTGATAACATATATTGTCACCACGCACAGGCGTCACTAAAGGAACGCCTCATAGCGCCTCAACTAAGTGTATATTACCAATATACTTCATCAACAATAAATATAATTAATAATTATAAACTTTATGGGTAAGCTTATGTCTTGCTGCTAGGAATTGCCATCCTAAAACCGGCGTCTCACAGAGGATAAAATCAGATGGTGTCAAATCTGGATATATAGAAGGCCATTGTGGATTGCTAATAATTCCGTCATCTACAATATTTACGCTAAGAGTTTTAAATTTCATGTAAGATATTGAATCACATCTCTGTCAATGTCCCTTGCTGCCTCACACAACTTAATTGGCACATTGTTCCTATTGCAGCGCATTTATTGTAAACAAAGGTTGAAAAATGACAGATTGCTTATAACTTAAAACAATTTTTAAGTGTACGACATCAAAGTTAAAAAAATCGTCTTCTAACTGTCCTTTCCAGGTTCTTTTCGAGATATTCAAACTAGAGATATTTTTCTTCAATATCAATTACACTTCAGTTGATATCTTATTCCCCTTCAGTGAGAAGTCCCGTTGAAATGCTATTCAATAATTGAGCCTAACCTCTTAAATAAAAATCAGTTGCTGATAGTTGCCGAATAGTTCTCTACGATGCAAGAATCGAAATAAATGGTTTAAACCAAACCCCACCGTTAATACCGCTTGTAGTGAGGGTTGAAGTGGGTCATTTGATGGCAGCATGCGCGTAATAGGATTTTGTTACGCGTGAAAACTGGGCAATTGTTCGACAAAAACCTCCTCCGCTTTTTGCAATCTCTGAGGAGGTGAAACTCATATCAAAACAATGATGTAGTTTAGAGTAAGAGTGAACTATAGTAGGAACAATTTAAATTGAATTTATTTTTTTTATTGTTTCATTTATATAGCCCCCTTTAACATCTAAGGTCATATCGGGGGCTTTGCACTAGAAACAACTCGTTGTCAGTAGGTTTAAATCATTTTGAACAGTCCCCTATTTCTATATCATGATGCGGTGCTAACCTTCTTCTCTATTTTGGTCGCGTATTAACTTGATAAACTCGTGAAACTAATTCTCTCCCTCTCTCCTCACTTAAAAAAGCACTACTTGACTACTTGCTGCGAAATAGCAAACTGAAAACATAGGACCTTTTCTTGGAGGCCGATATAAGGGCATAAAGGACAAACAACTGTAAGCTACTCTGAGGGAAGTAAGTGAGAAGTGAGTTGTTCTCTGATGTCTTTGTTTATTGTGAGTGGGCTTGGGCCTCGCAGCGACGAAGCTACGGTGATCTCCAGGGAGTGGTACGGGAATTAACTTAAATAACGTCGGCACTTTTCGTTCAATCAAGGTTTATTCCTCTTTTTCAAGCGTTCCCGAGAATGTTCCTGGCGCGGTTGAGTTTCGATAATTTTCCTCGAACAAGAGCGTAACGCGCATAAAGATAACTAAACTTTACGTGGCGACGAGTGCAACGGTTACGTGCAGAATAACTGTAGACCCTTTAAATTTCCGCAGTGGCTTCTTTACGCGTGACATTTATTTCAACTGTGTGAATTACTGTAATAAATTTACTATATTTACGAGGATTCTTGTTTCGAGCATCACAGATTCTACGTGTAGTTACATTCCAACTGCCTCAATCACTATAACTCTGCTAATCCGCGCGTACTTCTTGTTTTGGGCTTCCCAGATTCCCCTTGGGATTACACCTCAACTGCCTCAATCACTATAATAACTCGGCTAATTCGCGCGTATTCTTGTTTTTGGTGTCGCAGGTTTCCTCTTGGAGTTACATCTCAACTGACTCAATCACTGTAATAACTCGGCTAATTCGCGCGTTCTCTTATTTAGGGTGTCGCAAGTTTCCCCTTGGAGTTACATCTCAACTGCGTGAAAATTGCGGCGAATACTCTACATTTATAACAAATTCTACCCACGTGCAAAACTCCCAACTCGTAATCTCATTGACCCATTTTGTCGCTTGGGGTGCGCTTCTGCCGTGAGTAACTATAATTGGTCAATGCGTCTTTTACGTGATTCTTGACCTAAATTTCCTCGTGGTTCCCCGGTTTATGTGTCACCTTCACTTTCTCTTGCGGAGACGTGGCCACACAATAGCGTCTTTCCCCTCTTGCAACATACAAAGAAACAGCGTAAACAACTGAATTCGTTGCTTGAGAAGTCTGGGGTTGAAGTTAGAAGCGCTTTCCCGGAACAATCTCTTTGAACATCCAATATACAATAAATTCATTATATCTTACTTACTAATTAACCTAAACAATGTAATCAATTACAACTATTGGTTATGCGCTTATTCACCTGGGCGATAATCCGTCTCAATGGGTATCTTAATAGTGCTAGGTTCTCGGTAGGTTAATGGGTAACTGAATTGCATAGGTTAGACCGGATTTTGAAAAATCCTATATACGTGCCCACTATCTTAGGTGTGATTTTGGCAACGAGAAAGCAGTGCATGGGAACCCACTTTGTTTTTGTGGTTCTTCTTAATTCCATCTGCTACTTTTAATTGCTTAACTGTAAGGTCGATGTCGCGTAGTTGATGCTGTTAATGATTACGGCGTAATGATATCATTTGGAATGTCGTTGTCCGCTATTTCTACAACTGTGAACTTGTAGGTGAAGTTGGTGATTTCCGCATATAGGTCCTGCAGGGATAGCAGTGGAACTTGTTCTGCATTGATGTGGAGTTGTGCTGTTTGAAGTGTTGGCGCAGTGGTGATGTAGTTATTTGATAGGTCGGCCTGGGTAATACATTACTTCTAGATGGTACAGGTGTTGGCTTGCGTCCCTTTACTTAGACAAAACCATTCATTCTGATACCGAAGCACCACCACCTGTAAATTCACCCAAATTCAAATATGTCCGCAAAAGAAACCAGTGGAAAGGTTTACTTGGGCGTCAAACTGGATAAGATTAGTTGCAATGGCCTACTTTGCTCACTGTACCCCCATACGTTAGTCTGACTATAGAAGCTACAGCCAGCTCAGGTCGAAAAGTGCCTTTACATTTCTTTAACTGATAAGTGCATCACATATAAATAAAAATGCAGAAAATCAACAGCTGATAAAAACGGGAAGATAGTTTAAATTAACTTATGTGTTGGTAAAGTGTACTGCGCGGAGTTGATATGGCCTCTACCGACCGGCAGATCTACGCTCTACTTTACTCCAATCCCTCCTCGTTCCCGCAACGCAACTTGACCGCAATGCAAACACAATGAATGATAGACGCAGAGGTCCTCTTCCTTTTATTAAATAGTTGGAAGGTTAAGAATATTGAACGCACAGAGTTATTATTTACCCTATGAACATAGGTGACTATGCTCAATACAATGATTGTGTGTTTTAAACCATGCGCTCCGTACCAACACATAAATATTATTTGCAGTGATTTTGCTCATATGTCTTCTTTGTGTGATACAAGCAAAACTGCTTTCTTGTCAAGAAGTCTGGTGGTCGCTCTAATATATAATTTGTATCAAGCCTTAGATGCTTTATCATATAGTGGAAATTTGGAGATAAAAACTAAAAATGGATCAACGATTGCAGTTTTAAAATATTATCCCTTTGAAAAAGTTCAAGCTTTATGTCGTCACCCCAAATACTATTTCTGAATAACAACGATGTCCACTGATGGAGAAAGAACTTATCCAGTGTCTGCAGTTCCAGTAGGAATATGGAAAAGTTTGATAATTTTACCGTGAATAATTCTTTGTAAACAGTCATTATTTTTGAAGACAGTCAAGAATCTAATATTATTGCAAACTTATTTCCCGTGTATGGAAAAAATGCTTCCACTGTTTTAGCTCCTTTTCCCTCATTTTTCCTGATTTTGAAGCTTTCACAATCAGGTTTTCAGCCTTAAACATTCTTCTAGTGACTATGGATCCAACATTTCCTGTCAGTTCTTGCAGAACAATGAATCATTCAGAAAACAACGATCCTTTTACGCTTATAGTAGATATGGCTGTGTAGTTGCGGTGAGAGCGCTAACAGACTGTACTATACCTTCCTTATGTTCTACACCAACAAATGATAGTGTGCGCTTTGTTCTCATTTACTTTTCAAAATCACCATGGTCTTATTAATATCATCAGAGTGTGAATACTGAACCAGCTTACATCTTCTTACAGTCAAAAAGTTATCTTCTAATTGTTGAATTTTAACTACATCGGTAGCATTGAAATGGGAAACAAATTTAGTGATATTCCTATTTCTGATTCTGTATTTTTACTTTCTCCATACGCACTATGTACATAGTGTATAGAGAGAGAAAGTATAGCACTCCACCAAAAATTCGATACCCAGATTTCACCGGAAATATATGTTTTAGGGTCCCCAATATCCAAAAAAAAGCATTTTCACAAAAAGGTCCGTGTGTGTGTGTGTGTGTGTGTGTGTGTGTGTGTGTGTGTGTGTGTGTGTCCGTGTGTCTGTGAACACGATAACTCAAAAACGAAAAGTCGGTAAAATACCAAACTTGGTATTTAAGTTTAGTATCTTCCAGGGATGTGACACGAAGATTTTGAGAAAAATCCCCCCACCCCCAACTACCCTTTACATGGAACTTTTTTCGAAAATTTTGATTTTCTCAAAAATGGCTCTAACGATTTTGATTAAACTTTCGGACATTAAACATATTTACCTGACAAATAAAATTATATCTTGAATTTTCTGGGAATAGCCTCTGAAGAGTAGTTTATTCTGGATGAATTTTACTAAATTTTGAATGACTGCTAAACCGTAAGAGATGGACAAAAGCTTACTACACAAAAAATGTAGAGCACGTTAAAACACACAATTTATGTTATATACATTTTTTCGTGGAGTTCGTCGTTTTTGTGACATTCCTTATTGGTTTCTGCTAAGAAAAACGTATACTTTTCTCATAGAGGAACTTCTCAACTCCTATCCATATAAACAAAGGAACTTCATTGACATAGCAACCAGCTTTTGACTATCACTTTAACCTACGGTTGTCCCTTATTTCGCTTTTACTTACAAGGAAGCGAGTAATAAGACTATTTCTGCTAATTTTTTCTGATTAGCATAAAGTAAATAGAAGTATAAGCTTTTTAAGAATTATGGGATATGGAGAAAGTCATGTGAATGGTACACATCAGATTTTTTAAAGTAAAGAATCCATGATTCGCAGCTTCAAATCTTCCTCCTATTGGCATTTACTTTTCAACATCGAGAGCCCATAGTTTTAACTCTTCAACACATTCACTGCGTTCAGAAACCGTGGAAATAATTTCTCATACATAATATTTCTGAATTCAGTGCACACTTGGTTTTATAACTTAGGTTGTGCTTTCAAAAAACAAAGCTGCTGTGCTGATGTGACTGCTCGAAGCTTCTTCTGACTGTTGCACTTTCTTCCTTTTGTAACGAGGACTTACACATGCTGTTTCTGTCTTCGGTGGACTTGGCACATAGTTATATGACGATGATCCACTTTGATAATTAACAGATTCGACTTCTGCTGCGGCAGAATGGGGCACCTGTATGTCGTAGTCTCTAGATGTAGTATCAGTGTGCTTTTCATTTTGATTGTGAGATTGTTCACTTGTAGAATATTCTTGTATATCAAAATAAACTTCTGTAGACAAATTAGCATACAAAGAATGGTCTTCTAAAACTTGCACTATATATTCTGCCATATATTTCTCTTGTGTAGTTAAATGACTAGTCCCGCAAATATTAAGCTACTCGAGAAAATAGTTGGTTGCCAGTTAAGTACATTTACAGGATTTAGCACTGTTACAGAACACATTATTAACCATTTTGTTTGAAAGTACCAAAAGTCGTTGAAAGAAAGAAGCTCGATATTAAGTAACTGGATTTCGAGCGGAGGTGACGTAATCTAACCCCATACTGCCCTCTCCCACTTCCCCGTGTGTCACACGCAAGAGGCAAATCCACTCAATTCTCAACATTTCTCACATTCAACTTGAAATTTTACGGTTCTTGTCGGGTTTCAGCATATAATTTGTTACGCATCGATATCACTCGTCTTAGATCAACAAATTTGCAAAATTTAAAGGCTCGTTTCGACCTAAGCTAATTGAAGGTTCACTTGTGATAACAGTTGCCTTACACCCACATCTTTTTATAGCCTTGATTTTGCCTCTTTGAGATGAGGCAAATTCCAATCTGCTGAATCTTTCTTCCAAACGTGGAGCATGAAATTAGTTCCAAATACAAAGATTAACCCAAGTTTACTTTGCCATTGGACTGCCCCGTTAGGCCTCTTGGGTGCTACAATCCCAGGCATCGCCGCTGAAGTCGATACCGGATTCCCTGTAAGAAATGCGGGCATCTTGGTAGCAAAGGACAAAGGCATTCAACTGAAGGTGTACTCTTTTATGCGGTTCCAAAGGTTGCTTGGATCCAACATTTAATAGTACCGCCGTAATAACATAAACTTAGAAAAAACACACACACATACATTCTGTCAAGAAAGTATTGGGAATTGATCATTTAAAAAGCCTGTTTAAAACGGTATTCAAAATTATTGTTGTCGCTAAGTTGGTACAACTTTCCTCTATACCCACGCGGAGTTTGATCGTAATCTGTCATCTAGTTTGTTTGCAGTACGCCATTTTGTTAGTTCATGACAAAGGTGATTTGCGAATTTAAGATGGATACAAATATTGAACAAAGAATCTGTCTCAAATTTTGCATTGCAAATGGTATTTCGTGTGCCGAATCACTGAAAATGTTACACAGGGCTTTCGGTGAATCGTCTTTATCAAAAACACGTGCATATGAGTGGTACAGTACATTCAAAAGTGGTCGAGATGTGGTGGAAGATTTGCCTCGCTCTGGTCGGCCATCAACGGTTTCAACTGAACTGAAAATCGTCATTTAGGTCTGAGAGAGATTGCCGCTGAACTTTATGTGTTTCACGAATCAATTTATACCATTTAAACGATTGTTTGGGCATGACACGTGTTGCAGCTCGGTTAGTTCCGAAAGACTTGAAATTTCTACAAAAACTCAATCGCGTAAGGATTGCTGAAGACATGCTAGAACGATCCAGTTCCGACCCCACATTCATGAAACGCATTGTAACTGGTGATGACACGTGGGTTTATGAGTTTGACACTCAAACCAGTCAACAAGCTTCCGAATGGCGCCTTCCAACTGAACCGAAACCTAAAGGGCACGTCAAACGCGATCAAAACTGAAGATAATGTTGACAGTTTTTTTTCGATTATCGCGGTGTCGTGCACTCACAGTTCTTGCCAGAAGATCAGATGGTAAATAAAGAGTATTATCTGAGCATTATGCGGCGTTTGAGAGAAGAAATAGGGTGAAAAAGGCCCGATTTGTGGAACGACAACTCATGTATTCTGCACCACGATAATGCACCAGCTCACAAGGCTATTATTGTGAACGAATTTCTGGCCAAAAACTTAACAAATTTCATTGAACAACCACCGATTTCACCTCATCTGGCTCCTGCTGATTTCTTTCGTTCCAAAACTCAAGTTACCACTTCGAGGCACCCGTTTTCAGTCGATAGAAGACATAAAGGAAAATTCGCGGCGACAAATGACATCGATTCCTAAAAGTGACTACAAAAAATGCTTTGATGATTGGATTATTTGTTGGCATAAATGTATAATTTCAGAATAAAATTGGATGAATATTTAATTTTTTTCTTTTTTATTGGAAAATTCCTGGAACTTTCTTGACACAGTAGTATAACACCAGATATACCGTTTCACCTTGACCAGCAACCACCGAGTTTCAATTCCGCTACCTTCTTCCAGATTTGCAACCTCATTCTTTCCCATCATCTGCACTCCATCCTTTTTACATGCACTACTATGTTAAATAACACTCCTTCAACCTGCCAACATGAGTCGTCGTGTGGTTGCTGGATATCCTGAAGCGATGAAGCCTAAGGTGTTCAGTTGGTGAAGAGGAAACTGTGTTTCTACAGGACAAGAGCCGCTCATTCGCATCCCGGACTCCAAAGTTCCCCATTGGTGCTGCAGTCGCTGATGTTCTGGCTTACAATAATCTGATGCAGCAGCGTAAGTGCTGACTGCGGTAATAGTGGTGACCGCCATTGTCGTGGATACGCCTGACAGGTGGAGCAGTTAGGGCCGTCTGTGGCAGTGCTGGGTATGGCCGGCCGTATATGTGACAGCGCCATATTAATGGTATTATGGTATTTACGCCATAATGGCAATTTGGAAATCGGTGTTACTGGGGGCAGGATTACATTCGAAGTAAGCCTTCTGCTTTGCTCGTCCCATGAGCTGTCAGGTTGTCTCTCTGTCACAGCTGGGGCACCCTTTAAGACATTAAGAAGGACGAATCTTCCAGAAAATTAAATATGCATGTCGAACTTAAATGAAATGATTGATACTTACAGAAAAACTTGTATGCCCATTTCTTAAGAATGGATAAAAAAAAAGGGCTCACCTCAATATTTTAGAAAAATGTTTCGGCAGAGAGTGGTATTTAGGATTGACTTTTTTTACCAATCGGCATTGTAATTGGAGCATAGAGGCCCGATAGCCTGTCCTTGCATTAACAGTCTCGGTTACTCATTTCCCAGTTGTATATATCATGGAAAACAACACCAATAGCTCAAATGTTAAACGCTCAAACGATTTGACGGTATTGTATCATTTTCTGACAGCTCTCTGGTGTAAGCTGAATGATATCGTAGCGTCGAACGAGTTGGGTGTTCCTCGTTTAAGCATTTTTATGGCCCTCTAGTGGGGGTGTTTACAAGGCAAAAAGGAAGCTTATAGAGGCACTGAAGACCTGCATCAACATACTGGGAGCCTTTAAAGATGACGACAATGTAGGGCACATTTCCGTGTTGTGGTCGACAGTTTCTAAAATAAATTTTAGTACTCTATGACTAAAGGTAAATTAAGGTAATGTAACAAATTTTTTTCTGTTTTACCTGAGGTTGCTGCAGAACTCATGCAATTAGTTTTGTAGAATCATCTGGTACAATGTATCTATATATGACATTAGCTAGAAGATAACGAATAATCGAATGATTTATATACAGTATCAAAATCCGTGTCATAATACACAAGAAACCACGCTTTTTGGAAATATTGCTTATTTTTTATTTCAATAAAAACTTATTCTTTTCTCGTGATTCGGTTTCTTTTCTTTTCTTCTTACCAAAGAGAACGGAATTTTTGTCATCATGTAACACTTACCTTAGAGCACTTACTGTTATGGATCCATCGCAGCAGCATCCTTTGAGACAGCCATCTGTTGTCTGCCAAGATTATTAAATGTTTGCTCACTTTGTTCTTAGTTACGTCAGTATAAATAGTACCTACTGTGTTTAGTATAATGATACCTCTGTAATTTGCATAGTTCTTTTTGGTTAATGTTCACCTCTTAGATCATATCGCACGGTGAATGATATCATGAAATGATCTCAAACGGTCCATGGCGCTTAAAGTTACCTGAGATCAAGATTAGGGAAAAGCCCACAAGCTGTATCTGGGTAACTCATATTGACCTAGACTCGACCTCGGGACTTCTTCAACTTGAGGCAGATAAGCTACTCCCACACTACAGAGGAGGGCTGCAGTTTTAGTTGTCTCTTTTTTAACTATTGAAGTCATAGGTTTTGTCCCACTCTTCCACTCCATAATGCATTCAGAAAGTTAAGAGACATAGTTAAAAAAAATCTGATGTGTACCATTCACATGACTTTCTCCATATCCCTGCAATAAATAATTCTTAAAAAGCTTATACTTCTATTTACTTTATGCTAATCAGACAAAAATAGCAGAAATAGTCTAATTACTCGCTTCCTTGTAAGTAGAAGCGAAATAAGGGACAACAGAAGGTTAAAGTGATAGTCAAAAGCTGGTTGCTATGTCATTGAAGTTCCTTTGTCTATATGGATAGGAGTTGACAAGTTCCTGTATGAGAAAAGTATACGTTTTTCATAGTAGAAACCAAAAATAAGGAATGTCACAAAAACGACGAACTCCACGAAAAAAATGTATATAACATAAATTGTGTGTTTTAAAGTGCTCTACATTTTTTGTGCAGTAAGTTTTTGTCCATCTCTTACGGTTTAGCAGTTATTCAAAATTTAGTAAAATTCATCCAGAATAAACTACTCTTCAGAGGCTATTCCCAGAAAATTCAAGATATACATTTTATTTGTCAGGTAAATATGTTTAATATACGAAATTTTAATCAAAATCGTTAGAGCCATTTTTGAGAAAATCAACATTTTCAAAAAAAGTTCCATGTAAAGGGTAGTTTGGGGTGGGGGGATTTTTCTCAAAATCTTCTTGTCGCATCCCTGGAAGATACTAAACTTAAATACCAAGTTTGGTATTTTACCGACTTTTCGTTTTTGAGTTATCGTGTTCACAGACACACGGACACACACACACACACACACACACACGGACCTTTTTGTGAAAATGCTTTTTTTGGATATTGGGGACCCTAAAACATATATTTCCGGTGAAATCTCGGTATCGAATTTTTGGTGGAGTGGTGGAGTGCAAGTCAGTGAAAAGTAATTGGATGATGGTAACTGAGAGGATTTTGAATTTGTGTCCATAAATTTTGAAAATGGTGGTGCCACAGTTTTGATAAAACAGCGTTCAGATTGAGGTTGACTTTTGTTACTTTGGTCATCTCCTTAGCGCGATGTAATGCAGCTGCTTACCAAGAGGAGGTCTGGATTTGATTCTCGGTACACGTGTTTGATACCTGGTCCGTGAGCACTTAGCCTCGTGAGGAACTAATTAAGGAGGTACTTGAGAGGAAATTAGCAAGGTTGTGGCGTGGAGCGCGTTAACCGGCTGGAAGGGGCTCAATGCCTTAACCACGTAGTGCACCCCACACATGACCACACATGTTGGTCAGAGAAGTGGGGATGCAGCGATAGGACGGTACCTCTTCCACTATTTCGGGTTGTTCCGCAGCGGAGTTTAGTTAAGCTTTTTTCTTTCTTTCTCTTGTTCTTTGTTCTGTTTACTTTCTCTACACGTACTATGTACATAGTGTATAGAGAAGGTATTGCACTCCACCCAAAAATTCGATACCGAGATTTCACTGGAAATATACGTTTTAGGGTCCCCTTTATTCAAAAAAAGTAATTTCAGAAAAAAGCTCCTTGTGTGTGTCCGTGTGTCAGTATGTCAGGGTGTCTGTGAACACGATAGCTCAGAAACGAAAAGTCGGTAAAATACCTAGCTTGGTATTTAAATTTACATCTTCCAGGGATGCGACACGAAGATTTGGAGAAAAATCCCCCCACCCCAAACTACCCTTCACATGGAAATCATTTCGAAAATTTTGATTTTCTCAAAAATGGCTCTAACGATTTTGATTAAAATACCGGATATTAAAGATATTTATATGGTAAATAAAATGAATTTTCTGGGATTAGCCTTTAAAGACCTCTTTATTCTGAATGCATTTTGCTGACTTTGCGTAGCTGGTAAACCGTAAGAGTTAGACAAAAACTTACTACACAAAAAATGTAGATGACGTTCAAACATACAATTTGTCATATTAAGTTTTTTTTTCGTGGAACTGACTATTTCTGAGATATTCCTTGTTATTTGTTTCAGATTTAAAATACTTGAACTTTTTTCACACAGAAGGCTGTAAATTCATAGCAACTGATTTCATCCACATGCAACCGGCTTTTAAAAGATTTGACTATCGTTTTTGCCAAATTTTATTTCACTCACGAACTTTGAGAAACGAAACTTGAATCAAGTTAACAAATCGATAACATCATAAATTACAGCATAAAACATCAGTATAACTTCTGGGTCCATGGAGTTTTTCTCAATGGCGTGTTTAATGCGCAAACTTGATTTCCTTAATACTTCAATTCCTTTACAAATCATTTTGATGTTTCACAATTTACAGGTTAAATTATGTCCACTAATTTTGTACATTATCTTCTTAAGTGAGTGTATTTCTTTAAGAGATTAATTATTCTCTAACTTTAGCAATACTACATCGTGATATTCAACGAAATCACTCCGAAGTACATTTCGTCTTGTTTTTTCCTACGTCTCTAAGCTAAATTTAAACAAAATCAGGAGACAATGTATTCCTAATTCTTTTTTCCTTTCCTTAAGGAAATAAGCTAATAAACATGCATATACATTCGTTCGTCGTTCATAATCTCTTATACGTAGATCATCCTTTTTAACTACTAATACTACAAGTTACAGGTAATTATATAAAAGTTCAAGGTTACACAATAACTTTTCGTTGCACTACTTTTGGTTTGTTTATTGTTTTGTTTTCTTACTTACCTCTATTTGTTCTTCCCACAGTATTATCCCTTTTCTTTTATTATTTGCAAGTTAATTCTATTCCTCTTCGATGTTGTCGGAAAGAAGAACAATTTTCATAATTTTTGCATTCTGGTACGATAAAGCCACGCTATAGTTGGATGTCTGAGGGTGCGTAACTTGAACTTGAAATAAAAGTTTTGTGGATCTTTTGTTTTTATTTTACTTGGTTTCATACATATAGTGGACAAGAAAACAGTGATTGAATTCAATTTCTGGTCACCGAAATACTCTTGCTCCGAATGCCGTACCTGATAGTTTTCGGTGAGACATAATACCAGGTGGCCAACGACCCCGACATATTCTGAGATCTCTTCGTGCGTTAAAAGAGTACTCAATGGGGATGTTTAAAGTTAAAACCAGTAAGTAGGGAAATGGCGAGGGTTATCTTCGTTTTATCCCTCTCAATGAGCGCGACTCGTTCACCGTCCTTGCTAAGAAGCAAGAGGAGTGAATAGAAGGACCACTTCCCCTGATCGGTTTTAGTTTGAAATAACCCCGCTGAAATTTGCAACTCTTTTAACGCCCGAAAGGTTCAAATATGGAGCAGTTGAGGGATCTGGTATAATCTATAATTAATCTTGAATTTCTGTCTTCCCAGGTGTATTTGTGTCTTTCTTTATGTTGATACATGGAATTATTTACATTACCATAGTTCGCTGTACCTATTTCTCAATTATTTGATGACATAGATAAAATATATTATCATCCCTTCTGAAAAAAGAACAATTATGACAAAATCAAGTATAAACTGCAAGCAATTCAATCATCTTATGGTAGGAGCACGTGGTACAATACTATGCTGTTTTGCAGTGGTCTGGAAATGTTATCTAGACAAGGGAATCAAACCAATTGCTGTCCTAGTTATAAGAGGACTTTTCAATATTTTAAAACATCAGTTATATGATTTTTGAAAATTGTAGTTAGATAAACAAATACATTTTGAGATAACAGATTTTTAAAATTATTAAATAGAGATTTTCAGTTAATGTTATACCATCTGTTTGTTTCTATATATTGCCTTCTCTTGCCTGTATGTACAATATGCATAGTGTACAGAGAAGGTATTGTGTTGCACCCAAAATTCGATGTCGAGATTTCACCGAGAATATATGTTTTGAGGTCCCTGAATCCGAAAAAAGACTTTTTAGACAAAGGTCCATGTGTGTGCCTGTAGACAGCATAACTAAAACGAAAAAAAAAAAAAAAAAAAACCGTTAAAAACCAAAGTTGGTATTTAAGTTTAGTATCATCTTAGATGCGGCACGAAGATTTTTAAGGAAACTAGTTTTTGAAGATTTTGTTTTTCTCAAAAATGGCTATTACGGTTTCGATTAAAATGCCGTATATTAAAGATATATACCTACATGACAAATAAACTGTATATGTTGAATTTTCTAGGAATAGCCGCTGAATACCCCTTTATTCAGGATGAGTTTTGCAGAATTTTGCATAGCGATTAAACCGTAAGAGATAGACAAAGGCTTACTACACAAAAAATGTAGATCTCGTTAAAACACATAAATTATATCATATGTTTTTTATATAGAGCAGACCGCTTCTGAGTTGTCCCTTGTTATTATTGGCTTTAAACTACTTGAACTTTTCTCATACGGGAAGTGACGTTTCGCTTTATCTCTCTTGTTTTACTGCTAGCCATGTAAAGCGAACCGAACTTCAGTTGTTTCACATAGGACCAGCTTTTAAAAGATTTTACTATCAATTTAGCCTAGTGCATTCTCTTATGCCCCTTCTTCTTACAAGGAAGCAAGTAATAAACTATTTCTGTTAATGTCTATGTTGATTAGTGTGTCGTAGATAAAGAAATAAATATTTTGTAAGGAAAGTTGTTTGTGATTCAGCTAGAGAAAGTCATGTGAATGAAACACATAAGATATTTTTATTGTTATATTTACCTTTTTCATGTTGATAGCTTGTAAATTCAGGAGGCTATTTTTAGATTTCACGAGCATATAATATACATCCACTTTGTATCTAGTTTTATGCAATTTATTTATATTGTTTACCACTTTTTCCACCTTAATACATAATAGTTTGTGCTATAATCAGAAAACCATTTGATTCTATGTCTCTATATCTCTATATACTTTTACAACTTGTACCAGTTTAGATACTTGTTCATTTGTTACGATAAAAAATTAATCCAAGAATAATAGTGTGTAACTTTTTTTTCTGTTTTCATGGTAAATTTAATATTATAGTCCTATAAATTCAAGATTTTAAAACAGTATTTGTAGAATGATGTTGTATAATGGCAAATAGATCGTCTATATATCTGAAGAAATAGGTTGAGAAGTACTAACTGCAACTTCCAGAAACGTATATAGAGATCTGCTAAGAAAGGATATATAGAATTTCCCACAATCAGACTATTTGCCTGTATATAAGCTCCTATTTAAGGTGAAATAACTTTGATAGTTACAGCAAGAGTTAAAAAAAAAGCTGATGTGTTACACTCACATGACCTTCTCTAGCTGTTCTAAAAACTCCTACTTAAGATTCTTCTTCTTTCTGCACCTTGCTAATCGTAGTACTCATTAGCACAATGATATTATTATTATTTGGTTCCGTATAAGTAGGAAGAAAATAGGGGAATACTCTACGCTAAACCAATGGCCAAATGTTTTAAAAGCTGTCGTTATGCGATTGTCATTACAAATCGCTTCTTTTCTTGGCCAGGAGTAGAACAAAAGAAAAGCGGACACTCCCGTCTGAGAAAAGTGTGAGTACTTCACAACTGAAACAAATAACAATGAATACCTCGAAAACGGTAAGCTCCACGAGAAAAATGTATATGACATAACTTGTGTATTTTAATAAGACCTAAATTTTTTGTACAGTAAGTTTTTATCTATCTCTTACAGTTTACTAGTTATGACAAATTAAACAAAATTCATCCACAATAAACAGGTCATCAGAAGCTATTCCCAGAAAATTCAAGATATACATGTTATTTGTTAGGTAAATATCTGTAATATATGATATTTTAATCAAAATCGTTACAGCAATTTTTAAGAAAATCAAAATTTTCGAAAAAAGTTCCATGTAAAGTGTAGTTTGGGGTAGGGGGATTTTTCTCAAAATCTTCGTGTCACATCCCTGGAAGATACTAACTTAAATACCAAGTTTGGTATTTTAGCTACTTTTCGTTTTTGAGTTATCATGTTCACAGACACGTGGACACATGGACACACACACGGACCTTTTTCTGAAATTGCTTTTTTTGGATACAGGGGGTCCTAAAATATGAATTTCCGGTGAAATCTCGGTATCGAATTTTTGGGTGGAATACAATACTTCTCTATCCCTATGTACATTGTACATATGGGGTTAGAGAAAGTAAAAATCAGACTTTAAATTAAATTTTCTTTCACAACAATTGATGTTAACCATTCGTTATGTATAACAGGTATGCTTAATTTTTGAGAGTTTTTGGTAAGTTAGGTATCCTAGGTAGTATTGGATTACTGCTTTTCCACTGTACTTTAAAATATAAAGCTATGATCTGAGTTTTAGATAACCTTTGATTGACGATGTTGAGATAATTTTTTCAAAACAATGTAATGTACTTTTTATAAAACTTCAAGTACTCTGTCATTATAATACTTTTATTGAGTATTAAAATTAGGACTGCCTTTTTCTGTTTTCAAATACACCACAGAATTTCTGATGTAATTAAGATTATTTTCACAGAATCTAAGCACCTTGTATTTTTTGTGCATTGGAATCATTTATATATAAACTTAAAATTTCCAATTATATTGCAGCTACGTAGTGACGAATGTTGCAAATGCAGGTTTTTAAGCCTTTATCCAAAAATTGTAATTAATCTTTCTTGAACGTGTAGTATGATAGCTTTTTCATAACCTGAATTTTTTAATGTTTTTTAATGATTTTGTTTAAGAATCTTAAATCTCTTGTTAGGTAGAGACTATTTAGTTTATTTTTAAAAAATATCATTATTTTCTTGCACTCCAAATTGTAATTTGCATGAAATATGAATAATAACTTTCTTCAAAATTTGTCCAAAAGGTTGACTCCACTGTTGTTAAAATTAAATGTAATTCATAAAGCTGCACTTCAATTCCGTCTTCTCCTTTTTATAATGCAATTTTTAGCCATTGCCAATATGCTTAACACTATCAATAAAGCAAGGCATGACTGACAGCTGTGGCATAGATTGAGAAACTTAATATTAGCCAGCACATATCTTGTTTAATTTCTCTACATACGGAGTAGATGGTACCCAGGTAAAGAAGATATTGTACTCCAACCAAAAATCCATACCGATATTTCACGGGAAACACACGGAATTATCTTCAAAATCTTTTATTTTCTCAAAAATGGCTATAAGGATTTTGTAAACTTTAAGAGATAGACAAATACTTGCTAAATAAAAAGTATAGATCACGTTAAAACACGCAATTAATTACATGTGGAGTTTACGTCTATTGAGATATTCCTTGTAATTGGTTTCAGTTTTAAAATACTTAAACTTTTCTCATACGGGAATTAGTAAATTCCTGGCAATACAAAGAAACTGCCGGCTTAAAATGCTTAACTATCGTTTTAGCTTAGTGTATTCCCTTATTTTCATTCTTCTTAAAAGGAAGAAAGCAATAAGACAATTTCTCGATTAGCATGAGTTAGATATTGGAAGAAGCTTTCCAACGATAATCTCCTGCAGAGATGTAGAGAAGTTATCATATGAATGGAACAGATCAGATTGTTTTAAATTGTATATCTCTTTAGATTTACCTTCTGATTATGAACGTTATTATTAAAATTTGAGATTCTTTTTACTTCTTTATTACTAGACATTTTAACAAGAGTTTCTAATTCACCTTTTCCCTTTGGCTTTTATTCAATTTATTTTGCAATAAAAATAAAAATAACCTTACATGACGTAAAATGCTGGTAGAATAATAATAATAATAATAATATCTATTCTACCTTTATTTATATTACACAAATTCTCCTTTTAACTTTGGAATCTACAGTAGTATCATCCAATCATATGTTTTAACTGTTTTAAGAACAATTAAAATGAGTTGAAGATTATTCAGTTTAATATTCTTCCTACAAAAATTGCAAATACTATTAATCTCAAAATTCCTAGGCTCTTACCCTGACGAAGTTTCAATAGTCTTGTGCATGTCATGCTCAGAGTACAAAGTGACATTTTTTCATTTTTATATTTATACATCTGCGGTAAAAAAAAAAAAGGAGTATTTTATTTTACAGCGATAACTATTTGTCGGTTCTCTTTAGCCGAAACTGACCATTTTAATAATATCTACAGTGTTTTCTTTTGAATGTTGTGATACTGACTTCGACAAAAATGGCAATACCCATTACCGCTTCTAAAACCTTAAACTTAACTCCAGAAATTCGTGTGATTATTATTGTAAATATGAAAACAGAATCTTGAGGCTTCTTTTAGAACGTCCAACTCATTTTCATTTGAGTTTAAAATTAAAAAGCTATTCTATTTCACACACAAATAATATACATGCCTGCTTACATCTTGTTGAACTTAACGTCTAAAGAAAGCTAACAATGTAGCCGGTAGATGGTAACTGTTGTTTTAATAATGTACTTTCTTTTTTTTTAATAGAACATTTTTTCTTGTAGTTGACTCGCTTTGGTTATTGTAGGCAATCTCTTGCGGATAATTAGTTAAGCAAGTCAGGAAGAGGACTTCAGAGGCCTTCCCAGAAAATTCATGATATATAATTCTATTAATATATCTTTAAAATTTAGTATTTACCATTTTTAGAGTTATTTAACATTTGAGAGGGTAAAAACTTTTTAAGAAATTGATATGTTTCATTCCCATAACCTTCTCTACCTATGCGCAGGAAATTATTCTCATAAAATTTTATTCTTCTACCTTATCGACATAAACATTAGCAGAAATGGTCATTTTACTTGATTCCTTGTAAAAAGAAGGCAAATATCGGAATACATAAGGCTAAAGTGATAGTCAAATATTTTAAAAGCTGTCCCAGTGCAATGTTGTAAAATTCTGTTTTCTTTGCAGGGCCAGGAGTAAAACAAAAGAATGAACAATTAATATTAGTAACGATCTCCTTTGAGAAAAGTATTGCATTTTAGAATTGAAACCAATAACAAGGAATATTACGGAAAATATTCCAGGAAAAAATGTATATGACAAATTCTGTGTTTTGACGAGATCTACATTTCCTGTGTAGTAAGCGTTTGTTACGGTTTACCAGTTATTCAAAAATCATTCAGAATGAAGATTACGTCAAGACTATTCCTAACAAATTGAATATAAATATTTTGTTTGGCATATAAATATCTTTAGCATACGTATTTCATTCAAAATCACTAGAGACAATTTTATGAAAATATAACATTTCGAAAAAACTTTCCATTTAAAAGGCTGTTTTGGTGGGGGGAGGGGTTATGTTCTTGAAAATCTTCGTGACGTATTCCTGGAAGGTACTAAAATAAAATACCAAGTTTGGTATTTAACGGACTTTCCGTTTTTGAGTTATGCCGCCTAGACATGCACACACTCACATGAAGACACACACTAGGATATTTCTCTAAAACATAAGACAGGTCATCAAAATGTATTTCCGGTATAGAATTTTTAATTGAAATAGCTACCATACAACTTCATAGATAAAAAAGTCTGATGTGTTCCATTTACAAGAACTTTTCTCCTGTTGTAGAAACAAACTATTCTTATAAAAGATTATTCTTATATCTATATCATGCTAATCAATAGTTTTATTGCTTAATTCCGTGTACAAAAGGGAAGTAAGGGAATACACTAATTAAGCTATAGTTAAATCTTTTAAAAAATGTCGCTATGCGCTTAAAATTGAAATTTGGTTCTCTTGCCAAATGTAACGGCTACGAATAAAACAAAAGGATATATGAAACGGACAAGGAGGACCTCTTGTTTGAGAAAATATTAAGATTTTAAAGTTGAAATTAATAACAAGGAATGTCTCAGAAATTGTTAGCTCTAAATCAAATATTTGAAATAAATTATGTGTTAAAGGAGATCTACTTTTTGTTGTGTAGTAAGGTTTTGTCTCTTACGGTGCACCAGTTATGATAAATTCGTTCAGATTGAAGAACTTTTTAGGGGATATTCCCAAGAAATTCAGCTCATACATGTACATATAACATATATCATTTTAGTCAAATTCGTTTGGGCCAAATGGTCTCGCATCCTTGGAAGATACTGAACTTAAATACCAAGTTTGGTATTTATCGGACTTTTCGTTTTTGACTTATGCTGCCCACACACACACACACACACACATACACGCACGCATGAACCTTTTTCCAAAAATGCTTTATTTGGATTCAGGGGGATCCAAAACATGAATTTTCGGTGAAATCTCGGTGTCGAATTTTGGGTGCATGACAATACCTTCTCTATACACTATGTACATAGTATATATAGAGGAAGTAAAAATGTTGCATTCGCGAAGTCCAGGGTTCGATCACGGCGATCGTCCACTCTGGTCCTTGGCATTTTTAGCGGAATTTTTCGGGTCGTAAAACGAATCCTGGAGTGGTGTTCTTTACCTTCCTGTCCCTTCATATCACTCCATTATCGTTCCATTTATCCTTCTCCCCGCTGGCCTCTTTATGGGTTCCATGGCAAGGAAAAGGATGTGCTCTGAAACTTGCTTCGACTGGTTGCCAGATAGCGCTGGATCCTGTGGGTTTTGGTATGCCTCTGAGATTATCAAGGAGCCTCAGTTTGGTAATTGAAGGGTTTCTTGTCATTGCTTCTACGTCAGATTAGGATTAGAAGCAGACTGGGTCTCCCAGGACACTGTGGTAGAGTTTCGGATGTGGGAACGTGTGACCCTTTGCCTCTTGAGGCTTGAGGGGAGACTCGAAGGCAACCAGATCCGGATGGATGAGGTCCTTAAGGCTACAGTTGAAACATCTCCGACGCAGACCTAGGTCCTGCTCTCGGTCGG
Organism: Hymenopus coronatus; assembly: GCA_030762935.1. Classification (NCBI taxonomy): domain Eukaryota; kingdom Metazoa; phylum Arthropoda; class Insecta; order Mantodea; family Hymenopodidae; genus Hymenopus; species Hymenopus coronatus. The sequence continues at coordinate 22,254,206 of CM060886.1, read as the reverse complement.
CCCCAGAGAGAGCTCCAAACCGATTGTTCCTCACGACGCCGCCAGGATAACCTTTTACAATACCCAAGCCACTATCCAACAGCAACCACGAAACGTCGCGTGGTACTACATCTCCTCCGAAAGAGAAATGGTCAGGAAAGATGGGGACCGGAAATGGTGGACCGGAAAGTTTGGGGAATACAATTAACGTAAACAGAATTCCCCTGGTGACCAGGGAAACCCCGAAAAGAGACCAATCACGGAGATCGAACCCACGGCCACTGAATATGGGGCAGAGCCATCCTGCTTGATTTGCTAGCTCCTAGCTCCGGCCGCCCTGTGCCTCCTCTAGGGTACAGATATAAAAACCTTACCCGATCAGTGACGCTACTACCTACCTAATTGACTTTTTGTTTTCGAGTTATGTTATTGATAGCGACATCTTTTCTAAAACATCTAAGGTGTACCTTCTCCATCTATTCTGTAAGAAACTATTCTTGCAAAAGCTTGTTCTTCTGTCTACTTGATGCTAATCAATACAAACATTAGCAGAAATGGATAGGTAGAGTCAGGCTGAAAAAAGCAATGCCATAGCCGCGATTTGAACCACGGATCTCCCAGTCTCTAGCCGGTTCCTCTATCACTGAGCTACCATGGCAACATGCCGGCATAGCATTGAACTTCTCATTCGTATGTTACCCGGTAATCCACAAGGTGATCTAAAATTATTTTGAAATGACAACCCCAATGGCGACTTACAATGTTGTAATACTTAAGTCCCAGGATTCATAGCATAGCCAACTATTAATGGTCATTTGGTATTGGTTTAACTGTTTCTTCACACAAGCCGTGAGTAGGTCAGGAGTTGTCATTTCAAAATAGTTTGAGATCACCTTGTGGTTTACCGGGAAACATGCGAGTCAGTTCAGAAATTCAATGCTATGCTGGCATGTTGCCATGGTAGCTCATTGGCAGAGCAACCGGCTAGAGACCGGGGTTTCCGTGGTTCCAATCCCAGCTATGCCAATGAATTTTTCAGCCTGACTCTACCTTTCCAACTCCTGTCCTACACATGACGTGTGTAAAAAACAATTAGACCATTAGCAGAAATGGTTTAGCTTTTTCATTCCAAATAAGTAACGTAAATATGGGATTACACAAGGCCAAAACGAAAATCAATTTTTTAAAAAATCAATTTCTATGTAAGTGAATTCGTTTTCTTTGCATGGCCAAGAGTAAAAATAAATAAATAAATAAATAAAACGTTATTTACGCAAACTCATTACGTTTGTGAAAAGTTCTAAGTATTTGAAATTTGAAATCAATAACAAAGAGAATCTCGGAAATGGTTACTGCTACAACATAAAGGTATATGACATAAATTATGTTATAACAAATTCTACATTTTTATTTAGAAGCTTTTGTATATCTCTTACGGCTTACCAGTTATCCGGAATAAAGAGATCTTCAGAGTTATTCCGAAGAATTTTAAGATACACATGTTTGGTCATCTACATATCTTTAATATATGCTATTTTAATCTAAATCGTTAGTAATTTTTGAGGAAATAAAAATCTTGGAAACCTTTTCCCTACAAAGGATAATTTGGAGTGAGGGAACTGTTCTAAAGATGTTCCTATCGCGTCCTTAAACTTAACTTAACTAAACTTAAACATGAAGTTCGGAATTTAATAGAATTTTATTTTTGTATTGCGCTGTAAACTCACATACAGGTATATTTTACTAAAAAATCTTTTTTTATTCAGGGGACCTCAAAGTATGGATTTCCGATAGAATCTCGAAATTGAATTTGTAAGTAGAATATAGTGCCTTTTCTACCTTAATTCTCGTTTGAGAAAAATTTTACTACTACTACTACTACTACTACTACTACTACTACTACTACTACTACTACTACTACTACTACTGCTACTGCTACTGCTCCTGCTGCTACTCCTACTACTACTACTCCTCCTACTACTACTACTACTCCTCCTACTACTACTACTACTCCTCCTACTACTACTACTCCTCCTACTACTACTACTGCTCCTACTGCTACTCCTACTACTACTCCTACTACTACTACTGCTCCTACTGCTACTACTACTACTCCTACTACTACTACTACTCCTCCTACTACTACTACTACTCCTCCTACTACTACTACTCCTCCTACTACTACTACTGCTCCTACTGCTACTCCTACTACTACTACTCCTCCTACTACTACTCCTCCTACTACTACTACTACTCCTACTCCTCCTACTCCTACTGCTACTGCTACTGCTACTGCTACTACTGCTACTGCTACTGCTACTGCTACTGCTACTACTACTACTACTGCTACTGCTACTACTACTACTACTACTGCTACTGCTACTGCTACTACTGCTACTGCTACTGCTACTACTGCTACTGCTACTACTGCTACTGCTACTGCTACTACTGCTACTGCTACTGCTACTACTGCTACTGCTACTACTGCTACTGCTACTGCTACTACTGCTACTGCTACTGCTACTACTGCTACTACTACTACTGCTACTGCTACTGCTACTGCTACTACTGCTACTGCTACTGCTACTACTACTACTGCTACTGCTACTGCTACTACTGCTACTGCTACTGCTACTACTGCTACTGCTACTACTGCTACTGCTACTGCTACTACTGCTACTGCTACTGCTACTACTGCTACTGCTACTGCTACTACTACTACTACTACTGCTACTGCTACTACTACTACTACTACTGCTACTGCTACTGCTACTACTACTACTGCTACTGCTACTACTGCTACTGCTACTACTACTACTGCTACTGCTACTACTACTACTACTACTACTACTACTGCTACTACTGCTACTGCTACTGCTACTGCTACTGCTACTACTGCTACTGCTACTGCTACTGCTACTGCTACTACTACTCCTCCTACTACTACTACTACTACTCCTACTCCTCCTAATCCTACTGCTACTGCTACTGCTACTGCTACTACTACTCCTACTCCTCCTACTCCTACTACTCCTCCTACTACTACTACTACTACTACTCCTACTCCTCCTACTCCTACTCCTCCTACTCCTACTCCTACTCCTACTGCTACTGCTACTGCTACTGCTACTGCTACTACTACTACTACTCCTCCTACTCCTACTACTCCTCCTACTCCTACTCCTACTCCTACTGCTACTGCTACTCCTACTCCTACTCCTACTCCTCCTACTCCTACTCCTACTCCTACTGCTACTCCTACTCCTACTCCTACTCCTACTCCTACTGCTACTACTCCTCCTACTCCTACTCCTCCTACTCCTACTCCTCCTACTCCTACTCCTACTCCTACTCCTACTGCTACTGCTACTACTACTCCTACTCCTCCTACTCCTACTACTCCTCCTACTACTACTACTACTCCTACTCCTACTCCTCCTACTCCTACTCCTACTGCTACTGCTACTACTACTCCTACTCCTCCTACTCCTACTCCTACTCCTACTGCTACTGCTACTACTACTCCTACTCCTCCTACTCCTACTCCTACTGCTACTGCTACTGCTACTCCTACTCCTCCTACTCCTACTCCTACTCCTACTGCTACTGCTACTACTACTCCTACTCCTACTCCTACTACTCCTACTCCTACTCCTACTCCTACTACTCCTCCTACTCCTACTCCTACTCCTACTCCTACTGCTACTGCTACTACTACT